>CM035151.1:86235113-86912002 GCA_020205615.1 Panax quinquefolius | reverse complement strand
TTATTGTGTGAGTTATAATATTTAATCCGATAGTTGGATCGTTGTAATTTTTGGATATATTATACATACATAAGTTGAGTATATGTCCACAAATTTTGAACCGTTAAAAATGAACGAATGATTTGTTATGAATTTTAAGAGGTGGTGATTCTAAATTAGGGTTATAATTGATTTTGGTGGAAAATTCTAGAATTGAGTGGGCCCCACTTGTGGTTGGGTGAAGAAATGTGCTGAATTTTATTTCAAATGTGGTGGGTGGCAATAGTAGCGCGGAGTAAAGCCATCGTGTAGCGGTCGAAATGCAGCTTCATGGCTAACATTTTCTATAAATGAGGGCTAAGTTAGAATTGAAAATCACACGAAACAAAGTTTTCTCTCTTCTCTCTCTATATTATTGAGCGTATTTTGTGAGTATTTAGATACTTTGAGAGTTCTTTGTTCAAAGACAAGTTTCATTCAAGATCACTTCCGACCTTTCCTTCCCAAGTAATCGATTCTTTGAGGTAAGGGATATTATTTTTTTCAGAATGATATTATTTCTTCAATATCATTACGCTTTTGAAATATTGGTTGGAACTTTATCAAAATTGGAACTTTTCATGCCTAAGGTTACTTATTCATGAGTTACTATTCACGAGTTACTATTCATGAGTTACTATTCACGAGTTACTATTCACGAGTACTATTCATGAAGCGTGAAAATGTTTTTTTTCATGAATTTCTATCTTTTGGTGTGAGTTTCTTATTCACGATACTAAGACTATTCACGATATTATCTGACTATTCATCGAAAAATAAAATTTCTTCTTTTAGTCCAAAATATCTATTCGGATACTAGCTCAGATTGTGATCAATGTTTTGATCATTCTTGAATTTTACACCACTACGATTATTTTGAGGTATTGTTGGACATGGATAAAACAAAGTACGAATCCTTAATCCTTAATCCTCGTCATTTTGATTCATTTGGATTCGTTCTTTAAAATATTTTCATCATCCTCGCCTTAAATGATGATATTATTGAATATCTTTGGCTGTAGTAAAAGATGAATGATTTTGAAGAATATCTTTGGCCTCAGTAGTGCAAAAATGAACAGTGTTTAAATGAACATGACCGATCGATGAATATCTTTGGCCTCAGAGTGCAAAGATGAAGCAGTGTTTAAATGAACATGACCGACCGATGAATATCTTTGGCCTTTAGTGCAAAGATGAACAGTGTTGAGATGAATACGATCGATTGATGAATATCTTTGGCTTTGAAGTGCAAAGATGAATATTTGATTTGAGATGAAAATTGATTGATGTTACGAGGATAAAATATTGATGATGGATCGTTAAATTCATAGATTATAGTAGATTTCATTCTCTCGTAACTCCTTCTATGAATTATTATTTCATTTCTGAATATTGATCCTAAAACTTGTTGTATCATTGATTCTATCGATTTTTTCCATTTGGAGACTAACGATAATTTGTCAGATATTATCTTAGTCATAGTATTCTTTCTTTATCGGGCTAGTTGAGCTCACCCCTTTTCCTTGTTGTTCCATTCTTCTTCTCGGGAGGCGAGAATGTAAATGGCAGTACTAGTGGGGTATATGGAATGAAGGTTCTAGAGAGAGTTGTTTTAGTAGTCCTCACCATTTTTGTAAAATAATGTATCAATAAATGTGATGAGGATTTATTTGAGTATAGATATTGCTAGAAGATAATATTTGTATTTAAACTCACAAGATATATTGTTATTATTTCACACGACATTTGTATTATTGAAGTTGTAGTTTGCTTTGTATCACTGTATTTGGCGACTCGTAACGGGTGTCAGTGTATACCTATTTTAAAGCGCCACACCGCCTTTTATAAATAAAGATGAATTTTTTCTATAAATATTATTTTTGAATATTATGGAATAAATTTGATATAATGTTATAGTTGTAGGGTAATATTTATAAATTTTGCAAAAGTATGCAAGTTGTTATAAAATATTCGTTTGGTGGGGAATATTCTTTTGTTAGAGAATATTCGTACAACGCACTCAATTATTGGTGGACCCCATAATGTAATTATTGTCGGATTGAGAAAGCGACAAAATATTTTATAAAAATAACTTGGCGGAGGTGTTACTGAATTTAAAACTGCTGAACTACCCATTGGTAAAGTACAAATAATGTCTGGCGTGGTTGCGTAAGTAGCACAACACTATTGATTGATTGATCTTTACGTGAGAAGTCACTCACTATGCTCAATTATTGCTCACGATGAATTGTTTGCATCATATCTCTTATATTATTGATTCAATTATTGTCACGAAGATCATACATATAATATGTTATAAGATTAAATCAATAATTGAGACGACAATGTTATAAATGATTAATAATTGTTGAAAGATTAAATATGTGTTGATGAAAAAAAAATGATTTGTGGTAAGTTTGATTATTTTATGGGGGCTCATATGTCATCAATCTAAGAGTCTCTTTGTCATATAGTATTTACCTTCGTCAATAGTAATTACCTTCGTCGATAGTAATTACCCTTGTGAATATAAGATTTACCTTCGTCGATAAGAATTACCTTCGTCAAAAGTAATTACCCTTGTGAATAGTATTTACCTTTTCGATAGTATTTACCTTCGTTAATAGTAATTACCTTTACCGGATCGTCCGAACCACTTGTCCTTTCACATTACAAAGGTCGAACCACTTGTCGTTTCACATTACGCGCCAAACCACTTTTCTTTTCACATCATTAGTCGTCTGCCACTTGCCTTTTCACACTAAGGCAGTGCTAAGCTAGAAATCTTCTATAAATAGAGGCTCAGGCTTCATTATTTTCACGAATTCATTGAAGCTATAGAGAGAGAAAGTATAGAGAGAATAAGAGAGAAGAAGAAGAGTATTTTGTTACTACAATCGCTGCAGATTCAATCTCCTACCAAATGTAAGGGTGTTATTCTTTCTTATTCATGAAGAGAACTGCGTTGTTATTCCATTGCTTATTATTCATTGGAATAACCTTTATTTATCTGGTTTACCCTATACTTGGTGACATTCTTCATTATTCATTGGAACATCCTCATACATGTGTTTTATAGGACCGGTTCATCTTTTATTATTATTCTCTTGGAACATCCTCGTTCGCATGTGTTTTTTACAGGACCTTGGTTCCGCTCTTTATTATTATTCCGCATTGGAACATCCCGTGCAGATGTGTTTACAGGACCGGTTCCGCTCTTTATTATTATTACTGTTGGAACATCCATGCATGTGTGTTTTACGCCGACTGGTTCCATTCTTTATTATTCTGCTGGAACATCCCTGTCTGTGCGTTTCACGGGACCGTTTAGTTATTTATTATTCTGTTGGAATAACTTTTGCTGTCTGCGGCCTATCGCATGCATGGTGATTTCTTTTGTTATTCTATTCTTTATTATACCCAAATTAGTTAAAACTTTGACTTCTATACTCCATGAAATTAGTGGAATATCGCTTGATATTTGCGTTTCATCGATATCTTTTCATGGAAATATTCTTGATCATTCTTGAATTTTACTCTACAAAACAAAGATCGTGTTGATAATTTGGGCGTTAATAATTCTGGATAAAATAATTCTTGAACTTGTTTTATTAAATTCTTATATCATTGTCATCATCCTCATGTTTATATTATGTTGAAAGTCATCTACATGGCTGTGAAGTGCGTAGATGGACTTGGTATGATTATGACGAGAGACTATTGATTGTAATCATGGTAGTAATGTTACAAATGATGTGATAAAATCCTCGATAAATAGTAGTGCATTGGTGGACGATTGTTGGCATACGATCGACCTATTAATGAATACACAAATATTCTTGGCCGTGAGTGCATGAATAATTGTGGTCGTTAATACTAAAGAATATCCTTGGTCAGAGTAGTGCGAGGGTGATTCGATGATGTGGAATATTTATTAAAGTTGAGTCTCGGCTAATGTGATGAAAACCTTTTAAAACCTAAAGATAGTAGACTTTATTTTCTACTTGACTCTTTTAATGGATTGCTTATTCATCATAGCTTAAACCGGTTGTTTATTGTATTTTATCGCTTTAACATTGTTGAAGACTATTGATAATTTATTCGCATTATCTTAGTCATAATATTTCTTCTTTGGGCTAGTTGAGCTCACCCTTTCTTTCACTTTGTTCTCTTCGAGAAATGAGAATATAGCCGGGGCGAGTCGGGAAACGAAGTGATGGTCCTCGAAGATAAGCATTAGTAGTCCTCACTATTACGTGAAATAGTGTGATAATAATTGTAATGAGGACTTTTTTTTTTGAGTTTGTATAATATCTAGTAGAAGCGATATATTTATTTAAACTCACGATTTATATTATTGTACCACGGCAGTTATGTTAATAAGTTATATTTAAATTACGTACCATGTAAGTGGCGACCCAAGATGGGTGATATATACCTAATTTTGGGGCGCCACAATTGGTATCGTAGCTTAGGGATATGATCCACGGCTAAGATGTGAGAATAATACTAGGAGGAGAGATTTTGGAATACCTTCGCTAGTATGACATACCTAAGTTTATGTCTTATTTTATTGGTTGGTCAGAAGATAGGGATAATTTGTTACATGTCAATTAACCTTTTGTTTTGTGGCAGTATCTAAAAATGACATCTGAGAATGTTGAGAATAGCAATGGAGCGCAGGCGATCGTTGATTCACCACATATCAATAATCAGGATAATGTGCATCGTCGAGGCGACAATCCTCGTACAAACAACAACATTGACCAAATGATGAATGATCAAATGTTCGGAGGCTTTATGCGATTTATGCAACAATGAAAGTAGCGACTCTATCCAAAACGTAGGGGTGGAAACACGAAAACTCTCGGGCGGTCACCGCTAAACAATTCAAGGAAGCTGGGACCACCGGAGTTTAAGGGTGAGCTAAAACCACTTATGGCGGAAGCATGGATAAAGCGATTACCAAGATATTTGATGTCTTGGGATGCTCCGAGGAAGCAAAGGTTCCTTTCTTGCCTTTATGTTGCGTGGAGAGGCGGATTCTTTGGTGGGAATCGGTAAAACGTACTCAACTTCTTTCAGACTTGAAGATATCTTGGGAGAAGTTCCAGGAGCTGGTTCAACGACAAATACTTTCTGAAAGTATTCGCCACATGAAGGAGGTGGAGTTTATCAAGTTGGAACAAAACAATATGACCGTGTCGCAATACGAGGCAAAATTTGCGGAGTTATCACGGTTTTAAGTCCCCACTTGGTGGATAATGAAGAGAGAATGGCGCGAATGTTTTTAAGAGGTTTGAAGCCGAGATACGTCCAACATCTTATTTCTCATAAACTGTGTTTGTATTCAGATGTTGTAAATAGGGCTCAGTTAGTGGAACGCGATAATGAGTCAACACAACTAAAGGAGAGCAGCCGGCAAAATTATAATACCAGCGAGAGTAGTCATCGAAGCGGTGACAACAAGCGTGGAGGGAATCAACGGGCCGAGATATGGTAACCACTTCGGTGGTAATGGGGCCAAAACAATAAGAATGGACATTTCAAAAGCGAAGATTCAACAATGATGGAAAGACGCGTCGACACAAAGACCCATTGTTAAGGAGGAGAAAGACCACTCATCATATGCTTCAAATGCGGAGGAGAGGGACACATCGATCCAAATCTGCATCATGCAGTCAAAGCGTGTTATAATTGTGGAAGAGAAGGTCATTTAGCTCGATTTTGTCGTTTATCAAAGACAAATTCAGCTAGGATGGAGGCACCAAAGGCCATCCCGGAAAATTCAAAACCCAGTAGTCTTGGGAGGCGTTTGTTGTGACCTCCCAAAGAGCAAGGAACTGAATGAGGTCATCACGGGTAAGCTTATCATAAACTCTAATGAAGTCTATACTTTATTTGATACCGGTTCTACCCATTCTTTTATTTCTCCTACTTGCGCTCATCGATTAAATTTGACTCGGAGAAATTATACTTTGACTTATCTGTGGAAACTCCGTTGGGAGAAACCTTCATTACATCCATCGCTTATAAGTCTTGTTTGGTTCAAATCGGTACCCTCACATTACCTGTCGATCTTATTTCATTAAAATACTTGCATTTGACGTGATTCTAGGATTGATTGGTTAACTACTTATCATGCAAAAATTGATTGTTTTAAATAAGGTTGTTAGCTTTCATATTCCTAATCAACCTATTATGCGAATTCAAACGACCAAACCATTAAAATCAATCACGCCATCTCAAGCCATAAAGCTATTCGTTTATTGAAAAAGCGGATGTCGAGCTTTCTTAGCTCATATCACGATTTAAACAAAAATACGCCGCTTTTGAGCGATATTTCTATTGTTAATAAATTTCTGACGATTCCCAGAAGAACTTCTGGCCTACCCCGGGCGTGAAATTGAATTTTGTATCGACCTTGAACCCGGTGACAAAACCTATTTCCAAAGCCCCATGTCGAATAGCTCTATTGAACTTCGTGGAGTTAAAGACCCAACGCAGGAATTGTTAGACATTGGCTTTAATCGTCCTAGTACTTCTCCTTGGGGTGCTCCTGCTTACATTCGTGAAGAAGAAAGATGGGAGTATCGACTTTGTATTGATTATCGGGAGTTGAATCATGTCACCATCAAAAATAGGTATCCATTGCCACGTATTGATGACCTGTTTGACCAACCAGCAAGGAGCAAATTCTTTTCAAAGATTGATCTTCGCTTCCGATATCACCAATTGAAGATTAGAAATCATTACGACATTCCAAAGATTTCGGCTTTCGGACTCTAATACGGGCATTATGAATTCCTAGTCATGTCCTTTGGATTGACTAATGCTCCTGCCGCCTTCATGGATATGATGAACCGAAAGTATTCAAGGAATATTTAATCACTTTGTGGTCGCCTCTTTATTGATGACATCCTTATTTATTCCAAAAGCCGTGAAGATCTTGAAAGCAACACTTGAAGTCGACACTCCAAAAGCTTCGTGAATATAAGCTTTATGCCAAGTTGAAGAAATGCGAGTTCGGCTTGAGAAGTAGCATTCCTTGGGCACGTGGTATCAAGTCATGGAATATCTGTTGACCCAAAGAAAGATTGAAGCTATTCAAAGCTGGGAACAACCTAAATCGATGGATCAAAGTACGTAGCTTTCTCGGTTTAAATTGGTTATTATCGGAGATTCGTGGAAGGATTTTCTCAAATCGCTACTCCATTAACTCAACGACTCGGAAAGATACAAAGTTCGGTTGGAGCGAAGAATGTGAGAAGAGTTTTCAAGAACTCAAGAGGAGACTTATTTCAAGACCTGTTACAATAATACCATCCGGCTCGGAGGGATTTGTCATCTACAAGATGCTTCAGCAAAGGGTTGGGATGTGTTCTTATGCAACATGGAAAAGTTATAGCTTTATGCCTCGCGACAACTCAAAGAATATGAGAGGAATTATCCTACTCATGATCTAGAGTTAGCGTTATTATCTTTGCACTTAAAATTTGGAGGCATTACTTGTATGGGGAGAAAGTGGAGATCTTTACGGATCATAAAAGCCTCAAATATTTCTTCACTCAAAAGGAACTCAACATGCGACAACGACGTTGGCTTGAACTATTGAAAGATTATGATCATACCATCCAATACCATCCCGGAAAAGCGAAACGTGGTAGGTGACGATTGAGTAGAAAATCATATGCAATCACGAAAAGTGCGATATTGTCAACGCAGAGCCCATTTTGTGTGACTTGCAAAGGATGGAGATAGAGTTAAAGACTCAGGACGACGTGTGATGATAAGCGAGTATACTGAGTAGAACCGACTTTAATCGATAAAGTTAAAGTCGCTCAAGCTACGGACCGGAGGTGATGCGTATGAGGAAGAAAGTGCAAGAAGGTGCTATCTTAGGAAGCAAGAATCGATGAAGAAGGAATACTTGAGTCAACTCCGGACTTTGTGTTCTAACGACCACGATTTAAAGTATAATATCATGATGGAGGCGCACAACACACCATTTGCAATCCATCCCAGGAGTACCAAATGTATCATGATATTCGCCACATTTTGGTGGAAGCAATAAGAGAGAGAGATAAGCGGTATTTATCTCAAGGTGTCTAACTTGTCAACGAAAGTTAAAGCGAAGCATCAAGTACCAAAAGGTCCATTGCAACCACTTGAAATTCCGTAATGGAAGTGGGAGCACATTACCATGGATTTCGTTACTACGGCCTTCCTAAGGTTTCTCAAGGCATTGATGCGCATTTGGGTCATTGTTGATAGATTGACCAAGTCCGCTCATTTCTTTCCGACACGAGAAACTTATACACTTGAACGCCTTCGTCAGATGTACATAAACGAGATTGTAAGATCGCATGGTATGCGCAGATCCATAGTTTCGATCGAGACCCAAGATTCACTTCACGATTTTGGGTTAGTTTGCAAAAAGCTATGGGCACAGGATTTACGATTTAGCTTCGGCATATCATCCTCGAACGGACGGACAAATGGAGAGGACTATTCAAACTCTTGAAGATCTATTAAGACTCGTGGTCCTCTATTTCAAGGGAGTTGGGACAAGTTCTTACCATTGGTGGAGTTTTCCTACAACAACAGCTTATCAAGCAAGTATTGGCATGGCTCCATTCGAGCGCCAGATGGAAGAAAGTGTCGCTCTCCAAGATGTTTGGGATGAGGTGGGTGAAGCAACGTTGTTGGGACCGAGTTGGTACGATATGACTACGAAAAGATTCAAACGATCCGACAACGTATAAAAACCTCACAAAATCGATAAAAGAGTTATGCCGATCTTCATCGAAAGGACGTGGAATTCGATATAGAGATCATGTGTTGTTAAGAGTCGCTCCATGGAAAGGAGTTACAAGATTTGGAAAGAGAGGAAAACTTAATCCTCGATTCATCGGTCCATTTTAATCCTCGATCGAGTAGGAACTGTGGCCTATAGAATCGCTTTCACCAAATATGTCTCGTGTTCATAACGCTTTTCACGTATCTATGTTACGTAAATATGTGAAAGACCCGAACCATATTATCGAAGTTAGAACCCATTTAAATAGCGGAAGATTTGGCGTATGAAGAGGTTCTGTTCAAATTTTGATAAGAAGGAACATATTCTACGCTCCAAGGTTATACCTCAAGTCAAAGTTTTGTGGAGGAACCACGATGTTGAGGAAATGACTTGGGAGTTAGAATCAAATGAAATCAAGGTATCCTTACCTCTTCGACATACCGTAATGTATTCTAATTTTGAGGGCGAAATTTCATAAGAAGGGAGGTTTTTTTAAATAAAAAGGAATTTCCTTTATTTATTATTTTGAAATAGTAAGGGTTGATTTGATTAATGTGATAGTTAAGGGTTAAATACGCAAATATTTCAAAATAAGCAAGTGGTTATAAAATATTCATTTTTGTATTTTGGAATATTCGTTTCGTCGTGGAATATTCAGATCGCTTGTGAATATTCGTATTTACGCAAATAAATGTGTGGGGGCCCCATAACTAAAAAGCGATCGATGAGGAAAACGACAAATATAAGTCAAGTTAAAAATAACTACAGAATTGTTATTACCAAGTAAGACCGCTGAATACCCGTGTTAAAATACAAGAATACGCGCTGTCGCACAAAGAAGACACTCAGATTGCATAAAGATTGTTGAATTATCGATCCTTACGTAAGATGGCACTACTCAATAATTTTCACAAAGAGTTACCGCTCAATATTTTATTTTATCGATTCAATAATTGTCATATTGATATTTTATATTATCATTGTTCAATAATTGTCATCGCACAAGATTTCCCATTATCGATCAATAATTCATATTATTTGAATAATATTATTAGATAACATTATTGGCAATGTCTAGAAAGTTCTCGCCTAAGGAGAGGTTTGGTCACCTAATCATACCAAAGAGTGAGAGATCCTTATCGAAAGCCCTCTTCCCCGGAACTACCGTCATTATAAATGTGATTCTCGTAATATTATTTGTGAATAATTAATTATCGATTCATATGATAAGGAAATATTTATTTTATATGAATATAAATGATGGATTTATTTATGTGGTTATTAATGAAGGAATTAATGTTGAGATGTTTTATTTGTATTTTATCTGATCGAGGTATTAAAAGATCAAATCGTGGGTATTATAGCTTTATTGTGTGAGTTATAATATTTAATCCGACCGCTGATCGTTGTAATTTTTGGATATGTTATACATATATAAGTTGAGTATATGTCCACAAATTTTGAACCGTTAAAATGAACGAATGATTTGTTATGAATTTTAAGAGGTGTCCGATTCTAAATTAGGTTATAATTGATTTTGTGGAAAATTTAGAATTGAGGGCCCCACTTGTGGTTGGTGAAAAAATGTGCTGAATTTTATTTCAAATGTGGTGGGTGGCAATAGTAGCAGTGTAAAGCCATCGTAAAGCAAAGTCAAGTCCGCTTTCTACGCTAACATTTTCCTATAAATAGAGGCTAAGTTAGAATTGAAAATCACACCGTAAACAAAGTTTTCTTTTCTCTCTCTATATTATCGAGCGATTTTGTGAGTATTTAGATACTTTGAGAGTCATTGCTCAAGATAAGTTTCATTCAAAGATCACTTCCGACCTTCCTTCCGGCAATCGATTCTTTCGAGGTAAGGGATATTATTTTTTTTCAAAATGATATTATTTCTTCAATATCATTACGTCAAATGTCGATCCAAACTTTTATCAAATTTGGAACTTTTTCATGCTCTGGGTTACTATTCATGAGTTACTATTCACGAAGTTACTATTCATGAGTTACTATTCACGAAGTTACTATTCACGAGTACTATTCATGAAGCGTGAAAATGTTTTTTGTGAATTTCTATCTTTTGGTGTCTGAGTTACTATTCACGATACTTGCAGACTATTCACGATACTACAAGACTATTCACGATACTAAGACTATTCATCTAAAAATAAAATTTCTTCTTTTCGTCTAAAATATCTATTCTGGATACTAGCTTTTCGATCAGATCCATGTTTTGATCATTCTCAATTTTACACCACACGATTATTTTTTTGAGGTATTGTTGACATGGATAAAACAAAGTACTAATCCTTAATCCTTAATCCTCATTATTTTGTTTCACCGATTCGCTTTTTAAAAATATTTTTCATCATCCTCGCCTTAAATGATGATATTATTGAATATCTTCGCCCAGAAAAAAAATGATGAATGATTTCAAGAATATCTTTATTCAGAGTAAAGATGAAAAGTGTTTTTAAATGAATACGAAAATGAATCGACCGATGATGAATATCTTCGGCCCCAGAAAAAGATGAACAGTGTTTAAATGAATACGACCGATCGATGAATATCTTCGCCTTTAGTAAAGATGAACAGTGTTGAGATTACGACTCGATTGATGAATATCTTCGCCCCAGAGCAAAGATGAATATTTGATTCGAGATGAATATCGATTGATGTTACAGTGATAAAATATCGATGATGGACCGTTAAATTCATAGATTATAGTAGATTTCATTCTCTACGAACTCTTCTATGAATTATTATTTCACCGCTAATATTGATCCTAAACTTGTCATGCTATCAGATTCTATCGATTTTTCCCTCGTTGAGACTAACGATAATTTGTCAGATATTATCTTAGTCATAATATTCTTTATCCGGGCTAGTGAGCTCACCCTTTTCCTCGTTGTTCCATTTTTCTTCTCGTGAGGCGGAATGTAAATGAGTACTAGCTTGGGTAATGGAATGAAGGTTCTAGAGAGTTTGTTTAGTAGTCCTCACCATTTTTGTAAAATAATGTATCAATAAATATGATGGGGATTTATTTGAGTATATGATATTGCTCTGTAAGATAATATTATATTTAAACTCACAAGATATATTGTCGTATTTCACACCTACATTTGTATTATCAAGTCAGAAGTTTGCTTTCATCTTGTACATGTATTCATGCACTTCGTAACGGGTGTCAGGTATACCTATTTTGGGGGCGCACAGCTGGTATCGTAGCTAGGATACGATCTCCGCGAGATCTGGGAATAAAACTAGAGGGGAGAGACGAAAAATCCTTCGCTAAAGTGTGTCCTACCTAAGCTTATTTGGTTGGTCATATTATAGGGGTATTATGTGATTTGTTAATTTATTTAATTAACCCTTGTTTTATGATAGTTTTTTTTAGAACGGTCACGAGAACGTTAACAATGGAGTGAATGAGATCGTGGAGACACTTCTAATCGCCAACCGTGATAATGTGATGTCAAAGCGTAAGAAGGAATTAGAGATATCCATGCAGTGAGTGAAGAATCGATAGTCAGACCTTAGATAATCGCAGAGGTAACAAATTTAGAGTGAGGAAGAAGAGGAAGAAGAGAGTACCAAGAGAGTTTATTAGAGGTATTTTACGATCAAAATATAGAATCGCAAAATCGTATTCATGAGTTAAGAGCAGAGCAAAGAATCAGCAGCAAATGTGGAGCAAAAGGATGCAACGATTCAAGCTTCAGGTTACCCGACACGTGATGCTTGAATGTAAGCATTTTCGCGTAGTATAAGATGATAAAGTCGAATCGAAATGAAAGAAGAAATAACCGAACGAGTGAGAATGAGTGATGACGGGTAAAAGTCGCATCGACGCTGCTGATATTATGGAAAGAGATGTCCAATCTAAAAAGAGAAGATTTAACGATGACGGAAGACGCTTTAAGAAGAACATCAAGACCATCAACAAATTCTAGGGGAAGAGAACGATCGCCGCTAGATGCTACAGATGCGAGAGAGAGGACATATAAGGTCAAACTGCTCAAAGCCTTCCAAGGTATGCTATAATCAGGAAAAGAAGGACATATCGCCGAGATCAGACGATATCGAAACCCAAATTCAAATGCGAAATGGTGACTCAAAAGGATGTCCCGTAAAAAGTCAAAGTCAACGGCTTCGAAGAGCGCTTGTCGCGACTTCTATTAAAATGCGAGGAACCCGAACGGTTAAGACGTTAGTTAGTTAATTATAAATTTCACAAGTTTATACCTTACTAGATACCCTTCTCTACCCATTCTTTTATCTCTTCGTTATACCCAACGCTTGAACTCGACTACGAGAAAATTAGACTTTCGACCTATTTATGGAGAATCCATTAGAGAAACTTTCATTACATCCGTTGTTTAAAAATCTTGTTTGATTCAGTCAGCACTATCACATTACCGTTAACCTTATTTCTATAGAGATATTTGCTTTTTGATGTGATTTTAAGGTTAACTACTCATCACGCCAAATTGATTGCTTTGTAAGGTCATAGTTTTCATATTCCTAAGCAACCCGTTATTCAATTCAAGCAATCAAACCATCAGAATCAAACATTTTCATATCAAGCCATGAAGTCATTCGCTTATTACGATGTCAAGTTTTCTTAGTCCATGTTATGGATTTGAATAAAGACACGCCGATTTGAATAATATTCCCGTTGTTATTGATTTTTCCCGACGATTTCCTCAAGAATTTCGCTTACTCCCAAAGCTCGATATTAAATTTTGTATCGACTTTGAACCCTAGACAAAACTCATTTCTAAAATCTCATATCGAATGGCTCCTATCAACTTCGTGAGTTAAAAATTCAACTATAGAATTTGGTACCGAGCCTTTATCTCAGACTTCCTTCAGGAATTCACCTGCCGCACTCTCTAGGGGGACGCCATATTCGCGCGATAAGAAATCGATAGGTGTCATTGTGACGCATATCCAAGATCGGGATATGAGTCACAATGAGAGAGCAACCTAAGTCAAGAATCTAAATACGAGCTTTCTAGCTTAGTTGGTTATTATCTGAGATTCGTCAAGGATATTCTCAATCGCTATTCCATTATCGCAAATTACTCAGAGAGATACAAAATTCGAATGGAGCAAGGAATGTGGAAGAGCTCAAGAACTCAAGAGGAGACTCATTTCAAAGACATGTTCACCATGCCATCCTCGAAAAGCTTAACGTGGTAATTGACGTGTTGAGTAGAAGATCGATATATAAGCACGAAAGTACGATATTGTCAAAGACTAATTTCAGATAATTTACAAATAATAGAGATGGAGATGAAAACTCTAGGTACCCACGTGATGATATACGAGTATAATCGACTTTAATCGATAAAGTTAAAGTCGCCAAGCCACCGAATCTTGAAATGATGCGTATGAAGAAGAAAGTACAAGAAGGAGCTATTCCTAAGCGAGAATCGATGAAGAAGGAATACTTCGAGTCCACTCTAGACTTTCAGGTTCCTAACGACTGATTTGAAGTACAAGATTACGATGGAGGCACACAATACACCATTTGCAATCCATCCTCGAAGTACTAAATGTATCGTGATCTTCTACATACATTTTGGTGGAACAATACGAAGAGAGAGATTGCAAAGTTTATCTCGATGTGTTTAACTTGCTAACGGTAAAGGCGAGCATCTAGTACCTAAGGGTCCGCTGCAACCACTCGAGATTCCTAATGGAAGTGGGAACACATTACCATGGATTTCACATACGTCTTCCTACTACTACTTCTCAAGGCATCAATGCTATTTGGGTTATTGTTGATAGATTAACCAAGTCCGCTTCATTTCTCACCGACACGGAGACTTATTCCTCGAACGCCTTTCTAGTAGTATGTACGTGAATGAGATCAGAGGTCAGACGGCATGCCCAGATCCATAGTTTTGATCGCGACCCAAGATTCACTTCAAGATTTTGGGTTAGTTTAAAAAAGCTACGGGCACGGATTTATTTATTTAGTTCTAATACCATCCTCAAACCATGGGCAATCGTAGAGACTACTCAAACTCTCAAGATATATTAAAACTCGTGGTCCTAGATTTCAAAGGAAGTCGATAAGTATTTACCATCGGTGGAATTCTCATACAACAATAGTTATTAAACAAATATAGTATGGTTCCATTCAAGCATTATATGGACAAAAATGTCGCTTCTCCAATATGTTGGGATGAGGTGGGTGAAGCAACATTGTTGGGACCCGAAAGTTAAGACGTATGACTACTACGAAAAGATCCAAATGATTCGACAACGATACAAACCAAGACAAGATCGACAAAAGAGTTATGCGATCTTCATCGAAAGGACGTGGAATTTAATGTAGGGATCATGATTGTCATGAAGTCGCTCCACGGAAGGGAGTTACAAGATTTGGGAAGAGAGGAAAGCTCAATCCACGATTTATCGGGTCCATTTCAAATTCTCGACCGAGTAGGAAATGTAGCCTATGACTCATAAGCATCTCCAGTATGTCTCGTGTTCATAATGTGTTTCATATATCCGTATTTCAGAATATGTGAAAGACCCAACCACGCTATCGAAAGTTAGAACCTGACGAGATAGCCAAGACTTAACGATGAGGAGGTACCACCAAGATTTTGATAGAAGGAGCATGTCCCACGCCAAGAAAGGTCATACCACAAGTTAAAGTTTTGTGGAGGAATCATGCTATAGAGGAAATGACCGAATTGAAACGAAAATGAAAGCGAGGTATCCTCACCTTTTCAAACACTGTGTATCGTACGCCAATTTCGAGGACGAAATTTCATAAGAGGGAGGTCAGAAGACCTCAAATTTTTTTAAATAAAAAGGAATTTCCTTTATTTATTATTTTGAAATAGTAAGGGTTGATTTGATTAATGTGGATAGTTATGGGTTAAATACGCAAATATTTCAAAATAAGCAAGTGGTTATAAAATATTCATTTTTGCTTTGGGAATATTCGTTTCGTCGTGGAATATTCGTATCGTCGCTATTCAGATCGTTTGGGAATATTCGTATTTACCAAGCAAAATACATGTGTGGGCCCCATAAACTAAAAAGCGATCGATGAGGAAAACGACAAATATAAGTCAAGTATAAATAAACTGCCAGAAGTTGTTACCAAGTAAGATCGCTGAATACCCTTGCGGTTAAAATACAAGAATACGCTGCGGTCGCACAAAGAAGACACCAGATTGCATGAGATTGTTGAATTATCGATCCTTACGTAAGATGGCACTACTCAATAATTTTCACAAGAGTTATCGCTCAATATTTTATTTTATCGATTCAATAATTGTCATATTGATATTTTATATTATCATTGTTCAATAATTGTCATCGCACAAGATTTCCCATTATCGATCAATAATTCATATTATTTGAATAATATTATTAGATAACATTATTGGCAATGTCTAGAAAGTTCTGCCTAAAGGAGAGGTTTGGTCACCTAATCAAGCTACCAAGAAGTGAGAGATCCTTATCGAAAGCCCCTCTTCCTCGAACTACCGTCATTATAATAATGTGATTCTCGTAATATTATTTGTGAATAATTAATTATCGATTCATATGATAAGGAAATATTTATTTTATATGAATATAAATGATGGATTTATTTATGTGGTTATTAATGAAGGAATTAATGTTGAGATGTTTTATTTGTATTTTTTATCTGATCGAGGTATTAAAAGATCAAATCGTGGGTTTTTATAGCTTTATCATGAGTTATAATATTTAATCCGACCGTTATCGTTGTAATTTTTTGGATATGTTATACATATATAAGTTGAGTATATGTCCACAAATTTTGAACCGTTAAAAATGAACGAATGATTTGTTATGAATTTTAAGAGGTGTCTGATTCTAAATTAGGTTATAATTGATTTTGGTGGAAAATTTAGAATTGAGGGGCCCCACTTGTGGTTGGTGAAAAATGTGCTGAATTTTATTTCAAATGTGGTGGGTGGCAATAGTAGAGTAGTAAAGCCCATCGTGTAAAGCAAGTCAAGTCCGCTTTCTACGGCTAACATTTTCCTATAAATAGGCTAAGTTAGAATTGAAAATCACACCGTAAACAAAGTTTTCTCTTTCTCTATATTATCGAGCGATTTTGTGAGTATTTAGATACTTTGAGAGTTGTTGCTCAAGATAAGTTTCATTCAAAGATCACTTCCGACCTTCCTTCCGGCAATCGATTCTTCGAGGTAAGGGATATTATTTTTTTCAGAATGATATTATTTCTTCAATATCATTACGTCCGAAATGTCGATCCAAGTTTTTATCAAATTTGAAACTTTTTCATGCTCTGGGTTACTATTCATTTACTATTCACGAGTTACTATTCACGAAGTTACTATTCATGAAGTTACTATTCACGAGTTACTATTCACGAGTACTATTCATGAAGCGTGAAAATGTTTTTTTTTGGAATTTCTATCTTTTGGTGCTCTGAGTTACTATTCACGATACTTGACTATTCACGATACTACAAGACTATTCACGATACTCAAGACTATTCATCAAAAAATAAAATTTCTTCTTTTCGTCTAAAATATCTATTCGATACTAGCTTTGATCAGATCCATGTTTTGATCATTCTCAATTTTACACCACTATGATTATTTTCGAGGTATTGTTGACATACGATAAAACAAAGTACGAATCCTTAATCCTTAATCCTCGCTATTTTGTTTCACCGATTCGCTTTTTAAAAAATATTTTTCATCATCCTCGCCTTAAATGATGATATTATTGAATATCTTCGCCCAGTAGCAAAGATGAATGATTTCATGAATGATTTCTTCGCCCGTAGAATATCTTCGGCCCAGAGTTTAAATGAATGATTTCAAGAATATCTTTGGCCTCAGTAGTAAAAAGATGAACAGTGTTTAAATGAATACGACCGATCGATGAATATCTTTGCCCTTTAGTGCAAAGATGAACAAAAGTTGAGATTTAATACGACCGATTGATGATGAATATCTTCGCCCAGAAGAAAAGATGAATATTTGATTCGAGATGAATATCGATTGATGTTACAGGATAAAATATCGATGATGGACCGTTAAATTCATAGATTATAGTAGATTTCATTCTCTACGTAACTCTTCTATGAATTATTATTTCACGCGCGAATATTGATCCAAACTTGTCAGCCTATCAGATTCTATCGATTTTTTCCGCTGAGACTAACGATAATTTGTCAGATATTATCTTAGTCATAATATTCTTTATCGGGCTGGGTTGAGCTCACCCTTTTCCTCGTTGTTCCATTTTTCTTCTCTCGAGAGGCTAGAATGTAATGAAGTACTAGCTTGGGTAATGGAATGAAGGTTCTAGAGAGAGTTGTTTAGTAGTCCTCACCATTTTTGTAAAATAATGTATCAATAAATATGATGGGGATTTATTTGAGTATGATATTGTCTTTAAAGATAATATTATTTTAAACTCATTAAGATATATTGTCGTATTTCACACCTACATTCAGATTATCAAGTCAGAGTTTGCTTTCTCACCATGTATTTGGCACTCGTAACGGGTGTCAGTGTATACCTATTTTGGGGGCGCCACAACTGGTATCGTAGCTTAGGATACGATCTCCCATGAGATCGGGAATAAAACTAGAGGGGAGAGACGAGTAAATCCTTCGCTAAAGGTGTCCTACCTAAGCTTATTTTTGTTGGTCGGTCATATTATAGTAGGGTATTATGTGATTTGTTAATTTATTTAATTAACCCTTGTTTTATGATAGTTTTTTTAGAACGGTCACGGTAACGTTAACAATGGAGTGAATGAGATCGTGGAGACACCTCTAATCGCCAACCGTGATAATGTGATGTCAAAGTAAGAAGGAATTAGAGATATCCATGCAGAGTGAAGAATCGATAACAGACCTTTAGATAAATCGCAGAGGTAACAAATTTAGAGTGAGGAAGAAGAGGAAGAAGAGGTACCAAGAGAGTTTATTAGAGGTATTTTACGATCAAAATATAGAATCGCAAAATCGTATTCATGAGTTAGAAGAGCAAAGCAAAGAATCAAGCAAAAAATGTGGAGCAAAAAGGATGCAACGATTCAAGCTCAGGTTACCCGACACGTGATGCTTGAATGTAAGCACTTTTCGCGTAGTATAAGATGATAAAGTCGAATCGAAATGAAAGAAGAAATAACCGAACGAGTGAGAATGAGTGATGTACGGGTAAAAGTCGCATCGACGCTGCTGATATTATGGAAAGAGATGTCCAATCTAAAAGAGAAGATTTAACGATGACGGAAGACGCTTACAAAAAACATCAAAGACCATCAACAAATTCTAGGGGAAGAGAACGATCGCCGCTAGATGCTACAGATGCGAGAGAGGACATATATAAGGTCAAACTGCTCAAAGCCTTCCAAGGTATGCTATAATCAGGAAAAGAAGGACATATCGCCGAGATCAGACGATATCGAAACCCACCAAATGCGAATGGTGACTCAAAAAGGATGTCCTGTAAAAGTCAAAGTCAACGGCTCTCGAAGAGCGCTTTGTCGCGACCTAATTAAATGCGAGAAACCCGAACGGTTAAGACGCACGTTAGTTAATTATAAATTCTCAAAGTTTATACCTTACTAGATACCGGCTTCTACCCATTCTTTTATCTCTTTGCTTATACCAACGCTTGAACTCGACTACGGAGAAATTAGACTTTCGACCTATTTATGGAGAATCCATTAGAGAAACTTTCATTACATCCGTTGTTTAGAAATCTTGTTTGATTCAGTCAGCACTATCACATTACCGTTAACCTTATTTCTATAGAGATATTTGCTTTTGATGTGATTTTAAGGTTAACTACTCATCACGCCAAATTGATTGCTTTTGTAAGGTCATAGTTTTCATATTCCTAAGCAACCCGTTATTCAATTCAAGCAATCAAACCATCAGAATCAAACATTTTCATATCAAGCCATGAAGTCATTCGCTTATTACTTGATGTCAAGTTTTCTTAGTCCATGTTATGGATTTGAATAAAGACACGCCGATTTGAATAATATTCCCGTTGTTATTGATTTTTCCCGACGATTTCAAGAATTTCGCTTACTCCCAAAGCCCGATATTAAATTTTGTATCGACTTTGAACCCTAGACAAAACTCATTTCTAAAATCTCATATCGAATGGCTCCTATCAACTTCGTGAGTTAAAATTCAACTATAGAATTTGGTACCGAGCCTTTATCTCGCGACTTCCTTTGTGGAATTCACCTGGCGCACTTTCTATAGGGGACGCCATATTCGCGCGATAAGAAATCGATAGGTGTCATTGTGACGCATATCCAAGATCGGGATACGAGTCACAAATGAGAGCAACCTAAGTCAAGAATCTAAATACGTAGCTTTCAGCTTAGTTGGTTATTATCTGAGATTCGTCAAGGATATTCTCAATCGCTATTCCATTATCGCAAATTAACTCAGAGAGAGATACAAAATTCGAATGGAGCAAGGAATGTGGGAGAGCTCAAGAACTCAAGAGGAGACTCATTTCAAAGACATGTTCTCACCACGCCATCCTCGAAAAGTTTAACGTGGTAAATGACGTGTTGAGTAGAAGATCGATATAAGTACGAGTACGATATCACAAAGACTAATTTCAGATAATTTACAAATAATAGAGATGGAGATGAAAACTCTAGGTACCCACGTGATGATATACGAGTATAATCGACTTTAATCGATAAAGTTAAAGTCGCCAAGCCACCGAATCTTGAAATGATGCGTATGAAGAAGAAAGTACAAGAAGGAGCTATTCCTAAGCGAGAATCGATGAAGAAGGAATACTTCGAGTCCACTCTAGACTTTGTGGTTCCTAACGACTGATTCAAGTACAAGATTACGATGGAGGCACACAATACACCATTTGCAATCCATCCTCGAAGTACTAAAATGTATCGTGATCTTCGACATACATTTTGGTGGAACAATACGAAGAGAGAGATTGCAAAGTTTATCTCGATGTGTTTAACTCATTAACGCAGTAAAGGCGAGAAAGATCTAGTACCTAAGGGTCCGCTGCAAACCACTCGAGATTCCTAATGGAAGTGGGAACACATTACCATGGATTTCAATTTTGTCTTCCTACTTGCTTTCAAGGCATCAATGCTATTTGGGTTATTGATGATAGATTAACCAAGTCCGCTTCATTTCGCCGACACGGAGACTTATTCCTCGAACGCCTTGCTAGATGTACGTGAAATGAGATCGTGAGGTGTACATGGCACGCCTCAGATCCATAGTTTTGATCGCGACCCAAGATTCACTTCAAGATTTTGGGTTAGCTTGCAAAAAGCTACGGGCACGGATTTATTTATTTAGTTCTAAGATACCATCCTCAAACCATGGGCAATCGTAGAGAGACTACTCAAACTCTCAAGATATATTAAAACTCGTGGTCCTAGATTTCAAAGGAAGTCGATAAGTATTTACCATCGTGGAATTCTCCTACAACAATAATAGTATTAAACAAATATAGTGTGGGTTCCATTCAAGCATTATATGGACAAAAATGTCGCTTCTCCAATATGTTGGGATGAGGTGGGTGAAGCAACATTGTTGGGACCCGAAGTTAAGACGTATGACTACCGAAAAGATCCAAATGATTCGACAACGATACAAACCAAGACAAGATCGACAAAAGAGTTATGCGATCTTCATCGAAAGGACGTGGAATTTAATGTAGGGGATCATGATTGTCATGAAGTCGCTCCACGGAAGGGAGTTACAAGATTTGGGAAGAGAGGAAAGCTCAATCCACGATTTATCGGGTCCATTTCAAATTCTCGACCGAGTAGGAAATGTAGCCTATAGACTCATAAGCATTCTCCAAGTATGTCTCGTGTTCATAATGTGTTTCATATATCCGTATTTCAGAATATGTGAAAGACCCGAACCACGCTATCGAAGTTAGAACCGACGAGATAGCCAAGACTTAACGTATGAGGAGGTACCGCCAAGATTTTGATAGAAGGAGCACGTCCCCACGCCAAGAAAGGTCATACCACAAGTTAAAGTTTTGTGGAGGAATCATGCTATAGAGGAAATGACCGAATTGAAACTAAATGAAAGCGAGGTATCCTCACCTTTTCAAACACTGTGTATCGTGACGCCAATTTCGAGGACGAAATTTCATAAGAGGGGAGGTCAGAAGACCCAAAATTTTTTAAATAAAAAGAAATTTCTTTTATTTATTATTTTGAAATAGTAAGGGTTGATTTGATTAATGTGGATAGTTATGGGTTAAATACGCAAATATTTCAAAATAAGCAAGTGGTTATAAAATATTCATTTTTGTTTGAATATTCGTTTCGTCGTGGAATATTCGATCGAATATTCGTGGGAATATTCGTACGACGAATATTCGCATAAAAAGCCCATGTGTGGGCCCCATAACTGGAAAGCGATCGATGAGGAAAACGACAAATATAAGTCAAGTTAAAATAACTACAGAAGTTGTTACCAAGTAAGACCGCTGAATACCCTATGGTTAAAATACACAAGAATACGCTGCGGTCGCACAAAGAAGACACCCAGATTGCATGCATTGTTGAATTATCGATCCTTACGTAAGATGGCACTACTCAATAATTTTCACAAGAAGTTATCGCTCAATATTTTATTTTATCGATTCAATAATTGTCATGATATATTTTATATTATCATTGTTCAATAATTGTCATCGCACAAAGATTTCCCATTATCGATCATCAAATTCATATTTTTTGAATAATATTATTAGATAACATTATTGGCAATGTCTAGAAAGTTCTGCTCTAAGGAGAGGTTTGGTCACCTAATCATGCCACCAAGAAGGAGAGAGATCCTTATCGAAAGCCCCCTCTTCCTCGGAAACAAACTCGTCATTATAAATGTGATTCTCGTAATATTATTTGTGAATAATTAATTATCGATTCATATGATAAGGAAATATTTATTTTATATGAATATAAATGATGGATTTATTTATGTGGTTATTAATGAAGGAATTAATGCCGAGATGTTTTATTTGTATTTTATCTGATCGAGGTATTAAAAGATCAAATCGTGTTATTATGCCTTTTATCAGGTGAGTTATAATATTTAATCCGACCGCTGATCGTTGTAATTTTTGGATATGTTATACATATATAAGTTGAGTATATGTCCACAAATTTTGAACCGTTAAAATGAACGAATGATTTGTTATGAATTTTAAGAGGTGTCTGATTCGTAAATTAGGTTATAATTGATTTTGTGGAAAATTCTAGAATTGAGTGGGCCCCACTTGTGGTTGGTGAAAAATGTGCTGAATTTTATTTCAAATGTGGTGGGTGGCAATAGTAGCAGTGTAAAGCCATCGTGTAGCAGTCAAGTCCGCTTTGCCAAGCTAACATTTTCCTATAAATAGAGGGCTGTTAGAATTGAAAATCACACCGTAAAAACAAAGTTTTCTTTCTCTATATTATCGAGCGATTTTGTGAGTATTTAGATACTTTGAGAGTTGTTGCTCAAGATAAGTTTCATTCAAAGATCACTTCCGACCTTTCCTTCCAAGCACCGATTCTTTCGAGGTAAGGATGGATATTATTTTTTTCAGAATGATATTATTTCTTCAATATCATTACGTCAAATGTCGATCCAAAGTTTTTATCAAATTTGAACTTTTTCATGCTCTGGGTTACTATTCATGAGTTACTATTCACGAAGTTACTATTCATGAGTTACTATTCACGAGTTACTATTCACGAGTACTATTCATGAAGCGTGAAAATGTTTTTTTTGTGGAATTTCTATCTTTTGGTGCTCTGAGTTACTATTCACGATACTAAGACTATTCACGATACTAAGACTATTCACGATACTTCAGCACTATTCAATCGAAAAATAAAATTTCTTCTTTTCGTCTCAAAATATCTATTCTCGATACTAGCTTTGATCAGATCCATGTTTTGATCATTCTCAATTTTACACCACTACGATTATTTTTGAGGTATTGTTGATATGGATAAAAAACAAAGTACTAATCCTTAATCCTTAATCCTCATCATTTTGTTTCACCGATTCGCTTTTTAAAAATATTTTTCATCATCCTCGCCTTAAATGATGATATTATTGAATATCTTCGCCCAGTAGGATTTCAAGCAAAGATGAATGATTTCAAGAATATCTTCGGCCCAGAGTGCAAAGATGAAAGTGTTTAAATGAATACGACCGATCGATGAATATCTTTGGCCTTTAGGCAAAGATGAAAGTGTGTTTAAATGAATACGACCGATCGATGAATATCTTTGGCCTTTAGTGCAAAGATGAACAGTGTTGAGATTTAATACGACCGATTGATGAATATCTTCGGCCAGAAGTGCAAAGATGAATATTTGATTCGAGATGAATATCGATTGATGTTACAGGATAAAATATCGATGATGGACCGTTAAATTCATAGATTATAGTAGATTTCATTCTCACGTAACTCTTCTATGAATTATTATTTCACGCTAATATTGATCCGAAACTTGTCATTTATCAGATTCTATCGATTTTTCCTCGCTGAGACTAACGATAATTTGTCAGATATTATCTTAGTCATAATATTCTTTATCGGGCTAGTTGAGCTCACCCTTTTCCTCGTTGTTCCATTTTTCTTCTCGTGAGGCTAGAATGTAAATGAGTACTACTAGCTCTGGTACGGAATGAAGGTTCTAGAGAGAGAGTTGTTTAGTAGTCCTCACCATTTTGTAAAATAATGTATCAATAAATATGATGGGGATTTATTTGAGTATAGATATTGTCTAAAGATAATATTATATTTAAACTCATATAAGATATATCGAACCACTTGTCGCTTTCACATTACAAAAGGCCGAACCACTTGTCGCTTCACATTACAAAGGCGCTAAACCACTTTTCTTTTCACATCATTAATCCGCGCTTCACTTGCCTTTTCACACTAAGAAAAGCTAAGTTTGAAAATCTTCTATAAATAGAGGCCTAGGGCTTCATTATTTTTCACTTAATTCATTCAAGCTATAGAGAGAGAAAGTATAGAGAGATAAGAGAGAAAGAAGAAGAGTATTTTGTTACTACACCACTTCTGCAAAGATTCAATCTCCTACCAAATGTAAGGGGTGTTATTCTTTCTTATTCATGAAGAGAACTCGTTGTTATTCCATCGCTTATTATTCTGTTGGAATAACTCAGATACGTGGTTTACCCTATACTTGGTGACATTCTTCTATTATTCTCGCTGGAACATCCTCGTTCATGTGTTTTACACCTGACCGGGTTCCGCCTTTTTATTATTATTCTCGCTGAACATCCTCTCTGGTGTTTTACACCGGACCGGTTCCGCCTTTTTTATTATTATTCTCGCTGGAACATCCTGCCGTCGTGTTTTTACACCGACCGGGTTCCGCCTTTTATTATTATTCGTTGAACATCCTATCTGTGGTGTTTTACAATCGACCGGTTCCATTCTTTATTATTCTCGCTCCTAACATCCGTTTGCGTGAATTTCACCGACCGGGTTCCGTTATTTATTATTCTGCTTGAATAACCTCGCCTACTGCGTCTATCGCATTCACGGTGATTTCTTTTGTTATTCCATTCTTTATTATACCCAAATAAGTTAAAACTTTGACTTCTATACTCCATGAAATTAGTGGAATATCCTCGATATTTGCTGCTTCATCCAAAGATCTTTTCATGGAAATATTCTTCCGATCATTCTTGAATTTTACTCTACAAAACAAAGATCATGTTGATAATTTGACGTTAATAATTCTCGGATAAAATAATTCTTGAACTTGTTTTATTAAATTCTTATATCATTGTCATCATCCTCATGTTTATATTATGTTGAAAGTCATCTCGTAATCTCAGTAGGCATGTATGGACTTGGTATGATTATGACCAGAGACTATTCTTGTAATCATGGCCGTCGTAATGTTACAAATGATGTGATAAAAATCCTCAATGGTCAGTAGTAGTCATCAGATGGACAATTGTTGGTACGATCACGACCATTAATGAATACACAAATATTCTCGGCCTGTAGTGCATGAATAATTGTGGTCGTGATACTAAAGAATATCCTCGTCGTAGAAAAGGGGGTGATTCGATGATGGAATATTTATTAAAGCCGAGTCTCAATTATAACAAAGATGAAAACCTTTAAAACCTAAAAGATAGTAGATTTTATTTTCTACTCGACTCTTTTAATGGATCATGATATTCCACCGCAGCTTAAACCGGTTGTCTATTGTATTTTATCGCTTAACATTGTTGAAGACTATTGATAATTTATTCTCGCATTATCTTAGTCATAATATTTCTTCTTGGGCTAGTCGAGCTCACCCTTTCTTTCACCGTTTTCTTCAGAAATGAGAATATAGCCGGGACGAGCCTGGGAAACGAGTGATGGTCCCGAAGATAGCATTAGTAGTCCTCACTATTCTCGTGAAATAGTGTGATAATAATTGTAATGAGGACTTTTATTTTGAGTTTGATAATATCTAGTAGACGATATTTGTATTTAAACTCACGCTTTATGTCAGATTGCATACCTACGCTTATGTTAATAAGTTATATTTAAATTTCACCATGTAAGTGGCGCACCCAAGATGGGTGATATATACCTAATTTTGGGGGCCACAATTGGTATCGTAGCTAGGGATATGATCCCCAAGCTAAGATGTGAGAATAGTACTAGGAGGGGAGAGACGGAATACCTTCGCTAGTATGACATACCTAAGTTTATGTCGTTATTTTATTGGTCGTCGAAGATAGGATAATTTGTTACATGTCAATTAACCTTTTGTTTTGTGGCAAGATCTCAAAATGACATCCGAGAATGCCGAGAATAGAAATGGAGCAACAGCGATCGCTGATTCACCACATATCAATAATCGTGATAATGTGCATCGTGAAGGCGCATAATCCTCACGCAAACAACAACACCGACCAAATGATGAATGATCAAATGTTCGTAGGCTTTATGCAATTTATGCAACAAAGAAGGCAGAGCGACTCCTATCCAAAACGTAGGTGGAAACACGAAAACTCTCAAGCCACACCGCTAAACAATTCAAGGAGCCGACCACCGAGTTTAAGGGAGAGCCAAAACCACTTATAAGTGAAGCACGGATAAAGTAGATTACCAAGATATTTGATGTCTTCGATGCTCCGAGGAGCAAAAGGTTCCTTTCACGCTTTTATGTCATGCGCGAGAGGCAGACATCGTGGGAATTCCAGAAACGACTCAACCTCATTGCATCAAGATATCTTGGGAGAAGTTCCAGAGTCGTTCAACGACAAATACTTTCCCGAAAGTATTCGCCATACGTGAAGGAGGTGGAGTTTATCAAGTTGAAACAAAACAATACGACCGTGTCGCAATACGAGGCAAAATTTATGAGTTATCACTTGGCCAAGGCCCCACTCGTGGATAATGAAGAGAGAATGGCGCTAATGTTTTTAAGAGGTTTGAAGTCGAGATACGCCAACATCTTATTTCTCATAAACCGTGTTTGTATTCGATGTTGTAAATAGGGCTCGCTTAGTGGAGCGCGATAATGAGCCAACACAACTAAAAGAGAGCAAATTTAAGAAAATTATAATACCAAATGAGTAGTAGTCATCGAGCGGTGACAACAAGCGTGGAGGAATCAATGTGCCGATATGGTAACCACTTCTATGGTAATCGTACAAAACAATAAGAATGGACATTTCAAGAAACGAAGATTCAACAATGATGGAAAGACGCCAAAGACCAAAGACCCATTGTTAAGGAAGGAGAAAGACCACCTATCATATGCTTCAAATGCGAGGAGAGGGACACATCACCAAAATCGGCCATGCCATCCAAAAGCATGTTATAATTGTGGAAGAGAAGGTCATTTAGCTCGATTTTGTCGCCATCAAGACAAATTAAAATAGATGGAGGCACCAAAGGCCATCCCGTAAAATTCAAAACCCAGAGTGCAAGGGGAGAGCGCTTGTTGTGACCTCCCAAAGAGCAAGGAACCGAATGAGGTCATCACGGTAAGCTTATCATAAACTCTAATGAAGTCTATACTTTATTTGATACCTGCCTTCTACCATTCTTTTATTTCTCCTACTTCATACCATCGATTAAATTTGACTCGAGAAATTATACTTTTGACTTATCTCGTGGAAACTCCGCTGGGAGAAACCTTCATTACATCCACTCGCTTATAAGTCTTGTTTGGTTCAAATCTAGCACTTCACATTACCTCGTCGATCTTATTTCATTAAAAATACTTGATTTGACGTGATTCTAGGGATCGATCGTTAACTACTTATCATGCAAAATTGATTGTTTTCGTAAGGTTGTTAGCTTTCATATTCCTAATCAACCTATTATGCGAATTCAAACGACCAAACCATTAAAATCAATCACGGCCATCTCAAGCCATAAAGCTATTCGCTTATCGAAAACGGATGTCAAGCTTTCTTAGCTCATGTCACGATTTAAACAAAAATACGCCGCTTTTGAACGATATTTCTATTGTTAATAAATTTCCGACGATTCCCTCAAGAACTTCCGCCTACCTACCCCGTAGCGTGAAATTGAATTTTGTATCGACCTTGAACCCTAGATAAAACCTATTTCCAAAGCCCCATATCGAATGGCTCTTATGAACTTCGTGAGTTAAAGACCCAACTACAGAATTGTTAGACATCGGCTTTATTCGTCCCCTAAGATCTCCTCGGGGTGCTCCTGCTCTATTCGTGAAGAAGAAAAGATGGGAGTATGCGACTTTGTATTGATTATCGGAGTCAATCATGTCACCATCAAAAATAGGTATCCATTGCCACGTATCGATGACCTGTTTGACCAAAATTCTTGAGCCAAATTCTTTTCAAAGATTGATCTTCGTCCCGGATATCACCAATCAAGATTAGTAATCACGACATTCCAAAGACGGCTTTTAACTCCAGACGGGCATTATGAATTCCTACCACGTCCTTCGATCGACTAATGCTCCGGCCGCCTTCATGGATATGATGAACCGAGTATTCAAGGAATATTTAGATCACTTTGTAAGTGGCGACCCAAGATGGGTGATGTATACCTAATTTTGGGGGCGTCACAACTAATCCCCAATTTAGTAATCCAATGATTGGGAACTATTTTAGTTTTAAGCTTTCTAAGAATTTAGATCTCATTAGAATGATCATCATCATTATTCTAAAAGCATTGCTTAAAACTATGGGTTTATCACATATTATAAAACAAAGATCATGTAGATAATTAAAAGCCTTTAATAAATTAATACTTTTTATTAATAAATGAATAAGATTGTTACAAAGTATATGCTTTATCATCTAACATGATCGGCTTTAGTGCATATTACTTTCAATCTCCCACTTGCATCGAAAAGCCAATCACCATTGTATCTTATACTCTTCTTCTCTAAGTGACGATTATCCTGGCATTGATAAGCTTTGGTTAATGGATATGTAATGTTGTTCTCGAGAGTCCACCATCTCTATAGTGATTTCCCATCTTTCAATGATTCTTATAATCAAATGAAAGTGCCACAACACATGTTTAGATTCAAGATGAGACTTAGAACTATTCCTAGTTCAGAATGAACTTTTAATCCAAACAATCAACTTGCGACTTCATTTATAGCTATTTACTTTGTCTTTATCACTAAACCAAAGAACTCTTTCTCAGTTTGGAACCTCAATACTTCGGCTCATCATATCCATGGCGGCGGGTTAGGAGCATTAGTCAATCCAAAGGACATGACTAGGAATTCATAATGCCCGCATCGAGTTCCGCCGTCTTTGGAATGTCAATGGTTCTAATCTTCAATTGGTGATATCCTAACGAAGATCAATCTTTGAAAAATTTGGCTCCTCTGCAAATCGGGTCAAACAGGTCATCAATACGTGGCAATGGATACCTATTTTTGATGGTGACATGATTCAACTCCCGATAATCAATACAAAGTCGCGATACTCCCATCTTTCTTCTTCACGAATAGAATTGCAGGAGCACCCCAAGGAGAAGTACTAGGATAATAAAGCCAATGTCTAACAATTCCAGTAGTTGGGTCTTTTAACTCCTGAAGTTCAATAGAGCCATTCGATATGGGGCTTTGAAATAGGTTTTATCACAGGGTTCAAGGTCGATACAAAATTCAATTTCACGCTCTGGGTAGGCCGGAAGTTCTTCTGGGAATACGTCAGAAATTTATTAACAATAGAATATCGTTTAAAATCGATTTATTTTTATTTGAATCAGCGATATGAGCTAAGAAAGCTTGACATCCGCTTTTCAATAAAACGAATAGCTTTATGGCTTGAGATGACCGTGATTGATTTTAATGGTTTGGTCGTTTGAATTCGCATAATAGGTTGATTAGGAATATGAAAGCTAACAACCTTACGAAAAACAATCAATTTTTGCATGATAAGTAGTTAACCAATCAATCCCTAGAATCACGCCAAATGCAAGTATTTTTAATGAAATAAGATCGACAGTAATGTGAGGGTACCGATTTGAACCAAACAAGACTTATAAACGATGGATGTAATGAAGGTTTCTCCCAATCTGAGTTTCCACGATAAGTCAAAGTCTAATTTCTCCTGAGTCAAATTTAATCGATGAGTGCAAAGTAGAGAAATAAAAGAATGGGTAGAACCGTTATCAAATAAAGTATAGACTTCATTAGAGTTTATGATAAGCTTACCCGTGATGACCTCATTCGGATTCCTTGCTCTTTGGGAGGTCACAACAAACGCCTCCTCAGACTAATGGCTTTTGAATTTTACTGGGATGGCCTTTGGTGCCTCCATCCTAAATTTAATTTGTCTTCAGAAACGACAAAATCGAGCTAAACGACCTTCTCTTCCACAATTATAACATGCTTTTCGCGGCGTAGACGCAGCTTTGATCGATGTGTACCTCTCCTCCGCATTTGAAGCATACGATAGGTGGTCTTTCTCCTTCCTTAACAACGGGTGCTTGATCGACGCTCTTTCCATCATTGTTGAATCTTCGTTTCTTGAAATGTCCATTCTTATTGTTTTCGCCTCGATTACCACCAAAGTGGTTACCATATCCGGCCCGTTGATTCCCTCCACGCTTGTTGTCACCACCGCTCAACGACTACTCGCATTTGGTATTATAATTTTGCAGTCGCTCTCTTTTAGTTGTGTTGGCTCATTATCGTGTTCCACTAATCGAGCCCTATTTACAACATCCGAATACAAACACGCTTTATGAGAAATAAGATGTCGACGTATCTCCTGCTTCAAACCTCTTAAAACATTCACGCCATTCTCTCTTCATTATCCACCAAGTGGGGCCGAAAACCGTGATAACTCCGCAAATTTTGCCTCGTATCATGACACTTGGTCATATTGTTTTGTTCCAACTTGATAAACTCCACCTCCTTCATGTGGCGAATACTTTCAGAAAGTATTTGTCGTTGAACAACTCCTGGAACTTCTCCCAAGATATCTTCAAGACAAAGAAGTTGAGTACGCTTTTACCGATTCCCACCAAGAATCCTCCTCACAAATATAAAGGCGTGAGGGAACTTTTGCTCCTCTGAGCATCCCAAGACATCAAATATCTTGTAATCTGCTTTATCCATGCTTCCGCCAAGTGGTTTTGCTCTCCTTAAACTCCGTGGGTCCCAGCTCCTTGAATTGTTTAATGCGGTGACCACCGAGAGTTTTCCGTGTTTCCACCCCACGCTTTGGATGAGAGTCGCTCTCATCATTGCCACATAAATCGCATAAAGCCTCCGAACATTTAATCATTCATCATTTGGTCGGTGTTGTTGTTTGCGATGAGGATTATCGCCTTCCCGATGCACATTATCCCGATTATTGATATGTGGTGAATCAACGATCGCTCATGCGCTCCATTGCTATTCTCAACATTCTCGGATGTCATTTTCAGACATCGCCACAAAACAAAAGGTTAATTGACATGTAACAAATTATCCCTATCTTCCGACCAACCAATAAAATAAAGACATAAACTTAGGTAGGTCATACTAGCGAAGGTATTCCCTCCTCCCCCTCCTAGTACTATTCTCACATCTTAGCCAGGATCATATCCTAAGCTCGATATTAACCGTGACGCCCCAAAATTAGGTATACATCACCCATCTTGGGTCGCCACTTACATGGTACGTGTAATTTAAATACAACTTATTAACATAATCACGTGAATAATACGACGTAAATCGTGAGTTTAAATACAAATATCGCTTCACTAGATATTATACAAACTCAAAAAAAAGTCCTCATTACAATTATTATCACACTATTTCACGTAATAGTGAGGACTACTAATGCTATCTTCGTGACCATCACTGCTTCCCGACTCGCCCCAAATTATATTCTCATTTCAAGAGAATAAAGAAAGAAAGGGTGAGCTCAACTAACCCAATAAGAAATATTATGACTAAGATAATGCGTAATAAATTATCAATAGTCTTCAACAATGTTAAACCGATAAAATACAATAGACAACCCATTTAATCTGCAGTAATGAATAAGCAATCCATTAAAAGAGTCAAGTAGAAAATAAAGTCTACTATCTTTAGGTTTTAAAAGGTTTTTCATCATCATATATAGCCGAGACTCGACTTTAATAAATATTCCACATCATCGAATCACCCTCGCACTACTACCAAGGATATTCTTTAAGATCACGACCACAATTATTCATGCACTACGGGCCAAGAATATTTGTGTATTCATTAATGGTCATGATCATGCCAACAACTCGTCCCACCAATGCACTACTACCAATCGAGGATTTTTATCACATCATTTGTAACATTACTACTATGACATAACCGGTCAGTCTCTCGGTCATAATCATACCAAGTCCATCTATGCACTACAGCCACGTAGATGACTTTCAAAAAATATAAACATGAGGATGATGACAATGATATAAGAATTCAATAAAACAAGTTCAAGAATTATTTTATCCAGAATTATTAACGCCCAAATTGTCAACACGACATCTTGTTGTAGAGTAAAATTCAAAATGATCGTAAGAATATTTTCATGAAAAGATATCGGATGAAACACAAATATCAAGGATATTCTACTAATTTCATGGAGTATAGAAGTCAAAGTTTTAACCAACTGGGTATAATAAAGAATGGAATAACAAAAGAAATCACCATGCATGCGAGATTTCAGCATGTAGATGTGTTATTCCAATGTAGAATAATAATAACGGAACCGTGTCGGTGAAATTCACATGCAGCTGTGATGTTCCAACAGTATAATAAAGATGGAACCAGATCCGGTGTAAAACACATGAGATGGGATATTCCAACAGAAATGATAAAGATTTTAACTAGTCCTGTAAAACACATGCATGTGATGTTCCAATGTAATAATAATAAAGATTTTAACCAGTCCGGTGTAAAACACACGAGCAGGATGTTCCAATGTAATAATAATAAAGATTTTAACCAGTCCTGTAAAACACATACGTATGTGATGTTCCAATGTAATAATAGAAGAATGTCACCAAGTATAGGTAAATCACAGATATACAAAGTTATTCCAATGTAATAATAATAAATGGAATAACAACAGCTTCTCTTCATGAATAAGAAAGAATAACACCCTTACTTTTGGTAGGAGATTGAATACTCGCAAATGTAGTAAGAATAAAAAATACTCTTCTTCTTTCTCTCTTCTTCTCTATACTTTCTCTCTCTATAGCTTGAATGAATTGTGAAAAAAAATGAAGCCCTAGGCCTTTATTTATAGAAGATTTCTAGCTTAAAGACTTTTCTTGTGAAAAGCGCAAGTGGCTTCACCGACTTAATGATGTGAAAAGAAAAGTGGTTTGACGCTCAGAATGTGAAACGACAAGTGGTTCGACGCCTCCGTAATGTGAAAAGACAAGTGGTTCGACGTCTGGTAAAGGTAATTACTATTAACGAAGGTAAATACTATCGACGAAGGTAAATACTATTCACAAGTGGTAACTACTATCGACGAAGGTAATTACTATCGATGAAGGTAAATACTATTCACAAGGGTAATTACTATCGACGAAGGTAATTACTATCGACGAAGGTAAATACTATTCATAAGGGTAATTACTATCGATTTAAGAGACTCTTAGATGATGACATATGAGCCCCCATAAAATAATCAAACTTACCACAAATCATTTTATTTTTCATCAACACATATTTAATCTTTCAACAATTATTAATCATTTATAACTCATCGCCTCAATTATTGATTTAATACTATAACATATTATACTGATGATATCTGTGACAATAATTGAATCAATAATATAATAGATATGATGCAAAGTGATTATCAGAAGTAATAATCGAGCATAAATGAGTGACTTCTCACGTAAGATCAATAATCAATACCGTGTGCTACTACTACGCAACCACGCCAGACATCGCATTTTTTTACCACCGGGTAGTTCAACAGCTTTTTAATCTGGTAACACCTCCTAGTTATTTTTATAAAATATTTTGTCGCTTTTCTCAATCCGACAATAATTACATTATAGGTCCACCAATGATTGAGTAGTTGTCAGATTTAATATTCCCTAACAAAAAGAATATTCCCCACCAAACAAATATTTTATAAACAACTTGCATACTTTGCAAAATTTATAAATATTACCCACAACTATAACATTATATCAAATTTATTCCATAATATTCAAAAATAATATTTATAGAAAAATTCATCTTTATTTATAAAAGCTGGGGTCTTACATTTGATATACCCTAAGGGTCTTAAGGAATAAGTCAAAGTATAACTCATCATACACAAGATACTTATGATGATCTCAAGTTCAAGGATTACTTGTCTTCTACTATCACTACAGAATTCCTATGACGACAAAAAGTAAAACTCCATTAGGTATTCCTTAATGAGCCAATGCTCAAATGAACTTATTCTCTAATAAGCACCTACATACTTGCTTTTAGTGTCTCCACACAAATGATCATGAGATCAATCATCCTCATCCAATGAAAGCAGCAACGTATGTACCAATCTATCCGGATTCACTAATCCCCAATTTAGTAATCCAACGATTGGGAACTATTTTAGTTTTTAAAGCTTTCTAAGAATTTAGATCTCATTAGAATGATCATCATCATTATTCTAAAAGCATTGCTTAAAACTATGGGTTTATCACATATTATAAAACAAAGATCACGTAGATAATTAAAAGCCTTTAATAAATTAATACTTTTTTTTTTATTAATAAATGAATAAGATTGTTACAAAGTATATGCTTTATCATCTAACATGATTGGCTTGTGTGCATATTACTTTCAATACCCGGATCACCCTTTATGCACAATTATTAATTAAACGAAAAAGATGAATAAGAAACATACCTTGAAGATCCGAAACTCCTCGTGCAAGTTCACCTCCAACCTTTTCGCGTTCAACTTGAATCTACTGGGTTTGGTTCCTTCCTTTGATCAACGTTAGCCACCCAAGTGTTTGGCCTCTGGAGGTGATCCACCAAGGAAGAAGAAGGATTGAAGAAGATGGGTGGTTGGCTAAACCCTAGTTTTTCTATCTTTATAGAAAAGGAGCGTCTTTCTCCAACCATTGGAATAATTACGTTGTCTTGATATCCGATATAAGACTCCTCTTATAAAGATATCAAGTAACCTATTAAAATAAGGTATTATTTAATTAAACCCTTTTAATTAAAGGGGCTCCCTAATCTTATTAGGGATAATTAATTAAACTCCTTTAACTAATTTTTCTTCCTAATCCAATTAGGAATAAATGAGAATACTTATATTAAATTAATTCCTAAACTCTTTTAGAAATTAAAATAATAATAATAATTGTAATAATATTAATAAGACTCCTCTTATTAATTTATATTTAATATTTCTAAAATATTAAATAATAAATATTAAGCTATTTAATTTATTCTATCACCATAGATTAAATTAAATATACATAACATATTATTACGATTATGCCATTAACTTCTTAAATAATTATTCTTCCTTTTATGGTGTGACCTTTTTGTGGTTGTCCATATTAAACCTAGTTTGTGAATAAATCAATTAGAACAATTCTAATCTTATTTAAATAAATAAATTAAATAATTAATTTATTTAAATAAATAATATTTATTCTACTGATAGGATAAGTCTCTCTAAATGATCAACGACTTTTCGGATAATATAGATTTCAACATTAATCATAAAAGAACCTTTGAGTAAATAGTTACTTAATCTGATTCAATCCTTCCACCATCTGATGTCCCAATTAAATATAAGACATGAAATTTTACATCAAGTCTTATTTTATTTAATTATATGTATTTCGACTCTTAAATGCACAACACCAAATAATGCAAATTAGAAACTCCTTTCTAATTTCATTCTCGCCTTAACCCGAGGACTACAAGGTTGTCATTTATCGAATCGCGATAGACATTTCTCTTCTTTTAATAAGTGGTAGATTCTTTATTGATCATACATTATCTCCATGTATAACTTATTATACCCAAGACACCTTTGATATACCCTAAGGGTCTTAAGGAATAAGTCAAAGTATAACTCATCATACACAAGATACTATGATGATCTTAAGTCCAAGGATCACTTGTCTTCTATCACTACAGAAATTCCTATTGACGAGTGCAAGTAAAACTCCATTAGGTATTCCTTAGCGAACCACGTTCGATGAACTTATTCTCTAATAAGCACCTACATACTTGCTTTAGTGTCTCCACACAAAATGGTCGTGAGATCAATCATCCTCATCCAACGAAAGCAAGCGAACGTATGTACCGTCTATCCGGATTCACTAATCCCCAATTTAGTAATCCAATGATTGGGAACTATTTTAGTTTTAAGCTTTCTAAGAATTTAGATCTCATTAGAATGATCATCATCATTATTCTAAAAGCATTGCTTAAAACTATGGGTTTATCACATATTATAAAACAAAGATCATGTAGATAATTAAAAGCCTTTAATAAATTAATACTTTTTTTTATTAATAAATGAATAAGATTGTTACAAAGTATATCTTTATCATCAAACACGATTGGAACAGATGTCATACTACTTTCAATTTTCTCGCTATGAAATATGTGAAAATGATTTGAGTAATGAATGGGAGATGAATGGTTGAATGATAATTGGTGGTGTTTATCGAGAAAGAGATATTTGCAAATTATTGATAACGACGCTTTTATTTTGAAGCGCTTTTGAATACTGGATACTTAATGAGAATTCAATTATCTAGTTCAACAAATTAAAACTAGTACATGATGTAGCTTGATTTCTAGTTTTTTTTCATAGTAAACTTTTTTTAATGTAATTGTTCACTCCCCCTTTGGGGATCCTGCCACGCCATACCAACCCCCACCCCCACCCCCACCCAAACCCAAACCCAAACCCAAACCCAAACCCAAACCCAAACCCCACTTTGCGGATACCTACGTTTGATATTGTTTTAGTACATTTTCACATTTTGTAGTAATTACATGAGTTTTAATTTGATGTAAAATGCTTAGACATTAATCACATTTGTTAGGAATTCAGTGCCATGAAACCACCTTGATGACTATATCAACATTACAGTAGTAGTAGTAGCAGCATTTTGGACACAATTAAGTTACTCTTTTATTTTTATTTTTTCCAAAATACTAGTCTCTTACTAAACATTATTAATGACCAATCATATAAATCTGTTAATCCTTTCTGTTTTTCAAAGTAAAAGAATTATCAAACAAATCTACCAACGTTTCGCACTCGAACGCGCCAACATGCAATATGACAACCACGCACCAATAGATAAACCCCTCAATACTCTTGATTGGTCCCTTTATACAAGCACATGCTGTCAGCGCGTGCACAAAAACATATCAGACATGTCTACAGCTGTTATTTTATTAATATTTCACACATTTATATATAAATAAGTGTACTATCACGGAGTATATGTTACATATATGATAGTAGACTTAATATTTATCATCCACACCCCCATCTTTCTCTCTCATTGCTGAAAAGTCCAATTTTTTTTTTTTACTCTTAACAGTGAGAATCTGAGTAGGGTTTTTTAATCTTATTTCATTCTTTTTCTCCATCTAGACCTCAAGGTATCGGAAAGAAACAGCAAGGAAGATAGAGCTACTACTATCTCTCTATTCCTCTATCTACATTTCCCAAAAGCTCAGAAAAAACCCTAGTTTTTTTCACCCAATTGTGCTGCGAATCATCAGCTGGAAAACCCTAATTTGTAGAGCTAAGTCAATCGCTGAATGACCCAATTTCGACACCGGAAGTCATCGGCATGGTCTTGGCAGTGGGTATCAGTTCAGTGAAGTAGGTAAAGCTATTAAAATGCCATGCTCTTACACTTCCCCCCTCCTTTTTTTTCTGTTTGGGCATAAACATATCAAATTGCTTAATTTGTCTTTAGGGTGAAAGATGGATGCGTGAATTGAATTGGGTTACTTTTTGTTCTTCTTATTGGTTAGGGATTTGTAAATAAAGTTTCAATTTTGATTTGGTGTGAAATTGTGCTTTTAAATTTGATTTGCTAGGTGTAGCTGAGAGGGAAAAGGGGAGGAAATAAGCCATGGACGGGGCTGAGCGGGATACTATGTTGGCATGCATCATTTCGGGGACCCTTTTCTCTGTTTTGGGTTCAGGTTCTTTTGCTATACTTTGGGCGGTAAATTGGCGGCCATGGCGGATTTATAGGTGATCATACATTTCATGACTGTTGCCACTTGTATTTAATTATGTTTTAGCACTTGTTCTATTTTGACGGACAATGCGCATTTATGCTTTTGAGCTTCCTATTAATGTGCATGATCGTGCTACTAGTGTAGAATTTTTTTTATTGTAGTTCTACTAGCATTCTGTTGATGTGAAGATCTCTACTTTCGTTTCACGCGCTGAAGACCTCTACTTTCTTTTCATTCACTTATAGTACTAAAGTAGTTACCAAAACAGGATAAGGAATTGGTGAAGTGAGTGTGAATAAGGGAGTCTAAGTAGAATATATTGTGGGAAATGTGTGAAATGGATTTCAGTTAAATACTTAATTATGAGTCTAATCCTATATATCAAATAAAGGAGAAACATATATTAGGCCATCAAAGGTATATCATACAAAATACTAGCAATTTAGAGGAAGATTAATACTTTGCCACAGAGTTTATAGAAAATATAAAAGTTACTAGCACATATTTGGCATGAATAGTAAATGCATGAGAAATGTTGTTGGGTGCATCTGGGTACTAGTTAATTGCTGTTGCATGGCTAGTGTAATTATTTTTTTGTTTAGTTGACTTGAAGTAAATTTCGTGTACCTTGACCATGGCCATTAAATCAATATTTATTCATATGGAAGGAAAAATGACATGTCCCATGATGACGATGTCCATGATACCTAGGGAAGATAATTTTATCCATTATGAGATTTTGTGGAACTAGTGGTGTATAGCTTATTTACAATCTTTTGTTACTTTTTCAGTGTGAAGCCCTTCAATGATTAGTTCAATACTTCTTTATGTTGTTAAATATTGAGAGCTTAAACAAGTCAATTTTAGTCTTGTCTCTAGTAAGTTAATGCCTTTTCTTGCCAAAGGATAAAAACTAGGTTGGCTATTTTTGTACCACATTGAATTGGTGGGGCTATATACAAAATAGGTTGCTCAGTATCGTTTTCTTTTCAATAATCCACAAGTTTTTCTCTTTGGGTATGATTGAAATATTTTAATAACTTATTGTTTTCAATAATCCAATAGTTTTTCTCTTTAGGCGTTAGAGACTAAAAGACATTTTGCACACCAAACTTTACACATGTTGACGTTTGCACCTAAACTGAAAAAAGTGTCTAAGTATATCCCAAGCTTCAGTTATACATAACAAAAAACACACTTTCTTTACTTAACCGGTCAAAAGTGACCGACTAAGACACACATGTGGATCTGGAGGGGTGTTTAAGTCTTTTCCATTTCTGGAGGGGGTGTATAAGTCTTTTCCATATCTTCTATTCCATCGACATCATCGACAACCCCTTTCCTCCATCATCGACAACCCCTTTCGTCCTTCCTCTGCCGAGTTTTAAGAACCCATCAACAATCTAATAATCAGACCCTTGCTCCGATTCTTGGCCGAAAACAACTCCTCTTTCTTCATTAATCTCCACCCTTTTGAGGTCTACAGAGTAAATCCTCAAATCCCAATTGGGTTCCCCCTTTTTCAGGACCATTCGTATAATTTCCGAGATGATTCCGTCACCAGAGTCCGTTACCGCAACCTGTTTGACATTATGGTTGATGGGTTATCGCCGCCATTACTCTGGATTGTATCTTCAGGGTTTGTTCTCCCATTTGAGATCTGGGCTCAGTACACCACTGAGGAAGGAAGGAGTGGCAGTTGTTTAATAATGAAAGTATGCAAACCACTGATAATTCATTTGTTTTTAAATTTGATTTTTTTTTAATCTGGGTGAAGGTGGGAATTGATGTTATTCATGGCTTCATAAGGGAGGCATTTTTTTGGCCAGGTTGGGGGGCGGGGGGTTACTTTTTTGATTTGTAGTATGTATAGCTGATTTGGTGTGCCAGTGATTTACAAATTTTTATTGTTTGGTATTGTAATTGATTAATTGTTGGGGAAATCATTAGCTTATTCATGTAGTATGGAGCTTTGTCTCAATATGGATGGTGATAAGAAACTGCAGTACTTAAAGTACTGTATACACCACAGAGAAAGATCGCCACAGGCATGTTACTTTTGATTTAGTTAGCATCACATTGTAATTTCTGGTATATCACCTTCTGATGATTAAAACCATGACTATTTTCATTAGTTTTTTTGAAAAAGAAATTATTGATTTTGTTTAGGGAAAGAATGGCTAATCTCGATTTAGCCATGGAGAAGCTTCAGGACGGAATACTGTGTCAGCTGCGCATGAAATTTGTTTCAACAATTAATATCTTTGTTTTTACTTATTGACTTTAATTTTGTTTATCTGCTCTGTCTTTAATTTTGGGAGTTGGATTTGAGGAAAGAGAGTAGGTCGTGGAGGGGGAGAGAGGAGAATTGGCCGCCGTAGAAGGGGTTTGGGTTGAGGGTAGGATTCGCGGTCTTCTCGTGGTGGAGACCGGCACATGATGATGGATTCAGGGAGGCCAGTCTTGTTTACGACGGCTTACTCAAGGTGGTGGGTGGTGGGGTTTGGGTTTGGGTTTAGGGTTGGGGTTATTGATGGAGAAGATGGAGTGACTTGCAGGTTAGGATATATTTTATTATTATTTTTATTTCTTAAACATGTTTTATCGAAATTACCCCTTCAAAATTTGGATTACAGGCACAACCGGTTATTTTTGACCGGTTAATTGTACGGAGGGTGCATTTTGTTTAGAAAAAAGAAGTTTAGGGTACACTTAGATACGTTTTAAATATTAGGGTGCAAACCTCAACAATACTACAATTTTGGGGTGCAAACTGTCTAGTCGGCGTTAGATTATAGTTCACACTCCATATGAAAATATTTTAATAACTTATTGTTTTCCATGGTTTTCCCAAAATGAGAATAACTGCAGTATAATATTTTCGTCTTTAACAATAAATTTCTACAATTTTGCTCTCCTACTTCAAGTGTTCCGGCTGAGGACTTCTGAAATTGTTATAATTTTGAACTATTCAAAAAGTATTTTATCATTGGTTATTAGTAATGATGTTTGGGTCACTTGGTGAAGTTCTGATTGCCCTTTCAACTTTGAAATTTAGGGCCGTAGGGATTGTAGATCATTTGTAGGCCAAGGAATTTTCGATTCTTTGGGAAGTTAAATGGAGACAATTGTTATCATATTTAGCAATCTCTATCTTTCCCTTTACCTTATGCGGGATAAACTTAGAGTCATAGAGTGACTTTCCTTCATTTACTTTAGGTCTTTCCTATGGAAACATTTAAAGGGTTCGTTGTTTCTAATATAATGATGATTGGCAGGACGTTTTTATTGCTTTTTTGGGGCCTGGTATTAGTGTTCTAAAAATCGGCCTAGGCGGGAGCCTGGCGCCGTGCCTAAAGCCAAATCGGTGAAAAAAGCGCTCCAGCCAATTAGGTGGCTCCTAGGCGGGAAAGGCGGGCCTAGGCGAATATATATATATATATATATATATATATATTAAATTACTACCAAAACCAGATCTTGATATATTTATTTTTCTAATGATTTATCATATTTTTAATGCAAGTTGTAGCATATCAAATCACAATAAGAAGTGAACAAGATCAAGTCAAAATGGATAATTTTATTATAGTTGTAATTTTTTTAACTTGTACCAACTTGAAATTATATAGATGATGATACATTTGTAATATTTAGTTTAATTCAATATAATTCTTAAATTTATGTTTAGTTTCTTAAGTTTTAATATTGAATTGAATTCTTAAAATTTTAAATTTTATTATTTAATACCAATTTTGTTTATGAATAAAACTAATACGTCCAAAGATATGTTAGTCATACTTAGTATATGGTATTTGACATTTTCTTTAAGTCCTCAATTTTGAAAATTACACAAATTAAAATAATTTCATAATTAATAATATCAAATGTCTCATTCAATAAACTTCACACTAATTTTTAAAATAACATTTATTTAAATTTTTGAGAGAGAATAAGTACATATATAATTATATATATATGAAGATATCAAGATACTACTTACTACTTACTAGTAACACTAATTCTATAATTTAATTATTTCAAGCAATGGATATATATCTTACTACTTAAGTGCAATTACTACTAATTCTATAATTTAATTATTATCTTTATTATAGATTATTTTGCTTTATATTATTGTTTTGTTAGAATAATGTAAGATAAAATATTAAAATTTTGTCTTAAAATAAAAAAATCCCGCCTAGGCCCCCCTGCCGCCCGCCTCCCGTCTCCCGCTTAGCGCCTTTTAGAACATTGTCGGGTATAGTCATAAGAATATAGATGTTTTTTTGCTGGTTCTTTGTACATGGGCTCATCAACCTCTTCAAACAGGTTCTTTTAATACAAGTATATACCTCTCAAGCCCTACCTTTAACCTCCCAGACAAATTATTTTTTATTAATCTTGTTCTCTTTGGAGGAATCCATGTAATCTCATGATATACTTTCCTTATTTATAAGAAAAGGTTTTGAGCATATGTCACTCTCTAAATTCCTTTCAAAAGGGTACATGAATTATTTTTGTAATATCATGTTTTAGTTCGACAACTTTCGTTAACATTTCCTGGTTGTGAAACGGCTGTTTAGCTGTTTCTCTTATGCTTTTTGTTTATCATATTTATGAATAACTATTCTCTATATAATGCGTTTTCTTTCAGTTTTTCTATTTTTATTTTTTTCAGCTGGTGTCTAAATCTTTGCCTGTGGTTGCTTGGTAATTTGAGTTGTTTATTTTCTTTTCTTTGTATCATATTCAAGTTTAAGAAGGTGATTTAGTATCTTTCAATGGCAGAGTTGCAATATCCAGGTTGTTTCTACTGCATCTGATTTGCCCTTTTACTGTAGTGTTTGACTAGTTGTAAACTTGTTTTAGGATCTGTTGTTTGTTTTCCTTTTCCTAGTTGATTCGATATTGCCTTAACCAGATCTTTGGTCATGGTCATGGTAATGCAATAGATCTTTTTATTGCGTCTTTAACTAGTTTGATATGTGGTCGCCACTAGCTTCTGCAGTTTGTAGCTTATTCAGCATTGGTCTAACACTATAGTGCATGTTCTTTGTTTCATTTCAGTTGGATCTTTGCTAGAAAATGGCCTAATTTCTTACAAGGACCTCAATTGGGAATATTATGTGGTTTACTGTCTCTGTTGGCATGGATTGTCGTCATTTCTCCAGTTCTAGTGCTCATCATATGGGGATGCTGGTTGATTCTAATTCTGGGTCGAGACATTATTGGTTTGGCAGTAATCATGGCTGGGACTGCTCTTCTTTTGGCATTCTATTCAATCATGCTATGGTGGAGAACACAGTGGCAAAGCTCAAGTATGCACTGTCTCGATCATTTTATTTTAAAATTTTTATTCAGTCTAGTAAGTTTTATTTAATTATTTTGGATATTTATGGTGTAATTTTTGCGGCAGTATTTTTTTCAGTTTGGGTATTCCTTTTACGAATTTCATTTTCTTAAACCTTTTATTTTGTACATGTAGTCAAGTTCATCTTGCATCCAAGGCTGTAAAATGAATTAAAAGTTCGGGTTCGATTCGTATTCGCTTGACTAAAAGTTCGATTCGAGCTTTACTCGAAATATGATTGATTCAAAGATGAGCAAATTTTAAAGTTAGATAAATTATTCGAACCTCTTCAAATTGCAATTTTCTATTGATACTCGGATCATATTTGCTCGAAAAGTTCAAAGTGCTCGGGCTCTATTCGAGATCGTACTCGACTTCAATCAAACCTTATTTCATATTCGATAAATTTTGTGAACCAAATCCGAGCAACTCAATACTCGCTTTACTCGGTTCATTTACACCCCTACTTGCATCCTTAACTGCAATTCTGAGCATGTTCGAGACGTGAACAGAACAACATGTTTTCACGATGACTGGAACTATTTATTATATAATCAGTCCTGCCCTCCCTTAGTAACTTTTAAAGCCGTCCTATCTGATGTTAGAGTCCGAAAGTCCTCATGTTCCATTGAAGATAATATGATGCACAAGGTTAATCTCAATAGTAGCATCACTTGATAAAATGTGTAATATACAAATGAAAATTGAAAAGCGTAGGCTCAATGTTTAAGATGCAGTCCAACCGTTTTGGTACTTTCATTAATCCCAAGAAAAAGCAATTAAAAATTGTAGTCCACAATTACATATTTGCAGTTGTCAGTTCATAAGATTATTTATAATTTAGGGTAATGCTAGGGTCTCAAATTTTTGGTCTCAAATGATGTGTAATCTACATTGGTTAGGTATATCTATTGTGATTGATATAAATACCACAAAGTATCATTAACGTGTTCAATACCACATCATTTGAGACCCATTTAAGACCCCTAACATTGCCATCATTTAATACCCCCCCTGAATACAATGGTACCACATTTAAGAACTTGTGCGGAAAGTTTATTAATTTGTGAATAAAGCTTTCAACTTGACAAAAAAGATATTGGTAGTTGAGCCTCAATGAGGCATGAGGCTTTGCATGTGAACTGACAACATATGCAAAGCTTAATCTTTGATCACAAGTAGTAGAGAATAAGGATTGCATTACGAATGACTTGGAATATTGATTTTATAGGCTAAGGAAAGGTGGTTGAAGTTTGCAGAGATGGGGGTAAAAGAAGAATAAATACTAGACATAACTTGAAAGTAGCATGGATGGAAAGAAATGATTGAATTAATAGAAATGGAGGACATGGGAAAGAAAAAAGCCAATATAATTGTTAAATCAATGGGAGGAGGTAATAGATATTGGATGCTAATTATTTAGCAAAAAAAGATATTGTATGCTAATTAAGGAAACGTTTTGTTTTGTTTTTGTTTTTTTATTTAAATGAAATCATGCTGAATATGCATAATCAAGGCTTTTTCCAGATGAAATTATGAAAATCAGATATTTAGAAGTAGGACCTGGGTCCTGGAATTAAATGAAATTGAAAACAAACTGAGCATGTTTGTACATCCAAGATGTTTGTTCTTGTAACCTTGATTAAGCTGAAGTCTCGTATTGGTTCTTTCCAAATACATTCTAGCACAGTGATGGAGGAATGTCATGGTATTTTTACTGCGAATGTGAGGGTGAAGTTAGGGTTAATTACTTAATTCGAATGCTACCTTGGAACTCTTCCTGTTTCTAATAAAATTTATTCGTTTATCTAAAAAATAAATTACGTATTAACGTGGACATTTTTTTGTATTTAAATTTCCCTGCTTTCCAGTTATATTATTTTCCCTATACTCTGAGTATGTAGTTACCACATCTGTTCCTAAACAGGGGCTGTTGCTGTTCTTCTTCTTCTGGCCGTTGCCTTGCTTTGTGCGTACGAGATTTGTGCTGTATATGTGACAGCAGGCAGAAGTGCATCAGAACGATATTCAGCTTCAGGCTTCTTCTTTGGCGTGTCAGCAATTGCGCTAGCAATCAACATGCTCTTTATCTGCAGAATGGTCTTTAATGGTAAATTTGCAACTTATTTTGTGAGATGTGTACTGTGTGTGTGTGTGTGTCTGTCTCTGTGTGTGTGTGGGCTCTCCTGGTGTCTTTCTGCTTTTGTTATTAAAGTTATTTATTATTCACCAGGTATTCATGTTGATCACAAGTTTGCTATTCCAATTATTCATTTAAATGGTTTTGTGTTATGTTATTATTCTTTAATTTTTTTTTTGTACTTATTTGATTTATAAATTCCAATAGGCAATGGCTTAGATGTGGATGAATATGTTCGAAGGGCATATAAATTTGCTTATTCTGATTGTATTGAAGTGGGTCCTTTGGCTAGCTTACCCGAACCACCAGATCCTAATGAGTTATATCCTCGACAATCTAGAAGGCAAGCACTTACTTTTCTTGCTTACAGGGTTATACTATATGTGTGAAGAAGTAAAATATCAATATATTAGTTTTTAATGCTCTTACTTCTAATGTTTTTCCTCTGTCCCAAGTCCAGTTTCTCTTGTTATTTGTCTCAACATACACATTTATGCTTTTATGTGTCTACACATGTATATGTACATAAACACAAGTATGTACATATACAGTGCGGCAAAGACTGCTGGTGATTGGATGCCTTTATGACTATTTGAGGAATCATTTTTCTTTTTGATTCTGTTTCGATTTTCTGCTTCCTTAGATTCTTAGTTTCTGTTTGCAGGGCTTCACATCTGGGACTTCTCTATTTTGGCTCACTTTTGGTCCTTCTTGTCTATTCCATTTTGTATGGATTGACAGCAAAAAGTTCTCATTGGCTTGGGGCTATTACATCGGCAGCGGTTATTATTCTTGGTATTAACTTCTTCATATTGCTCTGTTTTTCTTTGCTTGCACTGGTATTTCTGTATATTCTTTTGTTTCTAACTTGTGTAACTTATTTATTAATTATAATTATTATTTCTTTTTCTTTATTTATTTATCTATCATTTTACCTTCAGATTGGAACATGGGGGCATGCTTATATGGATTTCAGCTTCTTCAAAGTCGTGTTACTGCCCTTTTTGTTGCCGGTGCATCTCGGGTCTTCTTGATTTGCTTTGGTGTTCATTACTGGTTAGTTTGAGATTTAAGATACTTGATTTTCATTATATCAAGTTGTTATATTGTAGATTGCCTTTCACATTCCTTTTACTTTCTTTCTATAACAGGTATTTGGGACATTGTGTTAGTTATGCTGTTGTAGCATCGGTGCTATTAGGTGCCGCTGTTTCTCGTCATTTGTCAGTTACAAATCCAATAACTGCAAGGAGAGATGCATTACAGAGTACAGTGATTCGCCTGAGGGAGGGATTCCGTAGGAAAGAACAAAACAGTTCATCTAGCTCTTCTGAAGCTTGTGGGTCAAGTGTGAAGCGCAGTAGTAGTGCAGAGGCTGGTCAGCTTGGTAATGCTGCACATGTCACAGGTGATGCTTCAAGCTGGAATATAGTTGAGGGAATTAATAGTGAGAAGAGTGTAGATAGTGGAAGGCCAAGTTTAGCAATAAGAAGCAGTTCCTGCCGTTCAGTTGTTCAGGAGCCAGAAGTAGGAACGTCATATGCTGATAGAAATTTTGATCCCAACTGCTCTTTGGTAGTCTGTTCTAGTAGTGGTCTTGAAAGCCAAGGCTGTGAGTCTAATCGAATCAACTTCGCTAATCAACAAGCATTAGACTTAAATTTAGCGCTGATGTTCCAGGAAAAGTTGAATGACCCAAGGATTACATCTATGTTGAAAAAGAGAGCAAGACAAGGAGACAATGATTTGACTACTTTATTGCAAGATAAAGGATTAGATCCTAATTTTGCTATGATGTTGAAGGAGAATGGTTTGGATCCAAGGATTCTTGCGTTACTGCAGAGAAGTAGTTTGGATGCCGATAGAGATCATTGTGATAATACTAATATAACCATTGTTGACTCAAACAGCATTGACAATACTTTGCCCAATCAAATTTCTCTGTCAGAGGAACTAAGGCTCCAAGGACTAGAAAAGTGGCTTCAGTTTTGCAGATTGGTTTTGCGCCACATAGTTGGTACCCCTGAAAGAGCATGGGTTCTCTTCAGTTTTATCTTCATCATAGAAACCGTCATCGTGGCCATTTTTAGGCCAAAGACAATTAAAGTTATAAATGCTACTCACCAGCAGGTTTGTAGGGGTTTCTTTTACTCAGCTTATTATTCTTTATGTAGATGGACAAGTAAACTTACCCTCAAAACTGATATATGAAATTGTCAAAAAAATATCTTTGCAGTTTGAATTTGGCTTTGCAGTATTGCTTTTATCTCCTGTTGTCTGTTCTATCATGGCTTTCCTACGATCTCTCCAAGCTGAAGAAATGGCCATGACTTCGAAACCGCGGAAGGTAAAAATGATTCAGTACCCTTAATAAGAACATATAATATGCAGTTAAATATTTTCTTGCAAATAATGAGTTTCTAGAATTAATGGCTTAAATACCCATACTTGAAAATTACAACAATAAAATAATAATGCTTTATAGCTTAATCACTTTTGCATTTGATTGTTATAAGTATAATTGTTGTAAGGTTCTGTCTGAATGATTACGGAGTACTATTCCTAAGAATTATTTACTTTTTATGACGTTCAACAAATTCGGTAAAAATAAAATAGTTAAAAGAACAGTTTTTCCTTCATGTCATTTTCTACTAGTTCTTTTGACTTTTACTTAGTATTGTGACACTTCCTTTGTGCACTGCGAAAGTCGTGTATTTTGCTTGCAGCATGTGGGGTTACTATACTGTTTTTATGTGTATAATCATACACATTTTTGTTCATTGTACATCTGAAAGATATCTAATTGTGTTGATTTTTTTATTCAAACTTTTGGTAATCTTTCAGTATGGTTTTATTGCTTGGCTGCTGAGCACTTCTGTTGGTCTGCTGCTTTCTTTCTTGAGGTATGACTGTTATTATGTTCGAACAACTTATTTCTTTCCTTCTGCATTTTCTCATCCATACTCCCGCTGCTTTTGGAGCACGTTAGAGTGTATTATAAGAAATTTTTTGATATGATATAATAAGAAAGGATTCATTAAAATTCATATGTGAAATGTTCAGTATGTTTAGAATTTCGTGGTAATCTCTTATATGTTTGATTTTGAAGTTGTTTTTGACATTGAGGCATGGAAAATTGCCATATCTCATGTATAGTTCTTAAGCAATTTGATTGAAGGAAGCCCATTCTTTTGTCAACATGCCGTACACATTGCTATCGATGTTCTCTAATTGATCTCAATCACGTTATTTCTTAAGAGTTTTCTACTTTGATAAATGCATTTTATCTATTTAGCTTTCTTTTGGTGAGATTTAACAATTTTCTTACAATCATGTCGTAATGCCTGACGCTTATCTCCTCCTTTTAATAATAAATTTTTCCATCAGCAGAAGTATGTCTTGCCACAGCCAACTAGCTGTAGCAACCACAACATCCCCTATATATATTATTTATTTTATGTACATATGTATCTATATCTATATTTTTCTCTAGGGTAGGTGAATATATCTTTTATCCATGTGCTGATCTGTTAGCATCTCCTCGGTCACTCTTATGCTGGATATGTCGTTATGGTGTGTTCCAAGTATTCCCTAGTGATAAGCGATTGGGGTTGAAGAGGGTCTAATGCATGTTAAATATCTGTATTTGTTTCAATTTTTTTAGAAACTTGGTCATTCTAATATATATCTTTAAATCTGTTTTAAACCATAATTGTTTTTGAGAAAGTCTAAAACTTTAATTTGACCTTATATTTTCTGGAAAAGTTCATGGATGTATTTTTGATATATGTCTAATAAACACCATGAAGCTGTAATTTGGGCCATTTGGTTTCTTTCCTATTTTGTGTAGTTCATTTTCCCACATATTCTTTGATAGAGCTGTGGTGTGGGGTATTTATCATATTAGTAAATTTATATGTATTTTCTCTGCAGCAAGTCATCAGTTCTTCTGGGAGTGTCTTTGACTGTGCCTCTCATAGTTGCATGCTTGTCTATTGCCATTCCTATATGGATTCGTAACGGCTACCAGTTTTGGGTATCAAGAGTTGATTGTGCGGATCATGCAGGAACTCATCGAACTTTGTGGCTTAAAGAGGTTTCTTCTTTTCCTGTTTGTTCTCTGTCATTGTATTGCTAATCAATAGTTTGTAGTACTCACAAGTCCTTAAGATCTGTAATTAGTTTGTACTCTTGGGCCACAGTTTATGCTCCTTGTCTTTATGCTTTTTGTCCTAAGGCTACAGGTTATACATTGATATTTACGATTTACGTCACATCCTTAATCAATGAGGCTTGGCAAGGGGACAATTTATAAGAAAAACTAATGAAATAAAAATGAAGAGAATGTGTTTAATTGTGTACTTCTTTTAATAGAGTTCAGAGCTACCTTAACCCCATTCTCCCTTTCCCCGTGATGGTGTTTTCCCCCACTTCAAGATGCTTTTGTTGTCACTCGTTTTATGCTGTTGTGCTATATTATTAACTACATTAATCTCTTAACCATATAGCAGATTAATTTTTTGCAGCATACTGTTTTTCCTTTCTTGTCTATGTGCTTAGTTTGTTACTGATTACTTTCCATAATTTACTTTCAGGGTGTTGTACTTTTCATCTGCATATCAATATTTACTGGATCTGTATTAGCTCTTGGTGCAATAGTTTCTGCAAAGCCTTTAGATGAATTAGGCTACAAAGGTTGGAATGGTGACCAGAACAGTGTCACATCTCCTTATGCATCATCTGTCTACCTTGGTTGGGCAATGGCCATGGTTTGCTCTAATAGTTACTGGGGTGCTGCCAATTGTATCCTGGTTTGCTACATACCGCTTTCTCCATCTCTTCTGCTATATGTGTTGGAATATTTGCAGGTAGTTACTCTGAATCTGCTCTGGTCTTTGACTCTTCACTCTCCTACAAGAATTCCTCACCATGGAGTCATCCCATATCCCCTCCGAAAACTATGCATTGTTATCCTTGTAGAATTGTTGTTATTAACCATCTTCTTTTCTGTTCTGCTTTTTGCAGTTGTTCTAGTTGCATTTTGTGGTGCATCCTATTTGGAGGTTGTGAATTTTAGGGATGACCAGGTTCCAAGGAAGGCAGATTTCCTAGCTGCATTACTTCCTTTAATGTGCATTCCTGCATTGCTATCACTTTGTTCTGGTTTGGTTAAGTGGTAAGTGATCTTAATTAAACATGATCCCAGCAACATCCCTCACTACCTAAACTTGGGATTTACTGGTTTAACTTTTATTCAGAAAATGACATTCTTTTGTTGTTCAAGGTTTTTGTAAATTAAATATTCCATCAACATTCATTTTCAGGAAAGATGACGATTGGAAACTTTCTCGAGGGGTTTTTGTTTTTGTCATCATTGGTCTTCTTCTTTTGCTTGGTTCAATATCAGCTGTTACAGTAATAATTATACCGTGGACAGTGAGTGGACTTGCTATAACTTGTGTTATGTCAGCTTTTCAGGTGTAGAACACTTTCCTAATTTGCTTCTGCTTGCTATTGCAACAGATTGGGGCAGCATTCCTTTTAGTTCTTCTTCTCATTGTTCTGGCTATTGGTGTTATTCACTACTGGGCTTCAAACAATTTTTACTTGACCCGGACACAGATGTTCTTTGTTTGTTTTCTTGCTTTTCTTTTGGCTTTGGCAGCATTTCTTGTTGGATGGTTTCAAGGTGAGAAGAGTCTCTTTTCTGTTCTTACTCGGAGCTTGATCCATATTCAAGATATGGCGAAAGGACTGAACTTTCTTTAAATGTTGATAAATTTCCAAAAAGATATACATCACCTTTTGACCCCATTCTCTCTCTCTCTCTCTCTGTTTGTGCGTTGCAAATGACTTTTACTGTGTTTCAGATAAACCTTTCCTGGGAGCATCTGTTGGTTACTTTTCTTTTTTGTTTCTCCTAGCTGGAAGAGCATTGACGGTGAGTTATAAGTGACTATCATGAATCTATAGTGATAATTTTATTCATATGTTTTTTAACTTGTATTTACTAATTTGAAGTTGCTTTGTCTTCAGATGTATTATTCTGTGTCATATATTTTTGGAATTCTCTTTTCTTCTGCAGGTGCTTTTATCACCTCCTATTGTTGTTTATTCTCCTCGAGTACTGCCTGTATATGTTTATGATGCCCATGCAGATTGTGGGGAAAATGTCAGGTTTGTTTAGCATTAGTTTCTTACTCACATTTCTTCTAACTTTAATGTTTGATATCAGTTATTTGGCTCAACTTAATATTGCATTCTGCATTTCCTTCAACAATCAGATTGATATATACTTAAAGAAACATTTTTATTGTCAACAGTGCTGCATTCCTTATGCTTTATGGGATTGCACTGGCAACTGAGGGCTGGGGTGTTGTTGCAAGTTTGAAGATTTATCCACCATTCGCTGGTGCTGCTGTATCAGCAATAACACTTGTTGTTGCATTTGGTTTTGCTGTCTCTCGGCCGTGTTTGACCCTTAAGGTTTGTCCACTTATTGAATGATCTATCCAGCACAATAAGAGAACTTTTCTTCTTTTACTTTTAAAAAAGTGGAAATTTTTCTTGCATAATTGAAATTTTTTCTGTTGATGTTGATACCTTTAAAATATTACATTAATTAGAACCTTTTTTGGGATTTGTAATACTTTTCTTTTTCCTAACAATATACATGTCAATAATCAGATGATGGAAGATGCGGTTCACTTTCTAAGTAAGGAAACTATTGTCCAGGCAATCGCTCGATCTGCCACTAAGGTACAATTTCTTTTTGGAACCAACAGCAATCTGTTTCTTCTTCATTGCACTGACATTATCTTTACTTCCTTGTTGAACTTCTAATCACTTTTCAACTATATATTCTCATATATGTATTTGTTCCTAAAACATCATACCTATATATCCCAGAAGTTTTGATCAGTTTCTTAAATGGTGTTGTAGAATAGTACCTTAAGGTATGCCTTTGAAGCGAAGCTATAAGAAGAAGCATGGTCTATGAAAAAGTATGCTATTAAAGCATTAATTTAGATGCACCTCCAAATGCTTAGCTTCTCAAGAAAAAGGGAGGGACTGGGAGGTGGTCTAAAAAGTATCTTCTCTTTGTTCCCTTGCATCTTGGAGTAAAAAGTATATTGAAAAGCCTTAGGGTGCAAATGGATCTTAGACATTATATTTGAAGTAGTGGTATCACGAGCTAAAAGGTTATCTTTAGTTTCAAACATGGTGCAAGTCTGAACAGCTATATGCTAAGAACTTTCTATGCAAGTAGAATTTGGAGGCTTAAAGCCTTACCTGAATGGGGGGAGTTGATAGAGAATTTACTGGGTTTTATGACTTGAATTTCCTCCAACAGCTTTGGAATTCAATCTGGGAGGACCTCATGTCAATTTTCAATTGGTTTATGAGCTTGAGGATTCAAAAGGAGTATTTTTAATTGAAGTTCAGGATTAAATATTGTCCTTTTTATTTCTATTTAGTTCTAAGATTTATGAATTACGAATGATTGGTTCTGGTCCATGGGAAGAAATTAGGTTCAAGTCATTGGTTGCTTGTTACCATGTCATGATTATGCGGATGGTGGAATTAATTTATTCTTAAGCATAACTTTTCAACTTCTTATACATCCAACATGCGCGCGCACACACACCCATAATACATAGTTACATACATATATTGTAGATATTTTGAAGAGAAGTGCTCCATTGTTCATATTAGTTAACATAGTTACATACATGTATTGTAGATATTTTGAATAGAAGAAGTGCTCCATTGTTCTATCTTTAAGCATCCTGTACATTTGGTAACATGATTCTTGGCCCAGTGGAGTCTTTTGTTGATTTTCTGTCGGAATTTAGCCTGGTAGGTTCGGATAGTATTTTTGACATCCGAGATTTGGGCCCTGTTTTGTAGGGCTGTTGTCCATGCATATTTTATACTTTAAATGTACTTTGGCAGCATCCCCTTTTTTATGCGTTGTTAATGTCATTTATTTATCAAAATACACACATTTATAGGTCTTACCTTTGATTTAGATGCGAGTATATGGATTTTTAAACTAATACTTGTCTGAAGGCTGCTTTATTTTCTATTTGTTTTTTGTTTTTTCCCCTTTTTGTGCTAAACCATTTCAGACTTCAAGGAAGAGTGTCCTCTCTTGGTTAACTTTTGTGTTTGTATTTAAATTGACTTCCCTTCATTTGCAATGCAGACTAGAAATGCAATATCTGGAACTTATTCCGCTCCCCAGAGGTCTGCCAGTTCAGCTGCTCTTTTGGTTGGAGACCCTACTGTTGCGCGTGATAGGGCAGGAAATTTTGTGCTCCCTAGAGCAGATGTCATGAAATTAAGAGATCGGTTGAGAAATGAAGAGCTAGCTGCGGGATCAATCTTCCTTAAAATTAGAAATGGAAGGATCTTGCGGCATGAATCAACCAATGATGTAGGTTACAGAAGAGAAATGTGCGCACATGCACGGATATTGGCCTTAGAAGAGGCCATCGACACTGAATGGGTTTACATGTGGGATAAATTTGGTGGTTATTTACTTCTGTTGCTGGGTTTGACTGCACGAGGCAGAGCGTGTCCAGGTGAACTAGAATTCTATCATGTGTGTTGGAGACAATTATGTTACTGTCGTGAATAATGTTTTCTCTGTCTCCCTGATGTACCAGGATGAGGTTCGCTTGAGACTCTTTCTTGACAGCATAGGTTTCTCAGATTTAAGTGCGAAGAAGATTAAAAAGTGGATGCCAGAAGATCGTAGACAGTTTGAAATCATACAGGAGAGGTAAAGACTTTCTTTGAAACAGAATGTTTTTTACTTTGTCCAGTAACCTTCTCTGTGTTTATCAAACGACCATGTTTTGTTTTGTAGTTATATAAGAGAGAAGGAGATGGAAGAGGAAATTTTAATGCAGAGACGTGAAGAGGAAGGGCGGGGAAAAGAAAGGAGGAAGGCCCTTTTGGAGAAAGAAGAACGCAAATGGAAGGAGATAGAGGCTTCACTTATATCATCTATACCAAATGCTGGTAGTCGGGAGGCAGCGGCCATGGCGGCTGCAGTGCGTGCAGTAGGAGGTGATTCTGTTCTTGATGATTCTTTTGCACGTGAGAGAGTTTCAAGCATTGCACGTCGCATACGTGCAGCACAGTTATCACGTCGGGCACTGCAGGTGATGTTTATTTTTCAACTTTGGAAATCATCTACATCATATTGTAAGTTTCTTGGGGAATCTCTTTGGGGATCCTATGCCCCATGTGGAGAAGGGACCTACAATGTATGTTTTGCTGTCTTTGTTTGTACTATTAACACACAATTCATACCCATAATCTGCGTAGGCAACATGGAAATGAAAATTCTGGAAATTAGAATCTAGAAATTTGTTAGTGTCCAGGCATCCATTGCTACATGGTTACTTCATTTAAGATGTATTGCACTTTCAGATCCTAAGTATTTTTTGAATGAGCTTTACACATTAATTTTGTAATGGGTCCATATTTCTTGCCACACAGAGATGACGTGTCAATATTAGCGTTGTTAGATTGAGTTAACTTAAGATATGGCCTTGTGCTGGCACTAAATACTTGTTCTTCCATCTTTACTGTCATTGTATTGCATGACTAGACCTTAGAAAGCCGAAGGGAAATTCCTCTGGTTGAGTATAATTCTCTTTAATAATTCTTTACATTCAAATTCTTTTTAACAAAGTATTGTTGTCGCTAAACAGTTACGTTAGTTATAAAGAGCAGTTCAGATCTCAAAGTGTTGGTTACAATTTATTTGAGACATTGTTGTCAACCTTTTGTACAGACGGGAATTACTGGTGCTGTATGTGTTCTTGATGATGAACCAACAACAAGTGGTAGACACTGTGGTCAGATTGATCCTAGCATATGTCAAAGTCAGAAGGTTAGCTTCTCTATAGCGGTGATGATCCAACCTGAGTCTGGGCCAGTTTATCTCTTAGGTACTGAATTTCAGAAGAAAGTGTGCTGGGAAATTGTTGTGGCTGGTTCTGAACAAGGGATTGAGGCTGGACAAGTTGGGCTTAGGTTAATAACCAAAGGTGACAGACAAACTACTGTCGCAAAGGAGTGGAGTATTAGTGCAGCAAGTATTGCAGATGGAAGGTGTGCACTTTTCATTACTTGATTATGTTGTGTCAGTGACTCTTCCTGATCTTCTTAGAGCTTGTACTTTTACATCCTTATTTTCTTCAAACTTCAAAGTCTTTTTGCTTCTTGGTTTTCTTCCTTTTAATAATATTCTTTTCTGTTTCAGTAGTATAGGATTCAGAGATCTCATTGTCTTTTTGTACATGTCTCTATTGTTTGTGCCGCTTCCCCTGCCTTCCTTATCTTACCAAGAAATTATTTTATTTCCTAGGTGGCATATGGTGACAATGACCATAGACGCTGATTTAGGTGAGGCAACTTGCTATTTAGATGGTGGTTTTGATGGCTACCAGACTGGTCTACCATTGCGAAATGGCAATGGCATTTGGGAGCAAGGAACAGAAGTTTGGGTTGGTGTTAGACCACCTATTGATATGGATGCATTTGGGAGATCAGACAGTGAAGGAGCAGAATCCAAGATGCACGTTATGGATCTTTTCCTCTGGGGAAGGTGCTTGACCGAAGATGAGATTGCTGCTCTTCCTGCTGCCATAGGTTCTGCTGATTACAATATGATTGATCTCCCTCGAGATAATTGGCAATGGGCTGATTCTCCTTCAAGGGTCTGAATCTATGTTTACTTAAAGTGTCTTAATAGTTTTACATAAGTTTATCTGCTGCCAATAAACAGAAACTGTAGTTGCTGGCTTTAGAGTCGATAATATATTCCTTGTACCTCAAGGTGTGATGTTTTGCATTGACCTGTTTCCTGATTGTTAATTCGTGTGTTTCACTTAGGGTGATGAATGGGACAGTGATCCTGCAGATGTAGATCTTTATGACAGGGATGATGTAGATTGGGATGGCCAATATTCAAGTGGTAGGAAACGAAGGTCAGAACGTGAAAGTGTGATGGTTGATGTGGATTCTTTCACCAGAAGATTAAGGAAACCAAGGATGGAAACACGAGAAGAAATCAATCAACGGATGCTTTCAGTTGAATTGGCTGTCAAAGAAGCTCTCTGTGCCAGAGGAGAACCGCATTTTACCGATCAAGAGTTTCCTCCGAGTGATCAGTCATTGTTTGTAGATCCTGATAATCCCCCTTCAAAATTGCAGGTATCTTCCCTCTGCTATTTTCATCATTATTTATTTATTATTTTTTCAAAAAATAATTTTAATTTTGTTATTATTGCTTTGTTACAGTTTTAATTATTTGAACTCCCTTAAGCTTATCTCCGTCTTTCTGTCCTAGGTTGTTTCCGAGTGGATGAGACCAACTGAAATAGTGAACAAGAACCATAGGGATTCTCATCCCTGCTTATTTTCTGGGTCCGCAAATCCTTCAGATGTTTGTCAGGTTTGTCTTCTTTTGAAATATGGCATGCATATGTTTTCGTTGTCCTAAGCTTCACTTCTTTTGGTGGTTGTGGGTGGGTGATAATCATGCTTCTTTTTTGTTTGATTTTTCATCATAGAGAAGTATATAATCAATTAGTTTCTGCTTTGAGTGGCTCATCTCTGGTTTTAAACAGGGCCGATTGGGTGATTGTTGGTTTTTGAGTGCTGTAGCTGTTCTAACAGAGGTTTCACGAATATCAGAAGTTATAATTACACCAGAATATAACGAGGAAGGAATCTACACCGTTCGCTTTTGCATTCAGGTAATGGCTGCTTGATCTGCACCTGTTTTAGTTTGTCTGACTAGAATGATATATATCTAATTTCTGGTGTGAAAAAGTATATGATCTGGCTAATTATCCGATAAAGTATTAGTGTTGGATCTTGGGTATCCAAATGGGTCACCCATGGAGGGTTCGACCCAGTTGTTTTAACTGACTTCCCAATTGACAAGGTCAATAAGCCGTTCATGATTTTGAACGTGCCTTAACTGAACGTGGAGAGATAGTTGGGAAGTGGTTCAACCACTTCCGTATTAAATACCTATATCCCCTCGGTCGATCAAAGAACACACAATTCATTCAGTTTGGCCATATACAGAGCACTCCCAAATTACAGACCATACCCTAATTGTTATGTACCGTGAGTTAGTGTTCCGTTCTCGATCATAGTTCGGAGAAGCTGTTGGGTTGAAGAGGAACGTCGAAGTTTTCCGCATTAAAGGTATTTTACGCTTCAAGAGGTATATAAATAGCATGTGTATTAAAACCCTACAATTAGGCTTGGTCTTTCTAGTGCAAAATTTCCTGCCCCAACCCTCCAACAAATTAATTTACTGGAGAAAAAGTTTAAGACTTGTATTATTATTGTTAATTTTACTGGGATGGAAAATCACTTAAAACTCACAAATAGTTGAATTGGCATAAAGGAATATCATTGGCACTATGATAACCAAATATTTTTGGGTAACATGCATTGACAAGGAACCTCAATTTCAGTTTAGCACTTCAATGTTTGATGGAGCCCACTTTGATGCCGGACGAGTCCATGAAAATTGGTTAGAATGATATAAAAGGCTTTGGAAGCCTATATGAATTAGAAGTTGTACTTTAATTAGTTTTTTTAATTTGTTCATATTAGAGTCCAATTTACATTAGGAAAGTTGTTTAGGAGTATTATAAATAGTGATGTACTTTATTATTTGGAGACATTGAATGATTAATTGATTGAGTTTTGAGTGAGAATTATTTGTGTGATATTAACCCTTTGCCCAAAACCCCCTTCCCCATCATTTTGGTATCAAAGCCCAACCACAAACACCTTCTGCCGCCCCTCTGTCCCAAAATAATTGTCCCATCATCATTACACAAAAAAAACCAGCCAAACAAAGCCTTATTCAAACCCTAAACCATTTTCCAAACCCAAATTTCAGTCAAAAATCTAGCCAAACACAACCCAAGTAGCAGCCCCAAATCGCAACCATCACATCCAAACCCTAAACCATTCCCAAACCTAAATTTCAGCCAAAAATCTAACCAAACACAACCCAAGTAGTAGCCCCAAATCGCAGACATCACAGATGAAAAAAAAAGTAGAGAGAGAGAGAAGAAGTATAAAATAGCCGCCACGTCGCCACCATCTTCAGTTTTGTCTTAATCCTTGGCCTCCTCAATTATCTCATGACAAATTATAGTTAGGTACCCCATAGTTTTTTAGTTTTTTAGGTTAGTCCCTCGCATTTTCTTAAATTTCAAAATAGCCCCTGAAATTTTACATATCAGTCCCTGTAGTTTTATTTTCTTTCGTTTTAGCCCTGAAGTTTCAACAGTTTCAGTTCAGCCCCTGTTTCTTTATATTTTTTGTACTGAAGTCCCTAGAGCAAAAAAAAAGTATTTTTATTTGCAGGAAACATGGTAAATGCTAGTGAAATCAACGTCAAGCTTGATGATTATATGTTACAACAATATGAGCCTCTCAAGAGGATTGAAGACTCAATGACAACACCTAATGCAAATGTTCAGGCCTGTATTACAGTTCTTACAGTAAAAGTTGATGTACTTATGGAACGCGTAGACAAGGGACAAGAAGATGCTCCTAAGAATTTTGAAGACCCCATCCCCGATCTTAATCATCTGAGACTACAACAACATGACCCTAATCCACGAGTTAATGCAGTGGAAAGAGGAACAAAATTAGATGTTGGAGATTTCAATGGCGATAATGGTCCCGAAACATTCTTCGATTGGATTCGAATTCATAGTTTGGAGAACTTCTTTCGTTGGTATGAATTATCCGATGAAAGGAAACTCTTTTTTGCTGAAGCGAAGTTGAAAGGAACAGCTCGGATTTGGTGAGATCAACATCAACGAAATTGATATACAGTTGCGAGAAGATGGGAGGATATGAAAGATGCAATGACACGATATTTTGTACCTTTGGATTACAAGCAGCGAGCATATTTGCAGTTAACTGAATTGGTAAAAGGAAGTAAATATGTAGCCGAGTATACTTCAATGTTCTAAAGTTTGGTTACACAGTTTGAATTTTCTTAGGTTGAAGAAGTTTTAATCTCCATGTACCGTCGAGGATTGAATCTAAAGATTGTAGGTGGTGTAGCTACAGGTAAACTTTTGCTTTTGGATGATGTTGTTCAAGTTGCCACCCAAATAGAGGATAATTTGAAAAGGAATTCTGTTAGGCCTCCAATACAAGTCCAAACTCGGAGGGAGCGTACTTTTGTGAAGCCTGTTTTAAATAGGCCAATGGAAAGATCGTCAAGAAGCCCTTTAGCTACTAGTAGTCCTAATCGTACCCCGAGTTCTTCTAATGCTAGCAACAACACTTCGTCAGTGCTATAATTGTCGTGGTTTTGGTCACACGTCTTTTAAGTATCCTTCAATGATGCCTCTTCTCCCTCTAGGCAACTTGCTATTGTTGACAAAGCGTGCGGAAAAACTGACATTTAGAAGCTGACGCTCATTTGGAAGGATGTTTAGGTGTTCTTAGACCTTTACTTGTTGCCTTTAGGCAACTTGCTATTGTTGACAAAGCGTGCGGAAAAATTGACTTAAACGAAGAGGTTTGCAAGCCGATAGACGACGAATATGAGCCCGATGAGCAAGATTTAGAAGTTGATACTCATTTGGAAGGATGTTTAGGTGTTCTTAGACCTTTACTTGTTGCCCAGAAATATAAGGATGATCCTAAAATCCATCGTGAGCGAATTTTTCAGACAAGTCAAATGTGCAGGACAGGTATGCTCTTTTGTGATTAATACCGGGAGTTGTACGGATGTTATTTCTGAGGAAACAGTGAAGAAATTTGGGTTAAAAGTTAAGTCTCACCCGAAGCCGTATGATGTTGCATGGATTACCAATACTAAGTTGCGGGTTACCCAAAGGTGTATGGTTTAATTTTTTGTTGGTAAGCTTAAGGATACCGTTATGTGTGATGTTCTACCCCTTAAAGTTAGTCATATTATCTTAGGGCATAAATAGCTATGGGATCGTCACGCACAACATGATGCTCGTGCTAATATATTCGATTATCAAAGGCAATACCAAATTCACTCTTACTTGCGCTCTCGACATGCCAAATTTGAAGCTTGCAAAGACTTCCTTGGTGATTCGACGTGATTGTTCTTGTGTTGATAACTCGACGGGGTCGAGTTTTTTTCAGCGGAAGAGAAATGATATAGGACGAGTCCGTGAAAGTTGGTTAAAACATTATAAAAGGCTTTGGAAGCCTATATGAATTAGAAGTAGTATTTTAATTAGTTTCTTTAATTTGTATTTATCGTATTAGAGTTCAATTTAGATGAAAAAAAAGTTATTTAGGAGTGTAGTTCATTATTTGGAGACATTGAATGATTAATTGATTGAGTTTTGAGTGAGAATTATTTGTGTGATATTAACCCTTTGCCCAACACCCCCTTCCCCATCACACTTTTTATCCATGAAAGCTTAATTATGTTTTTTGGTCAACTGCTAAAACTTTATTAATGCGAGTTTATGGCTCACACAGTCCTATGTCCTATATTGAATGCCATCATTGAAGATAATGTATGTGTGATTGATCTTAAAGCGTGATGAGGACATAAAATGATTTCATAATTGCATTGTTTTATTTTTTTCAAAATTACACTTACGGCGCTAAAGAATAATTTCAGATAAACTATATGAAATATGAAAATTGAAAACAAAAATTCTTGGTTCTAACACAACATAAAATTAATGCTGATAGGATGATGATGTACCTACTTCTCACATCTAGCGCAGAAACTAATGAACATTTGGGATGTTTTCTGGTTAAACTTACAAGACATGAAATTACAGGGGTAGATTTTTTTTTAAATGGGACCCCCTTGCCATATTCAACCAACTAGATCGAATTTTGAATGAGATCCATCCATTGATGGTTGTACCTTAAAATTATAAAATGATATCAGTTTTCAACTGGATTATTGGAAATCGCTGCTTGCTGTGATTCCTCCATTACCAGAGTACATTACTGTAGCATAGTCGAATGCCCAAGTTTGAGCCATATGTGATGCTTCTTCATGCCTGAGTTCTATTCATCGACTTTTATTTGATTACTATCAGCCCTTTTACATGGTTACAATTTCTCGGCCTCACCCATTTTCTGTAATCAAATTAGTTGCGGTATAAAACTGTCGATGGTTACTGTTCTTGTTAATCAGATATTATATCATTAATTATTATGAGTAGTTGGTCTACTGCATGATATTAAAATGATGAGTCGTGTTTCTGGTTTTAGGGAGAATGGGTTCCTGTAGTTGTTGACGACTGGATTCCGTGTGAATCACCTGGTAAACCTGCATTTGCTACCAGTAGAAAGGGGAATGAACTATGGGTATCTTTATTGGAGAAGGCATATGCTAAGCTTCATGGATCTTACGAGGCATTGGAAGGTGGGCTTGTCCAAGATGCTCTTGTGGACCTCACCGGAGGTGCTGGTGAGGAGATTGACATGAGAAGTGCTCAGGCCCAGATTGATCTTGCGAGTGGACGACTGTGGTCACAATTGTTACGCTTCAAACAAGAAGGATTTCTACTAGGTGCTGGAAGTCCATCAGGTTCTGATGTGCATATCTCCTCCAGTGGAATTGTGCAAGGTCATGCTTATTCATTGTTGCAGGTATGTTCATTTGAGATCCTTATCTAATTATTTTTATGACAAGATAGCATCATCAATTTTGAGATAAGTGATCACTCTTCTATTTAATTTTTCATAGGTCAGAGAAGTAGATGGCCACAAACTTGTTCAGATTCGCAATCCATGGGCAAATGAGGTTGAGTGGAATGGCCCTTGGTCTGATTCATCACCTGAATGGTCTGATAGAATGAAGCATAAGCTCAAGCATGTTCCCCAGGTAACGTACAACTTTTTATTATTGTTAAATTTTGTCACGTGCAAGTAATTATTTCCACATAGGAGTTGATGGATTATATTGTTTTGGTGATGTGCAGTAAATGATTAGATGCATCTATTTTAGTTCCTATTAGTATAATCTTATTGCAAATACCTTTTGAACAGTCAAGAGATGGTATATTCTGGATGTCTTGGCAAGATTTCCAGATCCATTTCCGGTCAATATATGTTTGCCGTGTCTACCCTCTCGAGATGCGGTATTCTGTTCATGGCCAGTGGCGTGGATACAGTGCTGGTGGCTGTCAAGATTATGACACATGGCATCAAAACCCTCAGTTCCGAATGAGGGCTACTGGGCCAGATGCATCACTTCCAATTCACGTGTTCATCACCTTGACGCAGGTATAATTCTTTACTTTTCTATAAGCAGATCAGTATTTGAAAAAGCTACTTTTTGTTTACTAAATGATTGGACTTACCTGGAGTTGATATTTCTAGGGTGTTAGCTTCTCAAGAACAACAGCTGGTTTCAGGAATTATCAGTCCAGTCATGATTCACTGATGTTTTACATCGGTATGAGAATTCTCAAGACCCGTGGCCGTCGTGCCAATTACAACATTTATTTGCATGAATCAGTAGGTGGGACAGATTATGTCAATTCTCGAGAAATATCATGTGAAATGGTTCTGGAGCCTGATCCAAGGGGTTATACAATAGTACCTACAACTATCCATCCGGGAGAAGAAGCTCCTTTTGTTCTTTCTGTTTTCACCAAAGCATCTATTTGCCTTGAGGCTTTATAGAATGCAATCATGGCCCTTCTGTCAGTTTCTTTGTCCATATGAGTCGGAGCACAATCTGCAATTTTTTTTGGACTGCTTGGCTTTTATACAGGTGATGGAAGCCTCTGCCAGCAGGTTATATGAATCCCAAAATGGTCAATCGAGAAGATGGTAAGTCTCCACTACATCTACACATCAATTAGTCGGCTATCTATATATTCTCATGCTTGCTTTTTCAGTCGTTAGTGAATACTTCAGTTTGTTTAGCAGAATGGTGATAAATGGTTTTGCAGTGCCATATTAATTGAAATGCATATAATATCATTCTTCTACAGTCACGTTCTTTTATTCCTGACCGTTCCTTGTCCTACTGTTGTAGTTGTAGAAATCTAAATTAGATGATAGTTCCAAGAAAGAGGCTCTTACTATTTCTACTTGTTAAAAGAAAGTTTCCTACCATCATTAGATTATAAAAAGGTGGAGTTTCGGAAAATTCCAGCTATTATATTTGAGCTAAAATTGTATCGTCCTTGTTATCTCCTATTAAATCTCTCTCTCTCTCTCTCTCTCTCTCTATACTGATGAGTTCCTACCATCCATGGAAAATGGAACACATTTGTTAAATTAAATACCTGAAACTTTCTAGTCTCTTTAGATCTTACTTAGAAGTAACTTCAATTCAAACTGCAGATGCCATATGCATGTATATACCCCAATAGAAACAAACTGATTATATTGATATTTCTTGCATCAAATTGTTACATCTTGACGTTGTGATATTTTTCCTACTAGGTTCACTATTTTCTTCATACTCCGCATTGTTTTCGTCAATATGAAATTTTGGGATGTAGAATGTATATTAAGACATTTACATGGAAACGAAACATAGATAAGTTCATTTCTTCTGAGGTGGACTGAATTTTGTGCCAACCCCCAGATTTTTAGTTTTTGTGATAATTCTATCTATCTATATTTGATAGGGTAAGATGTGATTCAGATCTTAGCTGGAAGGATACCTTCCAGGTTGATTACCAATGGACTCATATGCGCTGTCATTAAATTCTGCTACGATCTTAGAGCATGCCAGAAACAATTCCTGCTGCAGTGTTTGTTTTTCTCTACACATGGGAATAGTTGTAGAGATTGTTGAGAAAAGAACTCCAGAGATCTTGTTGGCATAATTTCTCTGGCATTTTGCTTCTGCACAGCATCAAAGAGGCTTTCGGAGGTAATCTGTACATGAGTAGATGTTGTAAGAATATAGGATGTAATCATGTAAATGGGATGAAAAGGAAAAGGGGTAAAAGATAAGAGGAAAATAGTTTTAGGTATACCTTGTTCAAGGAAGGGGATCATAGAGAAGCATTGTAGCTGGTAGGTATAGGCTTTAAAGTTTCAGCCTCAGTTTTGAAGTGATTTGATCAATAACATTACTTGTAAGAGTGTTTCTTTTTGCAATATGATCCCTCTCATTTTTCTTTTGCATTTTGTAATCTCTTTCTGGTATATTTAAGTTGCTTTCTGCTATCCAAAATTATTACCAAATATGGCAAGTTTAACTCATAACTTTTCAGATAATAATACTCCCTCCGTCCCATAGTTATAGGCTGATTTTCTATTTTGAGATGTCCCAATATATAGGCTACTTATTATTTATAAAATTTAGTTGGTTCATTGTTTTACTTTTATGCCCTTATAATAAATATTCAACCATTATTCTTTTTTTGAAGAAACAACATTCAATGTCATTATTTTTATTACCGTATTTAATGTTGTTGTATTCTCTTTGGTTTAAGTTCTATGGTTATGGACTTTAATGGTTAGTACACATCAATCAATGAAGTTGAGAGTTCCAATATGATAAGTAAGGAATAATTAACTTATTTATTAATTTTATATTAAGGGGTATATGTGAAAAATTATGTTAAAAATTGTCATTTAAACAAATTTTTTTAAACTATGTGTCTAAAGAAATTAGCCTCTAACTATGGAACGGATGGAGTAATAAACAAAAGAATCTTCTTGTAATTTTACAATTCGGGTTGTCAATATTGAATTGTGTACTCATTATGATAAAAATTATTAATATCAAGTACCATTCAGCAACTTTGACTTTAAAACATTTTTTAAAATTTTAAAAAAAATGATGTGATTAATTAAAATTTATAGATCTTCCTATTTTTTGAATCTTTTCATCCGTATGGTTGAATTTATACATAAAAAAATCTGAATTTTATTTTTCGCCTAAATTCATTTTGAATTTGGACGTACGGTTCAGATTCATTCTAATTAATTTAAACGAAAAAATACAAGGACAATTCAGATGAAAAAGATGATGGGAGAGGAAGAAGGAGAGAGAGAATGAAAGTGAAATTGTTGAAACGCTACGTGCACGGTCAATTACTAGTATACTAGTCAAATAATTTATTAAGTGAACGAAAAATTCAAAATTATTTGTATTTTGTTAGATAAATTTAAATGGAACCATCATCCAACGCACATTTGAAAATAAATAAATAAAGGAAGCATATTTTTCTTTCCTTTCCAGAATGTTGGTCCATTAAATTTAATTGGGAAAAGACCAATCCAATCATCTACAAATCAAAACAACAAATCCCTCCCATTAAGCCTCTAATCCATCTTTTTTTTCTACCTCTATCTGCAGCTGAGCTGATTCTAATTAATCAACTAAACAGAAAATCACTAGCAGTAGCCTTGCCTCTGTGGCATCGTTTTCTTGGATAAACTCTCCTCCCATATCCTCTCCTGCTACCAAGAAGTGTCATTCAGAATCAGTTTCTATGTTGCCCATGGCCTTCAATCCTCTAGGTCTCTGCATCACAACACAACATTTACACACCCTTTAACATGTCTACTACTATACTTCTTATCCCGGAAAAAAAACAGAAGAATAAAGTGTGTAGCATTTCTATGGAAATTAAAAGGAGAGTATGGGTTTATTTATTTATTGTGCTAAGAGAGTCCTTGAAATGCTTGATAAAAATCCAAATCCATCAGTAGAAAGGTTTAGGATTTGGTACCTTCTTAGAAGTCTTCTTTTCCCTTACTTCATACCTCTCTTGACACAAGTCTGATAACCATTGCCCTGGACTAACAAACTGAGAAATCCAAAATTACCCAAATCAGAACGAAACACACACACACACAAACAAAAAAAGTAAAAAATATAATACCGATCAGCAAATCACCCAAACGAAACACACACAAAGACAAAAAAAAAAAAGCTAAAAATATATCATCTAAGGAAGTCGGATATCATTTTTGTTTTTAATTTTTAAAAAAAGGAAAAAAAAGAGACGAGAGACTTACAAGTAGGGTTTTCTGAATCAGTTTTGCCCTCTTTTTAGGTCTTTGGGGTAGCTTACACCCTTTCATAGCCATAAAATCTTCCTCTTTTTCTTTACTTGACAATGCTACAAACAATTTAGGCCAAACAACGACTCTTTTATCTTTAGGTGCCTCCATAAACATCTTGCTATTGTCATCCAATATTCCCATTGTCAATCCCCTTGTGGTGTAATACCGATCTTCCTTCTCCGGAGAGGAGGAAGTTGACATCTTCCGAATCTCAGTAGCACTCGATCTATTCATCCCCAAATCTCTGCAATTAAACAGAACCCACAACAGTTGACATCACAATTTCCAAAAATAACTTGTTTCTTTAAAAAGTAACAGTCAAAACTCTCATATTTGAATCCCAAATGTCAGCAATGATGGAGGGAGCATAAACACATGCACATTGAAACATAATCAGTTCTATAAATTCTTCAGGACTAATTTTGCTAATAAAAAAGAAAAGCAGTTAGAAAACTTGGGATTCCTATCAAAACCAACCAAATTGGTATTTTTCGAACCTATATACTTGGATCTCTATCTAAAAACCAACCAATATTTGTATTTTCCACAAGTTTTCTTTACAATCAAACACAACCGGATCAACTAATACTCCCTCAATTCTGCTTCTCAGATCGAAACTCATGTTCCAATAAGAAAAAAAAAAACTAAAAATCCTATAATCTTATAATAAAGATGGAAACTTCATTCCCAATATGATGTTAATCACCAAAAATTTTCTGGACAAACCAAACACAGAAATGAAATAGCTGTACTAAATGAAACTTAAACATCTAATTCAATGAAATGGGTTTCAGATTTTCAGTAATGCTTGCCTATTAAACCGATTAGGAGATTGAATACGAGAACATGGAGCTTGGGCATCTTGATTATTATTATTAAACCTGTTATCTTCATCAGTAGGCGGCGCAGCAACAACGCGTCTATCCACACGAGATGAGATTTTCTTCTTCACAATAAGACCACCGCCCCCTTCTGATTTTCCGTTCATTGCAGATGATGAAGATGCTGACTCTTTCATCTTCACACATCTTAGCCTCTTTCTGCTTCCCCACTGCAACTTATCCATCCCCCTCTTTTCTCTCTGTGGATCAAAAGGTAAAGCATAAACTGAGAAACCCATCTGAGATTTTCCCAGAAAGTACAACAAAATTAGAGATTTAACATAAATTATACCCACCTCAAGATCTATGGAAATTGGATATTAATAACCAAAAAGTTCTCCAAATTCACCCTGCATTTCAGCAAAGAAACAGCAACCCATTAAACCAACAAATCTATATAGACTGCAAACACAAATTCATTGATAATATAGAAATAGAGATAGAGAAAGAGAAATAGAAATTACAAGGACGCAAGTATGCTTCAGAATGTAACCAAAAATGGTGGGAAAATGGGATTTTCCCCAGAAAAAAAAAATCTCCGCTTTCTGGATTTGTTAGCAAAATTTCCCCTCCAGCCTAAAAATCAAAAATCTGATTTTCTTTCTCTGTGTTTATCTTCTTCTTCTCAATTTCTCTCTCTCTCTGTGAAGAAGAGGAGGGAGGAGTTGTTTACTTGTTTCCTCTGTTTCTTTTCACCCTATTCTTTGGTTCCATTTGTTCTTACTGTATTTATTTTAGTAGAATAATTGGGATTAATCTAGACCGTTGGATATAAAATGGATGGTCCGATGGACTTCCCTCCCAAACTGACCTTGTTGACGAAGGCTCTTGGGACTCTGGTCAGCACGTGACACTCACCATCCCAGATGATCGGGGGCATTCACGTCATGTTCGCTATTTTCTTTTTTCTTTTTTCTTTTTTCTTTTTAAAACTAAGCAAGTAGTCATCTCATAGTATTCGGTACTTTAGGTACCCTCAATAATCAATATCACTATTAAAACCCAATTTACCATTATAATTTCCAATCCAATAGATTATTATTTATTAATTTGTATTTAATTATACATTTACGCCTCAAAAAGATGAATTATAATAGAAGTGCATCCCATCCCTGGGCAATCCTCTCCTGGTTGATCCACATCATATCCTATTCTGGTGAGGTGATACACAGTCCACCTGATGTTGTTTCACAGCGCATTAAGAGCGTAGATAATTGTAATCATATATATATATATATATATATGAAATTTCATCCACAGCAACCGATTGTTGGGGAATAACCCATATAAAATATCAATTCTCGGATTTTATTGGTAAAGTTTCTATATCTTAGTAATCAAACTCAAAGATATATGAAATAGCCCATGCTTGACTAACCAAGAAGACAAAAGACTGCATCTTTTTTATTTCTCCCGCATTGTTATTTGGATAAATATTTCATATTGACCATGAAATTTTTATAGATTATAACCCACAACTCGTTATTTTTATATATATGTATATCGAGTCGTTAACGAATTAACTACGACGACAGTTCGGACTGTCGGTATAGAACAAAAATTGTCGTCATAACATACGGCGACGATTTTTTGTTCTATGACGACGGTCTGATCCATTATCATAGTTAACAAATCAGTCCCCAGAGAGATTTTCCATATATATGTATATGTATATATAATTGGCCAGTGAGATAGCTCATGACTAGCCATCTTTTCAACACTCCAAAACCACAGCCATGAAAGAAATAGATCATAGACCAATCACACAAGGTTGCACCCATCATTTGGCTATTGGCCATTGGGAGTGCATTTCCATATCTATATAAACATGCATGCTCCTAGGAATACTTTGCTTTGTAATTAAGTTAGCTAAAAATGTTCAATAAATCGGGTGGCCTAACCATTGACCGATAAACAGAGATTGACGGATCAGATGACTTATTCCCAAAGCATGCATATACAGTATATGATTAGTTAAGTGCACGAATGATGGTATTTGAAACATTAAATATTAAAGTATTTTGAGGCTCAATTTAATGTGGGATCGACACTCCAAAAATATCGGGTCTATGCACTTACACGTTCTCCTCCGTGAGGAGTATAATGTGATATACTTATTTGTTCAAATCCATTAAGAATTGAATGAGAAAATTAACTCCAAAGTCACCTACTTGATATGTTGTAAAGTGCATAGTCCCACATAGGATGCAGGAAGGAAATGTGAAGAATTTATATATGGGATGTTTACTCAATGGGAAGGGTCCCAAGGGGCACCCTAGTTTTGTGGAAGGGAGAGGACCTAGCCAAGGCATGGTTGAAACCTACACGCGTGCCGCCGTCTGGCCGGTTCAGGGTTTGGGTTGTGATATATATTTTTTAGGCAAAATTTGTTTAATAATATTGATCACAATACTACGTCATTTTGACAAACCAACGGTAATTGTGACGCCCCCAAAATAGGTATACAACACCCATTCTGAGTCGTCAAAATACATGGTACAAAAACAACTACAACTTTATTAATACAACATAAAAACTGTGAGTTTAAATACAAATATTGTCATCTAAACAATATCCACACTCAAATAAGTCTTCATTACAATTATTAATACACTATTTCTACAGAATAGTGAGGACTACTAGAACCACTTCTAGAACCATCATTCCACACCCCGATTAGTACTCGGTACATTTTCGTCTCCTGAGAAGAAAAATGGAACAACAAGGAAAAGGGTGAGCTCAACTAGCCCAATAAAGAACATTATGACCAAGATAATATAGAACAAATTATCGTTAGTCTTCAACAGGAAAAAATCTAATAGAATACAATAGACAACAAGTTTTAAATCAATATTCGCAGCGGAAATAATAATTCATTAGAAGAGTTAAGTAGAGAATGAAATCTACTATCTTCTATATATGAATTTAAAAGTTCATTGTCTATCTTTTATCCCTGTAACATCAATCAATATATAACTGAAATCAAATATTCATCTTTGCCAAGGCATGGTTGAAACCCACACGCGCGCCGCCGTCCGGCCGGTTCAGGGTTCTGGGTCGTGGGTTTGGGTTGTGATATATATTTTTTATGCAAAATTTGTTTAATAATATTGATCACAATACTACGTCGTTTTGACAAACCAACGGTAATTGTGACGCCCCCAAAATAGGTATACAACACCCATTCTGAGTCGTCAAAATACATGGTACAAAAACAACTACAACTTTATTAATACAACATTAAAACTGTGAGTTTAAATACAAATATTGTCATCTAGACAATATCCCCACTCAAATAAGTCCTCATTACAATTATTAATACACTATTTCTACAGAATAGTGAGGACTACTAGAACCACTTCTAGAACCATCATTCCACATCCCGACTAGTACTCGCTACATTCTCGCCTCCTGAGAAGAAAAATGGAACAACAAGGAAAAGGGTGAGCTCAACTAGCCCAGTAAAGAACATTATGACCAAGATAATATAGAACAAATTATCGTTAGTCTTCAACAGAAAAAATTTAATAGAATACAATATAGAACAAGTTTTAAATCAATATTCGCAAATGAAAATAATAATTCATTAGAAGAGTTAAGTAGAGAATGAAATCTACTATCTTCTATATATGAATTTAAAAGTTCATTGTCTATCTTTTATCCCTGTAACATCAATATATATAACTGAAATCAAATATTCATCTTTACACTATAGGCCAAAGATATTCATCATTAATCATGTTCATCTAAACACTGCTCATCTTCAGACTACGGGCCAAAAAGATATTCATCGAAATCATTAATCTTTGCACTACATGCCAAAGATATTCAATTATATCACCATTTAGGACTGGAGGATGATGAAAAATATTTTAAAGAAAACGAATCCAAATTGAAACAAAAGAATAAATATTAAGGATTCAGATTTCAATGAATTCCATGTCCAAAATACCTCATAAATAATCATAGTGGAGTAAAATTCAAGAATGATCAAAATATGATATACATCAAAGCTAGTATCCATAATAGATATGGATACATGGTGTAAGACCCCAACTTTTATAAATAAAGATGAATTTTCTATAAATATTATTTTTGAATATTATGGAGTAAATTTGATATAATGTTATAGTTGTGGGTAATATTTATAAATTTTGCAAAGTAAGCAAGTTGTTATAAAATATTCGTTTGGTTCTGGGAATATTCGTGATGACGACACAATTATTGGTGGATCCTATTAACGAAATTATTGTTTGATTGAGAAAACGACAAAAAAATACTTTTTTATGAAAATAACTACGAGGTGTTACCATTAAAACTGCTTGAACTACCCGGTAGTAAAAGTACAAGAATGTCTGGCGTGGTTGCATAGTAGCAACACTCGGTATTGATTATTGATGCTTACGAGAGAAGTCACTCACCTATACTCAATTATTGCTACAATAATTCTTGATCATATCTCTTATATTATCGATTCAATTATTGTCACAAAGATCATCTCAGATAATATGTTATATTATTAAATCAATAATTGAGACGACAAGTTATAAATGATTAATAATTGTTGAAAGATTAAATATGTGTTGATTAAAATAAAAAATGATTTGTGGTAATATTTATTCAATCCTCGATGTATATAAAGAGTCTATTATGAGACGTTTGTGGTTATTTTATGGGGGCCCATATGTCATCATCTAAAAGTCTCTTCACAATAGTAATTACCTTCGTTAATAGTAATTACCTTTCGTTAATAGTAATTACCTTACCTTTGTCAATAGTAACTACCTTTACCAGACGTCAAACCACTTGCCGCTTCATATTACAAGCGCCGAACCAATTATCGTTTCACATTACAAAGGCCAAACCACTTTTTTCTTTTCACATCACCAATTAAATCAAATACCACTTGCCTTTTCATATTTCAAGTGCTAAGCTAGAAATCTTCTATAAATAGAGGCCTAGTGCTTCATTATTTTCACTTAATTCATTCAAGCTATAGAGAGAAAAGTATAGAGAGAATAAGAGAGAAGAAGAAGAGTATTCTTCATTACTACTATCGCAGATTCAATCTACTACTAATGTAAGGGGTGTTATTCTTTCTTATTCATGAAGAGAACTATTGTTATTCCATTGCTTATTATTCTACATTGGAATAACTCAGTATACGCCATTTTACCCTATACTTGGTGACATTCTTCTATTATTCTGTTGGAACATCCTCATCATGTGTTTTTACACTGCACCTAATTCCGCTTTTTATTATTATTACATTGGAACATCCTCGTCTCATGTGTTTTACACCGGACCTGGTTCCGCCTTTTTATTATTATTCTGCTGGAACATCCTGTTGTGTATTTTACACCTGACCGGTTCCGCCTTTTATTATTCTGTTGAACATCCTCGCTTGCAAATTTTGCACGACACTGGTTTCGTTATTATTATTCTGTTGAATAACCTGCCTGTCGCAAGTACCGCATGCACGGTGATTTCTTTTGTTATTCCATTCTTAATTATACTCAGTTGGTTAAAGTTTTGACTTCTATACTCCATGAAATTAGTAGAATATCCTTTATATTTGCGCTTCATCCAGTATCTTTTCATGGAAATATTCTTCTGATCATTCTTGAATTTTACTCTACAAAGCGGTATCATGTTGACAATTTGGACATTATTAGTTCCTGGATAAATTAATTCTTGAACTTTTTTTATTGAATTCTTATATCATTGTCATCATCCTCATGTTTATATTATGTTGAAAGTCATCTGTGGCCTTTAGTGCATAGATGGACTTGGTATGATTATGACCAAGGATTATTCGGTGTAATCATGACCGTAATGTTACAAATGATGTGGTAAAAGTTATCATTGGCCCGTAGTGCATTGATGGACAGTTGTTGGCATGATCATGACCATTAATGAATACATGAATGTCCTCGGTCAGAAAATGCATGGATAATTTGTGGTCGTGATACTAAAGAATATCCTTGGCTGTAGTGCATGGGTGATTCGATGATGTGGATTATTTATTAAAATGAGTCCCAACGATAAATGTAAGACCCCAACTTATTATTAATGAAATTTAATTTTCTCTATTTATTATTTTGAAATAGTAAGGGTTGATTTGATTAATGTGGATAGTTATGGGTAAAATACGCAAATATTTCAAAATAAGCAAGTGGTTATAAAATATTCATCATTGTCGAGAATATTCGTTTGGTCGTGGAATATTCAGATCGCTTTGTCGGGGAATATTAAATGCGGCAAGCAACCATGTGTGGGCCCCATAACTAAAGCGATTGGATGAAGAAAACGACAAATATAAGTTGTTTAAAAATAACGACGTAGTTATTACTGCTATACTATTAAAATACTCTGGTGGTTAACACACAAGAAGATTACCAGATTGCACCAATTATTGATTCTTACGTAAAAGCCACTACTCAATAATGGTTACGATGAATTAATCGATTAGTATTTTATTTTATTGATTTAATAATTGTCATGCGTTGATATTTTATATTCTTTGTTGTTTCAATAATTGTCATTACACAATATTTTTCATTATCGAAGCAATAATTCATATTATCCTAATAATATTATTAGATAACATTATTGGCAATGTCTAGAAAGTTCTCGTCTAAGGAGAGGTTTGGTCACCTAATTGCATGCCAAGTAGTGGAGAAATTCTTATTGAAAGCCCCTCTTCCCGAAACTACTCGTCACAATATCGATATTGTGATTCTCGTAATATTATTTGTGAATAATTAATTATTGATTCATATGATGAGAAAAATATTGATTTTATATGGATATTGATGGAGAAAATTTTAATGTGACAATTGTTGAAAATTGAAATTTTATCTTTTCTCGATAAAATAATTCATTTAAATATATTATTATATTTTAATAATATAATAATGGTGATATTTTTACAATCGAATGTGGGATATATGAGTATACGAGGAGGAAGAGTATTTTTGTTGCAATAAATGTTTAAAACATGTTAAACATGTCTGTGGACCCCATTTATTAATCGAAATTTGATTATAACACAGAAAATCGTCTGCTTGTGGATTTTTTGGCCAATTCCTATTTCAATTTGGAAAACTTTCTTCGCAAAGTTGTAGAGAATTGAATTTCCTATAAAAAGTCATGAGATTCAAATTTTCCGACAAAAGGGCTATTTATTGTGAATTATTGAAGTTCAAGTTCAAATAATTAATTTTTGGAAGTTTAAATTATTTTAAATTAGAAAAACATTTTTTCTTACTTTTTCTAGAAGTGGCATGTGCTTATTGAGATGAAATCAGATTTCAAGAGTGGCGTAGAATTTTGATATATATAATAATATTAAATTAAATTTTCTCGCTTTGGTGTTTCTAAGCAATTTCTTATAAATAGGGTGTTTAGGTTAGAATTGAAAATTACACCGTAAACTCAAGTTTTCTCTCTATATTATCGAGTTTATTCTTGTGAGTATTTTGAGTATACTTTGAGTATTGCTATACTATGCAAGTTCAAGTCATAGCTTATATCCTGGTGTTTAACTAAATCTCGTCTTTGTGAGGTAAGGGATATTTTTTTTCAGTAATGATATTATTTCTTCAATATCATTATGTTGAAATATTGATCCAAGTTTTTTTATCAAATTTGAAACTTTTGGTGTCTGAGTTAATTATTCACGATACTGGCATTATTCACGATACTACATTATTCACGAATCACTTGACCTTTATTCATCGAAAAATGAAAAATTTTCTTTTCGTCCAAAATATCTATTCGGATACTAGCTTTGATTGTATCCATGTTTTGATCATTCTTGAATTTTACACCACTATAATTATTTTTTGAGGTATTTTTGGACATGGATAAAACAAAGTACGAATCCTTAATCCTTAATCCTCATCATTTTGTTTCACCGGATTCGCTTTTTAAAATATTTTTCATCATCCTCGGTCTTAAATGATGATATTATTAAATATCTTTGGCTCAGTAGTGCAAAGATGAATGATTTCAAGAATATCTTTGGTCCGTAGTGTAAAGATGAACAGTGTTTAGATGAATGACGACTTAATCGATGAATATCTTTGGCATGTAGTGCAAAGATGAATATTTGATTCCGGATATATATTGATTGATGTTACAGGGATAAAAGATAGACGATGAACTTTTAAATTCATACATAGAAGATAGTAGTTTGCATTCTCTACTTAACTCTTCTAAAGAATTATTATTTCATTGCGAATATTGATTTAAAATTTGTTGTCTATCAGTATTCTATTAGATTTTTCCTGTTGAAGACTAACGATAATTTGTTGTATATTATCTTAGTCATAATATTCTTTTTATTGGGCTAGTTGAGCTCACCCTTTTCCTTTTTGTTCTATTTTTCTTCTCGTGAGGCGAGAATATAAGCGAAAGTACGTAGCCTGGGTATGGAATGAAAGTTCTAGAGAGAGTTGTTTAGTAGTCCTCACCATTTTTGTAAAATAATGTATCAATAAATGTGATGAGGATTTATCCGAGTATAGATATTGTCTAGAAGATAATATTTGTATACAAACTCACGCTTTATTGTTGTAATAATAAAGTTGTAGTTGTTTCATATCATGTATTGACAACTCAGAATGGGTGATGTATACCTATTTTGGGGCGCCACAATAAAAGTCATGAAAACCTTTTAAATCATAAAAGATAGTAGATTTTATTCTCTACTGACTCTTTTAATGGATTGCTTATTCCACCGCAGCTTAAACTTGATGTTGTTATATTTTATCGCTTAACATTGTTGAAGGCTAACGATAATTTATTCTACATTATCTTAGTAATAATATTTCTTCTTGGGCTAGTTTGAGCTCACCTTTTCTTTCACTTTTTCTTCTTGAAATGAGAACATAAGCAGGACTAGTCGGGAACCGAGTGATTTTATCGGTCTGAGGATAGCATTAGTAGTCCTCACTATTCTCGTGAAATAGTGTGTTAATAATTGTAATGAGGACTCCTTTTGAGTTTGTATAATCTCTAATAGATAATAATTGTATTCAAACTCACAGTTATGTTTTGTCGTATTGTACACCTATGACAGTTGTATTAGTAAGTTATATTTGAATTTTGTACCATGTATCTAACGATCCAAGATGGGTGATGTATACCCAATTTTGGGGCGCGTCACAGCTTAATATCAAAGCTTGGGATACGATCCCGCTAAGATGTGAGAATAGTACTAGGAGGGAGAGACGGGAATTCTTCATTAGTATGACCTACCTAAGTTTATGTGGTATTTAATTGGCTCATTCGAATTTAGGGATAATATGTTATATGTCAATTAACCTTTGTTTTGTGGCGATTCTAAAAATGACATCCGAGAATGTTGAGAATAAAGCAATGGAGCACAAAGCACCGCTGATTCACCACATATCAATAATCAGGATAATGTGCATCAGGAAGGCGACAATGCTCATGCAAAAAACAACACTAACCAAATGATGAATGGTCAAATGTTCAGGGGCTTTATGCAATTCATGCAACAGCAGGTGAGAGCGGCTCCTGTCCAAAATGAAGGTGGAAACACTGGAAACTCTCGGGCGGTCACCACTAAACAGTTCAAGGAGCTGGGACCACCGAAGTTTAAGGGAGAGCCAAAACCACTTATGGCGGAAGCATGGATAAAGCAGATCACCAAGATATTTGATGTCTTGGGATGCTTCGAGGAGTAAAAGGTTCCTTTTCACGCTTTATGTTGCGGAGGAGGGGCGATTCATCGGTGGGAATCGGTAAAATGTACTCAATCTGCCGTACTGAAGATGTCTTGGGAGAAGTTCCAAGAGCTGTTCAACGACAAATACTTTCCCGAAAGTATTCGTCACATGAAGGAGGTTGAGTTTATCAAGTTGGAACAAAATAATATGACCGTGTCGCAATACGAGGCTAAATTTACGGAGTTATCCCGGTTTGTGTCCCACTTGGTGGATAATGAAGAGAGAATGACACGGATGTTTTTAAGAGGTTTGAAGCCGGAGATACGTCAACATCTTATTTCTCATAAACTATATTTATATTCAGATGTTGTAAATAGGGCTCAGTTAGTGGAGCGCGATAACGAGTCAACGAAACTAAAAGTGAGCAGCCGACAAAATGATAATAACAGCGAGAGCAGTCATCGAAGCGGTGACAACAAGCGTGGAGGGAATCAACAGGCCAGAAATGGTAACCACTTCGGTGGTAATCTGGGTCGAAACAATAAGAATAGACATTTCAAGAAGAGGAGATTCAACAATGGTGGAAAGACGTCAAAGACCAAAGACTGTCGTTAAGGAAGGAGAACGACCACCTATCATATGTTTCAAATGCGGAGGAGGGGTACATCACCAAATCGCGATACCATCCAAAGCATGTTATAATTGTGGAAGAGAAGGTCACTTAGCCCGATTTTGTCATTCACCAAGACAAATTCACCTAGAATGGAGGCACCAAAGTAGTCTCTTAAAAGTAAAAACCTAGTCTGAGGGAGGCGTTTGTTGTGACCTCCCAGAAAGCAAGGAACCCGAATGAGGTCATCACGGGTAAGCTTATCATAAACACTAATGAAATCTATACTTTATTTTATACCGGTTCAACCCATTCTTTTATTTCTCCTACTTACGCTCATCGATTAAATTTGACTCCGGAGAAATTAGACTTTGACTTATCTGTGGAAACTCCGTTGGGAGAAACCTTCATTACATCCACTGTTTATAAGTCTTGTTTGGTTAAAATCGGTACCCTCACATTACCTGTAGATCTTATTTCATTGAAAATACTTGCATTTGACGTGATTCTAGGGATTGATTGGTTAACTACTTATCATGCAAAAATTGATTATTTCCGTAAGGTTGTTAGCTTTCATATTCCTAATCAACCTATTATGCGAATTCAAGTGACCAAACCATTAAAATCAATCACGGTCATCTCAAGCCATAAAGCTATTCTTTTATTGAAAAACGGATGTCAAGCTTTCTTAGCTCATGTCACATATTTAAACAAAAATACATCAGTTTTGAACGATATTTCTATTGTTAATAAATTTCCCGACGTATTCCCCAAGAAATTCTCTGCTCTACCTTCGAAAGCGTGAAATTGAATTTTGTATCGACCTTGAAACCAAGATAAAAAACCCATTTCCAAAGCCCCATATCGAATGGCTCCTATTGAACTTCAAGAGTTAAAGACCCAATCAGTAGGAATTGTTAGACATCGGCTTTATTCGCCCTAGTACTTCTCCTCGGGGTGCTCCTGCTCTATTCGTGAAGAAGAAAGATGGGAGTATGCGACTTTGTATTGATTATCGGGAGTTAAATCATGTCACCATCAAAAATAGGTATCCATTGCCACGTATTGGTGACCTGTTTGACCAGTTGCAAGGAGCCAAATTCTTTTCAAAGATTGATCTTCCTTCCGGATATCACCAATTGAAGATTTGAACCGAATGACATTCCAAAGATGGCTTTTAGAACTCGGTACGGACATTATGAATTCCTAGTCATGTCCTTTGGATTGACTAATGCTCCTGCTGCCTTCATGGATATGATGAACCGAGTATTCAAGGAATATTTGGATCACTTTGTGGTCGTCTTTATTGATGACATCCTTATTTATTCCAAAAGCCGTGAAGATAATGAGCAACACTTGAGGCTGACACTCCAAAACCTTCGTGAATACAAGCTTTATGCCAAGTTGAAGAAATGCGAATTCTAGCTTTAGGAAGTAGCATTCCTTGGGCACGTAGTATCAAGTCATGGAATATCTGTTGACCCAGCAAAGATTAAAACAATTCAAAGCTGGGAGCAACCTAAATTAGTGACCGAAGTACGTAGCTTTCTTGGTTTAGCTGGTTATTATCGGAGATTCGTGGAAGGATTTTCTCGAATCGCTACTCCATTGACTCAGATAACTCGGAAAGATACAAAGTTTGGTTGAAGCGAAGAATGTGAGAAGAGTTTTCAAGAATTCAAGAGGAGACTCATTTCGGCACCTGTTCTGACAATACCATCTGGCTCGGAGGGATTTGTCATCTACAGTGATGCTTCGGGCAAAGGGTTGGGATGTGTTCTCATGCAGCATGGAAAAGTCATAGCCTATGCCTTAAGACAACTCAAAGAATATGAGAGGAATTATCCTACTCATGATCTAGAGTTGGCATTTATTGTCTTCGCACTAAAGATTTGGAGGCATTACTTGTATGGGGAGAAGGTGGAGATCTTTACGGATCATAAAAGCCTCAAATATTTCTTTACTCAAAAGGAACTCAACATGCGACAACGACGTTGGCTTGAACTGTTGAAAGATTATGATCATACCATCAAATACCATCCTAGAAAAGTGAACGTGGTAGCTGACGCATTGAGTAGAAGATCATATGCAAGTACGAGTGCGATTGTCAACGCAAATGCCCATTTTGTGTGACTTGCAAAGGATGGAGATAGAGTTAAAGACTCTAGGGACCCATGTGATGATGGCGAATATACGAGTAGAACCGACTTTAATCGATAAGTTAAAGCTGCTCAAGTTACAGACCTGGAGCTGATGCGTATGAGGAAGAAAGTCTGAAGGTGCTACGCCGGAAGCAAGAATCGATGAAGAATGAATACTTGAGTCAACTCCACTTTTTGTGTTCCTAACGACCACGATTTAAAGTATAAAATCATGATGGAGGCGCACAACACACCGCTTGCAATCCATCTCGGAGTACAAAAATGTATCATGATATTCGGCCATACATTTTGGTGGAGTAATATGAAGAGAGAGATAGCGTTGTTTATCTCAAGGTGTCTAACTTGTCAACGAGTTAAAGCGAGCATCAAGTACTAAAAGGTCCATTGCAACCACTTGAAATTCCGAATGGAAGTGGGAGCACATTACCATGGATTTCGTTCTGGGGTCTTCCTAAGGTTTCTCAAGGCATAGATGCGATTTGGGTCATTGTTGATAGATTGATCAAGTCTGCTCATTTCTTACCGATCGAGAAATTTATACACTTGAACGCCTAGCTTCGTGATGTATATAAAAATGATTGTAAGATCGCATGGTATGCCAGGTATCCATAGTTTCGATCGAGACCCAAGATTCACTTCACGATTTTGGGTTAGTTTGCAAAAAGCTATGGGCACAGACTTATGATTTAGCTCGGTATATCATCCTCGGATGGATGACGAATCGGAGAGGACTATTCAAACTCTTGAAGATCTATTAAGACTCTGTGTCCTTGATTTCAAGGAAGTTGGGACAAGTTCTTATCATTGGTGGAGTTTTCCTACAACAACAGCTTATCAAGCAAGTATTGGCATGGCTCCATTCGAAGCGTTGTATGGAAGAAAGTGTCGCTTCTCCGATATCTTTGGGATGAGGTGGGTGAAGCAACGTTGTTGGGACCGGAGTTGAATACGTATGACTCACGAAAAAGATTTAAACGATCCGACAACGTATAAAAACCTCACAAGATCGACAAAAAGAGTTATCTTGATCTTCATCGAAAAGGACGTGGAATTCGATATAGAGATCATGTGTTGTTGCGTGTTGCTCCATGGAAAGGAGTTACGAGATTTAGAAAGAGAGGAAAACTCAATCCTCGATTCATCTACCCATTTTAATCCTCGATCGAGTAGGAACTGTGGCTTTATAGACTCGCTTTTCTCGCTTAGTATGTCTCGTGTTCATAACATTTTCACATATCCATGTTACGTAAATATGTAAAAGACCCGAACCATATTATTGAGTTATAACCGGACAAAATAAGCGGAAGATTTGACGTATGAAGAGGTTCCTGCTCAAATCTTGGATAAGAAGGAACATATTCTACGCTCCAGGTTATACCTCAAGTCAAAGTTTTGTGGAGAAACCACGATGTTGAGGAAATGACTTGGGAGTTAGAATCAAATGAAATCAAGGTATCCTTACCTCTTCGACATACCAGTATCGTACCCTAATTTTGAGGGCTTAAATTTCATAAGAAGGGGAGGTTGTATGACCCCAACTTTTATAAATAAAGATGAATTTTCTATAAATATTATTTTTGAATATTATGGAGTAAATTTGATATAATGTTATAGTTGTGGGTAATATTTATAACTTTTGCAAAGTAAGCAAGTTGTTATAAAATATTCATTTGATCGGGAATATTCTTTTTGTCGGGGAATATTCGTACGACGGCACAATTATTAGTGGACCCCACAACGGAATTATTGTCGGATTGAGAAACGACAAAAATACTACTTTATGAAAATAAAGGCGGAAGTGTTACTGTTAAAACCGCTTGAACTATCCTAGGTAGTAAAAGTACGATGAATACGCTGGTTGCATAAGTAGCACACTGTGTATTGATTATTGATGCTTACGTGAGAAGTCACTCAAATATACTCAATTATTCTTGCGAAATTGTCGCATCATATCTCTTATATTATTGATTCAATTATTGTCACAAGATCATCTCAGATAATATGTTATATTATTAAATCAATAATTGAGATGATAAGTTATAAATGATTAATAATTGTTGAAAGATTAAATATGTGTTGATTAAAAATAAAATGATTTGTGGTAATATTTATTCAATCCTTGATGTATATAAAGAGTCTATTATGAGACGCTTTGTGGTAAGTTTGGTTATTTTATGGGGGCCCATATGTCATCATCTAAGAGTCTCTTCACAATAGCAATTACCTTCAATAATAGTAATTACCTTCGTCAATAGTAATTACCTTCATTAATAAGTAACTACCTTCGCCAATAGTAATTACCTTCACGTCGATAGTAATCTACCTTTACCGACGTCCAACCACTTTACGTTTCATATTACAAAAGTCCGAACCAATTGTCGTTTCACATTACGGTACCGTCAAAACCACTTTTCTTTTCAAATCACCAAATCGTCAAGCTACTTGCCTTTTTCACATTTCAAGTGTTAAGCTAGAAATCTTCTATAAATAAAGGCCTAGTGCTTCATTATTTTTCACTTAATTCATTCAAGCTATAGAGAGAAAGTATAGAGAGAATAAGAGAGAAAGAAGAAGAGTATTCTTATTACTACACTATGCGCATTCAATCTACTACTAATGTGTAAGGGTGTTATTCTTTCTTATTCATGAAGAGAACTATTGTTATTCCATTGCTTATTATTCTGTTGGAATAACTCAGATACGCTGTTACCCTATACTTGGTGACATTCTTCTATTATTCTCATTGGAACATCCTCGCATGTGTGTTTTTTACAATCAACTCGGTTCCGCTCTTTATTATTATTCTGTTGGAACATCCATGCATAGCGTTTTTACAATCGGACTTCGGTTTCCGTATTTATTATTATTATGTTGGAACATCCCATGCATGTGTTTTACATCGACTCCGTTCCATCTTTATTTTTCTGTTGGAACATCCTGCTTGGCAAAAATTTTGCTTCGACTGGTTTCGTTATTATTATTCATTGGAATAACTCGCCTATTCAAGTCACTGCATTTATGGTGATTTCTTTTGTTATTCCATTCTTTATTATACTCAACAAGTTAAAGTTTTGACTTCTTGTGACACCCCCCAATCCGGGTACTTCAATTCCACGGGATTTGGTGTTCATCAGACAAATATCATCTATCTATCTACCCATAATAAATGCAAGCCATGCAATAGATAGAATAAAAATCTTCCCTTAAGGGTTACAACATCCGAATAATAATAATACAATCCCAAAGTTAAACTAACCTTAAACATCCGTATGGAATCATAAACAAATAAGTCTTAAATAACATCAATAACTCAAGTCTTAAACATAAATACATCATCTAATAAAAATAACAAGTCTTCATCACTTGCTAACTTTGCCTTGCCTTTACTAAAGGAAGGTTCATCTGTTCTTTCGTTCTTTCATCGCAATGTTATTATTAAGCAAGAGTGAGCACTATTGCCCACAAGTATAATAATGAAATAACAAAGATAATAACATGTGAGTAAATCATAAACATCCTGAATGAAAGCTCAACTTTTGAATCAAGAATGAATAACAAGAATCAAAAGAATTACGAGGGTCATAAGACCTTGAAATATGTCCCAGGTTATCAAGGGTTATACTTGAAACCTTTAATAATCGTAAGACTATGGACATTTCTTCTCGTGACTTTGGGGATCAAATTTCTTAGTACCATCTCATGCACACAATATCTTAACGCTAACGCATAAAGTAAATCCTTTGAAGGGTTGTTCATCTCGGTTTGATATTCGAGTCCGCACTAAAGGAAGTTTGGTTTGGATAATTCAATAAGGGTTACAAATTTAGAACGTTCATCAACTAAGGACTAGTTGAATCAATAAAGTTCACTAGTCTAATAAGGTTCAACAATAATGATATTCAATTTGAATAATAATCTCAAGAAGTATACAATAGAACAATTATTGTATAACCTGAATCATGCTTTGAAAAGATAATAAATCTTTAATATAACAATTGAACTTGAATAATAGTAACGATAATTTACTCGAGGTAACTAATAACTCGAACAATAATGACAAGTAGGTTTAGAAACTTGCACCGTGCGTGGGTTAAACGATTACTTACTTGAATTCACCATAAATCCTACACACATACCATATGTATTCACGACATTCATTAGTTATATTTTCACTTAATTATTTAATATAAACTCCACTTTATTTAACAAATAATTACCCTTCTAATTTAATTACTTAGTTAAATTAGAATATTTTCATTCTCTTACTATTATTACACTTTCGAATAAATTATGTCATAATAATTTTCATCGAATATTTATTTTATTCCATAAATATCTCAATTAAAATATTTACTTTATTTTATAAATATTTTAATAATAATTTTCATCAAATATTTATTTTATTCCATAAATATCTCAATTAAAATATTTAATTTATTTTATAAATATTTTAATAATAATTTTCATCGAATATTTATTTTATTCCATAAATATCTCAATTAAAATATTTAATTTATTTTATAAATATTTTAATAATAATTTTCATCAAATATTTATTTTATTCCATAAATATCTCAATTAAAATATTTAATTTATTTTATAAATATTTTAATAATAATTTTCATCAAATATTTATTTTATTCCATAAATATCTCAATTAAAATATTTAATTTATAAATATTTTAATAATAATTTTATCAAATATTTATTTTATTCCATAAATATCTCAATTAAAATATTTAATTTATTTTATAAATATTTTAATAATAATTCTCATCAAATATTTATTTTTTATTTTTTTATTATTATTTTATTTTAACCGTAAAGGTAAGGGTAATTTAGTTTAGTAACGTGCGTACCAAGTAAGTGTGGTTACCAGGCTCATTTTCTGCGAGCTCTAGCTTCATTAACATAACAAGGCCAAATTAGGCCAAAAATCAATCACAGGTAAAATTATACATGAATATGGCCATAACTTCCAATTAGTTATTTTTACACGAATTTAGACTTACCTAATCATTGTAATACATATATAATGATTACTTAACCCATCTAGCATGATTTTTAACAAGTTACAAACACATAGTTTGCAAAATCAACACATTTACTTCCACCGTTCTTGATGTTCTCAAGGTTTTGAAAATAAAACATGAAAATTGTCACTACTGAATTCGTTATAACAATCAATCCGCTTATTTAAACTTTGGTCTCTTTGCATTAACATGCATAATAATATACTGAGTGTAAAATTTAGGGATAATATACGTTCAATACATAAAATATCACGTATAAGGCCATAAGGCCAAAACCCATACTCTGTAATTTTGTAGAAATCATATACGATGTAATATTATGAAACTGATGATATGGAATCATGCAATATATATATAAAATACGATTTGATACATCTTAACCCATAAATAACTCATAAATATTACTCCTTTCTCAATCACAGAGGCTTTACAGAAACTTTGAAAGTCATTTTCTTATAAAAACTTAATGACGTAAAATAGAATTTGGGAAGGAGAATTACCCAGAGTATAATTAATGGAAGATGAATTCCTTCTCAGATAACTCTCACAATCCTCTTAACAACTCGACTTCTCAACTCTTTCTCTCAGTATTTCTCTCTCATATGCTTTCAGACTTAGGCAAATAATGAAGAAGAAATAAAAGAATACGTAAACTAAATAATGAACAACTGACGCGTTGGTGGTCAGTTACCCAGTCATGGGTTAACTGGCCCCAACTCCCTTTAGTGCCATGTTTGCCTTTAGCTAGAATAGGTTTCAAAAATAATTTAATTTCATAAAACTTTATCACATAGTTAATTCATGTCACACCCACTTTTGAAATAATCAAATATCTTATTTAATATAAATAAAATATAATAACTTCTCATAAATTCACATAGTCATATATTTAATTTTGCATTTAATAATAATATTAAATTATTAAATCTCTAATTAATAATTTAATTAATTGAAATAACATAGCTTATTAAATATATTTCTTTTAATTCAATAAGCTCACATAATCACATACTTGAATAATAAAAATTCTCCACATTAATTTAATAAATATAACACATATAATTAAATTAATCTATCACAAATTCATCAATTAATTAATTAATCTAATAATTAATTCATCGAAAAATATTTATTCAATCTAATAAATATTAAAATTAAATTACAAAATTACGGTTGTCACAACTTCTATACTCCATGAAACATCCTCGGTTCCGCTTTTATTATTATTCATTGGAACATCCTGCTCACATGTTTTTTACACCTACCGGTTCCGCTTTTATTATTCTGTTGGAACATCCTGCTTGGTGCAAATTTTGTCCGACTTTGGTTTCGTTATTATTATTCATTGGAATAACTCGCCTACGCCAAGTACCGCATTTACGGTAATTTCTTTTGTTATTCCATTCTTTATTATACTCGGTTGGTTAAATTTTTAACTTCTATACTCCATGAAATTAGTAGAATATCCTTTAAATTTGCGCTTCATCCAAAGATCTTTTCATGGAAATATTCTTCCGATCATTCTTGAATTTTACTCTACAAAGCTTGTATCATGTTCACAATTTGGACATTATTAGTTCTCGGATAAATTAATTCTTGAACTTGTTTTATCAATTCTTATATCATTGTCATCATCCTCATGTTTATATTATGTTAAAAGTCATTTGTGGCTGTAGTGCATAGATAGACTTGGTATGATTATGACCGTGGATTATTCTTGTAATAATCATGGCCCGTAATGTTACAAATGATGTGGTAAAGTTATCATTGGCGTAGTTCATTGATGGGCTGTTGTTGGCATGATCATTACCATTAATGAATACACGAATGTCCTCGGTCAGAAGTCATGGATAATTTGTGATCGTGATACTAAAGAATATCCTCGGCCGTAGTGTATGGGTGATTCGATGATGTGGATTATTTATTAAGTCGAGTCCCAGCGATAAAAGTCATGAAAACCTTTTAAATCATAAAAGATAGTAGATTTTATTCTCTACTGACTTTTTTAATGGAGTGCTTATTCTGCTGCGATTAAACTTGATGTTGTTATATTTTATCGCTTTAACATTGGGCTAACGATAATTTATTTTGCATTATCTTAGTCATAATATTTCTTCTTGAGGCTAGTTGAGCTCACCCTTTCTTTCACTTGTTCTCTTGTGAAATGAGAACATAGCGAGGACTAGTCGAGGAACCGGAGTGATTATCCGGAGGATAAGATTAGTAGTCCTCACTATTCTCGTGAAATAGTGTGTTAATAATTGTAATGAGGACTCCTTTTGAGTTTGTATAATCTCTAGTAGATAATAATCGTATTTAAACTCACAGCTTATGTTTTGTCGGATTGTACATACGATAGTTGTATTAGTAAGTTATATTTGAATTTTGTACCATGTATCCGACGACCCAAAGATGGTTGATGTATACCCAATTTTGGGGCGCCACAACATGGTATCAAAGCTTAGGATATGATCCCCAGCTAAGATGTGAGAATAGTACTAGGAGGGAGAGACGGAATTCCTTCGCTAGTATGACCTACCTAAGTTTATGTGGTATTTAATTGGTCTCATCGTAATTTAGGGATAATATGTTACATGTCAATTAACCTTTGTTTTGTGGCGATGATCGAAAATGACATCCGAGAATGTTGAGAATAGCAATGGATCACAGGCGACCGTTGATTCACCACATATCAATAATCAGGATAATGTGCATCAAGAAGGCGACAATGCTCATGCAAAAAACAACACTAACCAAATGATGAATGGTCAAATGTTCAGGGGCTTTATGCAATTCATGCAACAGCAGGCGAGAGCGGCTCCTGTCCAAAATGCAGGTGGAAACACTGAAACTCTCGGGTGGTCACCGCTAAATGCTTCAAGGAGCCGACCACTGGAGTTTAAGGGAGAGCCAAAACCACTTATGGCGGAAGCATGGATAAAGTAGATCACCAAGATATTTGATGTCTTGGGATGCTTCGAGGAGCAAAAGGTTCCCTTTGCCACCTTTATGTTGCGCGGAGAGGCAGATAACTGGTGGGAATCGGTAAAATATACTCAACCTGTCGTACTGAAGATGTCTTGGGAGAAGTTCCAAGAGCTGTTCAACGACAAATACTTTCCCGAAAGTATTCGTCACATGAAGGAGGTGGAGTTTATTAAGTTGGAACAAAACAATATGACCGTGAAGCAATACGAGGCTAAATTTACGGAGTTATCCCGGTTTGTGTCCTACTTGGTGGATAATGAAGAGAGAATGACACGGATGTTTTTAAAAGGTTGAAGCCGGAGATACGTCAACATCTTATTTCTCATAAACTGTGTTTATATTCAGATGTTGTAAATAGGGCTCAGTTAGTGGAGCGCGATAACGAGTCAACGCAACTAAAAGAGAAGCGGCAAGAAAATGATAATACCGAGAGAGAGCGGTCATCAAGCGGTGACAACAAGCGTGGAGGAATCAACGGGCGAAATGGTAACCACTTTATGGTAATCGAGGCCAAAACAATAAGAATGGACATTTCAAGAAGAGGAGATTTAACAATGATGGAAAGACGTCAGCACCAACACCTGTCGTTAAGGAAGGAGAACGACCACCTATCATATGTTTCAAATGCGAGGGGAGGGCACATCACCAAACTGGCGCGATGCCATCCAAAGCATGTTATAATTATGGAAGAGAAGGTCACTTAAATTTCGATTTTATCGCTCACCAAGACAAATTCACTAGGATGGAGGCACCAAAGGTCCCGGAAAATTCAAAACCGGTAGTGCAAGGGAGAGCGTTTGTTGTGACCTCCCAGAAAGCAAGGAACCCGAATGAGGTCATCACGGGTAAGCTTATCATAAACTCTAACGAAATTTGTACTTTATTTGATACTGGTTCTACCCATTCTTTTATTTCTCCTACTTGAGCTCGTCGATTAAATTTGACTCCGGAGAAATTAGACTTTGACTTATCTGTGGAAACTCCGTTGGGAGAAACCTTCATTACATCCACTGTTTATAAGTCTTGTTTGGTTCAAATTGGTACCCTCACATTACCTATAGATCTTATTTCATTGAAAATACTTGCATTTGACGTGATTCTAGGGATTGATTGGTTAACTACTCATCATGCAAAAATTGATTATTTCCGTAAAGTTGTTAGCATTCATATTCCTAATCAACCTATTATGCGAATTCAAGCGACCAAACCATTAAAATCAATCACGGTCATCTCAAGCCATAAAGCTATTCTTTTATTGAAAAACGGATGTCAAGCTTTCTTAGCTCATATCACAGATTTAAACAAAAATACGTCGGTTTTGACGATATTTCTATTGTTAATAAATTTCCGACGTATTCTCCAAGAACTTCCTGCCTTACCCCTAAGCGTGAAATTGAATTTTGTATCGACCTTGAACCCTATGACAAAACCCATTTCAAAGCCCCATATCGAATGGCTCTATCAACTTCAAGAGTTAAAGACCCAACCGCAGAATTGTTAGACATTGGCTTTATTCGTCTGAGTACTTCTCCTTGGGGTGCTCATGTTTCTATTCACGAAGAAGAAAGATGGGAGTATGCGACTTTGTATTGATTATCTGGAGTTGAATCATGTCACAATCAAAAATAGGTATCCATTGCCACGTATTGTAATTCATGAATAGTAACTCATGAATAGTAACCCCGACATGAAAAATAACATCCCTTACCAATATTTCGGCATAATGATATTTCGGCATAATGATATTGAAGAAATAATATCACTTACGAAGAAAATAACATCCCTTACCTCAAAAGGATAAGATTTCGATTTGAAATATCTGATATAGTCTTTGAAAGAACTTGCATCGATATAGCAATACTCAAAGTACTAAAATACTCACAAGAATACGCTCAATATATCGAGAGAGAAGAGAGAGATTTCGCTTTACGGTGTGATTTTCAATTCTAACCTAAGCACCCTATTTATAGGAAATTGCTTAGAACACCAAAGCAGAAAATTTATTAAAATAATTTTATTTAATAAATATTCAAGCCCACCACCCAAGAATTTGAATTTCAACAATTCACACATGCTAACCTTCTAGAAAAAATAAAAAAAAACGTTTTTTATAAAATAAATAATTAAAACTTCCAAAAATCAATTATTTCGGAACTTCAGAACTTCAATAATTCATAATAAATAGCCCTTTGTCAGAAAAATTCGAACCATATGTTCTTTCCATAAGAAATTTCATTATCTACAACTTTGCAGAAGAAAGTTTTTCCAAATTCCAAACAGAAATTGACCGAAATCCACAAACGGGCGATTTTACAAGCTATAATCAAATTTCAGTCAAAAATTGTGTCCACCAACACACAAAACATGTGTTAAACATTTTTTGTAACACCAAACATGTGTTAAACATTTATTGAACAAAAATACTCTTCCTCCTCATATATTCATATATCCCACATTTATTTTAAAAATATCATCATTATAATAATAAAATATTATTTTATCAGAAAAGATAAAATATCAATTTTCAACAATTGTCACATTTAAAATTTTCTCCATCTATATCCACATAAAATCAATATTTTTCTCATTATATAAATCAATAATTAATTATTCATAAATAATATTATGAATCACAATCTCGACACTGTGCGGTTCCCAAAGAAAGAGGGGCTTTCAATAAGCATTTCTCCTAATCAAGGCAATGATTAGGTGACCAAACCTCTCTTTAGACGTAACTTTCTAGACATTGCCAATAATATTTTCTAGTAATATTATTCGGATAATATGAATTATTGCTTCGATAATGGAAAATACTTGTGTAGTGATAATTATCAAAAATAAGAATATAAAATATCAACGCAACAATTATTGAATCAATAAAATAAAATCTTTGAATAAGAACTACTATAACAATTATTGAGTAGTGCCTTCTTACGTAAGAATCAATAATTGGTGCAATACCGTAATGCTTGTGTAACAACGTAAGATTCTTGTGTTTTAACCAACGTATTCCAACAAAGTGTTAATTCAGAATAACCGCTACCATTATTTTTATAAATAACTTATACTTGTCGCTTTCTTCATCCAATCGCTTTTAGATTATGGGCCCACACAAGGTCATACCTTCGCATTTAATATTCCCCGACATCAAGAATATTCCACGACCAAACGAATATTCTTCGATAAAAATGAATATTTTATAACCACTTGCTTATTTGAAATATTTGCGCATTTTACCCATAACTAACCACATTAATCAAATCAACCCTTACTATTTCAAAATGATAAATAGAGGAAATTAAATTTCATTTATTAATAATTGGGGTCTTACAACCTCCCCTCCTTATGAAATTTCGTCCTCGAAATTAACATACGTACCTGGTGTTTCGAAAAGATGAGGATGCCTCGCTTTCATTTTCGTTTCCAATTCCCAGGTCATTTCTTCAATAGCATGACTCCTTCATAAGACCTTAACTTGTGGTATAACCTTTGTGCGTAGGACATGCTCCTTTGGATCTTGACTGGTACTTCCTCGTATGTTAAATCTTCGGTTATCTCATCTGATTCTAACTCAATAATGTGGTTCGGGTCATCCACATATTTACGTAACATCGATACGTGAAAAATGTTATAAATGCGCGACATACTTGGTAGTATAGCGAGTCTATAGGCCACAGTTCCTACTCGATCGAGGATTTCAAATGGACTAATAAATCGAAGGTTTGAGCTTTCCTCACATCGCCAATTCTTGCTTTTGGAATAAAAACTTCTTTTATATTCATCAGCTCCGGTGTGTAGCTTGAACGGTTTTAACTTTATCGATTAAAGTTGGTTCTACTCGTATATCATCACGTGAGTCCCTAGAGTCTTTAACTATATCTCTATCATTTGTAAGTTATACGAAATGGGTCTTTGACAATATCAAACTCGTAATCGTATACGATCTTTTACTCAACATGTCAGCTACCACGTTCGCTTTTTCAGGATGGTATGGTTAGAACATGTGCCGAAATGAGTCTCCTCTTGAGTTCTTCGAAGCTCTTCCCACATTCCTTGCTCCATTCGAATTTTGTATCTCTACAAGTCAGCTGCGTTAATTGAGTAGCGATTCGAGAATATCCTTCAACGAATCTCCAATAATAACCAACTAAGCCTAGAAAGCTACGTATTTCGATTATCGACTTAGGTAGCTCTCAACTGTGACTCATATCCCAACCTTGGATAGCACGTCACAATGACACCTATCAGTTTACGATCGTACAAATATGGCGTCCCCTACAGAGAGTCTAGCTTCGGTGCATTCCACAAAAGAAGTCACCAGATAGAGGCTCGATTATAAACTTCTATAGTTGGGTTTTTAACTCCTGAAGTTCAATAGGAGCCATTCGATATGAGATTTTAGAAATGGGTTTTATACCAGGTTCAAAGTCGATACAAAATTCAATATCACGCTCTGGGAGTAGGCCAGGAAATTTTTCAGGAAATACGTCAGGAAATTTAGTAACAACAGAAATATCATTCAAATCTGACGTATTTTTTTTCAAGTCCATAACATGGCTAAGAAAGCTTGACATTCGTTTTTCAATAAACGAATGACTTTACAGCTTGATATGAAAGAGTTTGACTTCAATGGTTTGGTTGCTTGAATTCGAATAGTAGGTTGCTTAGGAATATGAAAACTAACAACCTTACAAAAGCAATCAATTTGGCATGATGAGTAGTTAACCAATCAACCCTTAAAATCACATCAAAAGCAAGTATCTTTAAAGAGATAAGATCAACAGGTAATGTGATGGTGCCAACTTGGATCAAACAAGATTTATAAATAGTGGATGTAACGAAAGTTTCTCCTAACGGAGTTTCCACAGATAAATCAAAGTCTAATTTCTCAGGAATCAAGTTTAAACATTGAGCACAAGCAGGAGAGATAAAAGAATGGGTAGAATCGGTATCTAATAAGGTATAGACTACGCAAGAATTTATAATTAACTAACCCGTGCTAACTTCGTTCGGGTTCCTCGCATTCTGACTAGTCACGAAAAATGCTCTTCCAAGAACCGTTGACTTTGACTTTTCCATATCCGCCTTTGGTGCCACCATTCCAACTGGACTTAATTTCGATACAGGACAAAATCGAGCTATGTGACCGCCTTTTCCATAACTAAAACATACCCTTGAAGGCTGTGAACAGTTTGGACTTATATGTCCCTCCTCTCTGCATTTGTAGCATCTAACAGGCGGTCGTTCTCCTCCCCTAGAATTTGTTGTTGGTGCTGCTGCCGACGTCTTCCCGTCATAGTTAAATCTTCTCTTCTTGAATTTTCCACTTGAGTTATTTTTTCTATTATCTTGGCTCATGATTACCACCGAAGTGGTTACCATTTTAGGCACGATAATTTCCTCCACGATGATTATCATTGTCTCGATGGCCGTTACCACCGATACGATTAGCATCGAGTTGTAGGTCGCCCGGTTGAACAGACTCATTATCTCGCTCTAATAATTGAGCCCTGTTCACAACATCTGAATATAGAAAAAATTTATGAGAAATGAGATATTGACGTATGTCAGGTTTCAAACCTCTCAAAAACATCCTCGTCATACGTTCCTCATTCTTTACCAAATGAGGTGCAAACCGATAACCTCGCGAACTTCGGCCAGATCTTTGGAACACCGCCATGTTATTCTCGTTTCTAGTCTAATAAACTCTACCTCCTTCATATGGCGAATACTTTCGGAAAGTAATTTTCGTTGAAAATTTTCTCAAACGCTCCCCAAGACATCTTTGAGAAAAGCGGCGGGTTGGAGTACGCTTCACGAGACTCCCACCAAGAGTCTCGCTTCGCCACGGAACATAAAGGTGGCGAATGGAACCTTCTAATCCTCCGTGCATCCCAAGACATCGAATATCTTTGTAATTTGTTTAACCCACATCTCTGCCTTGATCGGATCCGGCTTCCAATAAATTCGTGGTCCCAACTCTTTTGAACCGGCACGCGACAAACCGTGAATTGCTATCATTTCTCTTATATTTTGAACACGAGTCTCCTCGTCTCGATTTTGCATGAATCAGAAAAAGCTTTTCAACATCCCATCGCTCATCATCTCGCCAGTGGTGTTGTTCACGGGAGGAACATTGCCACTGTTGTTACGTTCTCCTCGCTTGGTGAGTACAGGCGTCTCCACGGTCTCATTTACTCCACTGTTAACATTCTCAGTCGACATTCTCAAATACTACCATAAAACAAGGGTTAATTTAACAAATTAACATACCACATAATATCCCTACACTCTGACCAACTAACAAATAAGCTTAAGTAGGACACACTAGCGAAGGATTTACTCGTCTCTCCCCTCCTAGTTCTATTCCCCGATCTCCGCTAGAGATCATATCCCTAAGCTCGATATTAACCGTGACGCCCCCAAAATAGGTATACAACACCCATTCGAAGTCACAAAATATATGGCACGTAAACAACTACAACTTTATTAATACAACATAAAAGCGCATGAGTTTAAATACAAATATTGTCATCTGACAATATCCACACTCAAATAAGTCCTCATTACAATTATTAATACACTATTTCTACAGAATAGTGAGGACTACTAGAACCACTTCTAGAACCATCATTCCACACCCCGACTAGTACTCGCTACATTCTCGCCTCCTGAGAAGAAAAATGGAACAACAAGGAAAATGGTGAGCTCAACTAGCCCAATAAAGAACATTATGACCAAGATAATATAGAACAAATTATCGTTAGTCTTCAACGGGGAAAAATCTAATAGAATACAATAGACAACAAGTTTTAAATCAATATTCGCAGCGGAAATAATAATTCATTAGAAGAGTTAAGTAGAGAATGAAATCTTCTATCTTCTATATATGAATTTAAAAGTTCATCGTCTATCTTTTATCCCTGTAACATCAATCAATATATAACTGAAATCAGAATTCATCTTTGAACTACATGTAAGACCCCAACTTTTTGAATAAAGATTAAATTTTCTGGAAATATATTATTGAATATTATGGTGTGGATTTGATATAATGTTATAGTTGTGGGTAATATTTACAAATTTTGCAAAAGTACGCAAGTTGTTATATAATAATCGATTGGTGGGGAATATTCATTTTAACAGGAATATTCGTATAAGGACACAATCATTGGTGGACCCCATTAACTTAATTATTGTTTAATCGAGAAAAACGACAAAAATACTTTATGAAAAATAACGGAGGAGGTTTTACTGTTAACTATTGAACTACCCATAGTAAAAGTACAATGTCTGGCGTGGTTGCGTAGTAGCACACTGGTATTGATTATTGATGCTTACGTGAGAAGTCACTCGCTTATACTCAATTATTGCTACAAAGAATTGCCAGATCATATCTCTCTATATTATTGATTCGATTATTATCGTAATATCATCTCGCATAATATGTTACTTTATTAAATCAATAATTGAGACGACAAAGTTATTCATATTATTAAATCGAAATATTTACAATGTCTAGAAGTTACATCTAATGAGAGGTTTGGTCACCCAATTACGCATGCCATAGGGAGAAATCCTTATTGAAAGCCCCTCTTCCAGGAACGACTTAGTTGATAAATATTGTGAGTTATAATATTAATAATGAATGTTATTAAAATTGAAGTTATGTTCAGAGTTGAATTTGGAGACGCGGACGTGATATTTGAGTCCTGAACGATGAAATTAGTAAAAATAGTTTATAAACACAAAATTTTCTAGAATTCACTATTTGATCAAAAAGTCAACAGTTGACTTTTTTCTGAAAAAGTCAAACTTCAAATTTCAAAATTTATATTTTTGATAAAAATGGTTTCATTGTGTTGGAATTATTTGTGTTAGTGAAAATCGACAATTATTTCGATAATAATTAATGTCCGGAGGTTATATCGATTTATCGGGTATTTAACCTGGATAAATGAGCAATTGATTGCTATTATTTCACATGATTATAACTATTTGTTCACATGTGTATACTAATATTTCACATTCTTGTTACTATTAGGGGAGTTGGTGCAAGATTGATAATACTTGCATGATTAAGTTAAAAATGGAGGTATAGATGGAGGTACTATATATCTTAATTCAGTATTTTCACATATGTCTAGAACTATTGATTCACATAATTTACTATTGAATCACATTATTTACTATTAGGGGAGGTGGTGCAAGTTCGATAATACTTCCATCACTAAATTAAAAATAAAGGAAAAGTTGGAGGTATTATACTGAAATTTTTCGAGCCCCAAAACGTGCAATTATCGAAACTATATTTTTCTATAAATAGAAGCTCATTCTTCCTTCATTTCTCACCAATTCACAAAAGCTTTAGAAGCGATTATTATAGAGAGAAATCATAGAAAGAAGAGAAGTCTCTACCTCACTATTCTAATATCCAGCTTTTTCTAAGGTAGGGTATTATTTCTTTCTTATCCATGAAGAGAACTTCATTATTCCATTCTTTATTATTCGTTAGAATAACTCAGATACGCTGCTACCCTATACTTGGTGAAATTCTTCCGTTGTTCCATTCTTTATCATTCTCATTGGAACATCCTGTCATAAGGTTTCTACACCTGGACTCGGTTTCATCTTTATTATTCTGTTGGAATATCCTCATCATGCGCTTTTACGCTGCACTGAGTTCCGCTCTATATTATTTTGTTGAAATATCCTATCTCGTATGCGTTTTACACCGGACCGATGTAAGACAATCAATTTTATGAAATAAAAGTATTCAATTTTTCTTATAATTACAATTCAAGAATGATTAAATTGATAAAGTTTAAAGTTAAGGGTGAGATATGAAATTTTTTCAAAATACGCAAGTGTTTATAAAATATTCAATTGTTTGGGAATATTCGTTTGGTCGTGGGAATATTCTTTCCGGCTTGAAGAATATTCGCACGACAATGTCATGCGACCCATTTGTGGGCCCCATAACGAATAACCGCTTGATGAAGAAAATGACAAAATTTGAGTTTTACAAATAACGACGGAAGTTGTTACCGCTAACACTGTTAGAATACCCAGTGGTTAAAATACTGATGTCGCGTTATTATTGCATGCTGCAGAACGGTATTGCATGCATATTTTGAATTATTAATTAATTATTAATTCTCCAATTATCGCTCAATATTTTATTTTATTTCAATAATTGTTGCATAGATATTTTATATTATTGTTGTTTCAATAATTGACCGCATAACATTCCATTATCGATCAATAATTTATTTTATTTGAATAATATTATTAGATAACATTATTGTTAAATTTTATGAAATAAAAGTTTCAATTTTTCTTAAGGGTGGTATATGAATTTTTTTTTCAAAATATGCAAGTGGTTATAAAATATTCATTTTTGTTGGGGAATATTCGTTTGGTCGTGGAATATTCTTTTTTCTTCGGAGAATATTCGCATTTACGCAGTAATGCATTTTAGGGCCCCATAATGTAATAATAACTGCTTGATGAAGAAAAGACAAATTTGAGTTGTTTATAAATAACGACGCAATTGTTACCAAGTAACACTTGTTGGAATACCTATGGTTAAAACACGTGAATACGCGTTTGTTGCATAGTAGCAATACCAGATTGCACCAATTATTGATTCTTACGTAAGAAGACACTACTCAATAATTGTTACAGTAATTACTGTTCAATATTTTATTTTTGATTCAATAATTGTTGCGTTGATATTTATATTACTGTTGTTTCAATAATTGTCACTACACAGTATTTTCCATTATCGAAGTAATAATTCATATTATTTGGATAATATTATTAGATAACATTATTGGCAATGTCTAGAAAGTTCTGTCAAGGAGAGGTTTGGTCACCTAATTGCGCGTCAATAAGGAGAAATTCTTATTGAAAGCCCCTCTTCCTCAGAGAACTACCGTCACGATTGATTGTGATTCTGTAATGTTATTTGTGAATAATTAATTATTGATTTATATGATGAGGAAAATATTAATTTTATGTGGATATAGATGGAGAAAATTTTTAAAGTGATAATTGTTAAAAATTGATATTTTATCTTTTTTGATAAAATAATATTTTATTATATTATTATAATATAATAATGATGATATTTTTACAATGAATGTGGGATATATGAGTATATGAGGAGGAAGAGTATTTTTGTTGCAAAATTTGTTTAAAACATGTTAAACATGTTGGTGGACCCATTCTTGACCGAAATTTGATTATAACTTGTTAAAACGTCTGTGATGTGGATTTCTGGCCAATTTCATGTGGAATTTGGAAAAACTTTCTTCTGCAAAGTTGTAGAGAATTGAATTTCCTATAAAATAATGCAAGATTCGAATTTTTCTGATAAAAGGGCTATTTATTATGAATTATTGAAGTTCCGAAGTTCTGAAATAATTGATTTTTGGAAGTTTAAAATATTTTAATTATGAAAAAAGTTTTTGTTATTGTTTTGGGTGAATGGCTGATGAGTTTGGTCTGGTGTGGTGTGCGTAGGATTATAATTTAATTATAATAATATTTTATTAAATTTTCTACTTTGGTGTTCTAAGCAATTTCCTAAAAATAGTATGTATGTTAGAATTGAAAATCATACAGAAACCTGAAGTTTTCTCTATTTCTCTCTATATTATCAAGTGTATTCTTGTGAGTATTTTGATATCTTGAGTGTTTCTATACGGTGCAAGTTCGTTCAGCGTTATTCCAGTCAGAAGTACTGCTCTTTTGAGGTAAGGGATAGTAAGGGATAGTAAGGGATAGTAAGGGATTATAAGGGATAGTAAGGGGTGTTATATTCTTCTTAAAATGATATTTTCTTCAATATAATTATGCCAAAATGTTGGTTGGAAATTTTTTATCAAATTTAGAACTTTTTCATGTCGGAGTTACTATTCATGAGTTACTATTCACGATTTACTATTCATGAGTTACTATTCACGACGGGTTACTATTCATGAGTTACTATTCACGACGGGTTACTATTCACGAGTTACTATTCATGAGTTACTATTCACGGGTACTATTCACTACAAAATTGGTTTCTTTTTCTAACTAAATTATAGTTAATTTATGAATATTACTCTGGAGATTAAAACTATATATTAATTATATTGATTTTATTATCATATATAACATTTTTATAATCCTGATGTTGAAATTCTCTTTTACTGGAGTGTAAATATGGGTAGATTATTGGTATGATCATGACTAGGGTGAATTGATCAACATGGTTATAATTATTGTTTATATAAATTCTTAAATGATTATATATTTCTTTGAGATATGAATATCTTTGGCAAAGATGACTTATTGATGAATATCTTTGGCCCGTAGTGCAAAGATGAATGATTTCTGATGAATATCTTTGGCATGTAGTGCAAAGATGAACTGTTGATGAGTATCTTTGGCCCGTAGTGCAAAGATGAATTTATTAGTATGATTATGAACATGAACTGTGATTTGGTATAACCATGATCTTTGATGTTTCGTGATAAAATTATCTTTGTCTGGATGAGAAAAGGAATTTAGAAACAACAATTACGATTATGAGTTATACATGTGATTGTGGACAGGAATTGTTGATTGATGTTACAGGGATAAAATATTGTTGGTGGACTTTTAACATGGGAAGATAATAGACTTAATAGTCTATTTGACTCTTCTAATAGATCGCTCGTTCCGCTGCAACTATGGTTGAAAAGTTTTATCATCTACCATATGTTCTAAATCTCTGATTTATTACTGTTGAAGGCTATTGATAATTTATTTATCTTTAGTCATGATATTCTTTACTGAGCTAGTTGTGTTCACCCTTTTTGCTTCATAATTCCTTTCGTGTAATAAAAGTGTAAGCCGGGACAAGCGAATAACAGGGAATAGAATCGGTGGTCTATAGATGTTGAGGGTGAGGTGAATTTAACTTGGAAGGGTGTTTTGCCACTATCATACAAGATGTCTCATAACATACAACCTCAAGTCATCATAAGACAAGGTTGTCCTCATCCACTTGTTGAGTATATATACGAGCACTGCCTATATAATCTTGGAGTTTGGTTGAAGTATAATTCTCAATTAGAGATGGTGGAGATAATAATATGTCAAGAGAAGACACACCATTAGGAAGAATATGATAGTAATCTTCTCATTTTTCTTTGGGGTCTATTGGGTCAACCAAGGATAATTCTGTGGCCATATGATATCTATCATAACTTAGACGCATGGCCTCCCATGTACGAAGGTTTCCTTGAGCACTTCCCAAATATTCTAATTTCTAAAATAGTTTTCGACTATACCTTTATGTAAGGTGTCATTATGAGGTGTCATCACTATTGGGACATGAGTCACATTGGTATATATTTGTATTTAAACTCACAGCTTAAGTGTTGTCTTATCTTACACGATAATTGTATTAATAAAGTTGTAGTTATTTTCCTGCATCACGATTTTGGCGACTCGGAATGGGTTGGATGGAATGGACCTATTTTGGGGTTGTCACATTGGCAATGTCTAGAAAGTTCATCACAAACGAGAGGTTTGGTCACCTAATTGCGCTCGAAAGAAGGAGAAATCCTTATCTGAAAGCCCCTCTTCCTGAAACCTGCACGGTTGTCATTATTATGATTCTCGTAATATTATTTGTGAATAATTAATTATTGATTTATATGATAAGGACATATTTATTTTATGTGGATATAAATGATAGATATATTTATTTTATGTGGATAAAAATGAAGGAATTAATCTTTGAGGTGTTTTATCAAGATTTTTGTTTGCAGGTGAGGTATTAAAATCATCCGCTTTATGGATTTTGGATATTTTGGTTTGGAATTTGGAAATACTCAAAGCTACAAAGTTGTAGAGAATTCGATTTCAAAAGTAATGGACATAAAATTCGTATTTTTACGATAAACTATTCTATTTTCTATGAATTGTTGAAGTTTCGAAAAATAAAATAATTTTTATTAAAATTATGGATGGGACCCACTCTTGTTTAAAATGTGAAACCCCAGATTTTATGAATAAAGAATTAATTTTCTCGAAATAATTTTTTTTATATTATGGTGTGAATTTGAGATAATGTTATAGTTGTGGGTAATATTTATAAATTTTGCAAAGTATGCAAGTTGTCATATTATATTCGATTGGTTTGGGAATATTCGCTTTTAAATGTGAAATATTCGTGATGACTAAGACAATCATTAGTGGACCTCTAGCGGAATTATTGTCGAATTGAGAAAACGACAAAAATATTTTATCGAAAATAACGGCGGAAGTTTTACTGTTTGATATCGTTGAACTACTCAGTAGTAAAAGTACGAATACGCCGTTGTTGCGTAAGTAGCAACACCATTGATTGATTATTGATATTTATGTGAGAAGTCACTCAGTTTTGTTCAATTATTGCTACAATAGTCAACGATAAGATCTCACATTATTTGATTCAATTATTGTTGATTTAGAAGTTTTGTTTTATTCACGTAATAAAATTGAAACATCTTTTATATAAAATGTAATACTTTATTGAAGTTATTCTATAAATAGAATATATTATATTCTATTACGCATAGTATTTTGCATAGTAAATTTTTTTTTATAAAATGTAATACTTTATTAAAGTTATTCTATAAATAGAATATATTATATTTTATTATGCATAGTATTTGCATAGTGCTTCATAATAATGTTTGCATAATAAAAATCTTTTTATATAAATAGAATATATTATATTTTATTTAAAAGATTTTTTTTAAATATGGACCGTCGATTAAAGTAAATCAATCTGACGATTCATAGATTAATTACTTATGCATTCCATTTTCCTATAAATAAAGCTCATTCCTTCATTATTTTTTTACTTAATTCAATTTAACTCTAGAGAGAGAAACTATAGAGAGACTATAAAGAGATAAAAAAGTTTTACGCTACTTCACTACTCTTATATCAAGTATTATTTTACTAGGTAGGATATTATTCTTTTGTATTCAAGAAGAGAACTTCGCTTTTCCATTTCTTTATTGTTCATTGAATAACTCAGATACGCAGCTACCCTATACTTGGTGACATTCTTCTATTATTCATCTTTATTATTCTCGTTTAATATCCAATCGCATCTACGTCTTGACCGACTGGTTCCATTTTTTATTATTTCGTTTTATTATTCTCGCTTAATATCCTCATGTCTTATCTGTGGGACTGGTTCCATCATTTATTATTCCGCATTTATTATTACTCGTTAAAACATCCTCGCTTGTTGTGAATTTCAATTTCACCCCGACTCGGTTCCGTTATTATTATTCTGCTGAATAACCGCTCATGCGGGCACCGCATGTACGGTGATTTCTTTTGTTATTCCATTCTTTATTATACTCATTTGTTTAAAGTTTCACTTTATACTCCATGAAATTAGTGGAATATCTTTGATATTTGTGAAAGTAGTATGCATGTACACAAGCAATCATGTTTGATGATAAAGCATATACTTTGTAAATAATCTTATTCATTTATTAATAAAAATATTAATTTATTAAAGGCTTTTAATTATCTACACGATGTTTGTTTTATAATATGTGATAAACCCATAGTTTTAAGCAATGCTTTTAGAATAATGATGATGATCATTCTAATGAGATCTAAATTCTTAGAAAGCTTAAAACTAAAATAGTTCCCAATCGTTGGATTACTAAATTGGGGATTAGTGAATCCTGGATAGATTGCATACATACGTTCTTGCTTTCATTGGATGAGGATGATTGATCTCATGATCATTTGTGTGGAGACACTAAAGCAGTATGTAGGTGCTTATTAGAGAATAAGTTCACCGAACGCGTGGCTCGCTAAGGAATACCTAATGGAGTTTTATTTGTTCATCAATAGAATTTCAGTAGTGATAGTAGTACAAGTAATCCTTGGACTTGAGATCATCATAGTATCTTGTGTATGATGAGTTATACTTTGACTTATTCCTTAAGACCCTTAGGGTATATCAAAGGGTATGCTTGGGTATAATAAGTTATACATGGAGATAATGTATGATCAATAAAGAATCTACCACTTCTAATAAAAGAAGAGAAATGTCTATGTGATTCGATAAATGACAACCCAAAGAGTCCTTGGCGTTAAGGCAAAATGAAATTAGAAAGGAGTTTCTAATTTGCATTATTTGAGTTGTGCATTTAAGGATCGAAATACATATAATTAAATAAAATAAGACTTGACAAAGAATTCCATGCCTTATATTTAATTGGGACATTGTATGGTGGAAGGTTGAATTGTACAGGTAACTATTTACTCAAAGGTTCTTTATGATTAATGTTGAAATCTATATTATCTGGAAAGTCGTTGATCGCTAGGAGGCTTATCCCTATCAGAGAATAAATATTATTTATTTAAATAAATTAATTATTTAATTTATTTATTTAAATAAGATTAGAATTGTTCTAATTGATTTATTCACAACCTAGGTTAATATGGAGAACCTAAAGGGTCACACCATAAAAGGAAGAATAATTATTTAAGAAGTTAATGGCATAATCGTAATAATATAGTTAAGTATATTTAATTTAATCTATGGTGATAGAATAAATTAAATAGCTTAATATTTATTATTTAATATTTTAGAAATATTAAATATAAATTAATAAGAGGAGTCTTATTAATATTATTACAATTATTATTATTTTAATTTCTAAAAGAGTTTAGAAATTAATTTAATATAAAAGTACTCTCATTTATTCCTAATTGGATTAGGAGGAAAATTAATTAAAGGAGTTTAATTAATTATCCCTAATAAGATTAGGAGCCCATTTAATTAAAAGAGTTTAATTAAATAATACCTTATTTATTAAATAAGGTTACTTGATATCTTTATAAGAGAGTCTTATATCGGATATCAAATGTACGACATATAATTCCAATTTGTTGGAAAAGACGCTTTTTTTACATAGAGATAAGAAAAACTAGGGTTTGAGCCAATACCCTTTATTCTCAATCATTATTATTCCTTGGTGGATCACCTCTAGCGGCCAAACATATGGGTGGCTAACGTTGATCAAAGGAAGGAACCAAACCCGGTGGATTCAAGTTGAACGCGAAGGATTTGGAGGTGAACTTGTACTGAGGAAGCTCGATCTTCAAGGGTATGATTTTATTCTTTATCTTTTCGCTTAATTAATAATTATGCATAAAGGGTGATCCGGGTATATGGTTTGTAAAAATTTTAAACTCGATTTTTTTTACACGCTTTCGCTTAATTTATGCAATTTGATTGCGTTCTTGAATATTACAAACCTAATGATTGGCATCGAGCCAAACCTTTATGCGAATTATTAATTGTTTTAATTTAATATCTATATTGATATGTGTTTAGAACAATTTAATTGGGCATAATTTTATTGTATAAAATTTAAAAAAAAAAAAAAAAAAGTGCCGAATTTTTTTTTTTTTTGGAAACATGTGATCCGGTCAATTTTTTTTTTTTGAAAGCTGATTCGTGGTCCTGATGTTCGGTTTTTTTTTTCGTGGCTTGCATGTTATATACTAATATATATATAATATATACAATATAATCTAATCACAAGCTTCACTTTTAAATCTAGGAGACTCATCCCAAAGAATATTTTTTTTTTCAATCTGGTGGCTTCTCAACTTAGTGCACGGAAATATTATATATATATATATATATTATTAATATATATATATATATATATATATATATATATTCTTAATTATTATATAATTAAAATAAAAGTTTATTTTAATTTTAAAATAAAAGGTTTATTTTAATATTAAAATATAAAGTTTTATTTTAATCTTAATAATTTTATAATTAAAATAAAAAGTTTATTTTAATCTTAAAATTAAAGGGTTATTTTAATATTAAAATAAAAGAGTTTATTTTAATTTTAAAATTAAATTTCATGATAACTAATTAGAGTTGGAATTGGATTCCATGATAATTAATTGGAGTAGAAATTGAATTTTATTTTTCCTCAAAATAAAGGAGTTTATTTGTGAATAGGAAAGTCAATCCATCTTTCCTTAAATAAAGGAGTTTTTTTAAATATGTAATAAAATTTCATATTATTCAAAATAAAGGAGTTTATTTGTGAATAAGAAAGAATATCCATGTTTCCTTTAATAATTTTTTTTTTTACATGGAATTGATTCATAATTAATTAAAATAAAAGAGTTTATTTTAATTAAAGATTTTTTTACTTGAATTGGATTCCATAATTAATTAAAATAAAGGAGTTTATTTTGATTAAAATTTTGATTAAAATAAAATAGTTTATTTTATTCAAAATTGGATAAATTAAAATAAAATAGTTTTATTTTGATTTAAATTTGGATTAAAATAAAGGAGTTTATTTTGATTCAAAATAGATTTTATACTAACTAAATTTGCCCATTAAATGATATCAATATATATATTAAATGTTTATTATTCATAAGATGAATGTTATTTATTGATGCATATGATGATGTGTATAATAATAAATGGGATTGATTATGGACTATCACCAATGTGATTGGATTTTATTTTAGTTGGATGCATGAATGTATGGGTTTTATTAAATGGGGTATGCTGCACCTCGTCTTCTATTTTTTTCTTAATGTAAATTCTATCTCCTCCTATGTACTTTCCCTCGATCACGATCAAGGTTTCTATTTATTTTAAATAGTTTTGTAATAGGAATAGTTAGAATTAATTTTGAAGAATTGGAGATCAAGGAAAAGGAGCGCTTGAAGACCCGTTTGTAATGGAGCCGGGTTTTAAATGTAATAGTTATATTTAAATATTAATTCTTGCACCCCTAGGGTTTGACCTTTTGGTTCACTTGGTGGCTCTAGTGAACCAAACTAGAATAAAAGTCCATAATCAATCCGGTAGAATATAGTATTCTATATGTGCATGTTATACTATATATATATATATATATATATATATATATATATATATATATATATGAAACATGCTTCGCATGTTTATTAATATAACGCGTATTTTATATATATATATAAATGCATGTAACGCTAAACAAGATGAGACAAATTAATAACAAACCCTCAATTTTTATATTAAGTCCTAAGCGTTCAAAGATATTTGGAATATCGAACGTCGCCTTTCTAGCATGATAAAATTAATAGAGTATTAAATATTTAATATGAGTTTGTTGTGTCACCACAAGGCAAGTATTAAGTATTTAAGATGTTAATTTATCACAATTGATGCTTATAAAGAAAATTGAACAATATTATTTTGTTGTGTCACCAAAAGGATGATATTTTCTTTTTTTGAATATATGGAGTGCTAGGTCGAACTTAACTTGGATAATTTTGATTCGGATGTGCCACCACTGATCAAAATAATCTAAGAGGCAAAAGAAAAGGAGTCAGATAGTTGATGTAATTGACAAAAGTTGTCTACCTATTTATTTATATATAGTTTGTTGTGTCACCACAAGGCTATATACATTTGAAATGGGATCCTTATTCTCACTAAAGAAATCTTTAATTAGATTTTGTCGAACTATATAAGTGAGGGTAATATAGTTTGAAGAAAATAGTGGGAGATACAAATTTAAAACAAGACCTAAATTATTTTGGTAATTAATAAAAGAATGTATGTTAAAATGTTGTTAATTACAAATTCATTTACAGAATTTTACAATGTCTAAAATTACTATCACTACGAAGCATATTAGATGTTAAATTAACTAGACCGAATTAAACGGATTGGTTAAGGAATTTGAGAATAGTTCTCATAGCTGAAAAGCTATCTTATGTCCTTAATATGCCTATCCCTGCAATGGTTGCAGACAATGCCTCTGAGGAAGAGATTGCTACTTTTAGAAAGTGGCAAGATGATGCACAATTAGCTCGATGCATCATGCTCGCATCCATGAAATAACGAGCTTGTACGAATGAAACTATGGATGCTTTCTACTATATTCTGCACATCAAGTAGTTGATGGTGAGGAAAGTAGGATCGATACATATCAGATATCTAAGGAGCTCTTCCGATCTAGAATGGCCAATGGCACTATAGTAGGTCCTTAACATTATCAATTTGATTGATCAATTAGGACAACGAGTTTTGTCATGGATGGAGAGTTGAGCCAAGATTTGATCTTGCACTCACTCCCTACTCCTTTCACATTGTTGTGAATTTTCATATGAACAAGCTAGATATCGCCTCATTGATTTGCTTAACATATTGAAAAATATTGAGAGTCACTTTCCAACCAAGAAAGATAAAGTCTTACTAGTAGGGGCCAAAGGATCTTCTGAAAAGAAGAACGATTAAAAGAAGGTAAATAGAAAGGCATAAACAAAGGATAATAAGAACAAAAGCGATCATGATAATAGCAAAGGAGTTTGCTTCCACTGCAATAAGCCTGGACACTGAATAGAAACTGCGAGAAGAATCTTGCAGAGGCTTACCAAAGAAGCTTAGTGAAGTTTTGGTTATAAATACAAATTTGTTAATGATTTAAAATAAATTTTTCTTTAAGTCAAGGTTCTACTTGGGTATTGGATACTGACTTTGGTTATCATAAATATAGATTTATGAAGGACCAAGCGTAAGTAGAAAGCTAAACAAATATAAGTAATCCTATGTGTGAAAAATGAAGCAAAGTTTCTTTGCATTAGCTATAGAAACTTAAAGTTTAGCAATCGCTTACTGGGCAAATCTATTAAGTCGATAAGTTGTTATTGTATTCCAATTCTTGTTAGAAACATTATTTCCATTTTATTGTTGGACAATGAAATCTTTGGTATTATAATTAAGAATAATTGTTGTTTCATTTATAATAATAATGTTTTGTATAGAATGGAATATTACTTAATAAATTTTGTATACTTGACTTACATGAAAATAATTTTGCATATTGAACAAATTAGTATAAGAAAAGGAGATGATCATTCAAAGAGTTGAATGTGTGTATTTGCTAAAATACAAGTGTGAATTATTTGAAAGGTTCAAAGAATTCAGAAGTGAAACAAATTGGCAAAGTATTAAGATTCTTTGATTAGATCAAGGAATAAATACTTGTGCAATAAGTTTCTAGATCATCTCAAATGGTTTTCTCATAATGGACGTCTCCTGATACGCAATAATTGATTGATGTATCTGAAAGAAAAATCATACTTTGTTGAACATGGTGCGATCCATAATGATTTTACCGACATTCCAGTATCCTTCTAGGGTCATGTCCTAGAAATGGCTACATATCTACGAAAAGGTAATCTCTAAATCCACCCCAGACTCCATAAAAGTTATGGATGTGGAGGATTCCTAATCTTAAGTATGTTAAGATAAGGGGTTGTCGAACTTATGTGAAACGCTTTCAAAGGATAAGCTTGGGATAGATTTGACAAATACTGATTTGTGGGACATCCTAAAAGTAAGTTTAGGGTAAATGTTCTATAATTCTACTTAGCAAAAAGGTGTTTATTATGAAACACGCTTCCTTCTAAGATAAAGGTGTTTATCAATGAAGGGGGCTAGTGGGAGGATAATAGATCTTGAAAAGTTCAAGAACCACAAAACACTATAAGTTAAATAAGAGGAACCTATAGATGTAACTGTCATGTACCAAACCTAATCAAATCTGAATAATCACCAAGATACCTAGGAGGTATGGATTCATCATAGATGATGATGATGAGGTACACATCATAGAAGATGATGATCCAGTTATATATACGATGAGGTAAGTGTTATGAACACTTCAGAGAAATGGATTGAAGCAAGTTTCTCAAATATGGAACATTCGTTTTGATGAGGCAATCAAAAGAGTTTGATTTTATCAAAATAAGAATGAACCTAGTGTGTACAAAAGGGACGATTGGGGCCCATGACATTCCTAATATTATATGTTGATATACTACGGATAAGGAATGACATACCAATGCTACAATCAAGAAAGATAAAGTTGTCTAAACATTCCTCCACGAATGATTTGGGAAGAGTATCTTAATTGGGGATAAAATCTATATAGATAGATTCAACGAGGATGCTCGACTTAACCCAAGGAACGATATTCATTTGATGCTAAAGTCGTTTAGCATGGCAAACTCCAAGAGATGTCTCATGTCGATGAGCCATGGAGTGTATCTCTCTAATAGTCCCCACGCACTCTAAAAAGAGAGGTCGCATGAGTGACAATCATGTATGCAATGAAATGTACGAGACCCGATGTTGATCGATCATATTATGGAGAAGTTCACTATGAGTCGGTGAAAAATATCTTAAAGTGCTTAACCCAAGGCACTAAGGATGTGATCATATTTATGGTGGGTCTAAATTAAAACTAGAGGGCTTAACAGACTCAAGTTTTTCGAGATAGACCAAGATGACAAAAATCCACTTTAAGGTAAAGCGTTATCTTGAATAGTGGTGCGATGAATTGAAAGGTTCCAAACAAAGCAAAGAGTTCTTTGGTTTAGTGATAAAGACAAAGTATATAGCTATAAATGAAGTCTGCAAGTTGATTGTTTGGATTAAAAGTTCATTACGTAACTAGGAATAGTTCTAAGTCTCATCTTGGATCTAAACATGTGTTGTGGCACTTTCAATTGATTATTAGAATCATTGAAAGATGGGAAATCACTATAGAGATAGTGGACTCTCATGAACAACATTACATATCCATTAACTAAAGCTTATCCAACAATGCGGGATAATCGCTACTTAGAGAAGAAGAGTATGAGTTACCACGACGATTGGCTTTAGTGCAAGTGGGAGATTGAAAGTAGTATGCACACAATCGATCATGTTTTGATGATAAAGCATATACTTTGTAACAATCTTATTCATTTATTAATAAAAGTATTAATTTATTAAAGGCTTTTAATTATCTACATGATCTTTGTTTTATAATATGTGATAAACCCATAGTTTTAAGCAATGCTTTTAGAATAATGATGATGATCATTCTAATGAGATCTAAATTCTTAGAAAGCTTAAAACTAAAATAGTTCCCAATCGTTGGATTACTAAATTGGGGATTAGTGAATCCGGATAGATTGGTACATACGTTGCTTGCTTCATTGGATGATGATGATTGATCTCATGATCATTTGTGTGGAGACACTAAAGCAAGTATGTAGGTGCTTATTAGAGAATAAGTTCACTTTGAGCATTGGCTCGCTAAGGAATACCTAATGGAGTTTTATTTGCTGTCAATAGGAATTCATGTAGTGATAGTAGTACAAGTAATCCTTGGACTTGAGATCATCATAGTATCTTGTGTATGATGAGTTATACTTTGACTTATTCCTTAAGACCCTTAGGGTATATCAAAGGGTATGCTTGGGTATAATAAGTTGTACATGGAGATAATGTATGATCAATAAAGAATCTACCACTTCTAATAAAAGAAGAGAAATGTCCTATGTGATTCGATAAATGACAACCCAGTAGTCCTTGGCCAAGGCAAAATGAAATTAGAAAGGAGTTTCTAATTTGCATTATTTGGAGTTGTGCATTTAAGGATCGAAATACATATAATTAAATAAAATAAGACTTGACAAGAATTCCATGTCTTATATTTAATTGGGACATTGTATGGTGGAAGGATTGAATTATACGGTAACTATTTACTCAAAGGTTCTTTATGATTAATGTTGAAATCTATATTATCTTGGAAAGTCGTTGATCGCTAGGAGGCTTATCCTTATTGTAGAATAAATATTATTTATTTAAATAAATTAATTATTTAATTTATTTATTTAAATAAAATTAAATTGTTCTAATTGATTTATTCACAACCGGTTTAATATGGAGAAACCTAAAGGGTCACACCATAAAAGGAAGAATAATTATTTAAGAAGTTAATGGCATAATCGTAATAATATGTTAAGTATATTTAATTTAATCTATGGTGATAGAATAAATTAAATAGCTTAATATTTATTATTTAATATTTTAGAAATATTAAATATAAATTAATAAGAGGAGTCTTATTAATATTATTACAATTATTATTATTTTAATTTCTAAAAGAGTTTAGAAATTAATTTAATATAAGTACTCTCAATTTATTCCTAATTGGATTAGGAGGAAAATTAATTAAAGGAGTTTAATTAATTATCCCTAATAAGATTAGGGGAGCCCATTTAATTAAAAGAGTTTAATTAAATAATACCTTATTTATTAAATAAGGTTACTTGATATCTTTATAAGAGGAGTCTTATATCAGATATCAAATGTACGACATAATTCCAATTTGTTGGAGAGTACGCTCTTTTTCTATAGAGATAGGAAAAACTAGGGTTTGAGCCAATACCCCTTATTCTTGAATCATTATTATTCCTTGGTGGATCACCTCTAGAGGCCAAACATATGGGTGGCTAACGTTGATCAAAGGAAGGAACCAAACCCGGTGGATTCAAGTTGAACGCGAAAGGATTTGGAGGTGAACTTGTACCTGAGGAAGCTCGATCTTCAAGGGTATGATTTTATTCTTTATCTTTTCGTTTAATTAATAATTATGCATAAAGGGTGATCCGGGTATATGGTTTGTAAAAAATTTTAAACTCTGATTTTTTTACACGCTTCCGCTAATTTATGCAATTTGATTGCGTTCTTGAATATTACAAACCTAACAATTTGTGCTTCATCCAGTATCTTTTCGTGGAAATATTCTTCTGAGCATTCTTGAATTTTACTCTAAAAAAGCGAGATCATCATGTTGACAATTTGGACGTTATTGGTTCTCGACAAATTAATTCTTGAACTTGTTTAATTGAATTCTTATATCATTGTAATCATCCTCATGTTTATGTTATGTTGAAAGTCATGTGTGGCCTGTAGTTCATAGATGGACTTGGTATGATTATGACCAGGAATTATTCGGTATAATCATGACCGTAACGTTACAAATGATGTGAAAATTAAAAGTCCTCATTGGCCCGTAGTGCATTGATGGACAATTTTTGGTATGATTATGGCTATGGATTCTCTTCGACCAAGGGAGCAAAGATGAATTGTTTTATGGCATGATCAAGACATAGTTGATGAAACACGATTATCTTTGGCCCGTAATGCATGGATAATTCGTGGTCGTGATACTTAAAGAATATCCTTGGCACGTAGTGCGGGGATGATTTAATGATGTGGATTATTTATTGAAATTTGAGTCTCAGTGATAAAAGTGATGAAAAACTTTTAAATCATAAAAGATAGTAGATTCTATTCTCTACTTGACTTTTTAATGGATTGCTTATTCACCTGCAGCTAAACTTGATGTCTATTGTATTTTATCAATTTAACATTGTTGGAGGCTAATGATAATTTATTACGCATTATCTTAGTCATAATATTTCTTACTTAGGCTAGTTGAGCTCACCCTTTCTTTCACCGTTTCTCTTGAAGAAATAAGAATATAGGCGGACGATCATGGGGAGCGGAGTGATGGTCCGAGGATAGTATTAGTAGTCCTCACTATTTTGTGAAATAGTGTGATAATAATTGTAATGAGGACTCCTTTTGAGTTTGTATAATCTCTAGTAGACAATACTTGTATTCAAACTCACAGTTTATGTTTTGTCGTATTGTACACGACAGTTGTATTAGTAAGTTGTATTTGAATTCTATACCATGTATCTGGCGACCCAAGATGGGTGATGTATACCTAATTTTGGGGGCGTCACATAAAACATGTGGGCTGCTTGTTTTTCTTCCAAGTTGGCTGCTAGAATTTTCAAGATGGGTGGCGTGGAAATTTTGTTTAATAATAATAATTTTTTATTATTTTAGTCTCCTATGACGTTCTAGCATTTTCCTATAAATAGGTGCTTAAGTTAGAATTGAAAATCACACCAGAAACATAAGTTTTCTCTCTATATTATCAAGCATATTTTTTTTAGTATTTAGATATCTTGAGTGTTGCTATACAACGCAAGTTCGTTTAGCGTTATATCCGATATTCAAGTTAGAAATACTGCTCTTTTGAGATAAGAGATTTTAAGGGTTATTATGTTTTTCAGTTCGTACTTCTTTCAACCTTCAGAAAATTCTGGAAAAATTTGAAATGATATTTTGATAAGTTTTATTGATTGTGTCCAAAAATGGTGATTTTTGGATGTATAGATTAAGAGTTATGAATTTTATGAGAAAATACTATTTTAAAAGTAACCGCTTATAACTCCTTGTGGTTAACTCCAAAATTGATGAAATTTTTATTGGAAGTATATCTATATAATATCATTATACTCTGTGAATTTTGAAATTTTTGGATAAAAGTACAATTTATAATAAATGTCTAAATATTCGGCGATTTTGGCCATATGAAAAATAGTAAATGAATTTTAAAAAATTAAGAAAATATATGTTCAATATGGGACTATATTCTCGCTAAATCCTTAAAAGAAATATTGTTGGAACCGATTTGGTATTTTTCATGAAAATTGACTAGTTATGAGTAAATGAATTAAATATGTTATGTGAAGTAAGAAAATTGAAAAATAGGATTTTATGGCTTGAGAATCCTATATGAGGTATATGCAGATTTTTTATAAGGGTTTTGGTTATTTGGTGATTAAATCTTATGAGTTTGGCATTTTAGAATGATTAAATGCATTATTTAGTAAAGTGTAAACAATTAAAATAAATTGTTTATAAGTTTAAGAAATGTTATTTCAATATCATTATACCAAAATATTGGTATGGATTTTATTGTGGAATTTCTACCTTTTTGTGTCGGAATTTACTATTCATGAGTTACTATTCACGAGTTACTATTCATGAGTTACTATTCATGAAGTTGTTATTCATGAGTTACTATTCACGAGTTACTATTCATGACAAAATTGGTTTCTTTTTCTAACCAAATTATAGTTAATTTATGAATATTACTCTTGAGATTAAAACTATATGTTGATCATATTATTTTTATTATCATATATAACATTTTTATAACCCTAATGATGATATTTCTCTTTGACTTGAGTATAAAGATGGGTAGATTTTTGGTATGATCATGATTATAGGTTCTCTTTTGGCGATGGTCTGCAAAGTAGAATTGTTGACTGGTATGATCATGACCATTGAATTTATAATTGAATATCTTTAGCTTAAGTGCAAAGGTGAAATGATCAACATGGTTATAATTATTGTTTATATAAATTCTAAAATTATTATATATTTCTAGAGATATTAATATATTTGGCATGTAGTGCAAATATGAACTGTTGATGAATATATTTGGCCTGTAATGCAAATATGAATTGTTGAGGAATATCTTTGGCCTGTAGTGCAAAGATGAATTGTTGATGAATATCTTTGGCTGTAGTGCAAAGATGACTGTTGTTGTTGAATATCTTTGGCTGTAGTGCAAAGATGGTGCATTGAGGAATATATTTGGCCCGTAGTGCAAAGATGAAATTGTTAGTATGATTATAAACAGGAACTGTGATTTGGTATAACCATGATCTTTGATGTTTCAGGTAAAGACATGTGATGAAAATTATCTTCGTCCTGGATGTGAAGGGAAATTTATAATCACAATTATGATTATGAGTTATTCATATGATTGTGGACTAGAACTGTTGATTGATGTTACAGGGATAAAACATTGTTGGTGGATTTTTAACATAGAGAAGATAATAGACTTTATGGTCTATTTGACTCTTCTAATGGATCGCTAGTTCCGCTGCAACTATGGTTGAAATTTTTATCATCTACCATATGTTCTAAATCTCTGATTTATTATTGATGAAGGCTATTGATAATTTAATTATCTTTAGTCATGATATTCTTTATTTGGGCTAGTTATGCTCACCCTTCATTTTCACAATTCGTTTCGTAATAAGAGTGTAGTAGGGGTCGGCCGGGGGTATGAGGGAATAGAATCGGTGGTCATCATTTAATAGTTATATTTGGTGAATCAACTAGGGTGAGGCGACCCCAACGTTGGAAGGGTGTTTTGCCACTATCATACAAGATGTCTAATGACATACAACCTCGTGTCATCATAAGATAGGGTTGTGCTCATCCACTTGCTGAGTATATTTACGAGCACTACCTTTATAATCTTGGTGTTTGTTTGAAGTATAATTCTCATTTAAAGACAGTGGAGATAATGATATGTCAAGAGAAGACTCACCATTGGGAAGAATATGATAGTAATCTTCTCGTTTTTCTTTGGGGTCAACCAAGGATAATTTTGTGGCCATATGATATCTATCATTACCTAGACGCATGGCCTCCCATGTACGAAGGTTTCCTTGAGCACTTCCCAAAGATTCTAATTTCTAAAATAGTTTTTGACTATACCTTTATGTAAGGTGTCATTGTGACGTCTTATCCAAGGTTGGGATGAGTGTCACGGTTGGTATATATTTGTATCCAAACTCACAAAGATATGTGTTATTGTATTTTGCACGACAATTGTTGTAATAAAGTTGTAGTTGTTTTACATACTATGTATTTGGCGACTCGGAATGGGTTGGATGGAATGGACCTATTTTGGGGTTGTCACACCGATTCCGCCTTTTTATTATTACATTTGGAATATCCTCATATCTGTGCATTTTACGTCGGACTGATTTCGTTATTTATTATTCATTGGAATAACTTTGCATGTATGCGATCTATCGCGTGCACGGTGATTTATTTTGTTATTCCATTCCTTATTATACTCAAATTGGTTAAAGTTTTTACTTCATACTCCATGAAATTAGTGGAATATCCTTGATATTTAAGCTTCATCCAAAGATATCTTTTTCATGGAAATATTTTTCTCGAGCATTCTTGAATTTTACTCTACAAAGCGATATCATGTTGACAATTTGGGCGTTATTAGTTCTGGATAAATTAATTCTTGAACTTGTTTTATTGAATTCTTATATCATTGTCATCATCCTCATGTTTATATTTTTTGAAAGTCATCTGTGGCCTATAATGCCTAGATGGACTTGGTATGATTATGACGAGGATTATTCGATGTAATCATGACCGTAATGTTACAAATGATGTGGAAAAAGTCCTCATTGGCCCGTAGAGCATTGATGGACAGATTGTTGGCATGATCATGACCATTATTGAATACACAAATATTCTTGGCCCGTAGTGCATGGATAATTATGGTCGTGATACTTAAAGAATATCCTTGGCCGTAGTGCGCGGGGGTGATTCGATGATGTGGATTATTTATTAAGTCGAGTCCCAAATGATAAAAGTGATGAAAACCTTCTAAATCATAAAAGATAGTAGATTTTATTCTCTACTTGACTCTTTTAATGGATTGCTTGTTCATTGCAGCTTAAACTTGATGGTTGTTATATTGTATCGGTTTAACATTTGTTGAAGGCTAACGATAATATATTATGCATTATCTTAGTCATAATATTTCCTCTTGGGGCTAGTTGAGCTCACCCTTTTTTGTAAGACCCCAACTTATTATTAATGAAATTTAATTTTCTCTATTGATTATTTTGAAATAGTAAGGGTTGATTTGATTAATGTGGATAGTTAGGGTAAAATACGCAAATACTTCAAAATAAGCAAGTGGTTATAAAATATTCATTGTTGTTTGGGAATATTCGTTTGGTCGTGGAATATTCGCATCTTTGTTGGAGAATATTAAATGCGACAAGCCGCAACCATGTGTATGGGCCCCATAACGAAAAGCGATTGGATGAAGAAAAGCAGCGAAATATAAGTGGTTTAAAAAATAACGGCGTGGTTGTTACTCAAGATTATCTTTGTTAAAATACCCGAGTGGTTAAAACACGAAGAGCACCGGTATTGTACCAATTATTGATTCTTACGTACGTGAAGGCACTACTCAATAATGGTTACGAATTATTCTTCATTCGATTTTTATTGAGTTAATAATTGTTGCGTTGATATTTTATATTGTTGTTGTTTCAATAATTGTCATTACACAAGATTTTTCATTATCGAGCAATAATTCATATTATCTGAATAATATTATTAGATAACATTATTGGCAATGTCTAGAAAGTTACATGCAAGGAGAGGTTTGGTCACCTAATTGCGCGTGCGATGAAGAAATTCTTATTGAAAGCCCTCTTTCCTTGAGGCTGGCGGTTGTCAATATTGTGATTACGTAATATTATTTGTGAATAATTAATTATTGATTCATATGATGAGAAAAATATTGATTTTATGTGGATATAGATGGAGAAAATTTTAATGTGACAATTGTTGAAAATTGAAATTTTATCTTTTTCTGATAAAATAATTATTTAAATATATTATTATATTTTAATAATATAATAATGGTGATATTTTACAACGAATGTGGGATATATGAGTATACGAGGAGGAAGAGTATTTTTGTTGCAATAAATATTTAAAACATGTTAAACATGTTGGTGGACCCCATTTATTATTTGAAATTTGATTATAAATTTATAAAATCGTCTGCTTGTGGATTTCGGTCAATTTCTATTTAGAATTTGGAAAAACTTTCTTCTGTAAAGTTGTAGAGAATTGAATTTCCTATAAAAACTCGCGTGATTCGAATTTTTTGATGAAAGGGCTATTTATTATGAATTATTGAAGCTCCAAAATAATTAATTTTTGGGAGTTTTAGTTAATTATTTTGAGAAAACGTTTTTTGCAACTAAGTTGGCCTCACATGTGATTCAAATGGGCTGAGATCAGTTGTCTAAGGTGGGCTAAAGAAAATGTGAAAAATATATTAATATTATATTCAATTTTCTGCTTTGGTGTTCTAAACATTTTCCTATAAATAGGGTGCTTAGGTTAGAATTGAAAAACACACCAGAAACTGAAGTTTCTCTCTATTTCTCTCTCGATATATTGAGCGTATTCTTGTGAGTATACTTTGAGTATTGTTAGACGGTGCAAGTTTCCTTGAAAGACTATACCCTAGATTCCAAATTAAAGTACTAATCTTTGAGGTAAGGATGTTATTTTCTTCTCAAATGATATTATTTCTTCAATATCATTATCTTTGAAATATTAGTTGGAACTTTTTATCAAATTTGAAACTTTTTCATGTCGGAGTTACTATTCATGAGTTACTATTCACGAGTTACTATTCATGAGTTACTATTCACGAGTTCTTATTCACGAGTACTATTCATGAAGCGTGAAGATGTTTTTTGTGGAATTTCTATCTTTTGGTGTTGGAGTTACTATTCACGTATACAAGACCTTTATTCACGATACTCTGAGACTATTCACGAATCAAGACTTATTCAATAGAAAATGAAAATTTTTCTTTTAAATCTAAAATATCTATTACGGATACTAGCTTTGATTGTATCCATGTTTTGATCATTCTTGAATTTTACACCACTATGATTATTTTTGAGGTATTTTGAACATGGATAAAACAAAGTACGAATCCTTAATCCTTAATCCTTGTCATTTTGTTTCACTGGATTCGCTTTCTTTAAAATATTTTCATCATCCTCGGTCTTAAATGATGATATTATTGAATATCTTTGGCTGAGTAGTGCAAAGATGAATGATTTCTGAAGAATATCTTTGGTAGTAGTGCAAAGATGAGCAGTGTTTAGATGAACATGACCAATCGATGAATATCTTTGGCACCCAGTGCAAAGATGAATATTTGATTCGGATGTATATTGATTGATGTTACTGGGGATAAAAGATAGACGATGAACTTTTAAATTCATACATAGAAGATAGTAGTTTGCATTCTCTACTTAACTCTTCTAATGAATTATTATTTCATTGCGAATATTAGTTTAAAATTTGTTGTCTATTGTATTCTATTAGATTTTTCCTCGTTGAAGACTAACGGTAATTTGTTGTATATTATCTTAGTCATAATATTCTTTCTTGGGCTAGTTGAGCTCACCCTTTTCCTTTTGTTCCATTTTTCTTCTCGGGAGGCGAGAATATAAGCGAGAATACGAGTCGGGTATGGAATGAAGGTTTTAGAAAGAATTGTTTAGTAGTCCTCACCATTTTGTAAAATAATGTATCAATAAATGTGATGAGGATTTATTTGAGTATAGATATTGTACAGAAGATAATATTTGTATTCAAACTCACGATATTCTTGTTGTAATAATAAAGTTGTAGTTGTTTTACATACCATGTATTGTGACTCGGAATGGGCGATGTATACTATTTTGGGGTGCGTGTTATAAGACCCCAAATTTTTTAAATAAAAGGAATTTCCTTTATTTATTATTTTGAAATAGTAAGGGTTGATTTGATTAATGTGGATAGTTAAGGGTTAAATCATGCAAATATTTCAAAATAAGCAAGTGGTTATAAAATATTCATTTTTTATTGGGGAATATTAGTTTGGTGTGGAATATTCATTGTTGTCGAGAATATTATTCGTTTGGTGGTGGAATATTAAATCTTTTGTCGAGGAATATTAAATGCGACTAGTAGCGACCCATGTGAGCCCATAACGAGAAGCGATTGGATGAGGAAAGCACGAAATATAAGTTGGTTAAAAATAGCTTGGCGTAGTTATTCTTACGAATTAAGGCTGTTGGAATACTGGGTGGGTTAAAATACGATGTCTGGCGTGGTTGCCTGATGGCAGAAGACATTATGTGCATGCATTGTTGAATTATTGATCCTTACGTACGTGAAGGCACTACTCGATAATTTTCACGATGATTCTTGTTCAATATTTTATTTTATTGATTCGATAATTCTTGCGTTGATATTTTATATTATTGTTATTCGATAATTGTCCTTGCCTGATATTTCTCATTATCGGATCAATAATTCATATTATTTGAATAATATTATTAGATAACATTATTGGCAATGTCTAGAAAGTTACATACTAAGGAGAGGTTTGGTCACCTAATTGCGGCGTGATGATGAGAGATCCTTATTGGAAGCCCCTGCTCAATAATTGCGCCCGATGAGACATTTTGGTTGTCGTAAATGTGATTACAATATTATTTGTGAATAATTAATTATTGATTCATATGATAAGGAAATATTTATTTTATATGAATATAAATGATGGATTTATTTATGTGGTTATTAATGAAGGAATTAATGTTGAGGTGTTTTATCGATTATTTTATCGGATTGGAGGTGTTAAAAATCAAATCGGGGTTTTGAGATATATTAAGGGGTTATAATTTTTAATCCGAAATAGTTGGATCGTTGTAATTTTTGGATATGTTATACATACATAAGTTGAGTATATGTCCACAAATTTTGAACCGATTATAAATGCACGAATGATTTGTTGTGAATTTTAAGAGGTGTCTGATTAGGAAATTAGGTTTATAATTGATTTTGGTGGAAAATTCTAGAATTGAGTGGGCCCCACTTGTGGTTGGTGAAAAAATGTGCTGAATTTTATTTCAAATGTGGTGGGTGGCAATAGTAGCGGTAAAAAGCCATCGGTGGCAATTCAAAATGCCTTGGTGAGGTTAACATTTTCCTATAAATAAAGGGCTTTAAGTTAGAATTGAAAATCACACGAAAACAAAGTTTTCTCTTTCTCTCTATATTATTGAGTGTATTTTGTGAGTATTTAGATACTTAGAGAGTTCTTTGTTGAATCTGAAGTTTCATTCAAAGATCATTTCAGGCCTTTCCTTAGAAAATCTTGATTCTTTGAGGTAAGGGATGTTATTTTCTTCTCGAGATGATATTATTTCTTGATATCATTATCTTTGAAATATTGGTTGGAACTTTTATCAAATTTGGAACTTTTTCATGTCGGGGTTACTATTCATGAGTTCTTATTCACGAGTTACTATTCATGAGTTCTTATTCACGATTCTTATTCACGAAAGTACTATTAAGCTGAAGCGTGAAGATGTTTTTTGTGGAATTTCATCTTTTGGTGTCGAGATTCTTATTCACGTGTCTCGGCGACACATATTCACGATATCGACACTATTCATCGAAAAATAAAATTTCTTCTTTTAAATCTAAAATATCTATTACGGATACTAGCTTTGATTGTATCCATGTTTTGATTATTCTTGAATTTTACACCACTATGATTATATTTGAGGTATTTTTGGACGCGTGGATAAAACCAAGTCTGAATCCTTAATCCTTGTCATTTTGTTTCACTTTGGATTCGTTTCTTTAAAATATTTTTCATCATCCTCGGTCTTAAATGATGATATTATTGAATATCTTTGGCACAGTAGTGCGAAGATGAATGATTTCGAAGAATATCTTTGGCTTTGTGTCAGCAAAAGATGAGCAGGTGTTGAGATGAACATGATCCAAGTGATGAATATCTTTGGCTGTAGTGCAAAGATGAGCGGTGTTTAAATGAACATATTGGTGATGAATATCTTTGGCACGTAGTGCAAAGATGAGCAGTGTTGAGATGAACATGGCCGATTGATGAATATCTTTGGCTGTGAGTGCAAAAGATGAATATTTGATTTGAGATGAATATTGATTGATGTTACGAGGATAAAATATTGATGATGGACTGTTAAATTCATAGATTATAGTAGATTTCATTCTCTACGTAACTCTTACATGAATTATTATTTCATTATGAATATTGATCACGAAACTTGTTGTGCATTGTATTACATTAGATTTTTCCTGTTGGAGACTAACGATAAATTGTTGTATATTACCTTAGTCATAACATTCTTTCTTTGGGCTAGTTGAGCTCACCCTTTTCCTTGTTGTTCCATTTTTCTTCTCGGGAGGCGAGAATGTAGCGAAGAACTAGTCGGGGTATGGAATGAAGGTTCTAGAGAGAGTTGTTTAGTAGTCCTCACCATTATTGTAAAATAATGTATCAATAAATGTGATGAGGATTTATTTGAGTATAAATATTGTCTAGAAGATAATATTTGTATTTAAACTCACGCTTTATTGTTGTGATAATAAAGTTGTAGTTGTTTACACCGTATGTATTTGGCGACTCGAGAATGGGTTGGATGGAATGGACCTATTTTGGGGTCGTCACACGTCACACTTTTACTTTCATTTTTCTCTTCAGGAAATGAGAACGTAGCAGGGACTAGTCGGGGAACGGAGTGACGGGCCAGATGATAGAATTAGTAGTCCTCACTATTCTGTGAAATAGTGTGATAATCATTGAAATGGGGACTCCTTTTGAGTTTGTATAATCTCTAGTAGACGATATTTTTATTCAAACTCACAGGTTATGTTTTGTCGTATTGTACACGACAGTTGTATTATTAACTTGTATTTGAATTCTGTACCATGTATCTGGCGACTCAAGATGGGTGATGTATACCTATTTTGGGGGCGTCACAGTTGGTATCAAAGCTTAGGGATATGATCCCTGACTAAGATGTGAGACTAGAACTAGGAGGGGAGATACGGGGAATTCCTTCCCTACTATGACCTACCTAAGTTTATTTGGTATTTAATTGGTCAGTCAGAGTGTAGGGATAATATGTTTCATGTCAATTAACCCTTGTTTTGTGGCAGTATTTGAAAATAGCATCCGAGAATATTGAGAATAGCAATGGAGCACAAGAGACCGTTGAGTCTCCACAGATCAACAATCAGAATAATGTGCATCAGGAAGGCGACAATCCTCATGCAAACAACAACACTGACCAAATGATGAATGATGTAATGGTCATCACGGGTAAGCTTATCATAAACTCTAGTGAAGTCTATACCTTATTTGATACCGGTTCTACCCATTCTTTTATTTCTCCTACTTGCGCTCAAAGTTTAAATTTGACTCCGGAGAAATTAGACTTTGACTTATCTGTTGAAACTCCATTAGGAGAAACCTTCATTACATCCAATCGCTTATAAGTCTTGTTTGATTCAAATCGGTATCATACGTTACTTCGTCAATCTTATCTCCTTAAAATACTTGCATTTGACGTGATTCTAAGGATTGATTGGTTAACTACTCATCATGCTAAAATTGATTATTTTCGTAAGGTTGTTAGCTTTCATATTCCTAATAAACCTATTATGCGAATTCAAGCGACCAAACCATTAAAATCAATCACGGCCATCTCAAGCCATAAAGCTATTCGTTTATTGAAAAATGGATGTCGAGCTTTCTTAGCTCATGTCACTTGATTTAAACAAAATATATCGATTTGAAGGATATTTCTATTGTTAATAAATTTCCGACGTATTCCACGAAGAACTTCCTAGCCTACCCCAGGCGTGAAGTTGAATTTTTATCGACCTTGAACCCAGTGACAAAACCCATTTCCAAAGCCCCATATCGAATGGCTCTATTGAACTTCGAGAGTTAAAACCCAATCACAGGAATTGTTAGACATTGGTTTCATTCATCCCTAAGACGTCTCCTCAGGCGTTCATGTTCTATTCGTGAAGAAGAAAGATGGGAGTATGCGACTTTGTATTGATTATCTGGAGTTGAATCATGTCACCATCAAAAATAGGTACCCATTGCCACGTATTGATGACTGTTTGATCAATTACAAGGAGCACAATTTTTTCAAAGATCGATCTTTGTTCGGATATCATCGCCTAAAGGTTAAAACGAGGATATTCCAAAGACCGCCTTCGTAAATCTAAGACGGCATTATGAATTCTTAGTCATGACTTTTGGATTGACTAATGCTCCCGCTTTACCTTCATGGATATGATGAACCGAGTATTCAAGGAATATTTGGATCATTTTGTGGTCGTCTTTATTCATGACATCCTCATATATTCCAAAAGTCGTGAAGATCATGAGCAACACTTAAGGTTGATACTCCAAAAGCTTCGTGAAAACAAGCTTTTTGCCAAGTTGAAGAAATGTGAGTTCTGGCTTGAGCATTCCTTGGGCACGTAGTATCAAGTCATGGAATATCTGTTGACCCAATAAAGATTGAAGCTATTCAAAGCTGGGAGCAACCTAAATCGTTGATCAAGAAATCGTAGCTTTCTCGGCTTAATTTGGTTATTATCGGAGATTTGTAGAAGGTTTTCTCGAACGCTACTCCATTAACTCACCGCCTCGGAAAGATACAAAGTTCGGTTGGAGCGAGGAATGTGAGAAGAGTTTTCAAGAACTCAAGAGAAGACTCATTTCAAAGACTGCTTACGACAATACCATCCTGCCTCGGAGGGATTTGTCATCTACATGATGCTTCGGGCAAAGGGTTAGGATGTGTTCTCATGCAACATGGGAAAGCCATAGCCTCGCCTCGCGCAACTCAAAGAATATGAGAGGAATTATCCTATTCATGATCTAGAGTTGGCAAATTGTCGTTTTTAACGCTTAAGATTTGGAGGCATTACATATGGAGAAGGTGGAGATCTACACGGATCATAAAAGCCTCAAATATTTCTTCACCCAAAAGGAACTCAACATGTGACAATGACGTTAGCTTGAACTATTGAAAGATTATGATCATACCATCTAATACAATCCTGGAAAAGCAAACGTGGTGGTACGACCTTGGCTGAATAGAAAGATCATATGCGGAATACGCAAAGTGCAATATTGTCAACGCAAAGGCCCATTTTGTATGACTTGCAAAGGATGGAGTTAGAGATAAAGACTCCAGGGACCCATGTGATGATGGCGAATATACGAGTAGAACCGACTTTAATCGATAAAGTTAAAGCTGCTCAAGCTACAGACCTGGAGCTGATGCGTATGAGAAAGAAAGTACAAGAAGGTGCTATGCCGGAAGCAAGAATCGATGAAGAAGGAATACTTCGAGTCAACTCTAGACTTTATGTTCCTAACAAACCTGATTTAAAGTATAAAATCATGATGGAGGCGCACAACACACCATTTGCAATCCATCCTGGGAGTACCAAAATGTATCGCGATCTTCGATATACATTTTGGTGGAGCAATATGAAGAGAGAGATAGCAGAGTTTATCTCAAGGTGTTTAACTTGTCAACGAGTCAAGTCGGAGCATCAAGTACCAAAAGGTCCATTGCAACCACTTGAAATTCCAGAATGGAAGTGGGAACACATTACCATGGATTTCGTTACTGGTCTTCCTAAGGTTTCTCAAGGCATAGATGCAATTTGGGTCATTATTGATAGATTGACCAAGTCTGTTCATTTCCTACCTATACGAGAAACTTATACACTTGAACGTCTTGCTCGTATGTACATAAACGAGATTGTAAGACTGCATGGTATACCAGTATCCATAGTTTCTGATCGAGACCCAAGATTCACTTCAAGATTTTGGGTTAGTTTGCAAAAAGCTATGGGCATGGATTTACGATTTAGCTTCTAAGATATCATCCTCGACGGACGGGCGATCGAGAGGACTATTCAAACTCTTGAAGATCTATTAAGACTCTGTGTCCTTGACATCAAGGGAAGTTGGGACAAGTTCTTACCATTGGAGGAGTTTTTCTACAATAACAGTTATCAAGCAAGTATTGGCATGGCTCCATTTGAGGAGTTATATGGAAGAAAATGTCGTTCTCCAGTATGTTGGGATGAGGTGGGTGAAGCAACGTTGTTGGGACCGGAGTTGGTACGTATGACTACGAAAAAGATTCAAACGATCCGATAACGTATAAAAACCTCACAAGATCGACAAAAGAGTTATGCTGATCTTCATCGAAAGGACGTGAAATTCGATATTGGAGATCATGTGTTGTTACGTGTTGCTCCATGGAAGGGAGTTACAAGATTTGGAAAGAGAGGAAAGCTCAACCCTCGGTTCATTGGCCCATTTTTAATCCTCGATCGAGTAGGAACTGTGGCCTATAGACTCGCTTTACCGCCAAATATGTCTCGTGTTCATAACTTTTTTCATATATCCATGTTACGTAAATATGTGAAAGACCCGAACCACATTATTGAGTTAGAACCGGACGAAATAGCGGAAGATTTGACGTATGAAGAGGTTCATGTTCAAATTTTGGATAAGAAGGAACATATTCTACGCTCCAAGGTTATACCTCAAGTCAAAGTTTTGTGGAGAAACCACGACGTTGAGGAAATGACCTGCGAGTTAGAGTCTGAAATGAAATCAAAGTATCCTCACCTCTTCGACATACCAGGTACGCACCCTAATTTCGAGGAAGAAATTTCATAAGAAGGGGAGGTTGTAAGACCCCAACTTTTTGAATAAAGATTAAATTTTCTCGAAATATATTTTTGAATATTATGGTGTAGATTTGATATAATGTTATAGTTGTGGGTAATATTTACAAATTTTACAAAGTACGCAAGTTGTTATATAATATTCGATTGGTCGGGGAATATTCGTTTTAACAGGGAATATTCGTACAACGGCACAATCATTGGTGAACCCCCCACAACGGAATTATTGTCGGATTGAGAAAACGACAAAAATACTTTATGAAAATAACGACGGAGGTTTTACCATTAACTGTTGAACTACCCGGTAGTAAAGAAATGCGATGTCTGACAAGATTGCGTAGTAGCACGGTATTGATTATTGATGCTTTACGTGAGAAGTCACTCTATATACTCAATTATTGCTACAAATAATTCTTTGCATTATATCTCTCGTATTATTGATTCGATTATTGTCGTAGTATCATCTCGCATAATATGTTATTTTATTAAATCAATAATTAAGACGATAAAATTATTCATATTATTAAATTGTAATATTTACAATGTCTAGAAGTTCACATCGAGGAGGTTTGGTCACCTAATTGCGCTAATAGGAGAAATCCTTATTGAAAGCCCTCTTCCTCGAAGCGACTTTGGTTGATAAATATTGTGAGTTATAATATTAATGATGAATGTTATTAAAATTGAAGTTATGTTCGGAGTTGAATTTGGAGACTTGAGCGTGATATTTGAGTCCTAACGATGAAATTAGTAAAATAGTCTATAAACACAAAATTTTCTCGAAATTCACTATTTGGTCAAAAAAGTCAACAGCTGATTTTTTTGGGAAAAGTCAAACTTGAAATTTCAAAATTTATATTTTTGATAAAAATGGTTTCATTGTGTTGGACTTATTTGTGTTAGTGAAAATCGACAATTATTTCGATAATAATTAATGTCAGAGGTTATATTGACCAATCGAATTATTTAACCTGGGATAAATGAGCAATTGATTGCTATTATTTCACATGATTATAACTATTTGTTCACATGTATACTATTATTTCACATTCTTGTTACTATTAGGGGAGTTGGTGCAAGATTGATAATACTTGCATGATTAAGTTAAAATGGAGGTATAGATGGAGGTACTATATCATAATTCAGATTTTCACATGTCTAGAACTATTGATTCACATAATTTACTATAGAATCACATTATTTACTATTAGGGGAGGTGGTGCAAGTTTGATAATACTTCCATCACTAAATTAAAAATAAAGGAAAAGTTGGAGGTATTGTACTGAAATTTTTCGAGCCCCAAAATGTGCAATTATCGAAACTATATTTTTCTATAAATAGAAGCTCATTCTTCCTTCATTTCTCACCAATTCACAAAAGCTTTAGAGCGATTATTATAGAGAGAAATCATAGAAAGAAGAAGAGAAGTTTGCTACCTCACTATTCCAAAGATCCAATTTTTCTAAGGTAGGGAGTATTTTTCTTTCTTATCCATGAAGAGAACTTACATTATTCCATTCTTTATTATTACATTGGAATAACTTTTATATCATGCTGCTACCCTATACTTGGTGAAATTCTTCGTTGTTCCATTCTTTATCATTACATTGGAACATCTTGTGCATGTGTTACTATCTGGGACCGGTTCCGTATTTATTATTCTCGTTGAATATCCTGTTTGTCGCTTTTACGCCTACTGGTTTAAATCTTTATTATTACATTTGAATATCACATGCATGCGTTTCTACGGACTGATTCCGCCTTTATTATTCTCATTGGAATAACTTTGCATGTCTCTATCGATGCATGCGGTGATTTCTTTTGATATTCCATTCCTTATTATACTCGGTTGGTTAAAGTTTTGACTTATATACTCCATGAAATTAGTGGAATATCCTTGATATTTAGCGCTTCATCTAGTATCTTTTCATGGAAATATTTTTACGAATATTTTTGAATTTTACTCTACAAAGCGAAGATCATGTTGACAATTTGGGCGTTATTAGTTCTGGATAAATTAATTCTTGAAATTGTTTTATTGAATTCTTATATCATTGTCATTATCCTCATGTTTATATTTTGTTGAAAGTCATCTCGGCCTATAATGCCTAGATGGACTTGGTATGATTATGACCGAGGATTATTCGGTTGTAATCATATCGTAATTTTATAAATGATGTGGAAAAAGTCCTCATTGGCCTGTAGAGCATTGATGGACGATTTGTTGGCATGATCATGACCATTATTGAATACACAAATATTTTTGGCCCGTGAGTGCATGGATAATTGTGGTCGTGATACTAAAGATTATCCTTGGCCAGTAGTGCGGGGGTGATTCGATGATGTGGATTATTTATTAAGTTTGAGTCCCAAATGATAAAAGTGATGAAAACCTTCTAAATCATAAAAGATAGTAGATTTTATTCTCTACTGACTCTTTTAATGGATTGCTTGTTCTATTGCAGCTTAAACTTGATGGTTGTTATATTGTATCGGTTTAACAACATCATTGAAGGCTAACGATAATATATTCTCGCATTATCTTAGTCATAATATTTCCTCTTTGGGCTAGTTGAGCTCACCCTTTTACTTTCATTGTTCTCTTCAGGAAATGAGAACGTAGCAAGGACTAGTCGGGGAACGGAGTGACGGGCCAGATGATAGCATTAGTAGTCCTCACTATTATGTGAAATAGTGAGATAATAATTGTAATGAAGACTCCTTTTGAGTTTGTATAATCTCTAGTAGACAATATTTGTATTCAAACTCACAGCTTATGTTTTGTCGTATTGTACACGACAGTTGTATTATTAAGTTGTATTTGAATTCTGGCGACTCAAGATGAGTGATGTATACCTATTTTGGAGGCGTCACACTACAGGCCAAAGATATTCATCAGTTGATCATGTTCATCTAAACACCTGTTCATCTTTGCACTACGGGCCAAAGATATTCATCAGAAATCATTAATCTTTGCACTACATGCCAAAGATATTCAATTATATCATCATTTAGGACTGGAGGATGATGAAAATATTTTAAAGAAAAGCGAATCCGATTGAAACAAAAGAATAAATATTAAGGATTCGTATTTCAAATATTTTATGTCCAAAATACCTCATAAATAATCATAAGTGGAGTAAAATTCAAGAATGATCAAAATATGGATACAATCAAAGCTAGTATCCATAATAGAAATTTAATTTTTCTCGACGAAAAACAAAAATTTAATTTTGACGTGAAACAAAAATTTAATTTTTCGTGAATAAGTCGTATTCGTGAATAGTGTAAATATCGTAAATAGTGTCGTATCGTGAATAGTAACTCAAACTAAAAGATAGAAATTTCACAAAAAAATCATCATGGTTAGTGAATAGTACTCATGAATAAGAACTCGTGAATAGTAACTCATGAATAGTAACTAGTGAATAAGAACTCATGAATAGTAACCCCAAGATATGAAAAAGTTCCAAATTTGATAAAAAGTTCCAACCAATATTTTGGCATAATGATATTGAAGAAATAATATCACTTACGAAGAAAATAACATCTCTTACCTCAAAAGGATAAGACTTGATCGAAATATCGGATATAGTCTTTGAAAGAACTTTTGACCAGATATAGCAATACTCAAAGTACTAAAATACTCACAAGAATACGCTCAATATATCGAGAGAGAAGAGAGAAGATTTCGGTTTAAATTGTGATTTTCAATTCTAACCTAAGCTCCCTATTTATAGGAAATTGCTTAGAACACCAAAGCAGAAAATTTATTAAAATAATTTTATTTAATAAATATTCAAGCCCACCACCCAAGAATCTGAATTTCAGCAATTCACACATGCTAACCTTCTAGAAAAAATAAGAAAAAACGTTTTTCATAAAATAAATAATTAAAACATTCAAAAATTAATTATTTCGGAACTTCAATAATTCATAATAAATAGCCCTTTGTCAGAAAAATTTGAACCATATGTCCTTTCCATAGGAAATTTCATTATCTACAACTTTGCAGAAGAAAGTTTTTCTAAATTCCAAACAGAAATTGACCGATATCCACAAACGGGCGATTTTACAAGCTATAATCAAATTTCAGTCAAAAATTGTGTCCACCAACACACAAAACATGTGTTAAACATTTTTTGTAACACCAAACATGTGTTAAACATTTATTGAACAAAAATACTCTTCCTCTTCATATACTCATATATCCCACATTCATTGTAAAAATATCATCATTAGAATAATAAAATATTATTTTATCAGAAAAGATAAAATATCAATTTTCAACAATTGTCACATTTAAAATTTTCTCCATCTATATCCACATAAAATCAATATTTTCCTCATCATATAAATCAATAATTAACTATTCACAAATAATATTACAGAATCACAATCTCGACAATCGGCAGCCTTCACACAGGAAAGAGGGGCTTTCCAATAAAATTTCTCCTTCTTCAAGCACAATTAGGTGACCAAACCTCTCCTTAGATGAACTTTCTAGACATTGCCAATAATATTTTCTAATAATATTATTCAGATAATATAAATTATTGCTTCGATAATGGAAAATACTATGTAGTGACAATTATTGAAATAACGAGAATATAAAATCTTAACGCAAAGAATTATTGAATCAATAAAATAAAATCTTTGAGCGATAAGAGAATTTTCGTAATAATTATTGAGTAGTGCCTTACTTACGTAAGAATCAATAATTGGTGCAATACCGTGTCTTCTTGTGTAACAATGCGTATTCATCGTGTTTTAACCACCGGTATTCCAACAATGTTAATGATAATAACTTCGCCCAATTATTTATAAAAAACTTATACTTGTCGTTTCTTCATCCAATCGCTTTCGGGTATATGGGGCCCACAAAGGTCGCTACTTCGTATTTAATATTCCCTAATGACAAAAAGAATATTCCACAACCAAACGAATATTCTCCGATAAAAATGAATATTTTATAACCACTTACTTATTTAAAATATTTGCGCATTTTACCCATAACCAACCACATTAATCAAATCAACCCTTACTATTTCAAAATGATAAATAGAGGAAATTAAATTTCATTTATTAATAATTTGGGGTCTTACAACCTCCCCTCCTTATGAAATTTCGTCCTCGAAATTGACGTACGTACCTGGTGTTTTGAAAAGATGAGGATACCTCGCTTTCATTTCCGTTTCCAACTCCCAGGTCATTTCTTCAATAGCATGGTTCCTTCACAAGACCTTAACTTGTGGTATAACCTTTGTGCGTAGGACATGCTCCTTTATATCTTGACTGGTACTTCCTCATACGTTAAATCTTCGGTTATCTCATCTGATTCTAACTCAATAATGTGGTTCGGGTCGTCCACATATTTACGTAACATCGATACGTGAAACACGTTATGAACACGCGACATACTTGGCAGTATAGTGAGTCTATAGGCCACAGTTCCTACTCGATCGAGGATTTTAAATGGACTAATAAATCGAAGGTTTGATGTGATGCCCCCAAAATAGGTATACATCACCTATTCTGAGTCGCCAAATACATGGTACAGAATACAAATACCATCTTTAATATACAACAAAAGAGCTGAGAGTTTTAATACAAATATCATCTTCTGATAATATCCACTCTCGAAATAAGTCCTCATTACATTTATTGTCACACTATTTAATGTAATAGTGAGGACTACTAATACTATCATCCGGTCCACCACCCGCTCCTCGTTCCCACTAGTCCAAATTTATATTCTCATTTCACAAGAGAACGAAGGAAAGAAAGAGTGAGCTCAACTAGCCCAAAGAAGAAATTTTATGACTAAGATAATGCGAATAAATTATCATTAGCCTTGAACAAAGTTGTTAAACCGATAAAATATAACAAACATCAAGTTTAATCAAGAATCAAACAAGCGATCCATTAGAAGAGTCAAGTAGAGAATAAAATCTACTATCTTCTATGATTTAAAAGGTTTTTCATGACTTTTATCGTTGAGACTCGACAATAAATAATCCACATCATCGAATCACCCTCGCACTACGACTACCATGATATTCTTTAGTATCAATGCACCACAATTATCCATACTCTACGGGCGAAGAATATTTGTGTATTCATTAATGGTCATGATCATACCAACAAGTGTCCATCAATGCACTACGGGCCAATGAGGACTTTTTCACATCATTTGTAACATTACGATTAATGATTACAATCAATAATTCCCGTGGTCATAATCATACCAAGTCCATCTATGCACTACAAAATACGGATGACTTTCAACATAATATAAACATGAGGATGATGACAATGATATAAGAATTCAATAAAACAAGTTCAAGAATTAATTTATTTAGGAACTAATAACGTCCAATTTGTCAACATGATCTTTGCTTTGTAGAGTGAAATTCAAGAATGCTCGGAAGAATATTTCCACGAAAAAGATATCTTTGGATGAAGCCTTGAATATCAAGGATATTCCACTAATTTCATGGAGTATAAGTCAAAACTTTAACCAACCGAGTATAATAACGAATGGAATAACAAAAGAATTCATTATGCATGCGGTATTGCATGGATGCGTTATTCAACGAATAATAAGTAATCTGAACCAGTCAAAGTAAATTACATGCCAAGCGGGATGTTCCAACAGTAATAATACAGACGGAACCGGTCCCATGTAAAGCGCATGATGAATATTCCAACAAAATAATAATAAAGATGGAACCGTGTCCCACAGAAACGCATGCATGTGAGATGTCCCAACAGAAAAATAATAAAGATGAAATCAGTCCCAGTAAAACGCATGCATGTGATATTCCAATGAATAATAATAAAGACGGAATAATAGAAGAATGTCACCAAGTATAGGTAGTCCACAGATACTAGTTATTCCAAAGAGAATAATAAATAATGAAATAACGAAGTTCTCTTCATGAATACAAAAGAAATAATATTCCTTCCGTAGTAAAATAAACCTGAATATAAGAGTAGGAAGGAGGAATACTTTTCTATAACTTCTCTATAATTTCTCTCTGAGAGTTTCAAAGGAATTAAGTAGAAATAATGAAGGAATGAGTTTCTATTTATAGAAAAATGGATTGCGTAAGAATTAACTCATGAATGGTCCAGATTGATTTACTTTAATCTGACGGTCCATATTTAAAGCAAAATCTTTAAATAAAATATAATATATTCTATTTATAATCTAATAAAACGAATAACTTTATAAAAAGATTTTACTATTCAAACACTATGCAGAGCATTATGCAAATACTATGCATAATAAAATATAATATATTCTAATTATTGTCTAATAAAATGTATAACTTTATAAAAGTATTCTGCTTTTATATGAAAAGATTTTACTATTAGTCTAATAAAACGAATAACTTTATAAAAGTATTACATTTTTTTATATAAAAACTTTTCGGTTTTATTACATTAATAATACCAATAAAACAAAACCGAGTGACTTATCACATAAGAATCAATAATCAATCAATACCGTATCTTCATTGTGCAACTACGCCAGACATCGCTTGTACTTTAACACCGAAAGTGTTTCAACAGCTTAACGGTAAAACTTCCGCCGTTATTTTCATAAAGTATTTTTTATCGTTTTCAATCAATCATGATAATTACATTGTATGGTCCACCAATGATTGTCTTGGTTTATACGAATATTCCTCGTTAAAAACGAATATTCCCCACCAATCGAATATTATATAACAACTTGCGTACTTTGCAAAATTTATAAATATTACCCACAACTATAACATTATATCAAATTCATTCCATAATATTCAAAAATGATATTTATAGAAAATTCATCTTTATTTATAAAAGTTGGGGTCTTACATTTGAGCTTTCCTCACATCGCCAATTCTCGCTTTTGGAATAACAACTTCTTTTATATTCATCAGCTCCGGTGTGTAGCTTGAACGGTTTTAACTTTATCGATTAAAGTCGGTTCTACTCGTATATCATCACGTGAGTCTCTAGAGTCTTTAACTATATTTATATCATTTGTAAGTTATACGAAATGGGTCTTTGACAATATCAAACTCGTACTCAGATTTAAAGTATTCGGATTTATATTAATATATGTTTCTATTTTTGCATAATTTTCATCATATATATATTTTAAATAATACTATATATTACAGATAACAATTTCTCAACTAACAAATGTTTTCTTGCTAGTAATACTAAGCATGTACTCCCTCACTTCACAAAAATTTTATTTTTATATATATATATATATATATATATTTGTAAAACGGCAATTTTAAACATAATTTATATTTTCATCAAATATATATAGTCTTAGTATTAATTAAGAATTTAGTTTTGGTAGTTTGATATTGAAAGTAATAATAAAAAATAATGACAAATTAGGAACATCACGTCACTTTATAATCTTAAAATATAAATGTATGATTTCTAATTTTATAACGGATTAAAAAGAAAAATGTATTTCTAATTTTAGAACAGCTAGAGAGAGTAATATTTAAGTCCCATATCAAAATATATACGATGCATGGAACGATATATAAAGTTTCAACTCTACTGTCTAGAATAACAATAATTAATTTAATTTTTAGATGAATTTATGGTGGATTAAGACGAGCCGTATTTAAAATTTAATTTAATTATAGACTCGATTTAAGTGGTGTCATTACATATTGTATTAATGGGATTTGTGAAAATGTTTTGATACCAACACTAATTAATAAGGTTAAAAAGAAAAGACTACAAGTAGAAGGAGGTTCCAAAGTTAATCTCCCTATCAATAAGTCTAGACAAAATTATTCAAAAACAGACCGTTGGGATGGGATTGCCTTTTCAATTAACTTTTAAGTTTTGAATTTGAAATGTTCTACTCTATTACGTGTTGACGGAAAAATTAATAGGCTCCATAATTAAATATAATAATAATTATTATTATTATTATTTTATTTATTTTATTACACCCAAAAGTCTAATAAGTAGACATTATTTAATAATAATAATAATATGATTGCTAGCACGACAGTTGGTGACCTACATGAATTATTTTATTTCAAGGCTTTGCTAAATATTTTACTACTGCAATGGTTAACACGAAGTTAACTTTGGTCAATTGACCAATATATTTAGTGTTGACACGCTCGTCAGGAGGTGATTTCTTTCTGCGTGTCAGCACTGTATTGGTCAATTAACCAACTTATCATGAATAAGTTAATTTCATGATAACCGACTTTTTTCTACGTATCAGCACTGCATTAATCAATTAACCAACTTACATGAATAAGTTAATTTTATAATTAAACTACATTTGTTTATACCTACCTACCTAGTGTAATTATTATGTTTTAATTTGATTTTTCAAACTCATAACAAGAACTAGTCTTGGAAAAAAATAAACAAAAATATCGTAAAAATGAGAGGGACAAAAGAAAGGGAAAAAACATTAGAATAAATTTAGTATTCAATTAAGTTAAAACTTAGGTTGAGTTCCGACTAAAACTTTTAAACTCAAATTTAAAATATAAAAAACATTGAAATATTTATTTACAACAAAAAAAAATTATTTAAAACATTTTTGTAGTAATGCTTTTTCTTTTTTTTTTTGGGGGGAGGGGGGGGGGGGGGGGGGGGGAGGGGGGTCGAGTTATTCAACATACTTTTATTTCACAGGAAAATGGTGTGAACCTTGAAAAATAAAATACCCGCACCAAAAGTCCAAAAGTAAGAAAAGATAAAATTAAATAAAAATTGTAGTGGGTATTGGTTGGTTAAGACTTAAGAAGACAGCAAAATGTGGTGACCCACCACCGACCCCAAATAAGGGACAGCTGTACACCTAAAATTCCACAGTCTGTCAAGATTAGGGGCAGCGGGTAGCCGTTACCATTCCTTTGTTTATAAGTATCTTATGAAATAAATTTCAAGGTAAATTCATTTTATGATTAGTATTAGATATGCAAGTGAGAGATCATTTTTTTATCTGTATGTCACTATTGTATTAAGCATGAAATGAAATTATCATAAAATTTAATTCATGATAACCGGGATCCCTTATTAATAAGAGTTTAAATAAATTTTTTAGTTTTGGTGTACAAAATTTATCGAGTATAAAATTAAATTTGATTGAAACTCATTTAGCTATCAAGTCGAGCAATATTTTGAATCGAGTCCGAACAATTTGAACTTTTGAAAAGAATATGATTCACGTATCAATAGAAAATTATAATTTGATAAAATTTGAATAATTTATCGAACTTTAAAATTTACTCATATTTAAATCATTTATATTTTCAGTCGAGTTCAAATCGAATTTTTAGTCGAACGAGTACGAATTAAAGCCAACTTATTTGTTCATTTTAGGTCCTTAAATGATTATTTATCATTATAATTAAGACCGTAAAATGAAGAAATGTTTAAATTCGATTCGTATTTTCCGATTAAAAGTTCGATTTAAATTTCGACTAAAATATAAATGAGTCAAATATGAAGACATTTTAAAGTTTCGATAAATTACTCAAACCTCCTCAAATTATAATTTTCTATCGATATTTGATCATATTCACGGAAAAGTCCAAACCGCTTCTAACCGAATTTTAATCGTGTTATTCGACTTTTGGTAGCTAAATAAGCCTCAATCAAACCTTATTTTATATTCGATAAATTTTGTGAACCAAATTTGAGCAACTCAATACTCGAATCGATTCGGTTCGTTTACAGACTTAATTATAATACACTAATTATAATACACCAATAATTTCCATGTTAATTCCTGTATGTGATTAATCGGACATGTGTCTCAGGCGGGCAGCTGCCCTATTTTCTCTCTAAATTTCCTATATAAACCCCACCACCCATTTGCACTTCCTCCCCACCAGAACTCTGCCATTGCTTAATTTCTGCCTTTCATCAAAGAAGAATTTGCATAACAGAGATACTTTAATTACTGTCTCTCTCTATATTATATTCATATATAATGGAGGCAATGAAGATGAAGCTTATTGTTGCGTTGACAGTGATGATAATGGCGATCTCCGCCGTGAAGAGCGTCTCCGCCGCGGATGAACCGGCTCCCAGCCCCACCTCCGACGCCACTGTCTTCGTCCCAACTGCCATCGCCTCTCTAATTGCTACCCTTTCATTTTCACTCCTCTTCTAATTTCCCTCTTTCATTCCTCTGTCCCTCTTTTCTTTTGATTTGATTTGACTCCACCCGACGAGGGAGAGAATGATTTAGGGATTTATTTTGGTGTGATTCATATATTTATTTGTAAGAAGGGTAGATTTATGTGTTTTTTCTCCTTGATTGTATTGTGTAATGGTGGATTTTAATCATTTTGATTTCCATTTTTTCATTGTAAAAATTATCTGTTTTTATTTTATTATATATGCGTCTTTTTTCTTCATTTTTTCATTTAGTCCGTTGCTTGGTCCGTTTTTTGGCACGTTTCTGAACCTGTATATATATATATATATATATATATATATATATATATATATATATATATATATATATATATATATCGCCTCTAAAGTGAACTCGGCAAAAAAAGAGCAAAAGATTTAATCGTCTTTAATGTCTACTACGACGGCTCGATCCGTCGCCATAGTCATGTAGTTTTTGGCGACGGATTGAACCGTCGCTATGTATAATTAAAAGACGACGATTCGCTTTTTAAAAGATTCGCTTTTAGCCTCCGCGTATATATATATATACTAAATTAGGAGGAGAGAATTTGTTTTTTTAAAATAAATCTGTCAAAACTATAATTTTGATTAAGACTGTAAACGAGTCAACATAGCTTCAAGTTTCGATTCGAACTCGACTAAAAAAATACTGGCGAGACTTCGGATTCGTTAATTATATGATCCAAATCGAGTATTAAAAATAGTTCGAATAAATATACGAGTAGAATCGAAAGCGAGGTTATACTTCGACTTGCTTAAGATTCAAACTACTTGAATTCTTGATTGTGATTCGATACATACTTAAGTTAATACATATTCTATTAGATGTTCGATACATTCTCTTATAATATACACAAATTTAAATCAAATTAGGATAATTAGTTATTATTTTGTTTTGTTTTTAATTTTAATTGTGATTTTATATTTGTAAAGTATAATAATAAATATATTTTCTCATTTTAAGTAAAATAACAAATTTAATTTATAATTATATTTATTATAAAATTAGTTATTATGTGGAGATCGAATTCGAAACTTGAATTTGAAACTTCATAAGTAGTTTGAATAAATATTCGAGTCGAGTGGGATCGAATTCGAGTAATAAATATTCGAGTCGAGTCGAATCATGTAAGATTTTTTAAATATAATTGAATTCGAAATAAATTTGAGTGCAATTTATCATTTCGAGTCGATTCGAGTAAACTTTACATTATTTCGATTCAAATTCGTTTACACCTTTAATTTTGATTGACCGTGCATAAATAAAATATACACAATTAAGGCTGTAAAATGAGCCGGCTCAATTCTTACTCGCTCTACTAAAAGTTCAATTTGAACTCAACTCGAAATATAAATGAGTAGACCTGGAAAACGGGTCGGGCTATGGTCGGGCCGAGTTTTAGCGGGGAGAAAAAATGCAAGCCCAAAGCCCGTTTTTTGGTGGGGGGCCGAGGTTTTGTTATATAATCCAGATATTTTTTGTTATATGTATCTAAATCACATCCAAAATACTATATTATGTAAAAATTTAAGTTTCATAATTTATTTATTTTAGTTGTTTAAAAAAAAAAAAAATCCCGCATTTTAAGCATGTTCGGGAGCCCAGACAGGATCAGTGCTCTCTCTCTCTCTATATGTGTGTGTGTGTGTGTGTGTGTGTGTGTGTGTGTGAAGGATGTTTTTCACATTTTATGTGAAGGATGTTGATGATACGCATGCATCATTCTAGCTGTTATAAAATTAGATATATTTTAAATACAAATATAATATTAATTAGAATAAAATAGACAATTTAGGACATTAGAAAGTTCATTAACTGTACAGGGGAGGGAGTATTCAAGAATTTTATTCACAACTTTGCATCAATCCAAAATAATAGGTAAATTAGTAGGTATCAAGAGGGAAAATATCATGGTAGCTAATTAATTATTTTAAAGAAGAAGAAAAAATAATAATATTTTTGGGGTAGAAGTGAAGTGTATTATTCATCATTTTTATCAAACTTATATTTTCATATAAAAAATTAATATTTTCATATTATCCCTCTCACATGAATAGTGAATAGATTCTACCTTCACGAGGAAAAGACTCGTATAAAAATATCATTTTAACGTATAAAAATACCAATTTCTTTTTTTTTTTTTTTTATTCCTGCGTGTAAAAGAAAGCTTGCAGTTCTGAAATTCACGGTGCCAGCGAGGGCCAAACAAAGTTTTTTTTTTAAAAAAAATTAAAAATTGGCCACCTACCTTGGAAGTAAACTCGGGGACGAGCTTCAATTTTGTTAGTAGGAAAGGGGTGGGATGTTGTGTCATTTTCAATTGAATTGCTATGTATATAATGCAAAATTAAGAAAAAGTCCAATTAAACTAATTTAAAGTTCTTTTAGATATTCTTTAGAATATATATATATATATATATATATTTATCTAATAAAATATAAATAATTTTGAATTTTTCGCTCACTCAATAAATCATCTGGGCCATTCAAAGTTTGAGATAAATCTCATTTGTTAAATACAGTCTTTTATGATGCGATTCAAATTAAGATATATATATTGGAAAAAATAGAGGTGTACAGTTGTACAAGTTCTAAATTTACACAATTTAAGATCGTATAGTGAAGTCATTCTACGATCGTAGAGTAGTCATTTACTGATAGTAGAGTGAAATCTTAGATAACTCTACGATCGTAGATTGCGTATATTTAGGAGTCTACACAATTGTGCGGCTTTATTAACCATATATATATATATATATATATATATATATATATATATATATATATATAGGATCAGTCCTCCCACTCTTTAACGCATTTAAAATCCTAACCCTTTTTTTAAAAAAGCAACTATAATTTTTTTTTAATATTTTATAGAACTGGAATTTTTCCATAATACAATGTTTTGGGTGTGATTTGGATACATATAACAAAACATGTATTATGAAAAAATTTCAGTTCCATAAAATATTTAAAAAAAAATTATAGTTATTTTAATAAAAAAAGCAAAAAATAAAAAAATAATAATAAACCGTATTTTAACAAAATCCGAGATCCGGACCTGATCCGGACTCTCTCTCTCTATATATATATAAATTAAACTAATTAATTTAAAGTTTTTTCAATTCCCAAGAAAATTTGCTCAAAGGTAAAGTTCAGTACATTTAAGGGTTTGTTCGTTTCGGTGCATTTGAGGTTGTTGATAGTGCGTTTGGTTGGTTTTAATTAATCCTCGAACGTATTGTTGTGAATTTGTGATTTAAATTTCATGTTTTAAATAATTAATTTTTTATATGAAATGACAAGGGGTCCTTCACGTCATAATATGCTGTCCACGTGGAGATTAGGTAAGGGGGGAAAAGAAGAAAATAAATTTTATTACTACTTAATAAGTTATAAGAATAAATCAACATTCAACTGAAAAGTGTGGTTGGTTGGTGCTTTGTATATAAGCTATTATTATCACTTGAACATGTTGGGGGCCCACACCTGGTGTCACACATGTTAGTTAGGGTTTCCTATTTAATTATAGTTAAAATTATTTTGATTAATTGATCAATACAGTGCCGATAAACAGATTGAGAGATGATCAACTTACCATGAAATCATGTTAATCGGATCCAGAGTTAACATAGTATTACACTAGTTCTTCAAGCTTGAGTAAAGTGATTATATTAGTAAAAAAAACACTTAACTCCGTGATAATTAAGTGATGAGAAAGATACACACGTAATAACTACGAGGGATCAAAGTATTATTTTTATATGTAATTTTGATATTTTTATATGATTTATTAATTTTCATAAGAATTGAGTAAGTTTCACTTTCACGTGAGAGTAACACCGACTAACACGTGCGAAAATATCAAAAATATATGCAAAAATATTATTTCATAATAAATATTATCAACGCTAATGTTATCAACTCTTCTTTCTAAATTCTCTCTTTCCAGCTCCAATTTTTAAATTTGCAAACTCGACAACTCTTTTGTTGCAAATCATAAAATTTTAATCTATATATTGTTTATATATATATATATATATATATATATATATATATATATCGAAATAAAATATCACATGTTAATATGCTTAGGTATATTTTAAAGGGTGAATAATTAATATAGTCAAAATTTTAATAAAAGAAGAAAGGAAATAGAGAGAGAAGTGAAGCACGTGTATGTGGTATGAAAGAGTTCTTTTTATATAGATATAAAAATTAGATATGAGTATATTTGAATTTTATTTATTTATATTTTAATCACCATTGGGGTCAAAATACAAATAAATAAAATTCTAATACACTCATGTTCAATTTTATGTCCAAATAAAATTTTTGGGTTTGAAAATAAGAGAAATAACAATGTCATTCAATATGGGATGACAATAATCACTAGGAGGACATTATCATCAGAAGACCCCTAAAATTTTTTAAATAAAAAGGAATTTCCTTTATTTATTATTTTGAAATAGTAAGGGTTGATTTGATTAATGTGATAGTTATGGGTTAAATACGCAAATATTTCAAAATAAGCAAGTGGTTATAAAATATTCATTTTTGCTCTGAATATTCGTTTGTCGTGGAATATTCAGACTCGCTTGGGAATATTCGCATTTACGACAAGCAAAATGCCATGTGGGCCCCATAACTAAAAGCGATTGGATGAAGAAAACGACAAATATAAGTCAAGTTAAAAATAACTACAGAAGTTGTTACCAAGTAAGACTGCTTGAATACCCGGTGGTTAAAATACAAGAATACGCTGTGGTCGCACAAAGAAGACACCAGATTGCATGTAAAGATTGTTGAATTATCGATCCTTACGTAAGAAGGCACTACTCAATAATTTTCACAAGAGTTATCGCTCAATATTTTATTTTATCGATTCAATAATCACAAGCTGATATTTTATATTATCATTGTTCAATAATTGTCACCGCACATTATCTCCATTATCGATCAATAATTCATATTATTTGAATAATATTATTAGATAAAGATTATTGGCAATGTCTAGAAAGTTCTGCTAGGAGAGGTTTGGTCACCTAATCATACGCCAAGAAGAGAGAAATCCTTATCTGAAAGCCCCTTTCCTTAGAACTACCGTCATTGGTTATAATCATGATTCTCGTAATATTATTTGTGAATAATTAATTATTGATTCATATGATAAAGAAATATTTATTTTATGTGGATATAAATGATGGATTTATTTATGTGGTTATAAATGAAGAAATTATTGTTGAGGTGTTTTATCAAGATTTTACCGTATTGAGGTATTAAAATTAAATCGTGGGTTTTGAGATATATCATGGGGTTATAATTTTTAATCCGACCGCTGATTGTGGTAATTTTGGGTATATTATACATACATAAGTTGAGTATATGTCCACAAATTTTGAACCGTTAAAAATGCACGAATGATTTGTTATGAATTTTAAGAGGTGTCTGATTCTAAATTAGGGGTATAATTGATTTTGGTGGAAAATTTAGAATTGAGTGGGCCCCACTTGTGGTTGGTGAAGAAATGTGCTGAATTTTATTTCAAATGTGGTGGGTGGCAATAGTAGCGTGTAAAGCCATCAGTAAGCAGTGTCAAGTCCTGCGCTTCATACGGCTAACATTTTCCTATAAATAGAGGGCTAAGTTAGAATTGAAAATCACACCGTAAACAAAGTTTTCTCTCTTTCTCTCTATATTATCGAGCGATTTTGTGAGTATTTAGATACTTTGAGAGTTGTCGCTCAAGACAAGTTTCATTCAAAGATCACTTCCGACCTTTCCTTCCGGCAATCGATTCTTCGAGGTAAGGGATATTATTTTTTTCAGAATGATATTATTTCTTCAATATCATTATCTTTCAAATGTCGATCTCAAGCTTTTATCAAATTTGGAACTTTTTCATGCTCGGGGTTACTATTCATGAGTTACTATTCACGAAGTTACTATTCATGAGTTACTATTCACGAAGTTACTATTCACGAGTACTATTCATGAAGCGTGAAAATGTTTTTTTTGTGGAATTTCTATCTTTGGTGTCTGAGTTACTATTCACGATATTTAAGACTATTCACGATACTAAAGACTATTCACGATATACTATACAAGACTATTCATCGAAAAATAAAATTTCTTCTTTTCGTCTAAAATATCTATTCTCGATACTAGCTTTGATCAGATCCATGTTTCGATCATTCTCAATTTTACACCACTATGATTATTTTTGGGGTATTGTTGACATGGATAAAACAAAGTACTAATCCTTAATCCTTAATCCTCATATTTTGTTTCAATCGGATTCGCTTCTTTAAAATATTTTCATCATCCTCGCCTTTAAATGATGATATTATTGAATATCTTCGGCCTCAGAGTGCAAAGATGAATGATTTCTCAAGAATATCTTTGGCTCAGTAGTGCAAAGATGAACAGTGTTTAGATGAACACGACCGATCGATTAATATCTTCGCCCCAGAGTGCAAAGATGAACAGTGTTTAAATGAATACGACTAATCGATGAATATCTTCGGCCCAGAAGTAAAAAAGATGAATATTTGATTCCGTATGTATATCGATTGTGTTACAGGATAAAAGATAGACGATGAACTTTTAAATTCATACATGTAAGATAGTAGTTTGCATTCTCTACTTAACTCTTCTAATGAATTATTATTTCACCATGTAATATTGATTGAAAATTTGTTGCCTATCAGATTCTATTAAATTTTTCCTCGTTGAAGACTAACGATAATTTGTCAGATATTATCTTAGTCATAATATTCTTTACGAGCTAGTTGAGCTCACCCTTTTCCTTTTTGTTCCATTCTTCTCGTGAGGCGAGAATATAATGAAAGTACGAGCTCAAAAATGGAATGAAGGTTTTAGAAAGGATTGTTTAGTAGTCCTCACCATTTTGTAAAATAATGTATCAATAAATGTGATGAGGATTTATGTGAGTATAAATATTGCGTAAGATAATATTTGTATTTAAACTCACGCTTTTATCATCAGAATAATAAAGTTGTAGTTGCTTCGCATCTCATGTATCGACAACTCGTAATGGGTGATGTATACCTATTTTGGGGGCGCCATACTTGGTATCGTAGCTTAGGATATGATCTCCAAGCGAGATCTGGGAATGAACTAGAGGGAGAGACGAGTAAATCCTTCGCTAAGGTGTGTCCTACCTAAGCTTATTTTTGTTAGTTGGTCAAGATATAGGGATATTATGTGATATATTGATTTCCTTAATTAACCCTTGTTTTACGACAAGATTTTGAGAATGTCGAATCGAGAATATTAATGATGGAGTAAATGAGACCGTGAGATGCCTCAGATTTTACCAACGAGGAGAACGTGCAACAGTCGACAATGTTCCTCCCGCGAACAACACCACCGAGCAGATGATGAACGAGGGATGTTTAGAAGTTTTTTGCAGCTTCATGCAAAATCGCATTTAGGAGACTCGTGTTCAAAATACAGAGGAAATGATAGCAATTCACGGGTTGTCACAAACCAAGCAGCTTCAAAGAGTCAGACCACCGTAATTTAAGGGAAAGCCAGATCCGATCACCATGAAAAACATGGGTCAAACAAATTACCAAGATATTCATGTCTTGGGATGCACGGAGGAACAGAGGTTCCATTCGCCACCTTTATGTTCCGTATGGAAAGACCATCATCGGGAGTCTCAGGAAGCGTACCACTCCATCCAAATTAAGACTCAAAGATGTCTTCGGGAAACGTTTCAGAGATTATTTAATGACAAATACTTTCCCGAAAGTGTTCATATACGGGGAAGTGGAGTTCATCGATTGAACAAAACAACACGACGGTGTCTCAAGACGAGGCAAAGTTTGCAGAGTTATCCAGTTCAGACCTCATTTGGTGGAGAATGAGGAACGATGACGCGGATGTTTCTTAGAGGTTTGAAACCCCAGATACGCCAAGATCTCATTTCTCATAAATTTTCTCTATTCGTATGTTGTAAAATGTGGCTCAATTATTAGAGCGAGATAACGAGTACGGCCAACCGAGGGACCATAACCAGATCGTACTCGTAGATAAAGCAATCAATGTATTAATGATAACTCATGAGAAAGAAACAGACGGACAGAAATGGTAACCACTCGTGGTAATCATGGCCATGAAAAATGTAAGAAGCGAAATCGAGGAGATTTTAAAAAGAGGAGATTTAATAACGACTATGTGAAGACGACAAAGGTTTAAAGAAAGAATCGGTTCTAAGGAGAGAGAACGACCACCGGCCATATGCTACAAATGCGAAAAGAGGGACATATCACCAAACCCGCCCACAACAGCTTCAAGGTATGCTATAGTTGTGGAAAGGAAGGACATATCGCCGAGATCAGACGCAGAATAAAACCTAGTTCAATGGGATTTGACTCAAAAGATCGTCCCCGTAAAAGTCAAAGTCAACGATTCCGGAAGAGCGCTTGTCAGGATCGGTCATAATGCGAGAACCCAAACGAGGTGATCACTTGTAAGCTATTTATAAATTCTCATAAGTTTATACCTTTACTTGATACCGGCATACCCATTCATTTATCTCTCCCGCATGTGCTCAACGCTTAAACTCGACCGAGAGAAATTAGACTTTCGACCTATCTCGTGGAAACTCCGCTAGAGAAAAACTTTCATCACATCCACTCGCTTATAAATCTTGTTTGATTCAAGTCAGCACCATTACCTTACCCGTCGACCTTATCTCTTTAAAGATACTTGCTTTTGATGTGATTTTAGGATTGATCGTTAACTACTCATCATGCCAAAATTGATTGTTTTCGTAAGGTCATAGTTTTCATATTCCTAACCAACCTCGTTGTATTTAATTCAAGCAACTAAACCATTAAAATCAATCACGCTCATATCTAATCATAAAGCTATTCGCTTATCGAAAACTGGATGTCAAGCTTTCTTAGCCCATGTTATGGATTTGAATAAAGACACGCCAAATTTGAATAATATTCCTGTCATATCGACTTTCCCGACGATTTCAAGAACTTCCCTGGCCTACCCCCCGTAACGTGAAGTCAATTCTTTATTGATCTCAACCCGCACAAAGCCCATTTCTAAAACCCCATATCGAATGGCTCCTATCAACTTCAGAGTTAAAGGTCCAACCACAGAATTGTTGGACATCTGGCTTTCATTCTGCCCCCAGACATCTCCTCGGGGTGCTCCTGCTTTATTTGTAAAAAGAAAGACGGAGTATGCGACTTTCAGATCGACTATCTGGAATCGAACCATGTCACCATCAAGAATAGGTATCCTCACCTCGTATTGACGACTTTGTTTGACCAAATTGCAAGGGGCACAATTCTTTTCAAAATCGATCTTCGCTCGATATCATCAAATTTAAATTAGAATCGAGGATATTCCAAAGACCGCCTTCGTAACTCCTGTACGGGCATTATGAATTTTAGTCATGTCTTTCTGACTAACTAATGCTCCTCGCGCTTTCATGGATACGATGAACCGAGTATTCAAGGAATATTTGATCATTCATTGTTGTTTTATCATGACATCCTTATATATTCCAAAAGTCGTGAAGATCATGAGCACCATTTGAAGTCGGTACTCCAAAGGCTTCGTGAAAACCAACTATATGCCAAATTGAAGAAATGCGAGTTCGCTTGAGGAAGTAGCATTTCTTGGGCATGTGGTGTCAAAACATGGAGTATCTGCTGATCCGGCCAAGATCAAGCAATACAAAGTCGGAGCAACCAAGCTCTGCGGATCAAGCACGTAGTTTTTTGGGCTTAAATTGTTATTATCGGAGATTCGTGGAAGGGTTTTCTCGAATCGCTACTCCATTAACTCAAATAACTCGGAAGGATACAAAATTCGCTTTGGAGCGAAGAATGCGAGAAAAGTTTCCAAGAGCTTAAGAGGAGACTTATTTCTAAGACTGCTCTAACAATACCATCCGTTCTGATGGATTTGTTATCTACAAATGATGCTTCAGCAAAGGGTTAGGATGTGTTCTCATGCAACGTGGGAAAGTCATAGCCTATGCCTCATGACAACTTAAAGAGTATGAGAGGAATTATCCTACTCATGATCTAGAGTCAAAAGCAATAAGCTGCAAGCTACTAAAGATATGGAGGCACTATCTATATGGGGAGAAAGTGGAGATATATTCGCATCATAAAAGCCTTAAATATTTCTTCACTCAAAAAGAACTCAACATACTAAGCAATGACGCTGGCTCGAGCTATTGAAAGACTACGACCACACTATTCAATACCATCCCGTAAAGTTTAACGTAGTAGCCGACGATCGAAAGGTAAGATCATATGCGGAACGAAAAGGATGATGTCAAGTATACGACAGAGCCAACTTTAATAGAAAAAGTTAAGGTCGCTCAAGCCACCGAATCTTGAAGAGATGATGCGCATGGGTAGAAAGAAGAAAGTACAAGAAGGAGCTATTCCTAAGCGAGAATCGATGAAGAAGGAATACTTCGAGTCCACTCTAGACTTTCAGGTTCCTAACGACTGATTTGAAGTACAAGATTATGATGGAGGCACACAATACACCATTTGCAATCCATCCTCGAAGTACTAAATGTATCGTGATCTTCGACATACATTTTGGTGGAATAATATGAAGAGAGAGATTGCAAAGTTTATCTCGATGTGTTTAACTTGTTAACGTAAAGCGCGAGCATCTAGTACCTAAGGGTCCGCTTAACCACTTGAGATTCCTAATGGAAGTGGGAACACATTACCATGGATTTCACACGGTCTTCCTACGGCTTTCAAGGCATCAATGCTATTTGGGTTATTGTTGATAGATTAACCAAGTCTCGCTTATTTCGCCGACACGGAGACTTATTCCTCGAACGCCTTTGCTAGTATGTACGTAAATGAGATCGTGAGGTTGCATGGCATGCCTCGTATCCATAGTTTTGATCGTGACCCAAGATTCACTTCAAGATTTTGGGTTAGCTTGCAAAAGCTATGGGCACGGATTTGCGATTTAGTTCGCATACCATCCCCAAACGGATTTTACAATCGAGAGGACTATTCAAACTCTCAAGATTTATTAAGACTCGTGTCCTGCACTTCAAGGGCAGCTTGATAAGTATTTACCATCGTGGAATTCTCCTACAACAACAGCTATCGTGCAAGTATAGTGTGGGCTCCATTCAAGCATTATATGGACGAAATGTCGCTCTCCAATATGTTGGGATGAGGTGGGTGAAGCAACATTGTTGGGACCCGAAGTTAAGACGTATTTACTCACCGAAAAGATCCAAATGATTCGACAACGATACAAAACGGCACAAGATCGACAAAAGAGTTATGCGATCTTCATCGAAAGGACGTGGAATTTAATGTAGGGATCATGATTGTCATGAGTTGCTTCCACGGAAGGGAGTTACAAGATTTGGGAAGAGAGGAAAGCTCAATCCACGATTTATCGGGTCCATTTCAAATTCTCGACCGAGTAGTAGAAATGTAGCCTATGACTCATACACTCTCCAGTATGTCTCGTGTTCATAATGTGTTTCACATATCTCGCATTTCAGAAATATGTGAAAGACCCGAACCACGCTATCGAAGTTAGAACCCACGAGATAAGTCAAGACTTAACGTATGAGGAGGTACCTATCAAGATCTTGATAGAAGGAGCATGTCCCACGCCAAGAAAGGTCATACCACAAGTTAAAGTTTTGTGGAGGAATCATGCTATAGAGGAAATGACCGGGAATTGAAACTAAATGAAAGCGAGGTATCCTCACCTTTTCAAACACTGTGTATCGTACGCCAATTTCGAGGACTTAAATTTCATAAGAAGGGAGGTCAGAAGACCCTCAAAATTTTTTAAATAAAAAGGAATTTCCTTTATTTATTATTTTGAAATAGTAAGGGTTGATTTGATTAATGTGATAGTTAAGGGTTAAATACGCAAATATTTCAAAATAAACAAGTGGTTATAAAATATTCATTTTGTTTGGGAATATTCGTTTGGTCGTGGAATATTCGTATCGTCGGAATATTCGTATTTATTTACAAGCAAATGCATGCAAAAATCATAACTGGAAAGCGATTGATGAAGAAAACGACAAATATAAGTCAAGTTAAAATAACGGCCAGAAGTTGTTACCAAGCTAAGACCGTTGAATACCCGGTGGTTAAAATACAAGAATACGCTGTGGTCGCACAAAGAAGACACTACCAGATTGCATGAAGATTGTTGAATTATCGATCCTTACGTAAGAAGGCACTACTCAATAATTTTCACAAGAGTTATCGCTCAATATTTTATTTTATCGATTCAATAATTGTCATTGATATTTTATATTATCATTGTTCAATAATTGTCACCGCACATTATCTCCATTATCGATCAATAATTCATATTATTTGAATAATATTATTAGATAAAGATTATTGGCAATGTCTAGAAAGTTCTCACAAGGAGAGGTTTGGTCACCTAATCATACTACCAAGAAGGAGAAATCCTTATCTGAAAGCCCCTTTTCCGAACTACCGTCATTATAATTGTGATTCTCAGAATATTATTTGTGAATAATTAATTATTGATTCATATGATAAAGAAATATTTATTTTATGTGGATATAAATGATGGATTTATTTATGTGGTTATAAATGAAGAAATTATTGTTGAGGTGTTTTATCAAGATTTTACTGATTAGAGGTATTAAAATTAAATCGTGGGTTTTGAGATATATCATGGGTTATAATTTTTAATCCGACCGCTGATTGTGGTAATTTTTGGGTATGTTATACATACATAAGTTGAGTATATGTCCACAAATTTTGAACCGTTAAAAATGCACGAATGATTTGTTATGAATTTTAAGAGGTGTCTGATTCTAAATCGTAGGTTATAATTGATTTTGGTGGAAAATTCTAGAATTGAGTGGGCCCCACTTGTGGTTGGTGAAGAAATGTGCTGAATTTTATTTCAAATGTGGTGGGTGGCAATAGTAGGTAAAGCCATCGTGTAGTTAAGTCAAGTCCGCTTTCTACGGCTAACATTTTCCTATAAATAGAGGGCTAAGTTAGAATTGAAAATCACACCGTAAACAAAGTTTTCTCTTTCTCTATATTATTGAGCGATTTTGTGAGTATTTAGATACTTTGAGAGCTCTTCATTGCTCAAGATAAGTTTCATTCAAAGATCACTTCCGACCTTTCCTTCCGGCACCGATTCTTCGAGGTAAGGATATTATTTTTTTCAGAATGATATTATTTCTTCAATATCATTATCTTCAAATGTCGATCCAAGCTTTTATCAAATTTGGAACTTTTTCATGCTCTGGGTTACTATTCATGAGTTACTATTCACGAGTTACTATTCATGAGTTACTATTCACGAAGTTACTATTCACGAGTACTATTCATGAAGCGTGAAAATGTTTTTTTGTGGAATTTCTATCTTTTGGTGCGTCTGAGTTACTATTCACGATATCTAAGACTATTCACGATACTAGCAGACTATTCACGATACTCAAGACTATTCACCAAAAAATAAAATTTCTTCTTTTCGTCTAAAATATCTATTCTGGATACTAGCTTTGATCAGATCCATGTTTTGATCATTCTCGAATTTTACACCACCGTGATTATTTTTGGTATTGTTGACATGGATAAAACAAAGTACTAATCCTTAATCCTTAATCCTTTGTCATTTTTTGTTTCACCGATTCGTTTTTAAAATATTTTCATCATCCTCGCCTTAAATGATGATATTATTGAATATCTTCGCCCGAAGTAGCAGCAAAGATGAATGATTTCTCAAGAATATCTTTGGCCCAGTAGTGCAAAGATGAACAGTGTTTAGATTTGATACGACCGATCGATTAATATCTTCGCCTCAGAGTAAAAGATGAATGTGTGTTTAAATGAATACGACTTAATCGATGAATATCTTCGGCCCAGTAGTGCAAAGATGAATATTTGATTCCGTATGTATATCGATTGTTGTTACAGGATAAAAGATAGACGATGAACTTTTAAATTCATACATAGAAGATAGTAGTTTGCATTCTCTACTTAACTCTTCTAATGAATTATTATTTCACCATGAATATTGATTGAAAATTTGTTGTCTATCAGATTCTATTAAATTTTTCCTCGTCAAGACTAACGATAATTTGTTGTATATTATCTTAGTCATAATATTCTTTATCGAGCTAGTTGAGCTCACCCTTTTCCTTTTTGTTCCATTCTTCTCGTGGAGGCTAGAATATAATGAAAACGCAGCCTGGGTATGGAATGAAGGTTTTAGAAAGGATTGTTTAGTAGTCCTCACCATTTTGTAAAATAATGTATCAATAAATGTGATGAGGATTTATTTGAGTATAAATATTGTTCTGTAAGATAATATTTGTATTTAAACTCACGCTTTTCCGTTGTAATAATAAAGTCAGTAGTTGTTTCGCATCTACGTATCGACAACTCGTAATGGGTGATGTATACCTATTTTGGGGGCGCCAATAGCTCTACGATAGTAGAGTTAAATCATTCTACGATCGTAGAGTAATAACTCTAGCCTATGGGGATTCACTCTGTGTTTCTACGATAATAAAGTGACTACTTTACAATCGTAGGATAACTTAACTTTACGATCGTAAACTGTATACTTTTAAAAATTGCAGACGCACGGTGTAAATAGAAGAAGGTGACAGACAAACAGAGTATGTGTTAAACATAAATACAAAATAGAAGAATTATATATGTTGGATTTTAGTTCCAAAAGATGACAATGCACAGACTCTACACGTTTATAATAAAATAGCATTCCATTCCATTCCATATATTCATCGCAAAGTTTTTTCCATATTGTAAGGTAGGTTGTGCATTTAGGCCACCATTTTCTTCCAAAAATATAAATAAATGTAGCTTAACAATATACATTTTCTAATGAAAATAATTTTGAAAAATTATAGTTAATTACTATAAATTATATAAAACGTCAAATAATTTAGAAAAAATAAAATTATCTAAAAGATCGTATATTATGAGACAGAGAAGTATCACTTACAGTATTGCTAAATTTTAGAGTTGGCAATCACAAAAAAAAAAAAATGTTGCTCAAAATCATCAATTGACTTAAATGAGCTCGGATTTGAAATGTCAGTGCTCAAATGAAGAAAGATGCCGAAGTAGAATAATTAAATTATGAGAGAGTGATATTTTTACATAAAAATTTGATATTTTTATATGAATCGAAAAAAACAAACATAATATGAAATTATTTTAAGTTATTTCATAAATAATCTCATAAAAAACAAACATACATGTGACTAAAATTATTTAATCATACGATTAATATTCTTGAAATTATAATCCATAAAAATATAGTACCAGGATTATAATACTGCTGAAATATCTTTTCTAAAGCAATTTCTTATCTAGAACTTGTTCTTGGGAAACTTTTGGATACAAAGAATTTGGGGGCTTCAACCCTTCCATTCAATTTGATGCCAAAATAATAGAATTTGGGGGCTTTAACCATTCCATTCAATTTGATGCCAAAGTATCTTCCAACAAGTACCATCCGGAGGAATTATTGTCAAAGTTTTTTGGGGTAGGACAAAATTTTAAATTGATTTTTAAAATCGGTAATGATTTTAAAATTTGAAGCAGAAAAATATATTTAAAAATTCATACATATACAAATCGTGCTAAGATCATGATTCATGACACTTTTTTTGTTGTTGATAATTTAGAGTATTTGGTCCGCAATCCGACTAATCTCTCACTTTGAGTCAGACTTTTTATACGGGCTTGCATGCGCCCGCATCCTCGTGGTCCCATAACCATTATATTGACATGACAAATTGGAGCCAGTGCTATATTCATGACACATCATTAATAAAATATTTATATTAGACATCATTATTCTTATTTTAATTAGGTGTAATTATCTTAACTGCATTTGTATATACACGGTTATTGAATCAAATTTTAACCCTTTAAAAATTTAGATACTAAATTTATTTTTGGCCAAAATCTGAGATTCAAATCGTAAATTCAATAAGCTTAGGCCGTGTGGGTGTGGCCGTGTTTTGGTAGTCGGACTCGGACCAGGTGAATGGAACCACACGGAAGGATTAAGCCAGGTCAACTAACCTGTCACTTTACAATATCAATGCATCATCAAACCCAACGACACGTGAACATATTAACCAATCAAATTCCACCGTGACACAAATATGTCCAGCACGGATCAACTAATTACTGGATCCCTGATCATAGAAATATACGTAATTTTAAAAAATTAAAAAAATATCAACGTCAAATTTGTCCATCGACGAAAGGGGCCGAGAGAAGATAGAGCGATTTGCAGAGAGAAACATCGAATTCGAATCGATTCTGGGAGGCATAATTTCATAGAGTTGATATTCATAAAGGGGAGAGAGAAAATTGGATTTGTATTGAATTTTAATGGCGGCATCGAAGAAATACATTGAATTGATGATGATGATGATGTATATTTTCACAGTAGCATCTTACGTTTCTTCGTCATCATCCTTGTGTCATCCGGAATCTAATTCTTTTACCCACGATCTAAAGTTTCAATGCCCTTTATCGATCTCCTACTCTCCGCCAATCCGGGTACTGAATTTATTTCCCTTTTCTCAATTATTTGCTTGGTTATGGTGTTTTGCCCATTTGTCATGTTAATTATATGAATTATGGATTGATTTGTTTGTTATACTAGTTTTAATTTCATACGGTTTCTGAGATTGTTGTTGGGCTTTGGCTGTTGTACATAATAACGTCGTTTAATCGATTTATATCATTATATGTACATGTATTTGTTAATTCTGTGTAATAGTTGGTAGTTTTTGCTGCATGAACGGAGAAATTACAGATGCAATTGTTGTATTCGAGTGTTTACTTGTTAATGGAGTACTTTTGATTTTCTTGGCTGGTTAATGAATTCTTGATTTCCATTCTGTATAAAGTTTCCAACTTAGAAGTTCCAGCATTTCCATGGTTAAAGGTGTGTTCTTTTTATGTTAGGAGGAAACTAATTAGAGCTCCCTAGAGGAGAATATCAGGGGCATCAGTTGTTTGTTCACAAGAAAGCCCAGAATTTCAGTTATGAGTTTTATTACTTCGTTTGAGAATATTGTGTTGAATGATACAAACTTGGTCGGTCACTTGTGCACTTGTGTGTATCACTGTATCTCTTTCTGTCTTGGACTCTTCAGGACTTTTTGAAGTGGATCTTGAGTGTGTAGAATACTAGAATAAAAGGGTGTTTGATAAAACTGAATGAAATAGAATGAAATAGTTCTGAATGTTTAAGTAATTTGAATGAGCTGAATGAAGCAGAATTCTGAATACGGAATACCGAATGAAAAAAGTTTTTTGATAATTGATCTGACTGATTCAACCATTCAGACGATTTTTATTCAAAACAAACATACTGAATGGTTGTTCAACCATTCAGCTCTAAACAAATATTCCCCAAGTAGAAAAAGAATTTAACTTTGGAGGCACTAGCACTCTATGAACTATGTCAAACATGTTATCACTTAGCAAATTATTTTTTTCTCTCCTAGAAGTTGTATAGTTCTAATTTGTTGTCCCTCGCCAAACTAGTTACAAACAATGTTCTAAAATATGCTACAAAAAACTCACAAGGCACAACAATACCTTTCAAGTATAGTAGATTGTCAAAAAGCCTTCATTGAATTGATGGGGTACAGGTCTAATTCCGCCTAAGCATGGTCCTAGCCCCTAGGTGCCCCGACCAAATCAAGGTGGTCGATGATCGCCTAGGGCCTAGACAGACTTAGAAGGATTTTAATAACATTTTTTACTGTTGACTGGGCATATATTTTCATCTTGTCTCTTTATTCTTCTACAATTTGGGGATTTGATTAGGTTGGAGTAATAGAGTGAATTCTTTTTGGTCCGTCAAGTTTTTGGTTAGAAGTGATAGAAAATTGTAAATCTATAAATCTGTTGTGCGATTGTTAGCGTCTTAGGTTCTTGCGTACATTCCTACAGTTTTCTTGTAGTTCTTTTAAATTATATCGTATAAGTTTCTGGTAATTGAACCTTAAATCTTTATCTTGATGGGTGATCAACCCTTAAATCTTACTCCCTCTAATACAAAATTAGAGATATATTTTGATATTTCATATTTTTGGTCAATTTGCAAAAACATAAAATTCAAAATCAATACGAAAGTTTTAGATTTTAGTACAGACAATTATCATTGCTATACACTAACTAAAAATACTACTAATTATCATATTTGTTGTTTTCAAAACTTTTAGATTCATACCAATTTTAAATTTTAGGATTTTACAAATTGACTTCAAAAAGTCAAAATGTATCTCCAATTTTGGAACGGAGGTAGGATAAAGAGCAGATGTTCTAATTCCTAAGGCACTAAGCTTTATGACCTGAAGTATTCGTATGTTCTTTGTGCGTGTTTCTTAAAGTGAATTGCCTCTATATATTGACGCTGTGTCATCTTTGAAAAGCTTTGATTTTCCATGAAAAATTATTTTCACTAATCTTGAAATTGATGTCCCTTGTTTCTGCCTTTACTCTATTGTATAATGCCCCAATCTTTTCAACCACTTACTTAGATTTCTTTTTATATGTCTTCAAGAATGCATTTGTGAACAGAATAAATTATTGAGGTCTTTCCCTCACTCTATTGTATAATGGCGCAATCGTTTTCATATTTGTTGTTGTAAATATTCTAGCAGAACAATGTTTCAAATTGAGTTCTAGCTAACGTGTTAGCCTCTGCCTTCCTTCTATGAGCTGATCTTCATTGGTTGTCTTCACATGTCCTTTAAACTTGTAAAATAGATGTACTAATTATACGATGTTACTGTTCGACTCTTGTTTGCTTACTTTTTATCCACGTTCACTTACAAAGATGACAGAAATGTGCATGTTTTTCTTTTTGACAAATAGTGTTCTAAAAATCACCTCCTAGGTTCAATTAATCTCCTCCTAAGCGCTAGGTAATCCTCTACCGCCTTGATTTGACTAGGCACCTAGGTCCCCACCGAGGAAGAATCATACCTCTATTTTGAAACTCTACAATACTTGAAATGAATATTTTAAGCCTTAAAAGATGTTTTTTTGGTAATTTTTCATGTAAACTTTTTTTAAAAAAATTACATCTACTATATGCTTGTATAGTATAACAATCATGTATAATAGAAAAATAAATAAATAAGTCCGCCTAAGAAAATATCTAATCCGCCTAGAAAATGCCTAGCCACCGCCTAGGCGACCCTAGGCACTAGGTGCCCCCTCCCTCTGCCTAGTGATTTTTTAAAACATTGTTTACAAATTAGAAATTTAAATGCTTTATTTTTCATTAGTTGGAAATTGATTGTTTATGGATGGTTACCATTTCCAGTGAATGGTAATGTGCATTTTACATGTTAGTGATGGACAAATTTAGATAAATTAAATTTAATTAGGTGCTCTTTTAGCTTTCGTATATGTTTTAGTTTTTGATTTTCATCTTGGTGGATAAAGAATAAATTATATACATAATATGTTATTACAATTAAAATCTCTTGATTTTCTCTTAAATTTAATTGCATGGCATGTTTCTATTGGATGGTGTAAAACACTAGTTTTACAGGTCATCCTTGTGTAATTTATTATCATATAAATATGCACTCACTTGGTAACCAGGAGCGTTGAGTACTTTAGTGGTAAAACCCTTGAAAATTGATTCATACTGTGAACTCGAGTCTTGGTATCCTCATCTAAAATTGTTAAAATGTGCCTCAATTGTTAACCCCCCCCCCCCCCCAACCCCCAACCCCCAACCCCAAGATTTTTTTGCGAGGCTGTCAAAATGTGCACTTTGTAACAATTGGATAATCTTTTGAATGTATTATTATCCTCGCATAATTTTTCAGTTGTTCAACTTGGCAATATTGGAGATTATTGTCTTGCATTCTTGCAATATGACATTGCCTGGTATTTGATTTCTTTAATTTGCCTTTTTATAGCAATTAAGATCATAGTGGTTGCACACAATTGGTGATGGTTATGTGCGTGGTGGTGTTGGTTTATACTGGTGTTTGTATTAAATTCTCATATCGAAATTGCAAGTTTCATATGAATATATTTCATTGTAGAACAGCAACAAGAAATTTGGATATTTTCTTAATTTTCTTTTATCTTTATAGATGGATGGGGAATCCCTTGATAGAACTCTTAGATCCAGTCCGATGAAAGTAAATACCGCTGTTTTGTTTTATGCTTCCTGGTGTCCTTTTTCAAGTGAGGTCCAATCCAAATTTGGTTCTCTGAGTTCCATGTTTCCTCAGATCAAGCATGTAATGGTTGAAGAATCTTCTGCATTGCCTAGGTGCGTTGGTGCTTTTTACTCTATTTCCAGTCTTAGTTGGTTAAGAGTGTATGTTCAACTCACTATGTCCTTGTGGATGTGGTATTGAATGTTTAAATGCTGCTGATCCTGCGAAAGACTGAGAAGTTAAAGCTTTTTTTTATTCTTTTTTTATTTGCTTTGGAGAGAAGGGTTTGAAGTCTATGGTTGGTTTTTATTTTTATATTTACCCCTCCCCCCTTCTCCATGCGGTTGAATAACATTAAGTCCCCTCTTAAGCAATCTCGGTGTAGTTGCTGAGGTGATAATTTTTTCTGTGGGATTGCATGATTGAAGAGCTAGACTCTTACATATTGGATTGAAAATTTTCTTTTTTCTGGTTTAGACTCAGCTATTACTATTGGTGGAATAGTTAATTAACTTCTGATAGGTCATGGTGGATTTATTACCTATCTACGAAAGAATAGAGAAAAAAGTCAGAGATACATTCTTTCCTCCATATTCTTCACAATTTTATATGTGCAATTGTCTTATAATATACTGAACTGCGTTTTGTCATATTTGCAGTGTCTTCTCAAGATGTGGAATTCATAGCTTGCCCTCGATTTTGATGGTGAATCAGACCGGGAAAGTGCAATATCTTGGTTCAAAAGATCTATCCTCACTTGTGCACTTCTATAAGAGGACTACAGGTACTCGTACTTCTGGATTTAATTAAGTACAGTAGTGGATGTTGTGGTGTCTTGCTAGTCTAATAATTAATCTAAAGTGATTTACTAGTTATAAATGAGTGGCGTTGTATGGGAAGCTTATGAATTTAGTAATAATATTTTTTTTTGAATTGTAATTGTAAAAAAAAAGAAGTTTTAGAGCTTGAAAAGCTTTTAATATATTACCTGCATTAAAGACTCCCATGTGCAACAAAAAAAGGGTTCCACAAAAAGAGTTTTGCTATGCTGCAATATGTTTTACTGGAAGGGGGAGGTTAGAGATGAGAGAAGAGGGTATAAGGGAGTATTATTGAGTATATTAGAGAGACTGACGCTTGTGAGATAACATATAGTAGTTGGGCAAAATCATCTTTTTGTCCTACTTGACTACTTTTTTTTAGTTCATCTCTATATTTTCAATTTGTTTGATTGTCCTTTTACTGTATTTTTTTAGTTTAATCAAGTCCTATTAGTGTCCGATCCATAATTGACCTGGCCCAACTTATTTTGTCCCTATTCTACCCTTGTTCTAATCTTTTTACATATTAACCAAGTCCCTAATAAATTTCTTCCTGTTCCCTTTCTCCCCTCCTTCCCCAGCCAAATTCCCATGACCTTCCATCTCTGTTATCTCTCACTAGGATTAACACGGAACAAAAATAAATTCTTAATATTTGTAAATTTTGCAAATGGGACTCTTTTTTGTGGAATGGAGGGAGTATATGTTTTCTAATGGCATGAGATAAAAACCAAGATATCTTAGTTGAGACTTGAGAAGTCTGTAATTCAAGACTTGTAAATGCGATTTTTCTAGCATGGAAGTAAAAATCGTCGTGTATAGCATTTTTGTTTGATAAATAGATAGCATGCTCTGATGCTCATCAATCCTGTGCCTCTTCATTACTGTTTCCTCTTTCTTTAGATAATGATCTTCAATGTCTCTGTTGTTTTATTTCTAGAACAGGCTCCACTCTGTGCCTTAGAATCCCCACTACTAAGAACAGTAGTTTCAACTTGCTAGAAAGTATGCGTAAAAAGGTTTGAAATATCTGTAATATCCTCTCATGAAAAGAATAGGTAGAAAGTCAATTGTATCTCATTTGTTGTTCCTCTCGTCAATATAAAAAGAGACTCACCTTCAAGAAAATGCGACTTGATGAGGTTTATGCTTGTATTTACTCGGGAGCCTTTTTAATATAGAAGTAGCTGTGATATATATATATATATATATATTATTCCTTTTCCAATGTCTTCTTGGTGGTTCATAATATTATTGTTCTTTATATTCTATTCAACTATTTTTTCCTTAATATTACTCTTCAAATTCTGGTTTTATCTCACCTTGTTGCTATTATTGTAGGGCTTGATCCGGTTGTTGACATGACCAAGGTTCAAATCAGCTCTTCTGCAAGAATTGGCCCTAGAATTCTTCAACCATGGAATCACAATTCTTTAAAGGTGATATTCACGGAAGAACCTTATCTAGTACTATCGATAGTGTTCCTCTTGTTGAAGGCCTTCATATATCTCTCCCCAGAAATAGTCTCTCGTCTAAAAGCTTTATGGGTTGCATATGCTCCACATCTGAGTTTGGGTGTATTTGGAGAGTCAAGCCAGCTTTTGGGGCGTGTCCTCCATGTGATTGACGTGAAGAGGATTTACAACAAGTTGAACCTGTGGAAAAGTAGGAATTTCCACGACGGGGCTCGGAAAGCACGGGTTTGGGCTTCATCCTTGGCATCGGTTTCATTGGGCGAAACGTCACTGGCAAGAGCATCGTCTCCTTCAGCAGGCTTGTAAACTTTTTTCATGTAGGATGATGAGCAACAAGGTTTTTATAGTATATAGTTTGTATCTTTCCACTTGTTAAAATGAACAGGTTGTACCCATTGCGCGGCCGCCGAGTTGCTTGCCGGTGCTCAAGGCACAGTGAGGCGTAGATTTGGGCCTTCGCCTGGGTCTAAAGGCATGGCACAGCCTGTTCAATGAGACGCGCGCCTTACTGAAGGGTTCTTTTAAAAAAAAAAGGCTTTCTTTTAATCTTTTCATAAGATGTTATTTATTTTGTGGGTGATCGGACGAACCTGGTTACTCATTTACTAGATAAGAAAAATAGGTCCGACCTGGGTGAAACGACCATAGTTTTAGGTTCTTAAATATAATCTTAGTATTAGATAGAAATTTGGTTGTGGTGGTGTGATAGTGAAAAAGTAATGATAAATTAGGAATAAACGTGTTTAAATCCAATCCGGGCCGGCGTTCCGACTGGTAGAAACATGAATTGGTCCGCCTTTCGATCCAGTTTGGACCAATGATCCGATTTTGATCAATATCCGTATTGGCTCGTGGACTACTGGTTCAACCGGTGGTCTAACAGGTAAACCCGGTTAATTAAATCAGTTGATCCGTTTTTTAATTATTTTTATCAAAAAAATTTAATATTAAAATTAACCACTTTTATTAATATTGTAGTTTATCTTTATTATGTTTTAGTTCATAAAAAATAAGATTTTTAAAAAAATTAAAAATTATTAATAATATATATTTTTTATATATTAATGACGTTGTTGGGTCAATATAACCGGTTGAACCAATGATTCATATCCGATTATTATTAGAACCAATTATTGTAGCCAAGGAATGAGATTGTTGGACTAAACTTGTGGCCACTTTGGTTACAAACATGTCTTAAACTCAGAAAATATCTTTAATTTTGAGGGTTGAGTAGACGAAAAATCAAAAGAGAAGAATTGATAATCCAAGGAAAAGATAAACTAAACATGTCGAGTTTTAAATAATACTTATAAAATTAAATATTTTATATCTAATAAATATAATAATGACATATATAATTTTGAGGCAATTTTAAAACCTGTCTAACGTTATCTCAATATATAAAATTAAAATTAGTAGTAAATAAATGTAAACAAAGGGGAAAATGATCTTAATAAATATTGATATAACTATTTAAATTTAAAAACTTAATAGTATAAAAACATAAAAAAGTATTCATCTAAAACCTGGAATAAACCTCCCTCAGTATTGTGTTTCTCTGCTCGAAAATTTTCAATGAATCCCCTCCACTTACACAAATTGCGAGTTTTCGCCAATCGATTTTCCCAAAAATCTCTCAACTGGACTACCATTTCTTCCAATTCGAATCCTCTTATTCCTATTCCTTTTCCAATTCTGATCTCACGAAGAACACTCACAACCCGAATCCAATCACTCAACTCTCCCAACCTCGGCCTCCTCTCTACTCCATGGGCCGCCACCCAGATCCGCCCCAAATATTGCGGCTCCGACGTAAGTCATTTTTTTCTTCAATATACATGCATACTTGTGTATCTATATCTATAACATTTGGCTATGCTTAAAAGCATATGAAAGTTGTTATGTAAATACAAATTTAAATTTCATCAAGAATTTGTTTACAATTTTTGCTGTTCTTGGTTCGTGCAGGTGAGGCCAGGAAATGTTATTGAAAGAAAAGGTTTATTTTTAATTATTTTTTTACACAATCTGATTGATTGTAAATATAGACACTTGCACTCTATGTATATATGAGTCCATTGCTAACTGTGAAATTTCTAATCTTTTGGCACTTTACCCACCTCAGGGAGAATATACCAGGTATTATTTGTTTTCCCTTCCAATATTAGGAATTATAGTTTGTAATTGTGTATTATTTGGGTATTGTGTTGTTTACGCATGTTTTTATGGTTTAGGTTGTGAAGGCACTACATAGAACACCAGGAAAGGGAGGAGCTTTAATACAGGTCTCTCTAGTCCTTTTATTTTTTATATGTTTTTGCTTTTAACATCATCAAATACTCCCTTTTATTCGATAAAAAGAGTCCCATTTGTCAAAAAAATTAGTTCCAAAATAAAGTCCCATTTCTTTGAATGGTAGTACAAAATGAGACAATGTCCTCAAGTTTACCATCACAATTTCATTGTCGTGCCGTCACCCACTAAGGCACTCAACTCAATAAATATCGGGGTAAACATGGAACGAAGTATATATTTTTAAAGTTTGTAAATTTTACAAAATGACTTCTTTTTGTGGTACAGAAGGAGTATTATTTATTGTTATTTTAAAAAAAAAAGTTAAGCCAATTAAGATGAAATAAGTCGCATTTTCTTTTACATGAGGTTATTGCGGTGGAATGACATATTTTGAACCATAGTACTCTTGCTAAGCATTTGGACGCAAAGTCATTCATTTTGTGCTCTATGGTAGCAATTTTTTAAGTACTTTTCCTCCCATTTCTTCAAAAGCAAAACAAAAGCAATTAGAGAAAGTTTTGTTTTATGTACTGAACTGTGTAACAACTCTAGGCATTTGGAACTAACTCAACATCAACAATGGTAATTGTTAAAGAAGACACCAACGAATCCATTCCTGTTTTTCTTGAAAGAAGACACCAACGAATCCATTCCTGTTAAGTTGCATGCCAACTGGTGCTACATGGTTCTCAGGTGACATATTTTTGTGGTATACATACCTTAGTTTGGTACCATTAATGTGATCAACCTAAAAGCATAGCCTGCTTTGGCACGGCAATGAAATATTAGCAGACTGTAAATTCTTTTTTTCTTCCTATATACTCCCTTTACGGCTAATGTTTGTTTTTATTATTTATTTTTTTGACAAAGCTCACTTACTCTGCTCCTTTATTGACATAAGAATTTATTATTTACCAATGTCATTGGTGTTGAATTCTGTTGATTCTCAATTCTTGGTTTCTAATCACAGTATATATGCCATGAGAAAGTCAAGGCATAGTTCAGTATGTCTGGTTCCCTCAATGTCTGTTGTAGTGGTGATTTCTCGAGCATTTGTTATCTCTGACCACTGTTTTTGCCGAGTAGAACTATACATGCAGTGGAATGAAAAACAATTATTTATTATTATTACTACCCTGCATTTTTCATCTTCTATTGTTCACTAACTTGTTCAATTTATTTTCTTAACTGGACATCTCTGTGGCTGTGCCTTTCTTAAATACTCCCTTTTCTTCTTTTGTCCTGGTTCTACAGGTTGAGCTTCGGGATGTTGATAGTGGAAACAAAGTAAATGAACGATTACGAACAGATGAGGCAATTGAAAGTAAGCATCTCAAATTTGTATCTTTTTGTAAATGTAACTAGTTTAATTTGTTTCTTTTGTTTTGTGTCATAGACTTTGTAAACACCTTTCATCGCTTCCGTATATGCACATTAACTAAATCTGAATGGAACTTGGAAAAGAGGTAGATACACTCTATTTGGATCACTGGGTGCATAAATTTAAAGTATTTTAAACATAATGCTTTTTATTTGGTAGCTAAACATGTGGCTCTTTCATTTAAGAACTAAAGATGCTAGCACATTCATTTGGATCTTTCTCCTAATTTTCTCCTTTTAGACAGAAGTTACTCGTGGTATTTGATTTTACTTTACAGTTGCCATATTTTCAAATGTTTTTAGTCATTAAAACTTGGGAGTTGGATATTTGAGCTGAATGATGGCTATGAGTTAAAATACCTTTCTGACCTTGGAAGCTACTTGGTTAAAAGTGTTTTATTCACGCCATTGAGTATGTGATGTCTATTTGCTAATATATGTTTACTGACTTAAAATATAATGGAAGTTGAAAATATGTGTATATAGCAGCGGTATTTTTTTGTCTCTGGTAATTTCTTTTGCTCCACGGAAACCTAATTGGTTGTGGTCTCAAGTTGGATGTGTTTTCCAAAATGTTTTTTTTTGAAATGACTTGACATGCAAAAGTGATGCAGCAGGGAGCTCGAGAGGATGAGATCATTATTTGATATATGCTGAGTCAGATAGTAGCATATGAGTTAGTGAGTCAGTATGAGTTAGTTACAAGGGTGCTTGATGAGGGTGTAGTTTAAGCTTCTTTTTCACAGCAAGAATTTCTATAAATAAGTATTTGAGTCTGTAATTTCATTTCTTATGCATGGCATGATAATTGAAAAGCTGCGAAGCATGTTTGCTCTCAATTTCTCCCTTTCTCTCACTTCTCTCTCCATTGAAATCTCAAGTTCTTCTCTAATGTCAACCTAAATTCTATCCTTCTTCCTCTCTAACGTCTGAATTCTCTATCTCTTCTCTCTAGTCTCTCACAGTTCATAGGTCAGAGCCTACAAGGTCTTACATGTTGATGTCTAATGTTCTTAAGGAAAACGAAAGAAAATCGTCATATATGTTTCTAGACTAATCAAAACCCTAAAGGTCTTAAGGAAAACAAGAAGCTCAAGGCAGAATTTCTAAAAACTGAACAGTAATGCATTCAGTATGACCACAGTACCTTTTTGTCCATTTTATCTTATGTCTCTTCAGTGTCCTAATTTATGTTTTTTTGCTCGACAAAATTAACTACCCCTTGAAATTTCTATTTTATGCAACTTAAACAATCGGGAGTCTGAGGACTTGGCTTCTTGGCTTCTTCCTCTTTTTTCGTTTTCCTTCAGATATCACAGACTCTGGGCTCCTCTGGTTCTTATTGTTGGTTGAGTTTCTCATCTGTTCACATTCCAAAATCTGATTTTCTTTAACATCCTACATTTGAAAGACTATGGCTCCCTCCATTATCAAGATTGTTGTTGAACTATGTTTCTTAATAGGCTCAAATACTAGTGGTTTGCTTTAGCTTTGCAGCCCTCACTAGCTTTTCCCTGGATGTTTCTGTTCTGTGTATGTAGTATGTGCCCATTCATATCTTTTTCTCTATTGTCCTACAAAATGGCAGCCACATAGTTATCTTTTTTCTTTTGAGTGATCGGTGAAACCTGTTTATGTCTAACTTCTTATTTATTTGAGTATCTAATCTGTTCAGACCCCATAGTATGGTTTCCTTTAGTATCCTACATTTGGAAGGCTATGGCTCCTTTAATATCATGAATTTGTATTTTTTGATGTTTATATAGTAGATAGCCGTCTTGGGTTGAGGATTATATTTTTTATTTCTTCCACTTATCTTGTATCCTTGGAGGACTTAATTTCCTCTTCGTGTTATCTGATGTGTTCTTCTTTATCTTAAAAAAGAACTGGGCTCCATTGGATGAAACATCAAGTAGGACCTATTGATGCTGATGACCTTTTGCAACAAACTTGTATCACATATTCACGGCTTCTTTTTACCTTAAATTTGGCTAACAATACTCATCTTACAATTAATTAGTAAACTCCAAATTAACCTATTTTGTGTGTATCTTGGTAAGTCAGTTTTCACGAATGTTTAGCTAATGGGTCAGGGTCATATATTTTTGCTATATATTCAAGGTTCTTAATGTTAATGGTTAATGTTTTACCTAATAACCTAAGACTAAACATATCAAGTGTGATGTTACACAGGAGTATTTGTTGAACAAAAGACTTTCACGTACCTTTATACCGATGAAGAAACTGACTGTGTTGTGCTAATGGAGTGAGTAAACCCCCGTTCTGTATACACCCCATGTTCTATTTGATGTGCATATCCCCATGGTTACAAACTGAAGCAATTCATTGTTTTCCTTTGTAATTGTAATCAGCCCCAAGACATTTGTGCAAGTGGATGTGCCGAAAACATTGTTTGGAGAATCTTTTTGTATTTAAAAGGTAACAAAAATCTAGTATTTTATATTTTAATGAAGTGTCTTTTAAATTTCATTTTCTAAATGTGGAATTATTATGTGAAATGCTTTTTGTGTGTTATCACTTCAAATATTTGAAACTTTCATTGTGATTTTGGCTAATAAATACTAATTTTTTTGTTTACATGCTATGGGGTCATGCTTAATTTAATTAATTCTTGGTAAATTTCATGTTTAATTTTATTATTTCTTGGTGAATAGATGATATGACGGTCACTGTTGGGCTGTATGATGATAAACCGATGTCTGCATCAATTCCTACACGGGTGACATGCACTATTGCAGAAACACAAGCTCCAGTGAAGAACATTGGAGCCACTCCTCAGTAAAGACGATGCATCTTATCTCAGAAGTTTCATTTCATTATCTAGTGAAGTTTAACTATCATATATAAATAAAAGTTGATATAATTAGTATTCCCTCTGTTCCACAGAAAGAGTCCCAGTTTTGTTGTTTCTAAAAAAACTTTTCATTTTCTTTTGATGATAATATTAAATGACACACTGTCTCAAGTTTATCATTTCATTATCATGCCATAACCTACTAACTTAACGCACAATAAATTTAGGGATAAACATGGAATAAAAGTGTATCCCTAAATTTTATAAATTTTGCAAATGGAACTCTTTTTGTGGAGGGATAATATATCTGTTACTTGAAGGCCATACTATCATACTTCCTTGGATTCTTGTTGTTCTTAATGATTGGAACTTGATAATTCTCGTCTCCTTTTTTCTTTTTTTTATATCTACAGTACTAAGAAGGCTTTATTGGACAATGGTCTCACTGTTCAGGTGAGTTTATATACTCTTTCTAAATTGATTGATTACCTCAAGAAAGTTACTGTCATTCCAAGATTTTTTTTCTTTTTCAGTTTTAAGGGTCTATCTTGTTAATTTTTCTTGAAATACAATCCGAAATTTTTGCCGTATGTCATGAAACGAACAATGATATGGGGGTTCTCAAGTCCCAACACTGTTCGAATGTTTAATGTGACATTAATAGTATTTAGAACAATTTTATATGAAGTAACTGTAGAGCAAACTAACTGAGACTTATATCTAGACTATTATAATTTTACAACTTGAAAGATTTAGCTCTGTTATGAGAGCCAACTATCAGAGCTCACTCTGTTAGGATGTTACACCATGATATCTCAAATCAAATCACTATATTTATCTTTTCACTTTTAAACTTCTTTGGCAGCATAGTTTGTGTAAAAGATTTTAAATCTGGTAGTTCACATTTATTTGTTGCAAGTCCTGCATGCCAATTTGATTTACTTGGACCACATCAACTTGTATATAACTCTAACTCTGAAATTGCATTAACTTCTTATTTTCTTATTTCCAACTCATTTGTAGGTACCAGCTTATCTCTTAACTGGAGAACAGATACTTATCAGTACCACTGATAATTCTTACATGAGCAGGTGAGTAATATATATTTTGTTATCAATTAAGAAATGACGTAGCTCGCCATTTAGTAGTTGTTCTCGTAATACAGTTCGTATATCTCCTGCATATTTGTGGATGAGTACACAGAATTATGTGTCTTCATTCTTTTGTCATTGTTTTGGACAACATAAACTATTGTTTGGCTAGTTCTGTAACACTGCTAAAAGTAAAATGCGAGATAGAAATGACAGGGATAGGGAGTGATAAACTCCCTTCGTCCTTCAATTTACATCACAACTGGGTATATTTTACACCATTTTGAGTTGCTTTTACAGTCATTTTCCCGTAAGAATAACCACCAGTTAGTTGTCACATTCAATGCAGGATAGAGTGAGTACCATATATTTGAACACTATTTTTTTTGGGTGTGCATGTGTGTGTGTGTGTGTATATATATATAGGGACATCCATAGCCACCGCTGGCTATGAATCATATTCCAGCCAACCCATCTTGCGCCATCTGTTGCAATGAGATTAGAAAGACCACATTACTATCCGCAAAAACTTCTTGCGGTGAGTAATTAGTTTTCACAAGAAATAAATTTTTACGTTAAAAGTAACCATTTATTCTCTCTCCTAACCCAACTTTTTCTCTTTTAACCTTAATTTTGGTCATTTTAACTGGAAAAAAAAATATCAACAACGAATCTTGTTTTGAAAATCTTGATGAGAGATTTCTAACGATATATAGATTGACAATTTTGGATCTGTAGCAAAAAATTCTATAATTCAATAATTCTTTGTTACAAATCCAAAATTGTCAATCTATATATCGCTAGAAAGCTCTCATCAAGATCTTCAAAACGAGATCCGTTGTTGATATATTTTTCCAACTAAAATGACCAAAATTGAGGTTAAAAGAGAGATAATTGGGTTAGGAGAGAATGAGTGATCTGACTTTTTCTTGCTGATACTAACCCTTTCACTTTAATCCAAGTCGTTGCTATTTGAGATTAACGGCAGATCAGTTGGTCAAAAAATGTTCCATGGATCATCTTCCATGTGTGTGTTTGTGTGCATATACATACAATATACTCGCCCTTTCCGGAAAAATATATACACATGTGTTTGCATATTCATTTTGGTTAAAAGTAATTACCGTAATTGTTGGTAATTGTGATTCTTATTTCTTATTGCAGGGCGTAAGAGGAAATCTCAGTATTGTACCGGATGAAGTCGAGCATCAGCATGCGATTTTCCTAGATTATGGACACAAGAAACTAGAATATAATTAAATGATTGTTTATTTATTCGGATACACAATCTTCATCTGATGAGGATTATAAGATTGAGTCTGTAGCTATAAATGTGGGATTCAATCAAGAGCCTGCACAGTTTTGTAGGCCTGAAATGCTTAATTCCTATGGTGTTTCTAATGAAGACTATAGAAGGATTTGCATGAGAATTTTGCTGTGGTATTCTTTTGTGGGTTGTAGAATTTGACCACCTGGTTAATATTATTGTTATTATTTATCAAGTAGTCAACTTCAGCAAAGAGATTCCACCAAGAGCCAGAATATTTATCTGAGGGGGCAAAACTGGTTATATTACTTGAGAAATTGAACTTATACGTAACGGGGACAAAAATAATCCTATCAGTAACTTTTTCTTGATAAAAAAATTCATTGCTAGATAGACAAAATTACCCACCAATTCATTAATTGTGTGGTAAAAGAAAACAATATATTTAATATAAATAAGGGTATAAATGTCCATCCAACGCTGATAATCAAAGGTTTCTTTTTATCAAGTCCACATTGGAATTTTGGTATTTTCACATGACATGTTCACAAAGCTTTTTACCTTGCAATATCCATGTGCAAAAATAAAAGAAAACAACCAAGATGAAACTTGGCCAATCTTACCCATTAACGTGTAAAAGAAAATTACCAAAATGATGGCAAAAAACCAGACCCTTACAAGGCAGTAGTAATGATTCATAGTACATAGATTATTGCTCAAAACACATTTCTCCAGCAGAATCTCCAAATTACTAACCTTCCCAGAAGCACTTGGGGATAAATATGTAAAATTTCGAATTTAGTCCTACCCTAAAATTTCCAATTTAGTTCAGTACAATAGTTTTATCAGTCACTGTAAAAAATCTTCTGAGGCAACCGTTTTGACTTGAGGTTGTGAAGTTACTAAAAACCAAAAAGTACAACACAACCAAAGTATTATTCTGATAGAGCTCAACTCAAAATGCAGATCTCTTTCTCAAAATTCTATAACCCGGCGGATTTCTCCAGTTTCTGAATTTGGTTAAGGAATATCCATGTCATCTGCAAAATATGCCATTTAGCAATCAGAAATTAAGTCAAGTGCATATAATTTGGACACGTGTGGGGTGTTTAAGCACACAGGAGTATGAGCGGCAGGGAGGGAGAGAAAGTACCATGACATGAGGGGCAATCCTAACACAATATACTGGGAATCCTGTATAAAACTTGAAGGGGCCTCCTGCCTTCAGGGTTTTCATTGCACAATCTAAAGAACCTGTGTATGGATATTTCCCCTGAGCATCAGGTTGCATCTTCTGTATTTGGGTTTTGACATAATCAAAGGGCAAACTGCAAGCTGCAGCAAAGAATCCAGATACCGAACTGGCCCCTGAAAGAAGCAGGGGAAAAAATTTAAATTAAAATCAGGCATGGATACAAATTTGAAGAAAAATAAAGAGTTTTTAATAAGTAAATAGGAGAGAGAATTCAAACAAGATGCTAATTGCTAAACATTCTGCTACTACCATCATGAAAGTTGTTTACCACGCATCATTTATCCACAAAAAAAGCATGCACCAAAGTGCCCGTACGGCAAAATACTTTAACAGAGCACATGATACAAGGTTAGATCCACAATTAGGGGATTCAGTATTTCAACCAAAAAACAATTAATAAAGTGATCCCAGATATCGACTTTTCTTTTCTTTTTCATTTTTTGACGAGTAAAAATATACTTGATGTCAAAACGGGGACAGCACCCATGTTCACTCCCATATACCAAAAAAACATAGGGCCTGCTTAAGAAGTACCACAAGCCCTAAACAGAAGAATCACTCGACCAAACGAGAACCGCCCAAAAAATGTAATTCCTGGATACTGACTATACAACCTAGAAATCCTACACAGAAAAACAAGTAAATACGGACCTTCAAGAGTTTTTTGGTTTGTTACAATATTACTAAAAAGTTTATAAAATAATTCTGACCAATATTCTCTTTATAATTTGTGGGAGGGGAAAGAAGAAGACAATAAACTAATCGAGCCAAAATTTGAAATTTAAGCGATTCAGACATGCTGTTAACGTTGATGAATACTAGGTCTGGAGAGGCACATCTACATAAATAAAGATGTCAACCCCCAGACCAATAACTCCTCTTTCAGTGGTGGCGGGATGCCAAGTTTCATATTTAAGTAATACGACGTGCATTAATATTAGAGAATTGTGATGTTAAAACTAATAGTCTGAAGGCCAACTCCAGCACAGGAGAGAGTGAAAATGCAGTTTAAAAAAAGAAAAGTTGACTGAAATTTTTGCTGCAGAACTAATACAAAATAAGTTGAAGGAACTTCAGATATTAGGTAAATTTGAAAAGTATCTTACCTAGAATCGTAGCACCCTCACCAAAACCAAGAGAATCCTTGAAAAACTCCACACTTTGATCATAAGATGCAAGCATCCCCATGTTCAGTGCCATTGCTCTCACTACAGTAGGGCCAGCACCTTTCCACAGCGCCAAAACTCCTTCGTCTGCAGTAATTCGATAGAGAGCATGGAATGCATTGGTGTAATTGCGACGCTGAGCAACAGGTAAGGTGGCATCAGCCTGCATACGGATTAGTGCTAGATCTGCTGGACTACCAACACTAGCTCCAATTGCTCCAGCAGTTAGTCCACACAAAGCTTTCTGATACAAAGGCAGGGGCTTCCCGTCATTGGATTCGATTGCCTTGTTGGTCAAAATTCTGAATAAAAAAGATGTTCCCACGAACGTGAGAAGTAAATATTATTTTCCAAACCACGTAAGGATTAAGGTTTACGTTTGCAATACAGTTGGATACTATACATAAGCAGATAAGTCCAATCTAGAGCTGGTTCAGGAGACTCGCACAAACACATACTTCCAACAGACTGTATCAGGTGCATCAAAAACATCTATATGTGCATATAAAGAATTTGAAATTTAGTAGGATGCGCCCAACAAATTGCATTTAAAGAACATAAACCCTTGTCGAGACACGAAAAACAAATAGTGTACTCTTGAACATTTATATATATATATATATATATATATATAGTACTCCCTTTTGTTCCCTTACGGTGTCCCCATTGGGATTCACACATTAGAAATTGAAGATGTTAAAGTAAAATTTTTGTGCAGAATTTAAAACTGCCCTTTATTATCTCCAAGAAGAAGTGCCCTTTTCACCTTTACAAAACGAAGGTAAAATGATAATGTTTGTATATGTTAGACTACCATGACAATGGTTTGGAACATCATTAAGAAAAAGATCCATATTGTGATGGAGGGAGTATTAACTAACAACTATATATTATTTTTGTTGATATTACCATCTAGCCACAAATATGGGGATTGGAACCACCGAATATGGAGTATTAACTAAAAAATAGGGTTAGCTGCGTATCTGACCCCGAAGTATGCACCCTTTTGCACTTGGTACCCCAGGCTCAAAAGCTCTTGTCCCGCTCCCACATAAAACTGTTTGATAACTAAAAAATGTAAAACTTGACAGTACCCAGCGGGATGAGAGTTTTTGAACCTAGGGGTACCGAGTACAAAAGGGTGCATACTTCAGGGTCAAATACGCAGTTAACCCTAAAAAATAATATCCCATATATCAAGTAACATATAACCATCTTCTCAAGAACCAAAATACAATAAAAAAATTAATTGAAATAAGGAACTTTCATCATGAATAAGTTCAAGCAACAAAGTTTAGGAACATTTACCTGAATGATCCAAGCCGGGCAGTTGTGTATGTAGCTTGTCTAAGCAGTCCAGCAGATAACCCCTGCTCAGGATAATAATATTTAGGCAATGCAATCCACATGAGAAGTATAACGCCAAATATGATAAGTTCAATGCTACAGATGACATGTCAGATCTACAAGTGATCACAAGGATAATGCCTCTTCACCTCTGCCATCACCAAAATCTCCAACTAAATTCATACAGACTCCATGTATAATTACTTCATTGAATCATTACCCTTTCTGGTGCAAGTCAAGGAAAAATATCTTCTAAAATGAGGCTGATCATTTTCATTATAAATCCAAGTGTCCAATCAAGTTGAAAATTTTCTAATAATCAACTAAACTCGGAAAAGCCTCATCGCAACTATTACAGGCACCTTACATGAAAAATTCTTTTAAACTCTACGTTGTTGAGCCATGTCAATATACAAGCTGGCATCTCCTTCTTAATATTAAACCCTCGTCTTCTCTTCTTTTTTGTTTTTTTTTTGTTTTTTTATTCCTGCCCAATCATTATTTATAACAATTCAACAGCTGGCCCTTTGCTGCAAGTGCATACAATCTTACCACAGACAATTATGGATTATTGGATTAACTTAATTTACTAATATGTTTTATTGCCCCATAAACTCTGGAGACAATGGCCAACCTTGTAGTGGTAATCATTCCTTCCTTTCCTCTTGCACATAGGTAAGCATTGTTATAATATGATTCAAATGTTATTAGAACCTTACATTCTTGCCGAATAGTCAGACATGTAATCAAGTTAATTTTGACTTCTTTTCAATGAAGATGGACAACCTTGAATGTTGTAATTAAAATGAATGTATTATATATATATATATATATATATATATATATATATATATATATATATATATATTCCTTGGCAAGGTTCAGATATCTAAATTGAAATCCGAATACATGAAGCAAACCTTGTAAAAGGCACCAATCCCCTCATTTTTAAGCATTTCCCGAGTCACATGAGCCGCTGATCCCTGACCCAACTGAATTCTCACCTGCAATTTATAATAGACCTCATATTCTTAGAACTACACAGTATATCTTGCTAAAAAAATATTTATTCCGACTCAAAACTGAAAATAAAAACATGTCAACATAAGATCTAAAAACATAAAAATGTCAACTTTCAGCTCAGCCACAACAAGTAGAAACAATCCCAAATGTTTAAATACAAGTGAATTGTTCAAAACAGCTCGAGATCTGACAAAACACCCATTTGAAAATTTAAATCCCTTCAAAAAAATGTCATTTTAAGATCCCAAAATTCAAAATATCAACCAATCCACAACTACCACATATTTAGTATAACATTAAACTGAATCTAAGATCTAACAAAACCCATCATGGTTAACATTCAAAAAACATATTTAGATGGATAGATAAAGGGATTTTGCATTTACCTTGATCATATCGACGGGTTGAATGACACAGGTAGCGAGCATACCAGAGGCTCCGCCATTAACGAAGGGCTTCACGGTGGGCCATACACCAAAAGATTTTGGCTTCTCCTCTCCCATTTCTTTGGATTTCAAAAATTGGAATCAACTAAAAGGGGAGAGAGATGGAGAGTAATGAGCTCAAAGTAAAAGCAGAAGAAGGGTTTGCATATTGGAGCATAAGCGATACGAATAAAAGGCCCTTAATATGTGATTCGATTTTTCTTTTTTAATCCCTCTACTTTAACCATATTCACATTTCATACCCCTGAAAAGGTTTTTCTTCTTAATATTAGTATTTATTACAACTAAGTTTTTAAGTATTTATTCACTTTTATAACTTTGATTCAATCTTTTTTATAAGTCTAAGTTTTAATTATTTTTCCTTATTTGGATATATCTTCAAGATTCTTGCATGCAATGTTGACTAATAAATTTCTAACAATTGCATCCACTTCATTTATTTCTTTTCATTTACTAAATAATCACCTTTGTTGTGCGTTTAAACAAAATACTAAATAATAATACTCCATTCCATTCGTTCTTATTATTATTATTATTATTATTATTAATTTTTGAAAGTCAATTCAAGATATTTTTAAACTCAAAATTAAGCTTGAAAATTATAAAATAATAAATCTTACAATGACTAGTATTTTTTAGATAATTTAAAATTTTAATCAATGCATTGATTAAAATTAAAGAAATTCATGTCAATTTTGAGTTTAAGAATGTCTTAAATTGACTTTGAAAAATGATCTCGAAACAGAGGTAGTAGTATTTTAACAGATTCGTCGAGATTACCGCCTAGTAAAATATTCTCTCCGTTCCTTAATGGAGTATAACTCAATCTATCTATATGAGTTTTTTTGTCCCTTAATATAAGTCGTTTGAGAATTTCAAGTAAACGTTAATTGTTTAGTTTCCAATATTACCCCGAGTATTAAATAATATACTTTTATTTTTCTCACTATTTTTTACCCAATAAATAATACTTTTTTTAATACTGAAACAATATAAATAATTAATATTATATTTAATATTATACAATTATTTTTTAATATTTGTGCACAACTTATACTCCATTAAAGAAGGGAGGAAATAGGTAGTAGATAAAGTTAAAAGGTAAATAGACATATGTCACGAGGATATTGTTGGAATAGTATTGATTTATGAGCATTTATATTGTTCGCCTATCGAGGACCTCATCTTGGCCACCCTATCCAATCCAACGGACTTTCCAATGTAAAATTTTATTTAAAATCCCATTGGAGCGGAATTAACAACACCATTTTCTATTGATGTTAAATATTTTTTAATAATAGTTTATGTATATTTTTTATTACAATACTTATTTATTAATAGTGTGACGATTTGGAAAGAGAGAGAGAGAGAGCGTACACACACACATATATTAATTAGTTTAATTACTTGTTGTACAAAGTTAGAGATCGGAGTTTCCTTCTCCGATCGTTCAGAGAAGAAGTGAAATAAATGGAACATAAATAATCCTTAAAAAATTACTATTAATACTTGTTCGCCTAGCTATCAATTAAAAAATCGACGTAAACCTTCACTATATATATATATAGTCCGGTTCTCTCAAGCGAACTGAAAGAAGTGAACTAGACGATTTTTTTCGTCGTTATAACATAAAAAATCGGTTTTCTATGCAATAGCGACGGAACCGTCGCTATAGCCAACTTCGTTCCTCAATTTATTTTAAGACTTTTGTAAAGTACTCCATTTTTAGTGGTACATATATTCTTATGCCTTTGTGATAAGGGCTTATCGTTATAGTTTGTTGCATGCTTTTCATTCGTTTTGTCTTGTGTTTTTTCTTTTTCTTTTTTTTTTTTTTGTTCCCCTTTTTTATATGGACATGAAAGAATAAGGATAACTATTTTATTTTTTTAAATAAAATATAAATTACTTTTAGTACCCGTAACCGATAAAGCCTTGAGCTGGTTTTTGGCCCATTCTATCTTTTTAACGAAACTAGTGAATTCTCTCTATTATTAGCTTTAAACCTTTTTTTTCTATTTTCTGTCAATTTTGTATGAAAATTTCTTAATTTAATTTTTCTTTTAAAAAAATATACAATTGTTAAACTTTTCATTTGTTTAATTTAAATTATATGGATCTGGTCAATTGATCAATACAATGTTAACACGCAGAGAGATCACCTCCCGGAATAACCTGCATGTCGACATTGTATGTGTGTATTGGACAATTAAACTATGTCTGTATTGGATAATTGACCAAAGTTAACTTTATAATAATCACTCTCTATTTATATAATTCTAAATAGGCTAAAGTTGGACAAAGAATAGGCTAAAATTGGACCCTTAAATAGGCTAAAGTTGGACCCTTAAATAGGCTAAAGTTGGACCCTTAATGTCTAAGTTACAAGTGTATTCTTTAAATAGTCTTAATAAGTGCATGGATTGGGCCAGCCTAAAGACGGCCTAACTTATCCAAGTAGGTTTGCAGTTGAGTATTGGACTCTAGGCTTAAAAGTCCAAATAGAATAAGATCACAAATGTGGTCAACTACTACAAATACAGTACGGCTCACATTTTCCTTAAAACCCTAAAAAGAATAGAAAAATGATACAAATGTTTATGTCGATTTATTGATCGTCAATAAAAATTAGTTGTAACCTTTTTGAAGATGTTAACGTCAAGATCTTCTGTCACGTCCCAATCACGTAAGACGCCCTGATTCTGCACAGTAAACACGATAAACACCACAAGCTTGTCGACTACCGTTACGTCGGGGAGAGCCTTTCGGCGTGAGAGTCGATATCGTGTTCACAAGGTTAACAATGGAGGATGTAATGTCTAGTGTATTGAGAGGGATAATAATTCTCGGTCGTATGTATGTGATTATGCATGAGAATGTGTGATGAGCGTCTACACTCTTTGTGAAGACTTCCTCACTAGGTCATACTCTCTTTGCTCGGATTCTTGCTGCCCACTACTATCCTCGACACACCCCCCCGATCGATAGGGTTCTCACATTGCATGTAGTCTATCCACTTTTTTTAGTCACTGCTTTTCTCTGGTCACGGTAATTTATGATCCCATCCACATTAATGCATGGCAGGAGTTTTAGTCAACCGTCATGCTTTTTCATCATTGCAATTCAAAATAATAGATATTAAAATGTCTAAGGGGTCGATCCACCGAACCGGCCTTGCCTTATAAGTTAAAATGGAAATAATATGGTGGTAAAGAACCGATGACTTTCACAGTTCAATAATAAAGGCCCAATGGATTAATTAAATGAGTAAGCCCAATTTACCCGGCCCAAAGAGAGGAAATATCATGACCCAACAGAAGATATGTGAAATAACTGGGTCCTCCTATAATTTCTACAAATTTTATATTCGTAACAATAAATCGTCATATATTTATCGCATTTGAATCCATGAAACTAAGGCATAAAAACTAAGTTCAATCGCAAATTCTCATCATAAAGTAGCAACAGCAATGAAATGGAGGGACATAACCGTAAAATTGCTACACTGCCGCCGCTTACATCCTATAGCGCCAGGCAGTGTAGCAATTAAGAAAGGCAGTTGCAGCAATAAAATATATAATAATATAATAATATGGGATGGGTATGAGAGTAATTAGCCTAGTCACTACAAGTTTTGTTAATTATGATTATTAGAATAGTATTCATGGCAACTGGTTGACACAAATAAGGAACCTTTTATCTTGTATTTCCATGTGTTACCAAGGTCATATAATCTCATAATACATCAATTCATGATATAGACATGTGAAGCCAATTATTAATTTGGTGATTTTTAGATGATAAATGTTTTGTAACTGCTCTTGTTACTCCAACACCCGGCAGCACTATCTCTTACCCCATATAATTGTTCTAACCTACCTCCTTTTTGTTTTATTATAATATATATTTCTTTGTCCATATGAATAACTTACACTCTGTCATACCTCCCCCATATACACATATATGTATATATAGTCCGTTTTTCAGCAAATTAAAAGAAACGAACTAAAAACGAATAGATTATAACGACAGTTTTTTTCGTCGTTATAGTATAGAAAATCGATTTTTATGCTATAACGAAAGAAATAAACGTCGTTATAACCGGTTCACTATTAATTCGCTCCCTCTAATTCGCAAGAGAGAATCGCGCTATATATATATATATACACACATATACGTGTCCTATTCTTTTCTTTTAAAATATCAATTTTAATTTGTTTTGAGTTTGCTTTTACTCTTATTCCAGATTGAATATTGCAAGAAAAACAAAAAGATAAAGATAAAGAAGCATAAAACAAATACTGACAAATTTTATTTAAAAGGGGGTGAATTGAATCCACCCAGGTTAACTCCACTCGGTGAATTGATATTTTTACGAGTGAAAATATTAATTTTATAAAATACTCTCTTACATGAGTATGTACCTTATTTATTATTTACGTTATTATGAAATTATCAAATTTACTTATAAAAAATATCAATTCTCTTTAAATACTTTATTGCTTTAAAATTATATTTTGATACAGATAAAATATATGTTAACATTCTATCCTCTAACTTATTACAAATTTATCAATATTACTCAAGTTTTTAGTTTATACTTCATCCTTTATTTCCTTTTTTATTCAGTAGTAACTTTTAGACACTCTCTTTTTTTGCTATACACGAAAGCCTAACCCTAATTAACTAATTAAATTAAATAAAAAATAATAATTTTCAAAAAAATATAACTACAAAATTGGTTGCTTCTAATTATGGGATGTTGGCATCATTTGGCTATAAAATGAGCAAACAATTCGGGCTCGACTCATATTCGCTCGACTCGAAATATAAATACAGTAAAATCTCTATTTAGGAATAGACTTGGAACCAAACTATTTGTATTCTAATTGAGAAGTTATTACTAAATAGAGGTATTGGTACAAAATATTTTTTGAACACCCAAAAATATTCACTAACAAAAATATCAATAAGAATTCCCTAATAATTATTATTCAAGAAATATTTATGCAAAGTAGTCTTTTGTAGGAAAATATGGTCTTTTATAGGAAATGTAGTCTTTTATAAGAAAATGTAGTTCTTTATAGGAAAATGTAGTTCTTTATAGGAAATATATTCTTTTATAAAAAATATAGTCTTTTAAAATTAGTATTGTCTCTCTCTCTCTCTCTCTCTCTCTCTCTCTCTCACACACACACACACACACACACACATATATATATATATATATATATATGAAATTATTACTATATAGAGGTATAATTTCTTAATACGGGACTTAAAAAGTATATAACATATTATAATTTAGAGCTTATTCCTATTTATAACTGACCCAAATTGGGACCAATTTTTTTAATAATATTGTAGAGGTTATTCTTATATAGAGTATTCCTAAATAGGAGTTTTATTGTAATTAAAATATGAGCAAATTTTAAAATACGATAAATTACTCGAACCTCCTCAAATTGTATACTCGGATCATATTTGTGACGCCCCCAAAATTAGGTATACGTCACCCATCTTGGGTCGCCACTTACATGGTACAGAATTTAAATACAACTTACTTAATATAAGCGTAGGTATACAATCGACATAAAGCGTGAGTTTGAATACAAATATTGTCTCTTAGATATTATACTGAACTCAAAAGGAGTCCTCATTACAATTATTATCACACTATTTCACGGAATAGTGAGGACTACTAATCTTATCATCTCGGACCATTATTAGTTTCCGACTTCGTCCCAAATTATATTCTCATTTCTGAAGAGAACGGTGAAAGAAAAGGGTGAGCTCAACTAGCCCGATAGAAGAAATATTATAACTAAGATAATGCGAATAAATTATCAATAGTCTTCAACAATGTTAAACCGATAAAATACAATGACAACCAGCTTTAATCTTGAGCGGAATATCTGCAATCCATTAAAAGAGTCAAGTAGAAAATAAAGTCTACTATCTTTTAGGTTTTAAAAGGTTTTCATCAATTTTTATCACTAAGACTCGGTTTAATGAATAAACCACAATATCTAATCATCCTTGTATCTACTGGCCAACGATTTTCATCAAATTATCAATGGTCACGACTATACCGAATCACCCCTGGTCATAATCATACCAAAACTATCCATCATTTGCATTACTGAGGCCATCGAGGACTTTTGTCACATCATTTATATCAAGCCATGATTATCTTAGAATGATCCCCAGTCATAACCATACTAAGTTCATCTATGCACGTAAGCCAAAAAGATAACATAATATAACATGAGGATGATGACAATGATATAAGAATTCAATAAAACAAGTTTAAGAATTAATTTATCTAGGAACCAATAACATCCAAACTGTCAACATGATCTTTGTTTTGTAGAGTAAAAATTCAAGAATCTTGAGAAGAATATTTCCATGAAAGGATCTTTGGATGAAGCCTTGAATATCGAGGATATTCTACTAATTTCATGGAGTATAGAAGTCAAAGTTTTAACCAACTTGGGTATAATAAAGAATGGAATAACAAAAGAAATCACCATGCATGCGATAGGCGCATACATACGAGTTATTCCAACAAAATAATAAATAACGGAACCCGGTCCGGCGTAAAAGCATGCATGTGGGATGTTCCAACAGAATAATAATAAAGATTTTAACCATGTCCTGTAAAACACACGAGACATGTGGATGTTCCAATGAGATAATAATAAAGAGGCGGAACCAGGTCCGTGTAAAACACATGCATGTGATGTTCCAATGTAGAATAATAGAAGAATGTCACCAAGTATAGGGATTAAGCATATACAAGGTTATTCCAATGTAATAAATAAGAATGGAATAATATAAGGATTTCACCAAGTATAGGGTATTCCGCATATACAGGTCATGTATAGGTATGTCACTTTTACGAGTTATTCAATGTAATAATAAAGAATGGAATAACGTAAGTTCTCTTCATGAAAAAAATAACACCCCTTTACGAGTGACAAAAAGAAATAATATTCCCTACCTTAGAAGAGTGAATATTGGAAAAGTGCAGTAGCAAAATACTTTTCTTCTTTCTCTCTATAGTTTTTCTCTCTAGAGTTTCAGTGAATTTGTAAGACCCCAACTTTTTATTAATGAAATTTAATTTTCTATTTATTATTTTGAAATAGTAAGGGTTGATTTGATTAATGTGGATAGTTAGGGGTTAAATATGCAAATATTTCAAAATAAAGCAAGTGGTCATAAAATATTCATTGTTGTTTGGGAATATTCGTTTGGTCGTGGAATATTAAATCGCTTGTCGGAATATTAAATGACGACAAGCCAACCATGTGTGGGCCCATAACGGAAAGCGATTGGATGAGGAAAACGACAAATATAAGTTGGTTAAAAATAACGGCGTAGTTATTCTGCTTATCTTGTTGGAATACCCGTTGGGTTAAAACACACTAATACGCGTTGTTAAACAAGTAGACACGGTATTGCACCAATTATTGATTCTTACGTGAAGGCACTACTCAATAATTATTCTGATAATTAATGCTCAAGATTTTATTTTATTGATTCAATAATTGTTGCGTTGATATTTTATATTCTTTGTTGTTTGATAATTGTCATTACACAATATTTTCCATTATCTGAAGACAATAATTCATATTATCTGAATAATATTATTAGAAAACATTATTAATGATATCTAGAAAGTTCTATCTAAGGAGAGGTTTGAATCACCAATTGCTTGCGCCAAGAAGAGAGATCCTTATTGGAAAGCCCCTCTTTCTGAAGCTGCTGGTTGTCGATATTATGATTACTGTAATATTATTTGTGAATAATTAATTATTGATTCATATGATGAGGAAAATATTGATTTTATATGGATATAGATGGAGAAAAATTTTAAAATGACAATTGTTGAAAATTAATATTTTATCTTTTTCCGATAAAATAATTCATTTAAATATATTATTTTAATAATATATTGATGGTGATATTTTTACAATAAATTCATGGTTTATAAATAGATGAGGTGGAAGAGAGAAGATAGAATTGGAATTATTTAATAATTGTAAATATTTTAATGTATATATATATATATATATATATATATATATATTTATTTCATGTGTGTGTGTGGAAGAAGTGGTGGGGTGAGAGAAGAAAGTGGGGAAGAGAGAGAGTTAGTGGAGAATTATGGGAAAGGAAGAAAGAGAAAGGAAGAGAGGAAATTAGAAAACTTATCCGTGTCTCAGATTTTGGTCATTTTTAGTTTGGAATTTGGAAAAAATTTCTTACAGTAAAGTTGTAGAGAATTTGATTTGAGCGAGAATGGGTATAGAATTAGTATTTTTCGATAACCAGATTTATTTTCTATGAATTGTTGAAGTTTCGAAAATAAAATAATTTTTAAATGAAGCGGGCCCCACTTTTTGGTTGGTGATTAATTCACATGTGAAATTTCGATTTTCTTTGTCGAGGTGGTGGCTAGCATGCATGCGTAGAAGTTTGATTAATAAAAATATTATTTTATTATTTTTTAGTCTCTTATGGCGTTAAAGCGTTTTCCTATAAATAGGCGCTTGGGTTAGAATTGAAAATCACACGTAAACAAGTTTTCTTTCTCTCTAGATTATTGAGCGTATTTTTGTGAGTATTTTGATAATTTGAGAGTTGCAATTCAGTCAAGTTTACATCAAGACTATATCCGAAATTTGATCGGATATGCGGTTATTTTGAGGTAAGGATGTTATTTTCTTCTCAAATGATATTATTTCTTCAATATCATTATCTTTGAAATATTGGTTGGAACTTTTATCAAATTTGGAACTTTTTTCATGTATGGGTTACTATTCATGAGTTCTTATTCACGAGTTCTTATTCAGCGAGTTCTTATTCACGAAAATTACTATTCACGAGTACTATTCATGAAAGCGTGAGGATGTTTTTGTGGAATTTCTATCTTTTGGTGTCGAGATTACTATTCACGATACTGCCTTTATTCACGTATACTCTGACTATTCAATAGAAAAATAAAATTTCTTCTTTTAAATCTAAAATATCTATTCGAGACTAGCTTTGATTGTATCCATGTTTTGATAATTCTTGAATTTTACACCACTATGATTATTTTTGAGGTACTTTTAAACATGGATAAAACAAAAATCTGAATCCTAAATCCTTAATCCTTATCATTTTGTTTCAATTGGATTCGTTTCTTTAAAATATTTTTCATCATCCTCAGTCTTAAATGATGATATTATTGAATATCTTTGGCCTGTAGTGCAAAGATGAATGATTTCTGAAGAATATCTTTGGCCTGTAGTGCAAAGATGAATAGGTGTTGAGATGAACATAACCGATTGATTAATATCTTTGGCCCGTAGTGCAAAGATGAACAGGTGTTTAAATGAACATGACCAACTGATGAATATCTTTGGCCTGTAGTGCAAAGATGAATATTTGATTCTGAGATGTATATTGATTGATGTTACAGGGGATAAAAGATAGAGCGATGAACTTTTAAATTCATACATAGAAGATAGTAGTTTGCATTCTCTACTTAACTCTTCTAATGAATTATTATTTCATTGCGAATATTGATTTAAAATTTGTTGTCTATTGTATTCTATTAGATTTTTCCCCCGTTGAAGACTAACGATAATTTGTTGTATATTATCTTAGTTATAATATTCTTTCTTGAGCTAGTTGAGCTCACCCTTTTCCTTTTGTTCCATTTTTCTCGGGAGGCGAGAATATAAGCGAGTACGCAGTCGAGGTATGGAATGAAGGTTCTAGAGAGTTGTTTAGTAGTCCTCACCATTTTTGTAAAATAAAGTATCAATAAATGTGATGAAGATTTATTTGAGTATAAATATTGTCTAGAAGATAATATTTGTATTTAAACTCACGATTTCTTGTTGTAATAATAAAGTTGTAGTTGTTTACATACCATGTATTGACAACTCGGAATGGGTGATGTATACCTATTTTGGGGCGTCCATGAATTAAATGAAATAATGAAGGAATGAACTTTCTATTTATAGAAAAAGCGAGGGTGGCTCTTGGTCTTAACGAAGGTCAAAATGACTCTTGGTAATATTGAAGAGACAACTACTATTATTTGTGAAGGGTAATTAACCCTTGGAACAATCAAGAAAGCGATTAACTCTTGGTAATATTGAAGGGACAACTACTATTTGCGAGAGGGTAATTACTATTGACGAAGGTAATTACTATTGAAGAAGGTAAATACTATTGTCGAAGGTAATTACTATTCACAAAGGTAATTACTATTGACGAAAGTAAATATTATTTACAAAGGTAATTACTATTCACAAAGGTAATTACTATTGACGAAGGTAAATATTATTTACAAAGGTAATTACTATTCACAAATGTTATTACTATTGACGAAGGGACTCTTAGATGATGACATATGGCCCCCCCATAAAATAATCAAACTTACCACAAACGTCTCATAACAGACTCTTTATATACATCAAGGATTGAATAAATATTACCACAAATCATTTTATTTTTAATCAACACATATTTAATCTTTCAACAATTATTAATCATTTATAACTTGTCGTCTCAATTAATAATATAACTTATTATACGGATGATATCTTGTGACAATAATTGAATCAATAATATAAGAGATATGATCAAACAATTCTTCAGTAGCGATAATTGAGTATAAATAAGTGACTTCTCACGTAAGCATCAATAATCAATCTGCGTACTACTACTTAACCACGCCAGACATTCAGTACTTTTACTACTAGGGTAGTTCAACGGTTTTAACGGTAACACCTTGCCGTTATTTTTATAGAAAGATAATTTTGTCGTTTTCTAACTACGACAATACTTGAAATATCTTGGTAATTTGCTTGACCCATGTTTCGCCATGATCGGATCTGGCTTTCCCTTAAATTCGGTGGTCCCAACTCTTTGAATCTGCTTCATTTGTGACAACCCGTGAATTCTTATCATTTCCTCCTCAGATTTTGAACACGAGTCTCCTCGTCGATTTTTGTATGAACTGCAAAAAGCTTCTAAACATCCCCTCGCTCATCATCTCGCCGATTGGTGTTGTTCATGGGAGGAACATTGCCATCCCGTTGCAGACGTTCTCCTCATTGGTGAATACAGCGCGTCTCCACGGTCTCATTTCTATTGTTAATATTCTCGATCGACATTCTCAAATCATCATCATAAAACAAGGGTTAATTAAGGAAATCAATATATCACATAATATCCTTATATACTTGACCAACTAAAAAATAAGCTTAGTAAAACACACTAACGAAGGATTTACTCATCTCTCCCTCCTAGTTCTATTCCCGATCTCCGCCAGAGATCATATCCCTAAGCTCGATACCAACCGCGACGCCCCCAAAAATAGGTATACATCACCCATTCGAGTTGTCAATACATGGTACGTAAACAACTACAACTTTATTATTACAACAATGAAAGCGTGAGTTTGAACACAAATATTATCTTCTGACAATATCTATACTCAAATAAATCCTCATCACATTTATTGATACATTATTTTACAAAAATGGTGAGGACTACTAAACAACTCTTTCTAGAACCTTCATTCCATACCCCACTGTACTCGCTATATTCTCGCCTCCTCGAGAAGAAAAAAATGGAACAAAAAGGAAAAGGGTGAGTTCAACTAGCCCAAGAAGAATGTTATGACTAAGATAATATACAACAAATTATCGTTAGTCTTCAACGAGGAAAAATCTAATAGAATACAATAGACAACAAATTTTAAATCAATATTCGCAAATGAAATAATAATTCATTAGAAGGGTTAAGTAGAGAATTCAAACTACTATCTTCTATGTATGAATTTAAAAGTTCACCGTCTATCTTTTATCCCCGTAACATCAATCAATATACACCGAATCAAATATTCATCTTTGCACTACAGCCAAAGATATTCATCATTAGTCATGTTCATCTAAACACTGTTCATCTTTGCACTACGGGCCAAAGATATTCTTCAGAAATCATTCATCTTTGACTACAGGGCCAAAGATATTCCATAATATCATCATTTAAAATTTGAAAATGATGAAAAATATTTTAAAAAACGAATCCAAAGAAACAAAATGACAAGGATTAAGGATTAAGGATTCGTGATTGCTTTATCCACGTCCAAAAATACCTCAAAAATAATCATAGTGGTGTAAAATTTAAGAATGATCAAAACATGGATACAATCAAAGCTAGTATCCGAATAGATATTTTGAACGAAAAGGAAAATTTTATTTTTTGATGAATAGTCTTAGTATTACGAAATAAAGGTCGATATCGTGAATAAAGTCAGATATCGTGAATAAGTAACTCGACACCAAAAGTTCCAAATTTGATAAAAAGTTCCAACCAATATTTCAAAGATAATGATATTGAAGAAATAATATCATTTGAGAAGAAAATAACATCCCTTACCTCGAAAAATTAAGACTTAAATTGGAATACCGTATAGTCTTTGAAGGAAACTCTGTGCGTCTAACAATACTCAAAGTATACTCAAAATACTCACAAGAATAAACTTCGAAAATATAGAGAGAGAAAACTTGAGTTTACGGTGTGATTTTTAATTCTAACCCAAGCACTTATTTATAGAAATTCTTGAACATCAAAGCGAAAAATTTAATATAATATTAATATATAAATTTTTTTTTCTACGCACATTCTTATAAACTGAAATCAGCTCATTTCAACAACCAACCAAGCCCACCAAACATATCAAAAACTTTTTTCTAATTTAAATTATTTTAAACTTCCAAAAATCAATTATTTCGGAGCTTCAGAACTTCAATAATTCATAATAAATAGCCCTTTTATCAAAAAATTTGAATCTCGCGACTTTTTATAGGAAATTCAATTCTCTACAACTTTGCAGAAGAAAGTTTTTCCAAATTCCAATCCGAAATTGACCGAAATCCACAAACGGGTGATTTTATAGGCTATAATCAAATTTCAGTCAATAAATGGGGTCCACCGACATGTTTAACATGTTTTAAACATTTATTGCAACAAAAATACTCTTCCTCCTCGTATACTCATATATCCCACATTCGTTGTAAAAATATCACCATTATTATATTATTAAAATATAATAATATATTTAAATGAATTATTTTATCAGAAAAAGATAAAATTTCAATTTTCAACAATTGTCACAATAAAATTTTCTCCATCTATATCCACATAAAATTAATATTTTCTCATCATATGAATCAATAATTAATTATTCACAAATAATATTACGAATCACAATATCGACAACCGGTTAGCCTCGAAAGGGGGCTTTTCAATAAGAATTTCTTCTTCTTCGCACGCAATTAAATGACCAAACCTCTCCTTAGACGTAACTTTCTAGACATTGCCAATAATGTTATCTAATAATATTATTCGAGATAATATGAATTATTGCTTCGATAATGAAAAATACCGTGTAATAACAATTATCAAACAATGTTAATATAAAATATCAACGCAAACAATTATTAACTCAATAAAATACTTTGAATAAGAATTACGTAACCATTATTGAGTAGTGCCTTCTTCACGTAAGAATCAATAATTGGTGCGATATCGTGTCTTAACGTGTTTTAACCAAACGGGTATTTTAACAATGATAATTGATGTAACAACTACGCCGATTATTTTTAAACAACTTATATTTGCGTTTTCTTCATCCAATCGCTTTCCATTATGGGGCCCACACATGGTCGCTAGGTCGTCGCATTTAATATTCCCCGACAAAGCATGCGAATATTCCACGACCAAACGAATATTCCCCACAACAATGAATATTTTATAACCACTTGCTTATTTTGAAATATTTGCATGATCTTACCCCTAACTATCCACATTAATAAAATCAACCCTTACTATTTCAAAATAATAAATAGAAAATTAAATTTCATTAATAATAAGTTGGGGTCTTACAAAGAACTACTATCTTCTATGTATGAATTTAAAAGTTAAATCATTCATCTTTTATCCCTCAGTAACATCAATCAACATACATCCGGAATCAAATATTCATCTTTGCACTCTGCATCGAAAGATATTCATCATTGTCATGTTCATCTAAACACTGTTCATCTTTGCTACTACGGGCCAAAGATATTCTTCAAAATCATTCATCTTTTAGACTACAGGGCAAAGATATTCCATAATATCATCATTTAAGGTATCAAGATGATGAAAAATATTTTTAAATAAACGAATCCAGTGAAACAAAATGACAAGGATTAAGGATTAAGGATTCGTACTTTGTTTTATCCACGTCCAAAAATACCTCAAAAATAATCATAGTGGTGTAAAATTTAAGAATGATCAAAACATGGATACAATCTAAGCTAGTCTCCAGAATAGATATTTTGACGAAAAGAAAATTTTTTATTTTTCGATGAATAGTCTTAGATTCGTGAATAGTCTTCAGTATCGTGAATAAGTAACTCAGACACCAAAAGATAGAAATTCCACAAAAAAACATCTTCACGCTTACGTGAATTGTACTCGTGAATAAGAACTTTGAATAAGAACTCATGAATAAGAACTCGTGAATAATAACTCATGAATAAGTAACCCCGACATGAAAAAGTTCCAAATTTGATAAAAGTTCCAACCAATATTTCAAAGATAATGATATTGAAGAAATAATATCATTTGAGAAGAAAATAACATCCCTTACCTCGAAAGACAGTCTTTCTAGTTGAAACAGGATATAAAGGCTATGACTTGAACTTGCACCAGTATATAGCAATACTCAAAGTATACTCAAAATACTCATAAGAATACGCTCGATAATATAGAGAGAAAACTTGAGCTTAAAGTGTGATTTTCAATTCTAACCTAAGCACCTATTTATAGAAATTGCTTAGAACACCAAAGCGAAAAATTGAATATAATAATATTATATATAAACAAAATTCATACGCCCACATCTTGAATCTGAATTCAGCCACCATGCACATCTTAAATATGCCCACAACATATAAAAAACGTTTTTATTAATAAAATAAATAAAACTTCCAAAAATCAATTATTTGAACTTGAACTTCAATAATTCATAATAAATAGCCATTTTATCAGAAAATTGAATCTCGCGAATTTTTATAGGAAATTCAATTCTCTACAACTTTGCGTAAGAAAGTTTTTCCAAATTCCAAGCGTAAATTGGCCAAAATCCACATACGGACAATTTTACAAGCTATAATCAAATTTCGATCAAGAAATGGGGTCCAATCGACATGTTTAACATGTTTTAAACATTTATTCCAACAAAATACTCTTCCTCCTCGTATACTCATATATCCCACATTCGTTGTAAAAATATCACCGTTAATATATTATTAAAATAATATATTTAAATGAATTATTTTATCGTAAAAAGATAAAATATTAATTTTCAACAATTGTCATTTTAAAATTTTCTCCATCTATATCCATATAAAATTAATATTTTCCTCATCATATAAATCAATAATTAATTATTCACAAATAATATTACGAGAATCACATTATTGACAACCGTGCGCTTCTGTGGAAGAGGGGCTTTCGAATAAGAATTTCTCACTTCTTGGCAAGCATTAGGTGACCAAACCTCTCCTTAGAGCGAACTTTCTAGACATTGCCAATAATGTTATCTAATAATATTATTCAGATAATATGAATTATTGCTTCGATAATAAAAAATATTGTGTAATGACAATTATTGAAACAACAATAATATAAAATATCAACGCAACAATTATTGAATCAATAAAATAAAATCTTTGAATAAAGAATTATCAGAACAATTATTGAGTAGTGCCTTCTTACGTAAGAATCAATAATTAGTGCAATACTCTGCAGTGTCTTCTTTGCTCAACAACGCGTGACAGTGTGTTTTAACTTTTGGGTATTCGGTATTCCAAAGATGATAATTGAGAATAACTACGCCAGATTATTTATAAACAACTTATATTTGTCGCTTTTCTTCATCCAATCGCTTTCCGTTATGGGGCCTACAAAAGATCATGAGTCAATGCATTTAATATTCCCCGACGATTCGAATATTCCACGACCAAACGAATATTCCTCGAAATAATAATGAATATTTTATAACCACTTGCTTATTCGAAATATTTACGTATTTTTCCCATAACTATCCACATTAATCAAATCGACCCTTACTATTTCAAAATAATAAATAGAGGAAAATAAATTTCATTTATTAATAATTTGGGGTCTTACAACCTCCCTCCTTATGAAATTTCGTCCTCGAAATTGATGTATGCGATACACAGTGTTTCAAAAGATGAGAATACCTCGCTTTCATTTCCGCTTCCAACTCCCGGTTCATTTCCTCAATAGCATGGTTTCTCCACAAAACTTTAACTTGTGGTATGACCTTCGTACGTAGGACATGCTCCTTCCTATCCAAAATCTTGACAGGTACCTCTTCATACGTTAAGTCTTCGGCTATCTCGTCCGGTTCTAACTCAATGACGTGGTTTGGGTCGTCCACATATTTACGTAACATCGATACGTGAAAAACGTTATGAACACGCGTCATACTTGGCGGTAAAAGCGAGTCTATAGCCACGCCTTATTCGATCGAGAATTTTAAATGGATTAATAAATCGAAGGTTTGAGCTTTCCTCACCTCACCGATTCTCTCGCTTGTGAAATAACAACTTCTTGCACCTCCTTCTTCAAATTCATCAGCTCCGGTGTGTAGCTTGAACAACTTTAACTTTATCGATTAAAGTCGATTATACTCGTATATCATCACGCAAGTACCTAGAGTTTTCATCTCCATCTCTATTATTTATAAATTATACGAAATGAGTCTTTGACAATATTGTACTTTCGTCAGAGTATCGATCTTCTACTCAACACGTCGCCTACCACGTTCGCTTTTTCAGATAAAGCATGGTCGTAATACATGTCTTTGAAATGAGTCTCTCTTGAGTTCTTCAAGATCTTCCCACATTCCTTGCTCCATTCGAATTTTGTATCTCTACGAGTCACCAAGCGTTAATGGAATAGCGATTCGAGAATATCCTTCAACGAATCTCCGATAATAACCAACTAAGCCTACAAAGCTACGTATTTAGATTACTGACTTAGGTTGTTCTCAACTGTGACTCATATCCCAACCTTGATAAGACGTTACAATGACACCTATCGGTTTACTATCGCACGAATATGGTGTCCCCTACGGAGAGTCGGCGGTGCATTCCACAAAGGAAGTCACCAGATAAAGGCTCAGTACCAAATTCTATAGTTGAATTTTTAACTCACGAAGTTCAATAGGAGCCATTCGATATGAGATTTTAGAAATGAGTTTTGTCTGGGTTCAAAGTCGATACAAAATTTAATATCGAACTTTGGGAGTAAGCGAAGGAATTCTTCAGAAATACGTCGGGAAAAAATCAATAACAACAGAATATTATTCAAATCGACGTGTCTTTATTCAAATCCATAACATGGACTAAGAAAACTTGACATCCGTAATAAACGAATAACTTCATGGCTTGATATGAAAATGTTTGACTACAATGGTTTGATTGCTTGAATTGAATAACAAGTCAAGCTTGGGAATATGAAAACTAACAACCTTACGAAAAGTAATCAATTTCGGCATGATGAGTAGTTAACCTTAAAATCACATCAAAACAAATATCTCTATAGAAATAAGGTTAACGGGTAATGTGATAGTGCCAACTGAATCAAGCAAGATTTTTAAACAACGGATGTAATGAAAGTTTCTCCTAACTGAGTCTCCATAAATAGGTCAAAGTATAATTTCTCCGTAGTCAAGTTCAAACGTTGAGCGCAAGCAAAGAGATAAAAGAATGGGTAACCCAGATTCTAGTAAGGTATAAACTTCGCAAGAATTTATAATTAACTAACCCATGCTAACTTCGTTCGGGTTCTCGCATTTTGACCGGCCACGACAAACGCTTCTTCGAGAACCGGTTGACTTTGACTTTTCGGGACATCCTTTTGAGTCACCATTCCATTTGACTGGTTTCGATATCGATAACTCTGATCTCGATATGTCCTTCTTTTCCACAATTATAGTATACCTTAAAGCTGTTAGGGCGGTTTGGTGATATGTCCCTCTTTCCGCAAGATTTTGTAATGTGACGCCCCAAAATAGGTCCATTCCATCCAACCTATTCTCGAGTCGCCAAATACATGGTATAGAAATAACTACAACTTTATTATTACAACAAGAAAAGCGTGAGTTTGAATACAAATATTATCTTCTGATAATATCTATACTCAAATAAATCCTCATCACATTTATTGATACATTAAAAAATGGTGAGGACTACTAAACAATCCTTTCTAAAACCTTCATTCCATACCCCGACTGCGTCTTTCGCTATATTCTCGCCTCCCGAGAAAAATGGAACAAAAAGGAAAAGGGTGAGCTCAACTAGCCCAAAGAAAGAATGTTATGTCTAAGATAATATAGAACAAATTATCGTTAGTCTTCAACAGGGAAAAATCGATAAAATACAATAGACAACAAGTTTGGATCAATATTCGCAGCAGAAATAATAATTCATAGAAGAGTTACGTAGAGAATGAAATCTACTATAATCTATGAATTTAACGATCCATCATCAATATTTTATCCTGTAACATCAATCAATATTCATCTCAAATCAAATATTCATCTTTGCACTACAGCCAAAGATATTCATCACCCGGTCATGTTCATCTCAACACTGCTCATCTTTGCACTAAAGGCCAAAGATATTAATCGATCGGTCATGTTCATTTAAACACTGTTCATCTTTTGCACTACGGGCCAAAGATTTTCTTCAGAATCATTCATCTTTGCACTACGGGCCAAAGATATTCAATAATATCATCATTTAAGACCGAGGATGATGAAAATATTTTTAAAAGCGAATCCAAAGTTGAAACAAAATGACAAGGATTAAGGATTCGTACTTGGTTTTATCCACGTCAAAATACCTCAAAAATAATCATAGTGGTGTAAAATTCAAGAATGATCAAAACATGGATACAATCAAAGCTAGTATCCAGTTAGATAATTTAGACGAAAAGAAAAATTTTCATTTTTCTATGAATAGTCTTCAGATTCGTGAATAGTCTTAGATATCGTGAATAAGAATCTCAGACACCAAAAGATAGAAATTCCACAAAAAAACATCTTCACGCTTCATGAATAGTACTCGTGAATAAGTAACTCGTGAATAGTAACTCATGAATAGTAACTCGTGAATAGTAACTCATGAATAGTAACTCTCGACATGAAAAAGTTCCAAATTTGATAAAAGTTCCAATCAATATTTCAAAGATAATGATATTGAAGAAATAATATCATCGAGAAGAAAATAACATCCCTTACCTCAAAGAATCAAGATTGCTTGGAATGAAAGGTCGAAGTGATCTTTGAATGAAACTTATCTTGACAAAGAACTCTCAAAGTATCTAAATACTCACAAAATACGCTCAATAATATAGAGAGAGAAAGAGAAAAGCTTATTATCCGGTGTGATTTTCAATTCTAACTTAGTCCTCTATTTATAGGAAAATGTTAGCCCCCCCAAGCAGACTTGACCTGCTACCTGATGGCTTTACCTGCTACTATTGCCACCCACCACATTTGAAATAAAATTCAGCACATTTCTTCACCAACCACAAGTGGGGCCCACTCAATTCTAGAATTTTCCACCAAAATCAATTATAAACCTAATTTCAGAATCACCACCTCTTAAAATTCATAACAAATCATTCGTTCATTTTAACGGTTCAAAATTTGTGGACATATACTCAACTTATGTATGTATAACATATCCAAAAATTACAACGATCCAACGGTCAGATTAAAAATTATAACTCACGCAATATATCGTAAAAATACTGATTTAATTTTTAATACCTCCATTCCGACAAAATTACTGATAAAACACCTCAACATTAAATCATTCAATTATAACCACATAAAACAAATAAATCCATCATTTATAAATATTTTCTTATCATATAAATCAATAATTAATTATTCACAAATAATATTACTGAGAATCACAATTATGATGACCAGTAGCCGCTCCTGGAAAGAGGGGCTTTCGATAAGGATTTCTCCTTCTTCGGCGCTTGATTAGGTGACCAAACTTCTCCTCGATGTAACTTTCTAGACATTGCCAATAATGCTATCTAATAATATTATTTAAATAATATGAATTATTGATCCGATAATGGAGATAATGTGCGTGACAATTATTGAACAACAATAATATAAAATATCAACGCATCAATTATTGAATCAATAAAATAAAATATTGAATAAGAACTCATGTGAAAATTATTGAGTAGTGCCTTCACGTAAGGATCAATAATTCAACAATACTGCAAATACCGGTGTGTCTTCTTTATGCGACCACAGTATTCATCGTATTTTAACCAATAGGGTATTCCAATGGTCTTAACGGAATAACTACGCTGTTATTTTTAACCAACTTATATTTGTCATTTTCTTCATCCAATCGCTTTCAAGTTATGGGGCCCACACATGGTCATTGCTACTCGTCGCATTTAATATTCCCACGCGATCATGAATATTCCACGACCAAACTAATATTCCCAACAACAATTAATATTTTATAACCACTTGCTTATTTTGAAATATTTGCGTATTTAACCCCTAACTATCCACATTAATCAAATCAACCCTTACTATTTCAAAATAATAAATAGAAAAATTAAATTTCATTAATAATAAGTTGGGGTCTTACATATAACATAATGACCCCATTGGTCTTTCTCCTCCCTCGGAACTAGTTATTCTTTGGCGTACCGCGTCTTCAAATGGTCGTTGTTGAATCTCCTCTTTTAAAATCTCCTCCGGACTCGCTTCTTCTATTTTCACGGCCACGATTACCACCGGAGTGGTTACCGCCTTTGTCTCAGTATTCTTCTTTCTCCATTTGGTTATCGTTATTCGATGATCGCTATCTTGATATGATCCTGGTTATGGTCCCTCGGTTGAACGTACTCATTATCTCGCTTTAACAACCGAGCCTTTGTCGACAACATCCGAATAGAGAGAAAATTTATGAGAATGAGATACTAACGCGTATCGGGTTTCAAACCTCTCGAAACATCCGCGTCATCGCTCCTCATTCTCCACCAAATGAGGTGCTGAACTCGATAACTCCGCTGAACTTCGCCTCGTCTTTGGGACACCGTCATGTTATTATGCTCCGGTCTAATAAACTCCACTTCCTTCATATAGACGAATACTTTCGTGGAAGTACTTGTCATTGAACTGCTTCAAACGCTCTCACGACATCGCTTGAGTGCGCGGTGGATGGGTACGCTTCACGATTCCCACCAAAGAATCGCCTCGTTCTGAACATAAAAGTAGCGAATGGAACTTTCGTTCCTCCGCATCCCAAGACATCGAATATCTTGGTAATTTGCTTGACCCATGTTTCCGCCATGATCGGATCCGCTTTCCTTAAATTCGGTGGTCCCAACTCTTTGAATCGCTTGTTGCGTGACAACCCGTGAATTGCTATCATTTCCTCCTCAGATTTTGAACACGAGTCTCCTCGTCGATTTTGCGTGAACTACAAAAAGCTTCTAAACATCCCCTCATTCATCATCTCTTTCGGTGGTGTTGTTCACGGGAGGTACATTGTCGACTGTTGAACGTTCTCCCTCGTTGGTAAAAATACGAGCATCTCCACGGTCTCATTTACTCCATCATTAATATTCTCGATTGACATTCTCAAATCTTTATCATAAAACAAGGGTTAATTAAGGAAATCAATATATCACATAATATCCCTATATACTGAACCAACTAACAAATAAGCTTAGGTAGGACACACTTGGCGAAGGATTTACTCGCCTCTCCCCCTCTAATTCTATTCCCCGATCTCCGCCAGAGATCATATCCCTAAGCTCGATACCAACCGCGACGCCCCAAAATAGGTCCATTCCATCCAACCCATTCTCGAGTCGCCAAATACATGGTGCGAAATAACTACAACTTTATTATTACAACATATAAACTGTGAGTTTAAATACGAGATATTGCCATCTGCATAATATCCACACGCAAATAAATCCCCATCATCATTATTGATACATTATTTTATAAAATGGTGAGGACTACTAAAAACTCTCTCTAGAACCTTCATTCCATACCCCACTAAGATTTTCATTACATTCTCGCCTCCCGAGAAGAAAAATGGAACAAAAAGGAAAAGGGTGAGCTCAACTAGCCCAGTAAAGAATATTATGACTAAGATAATATACAACAAATTATCATTAGTCTTCAACAGGGAAAAAAACTAATAGAATACAATAGACAACAAGTTTTTAAACCAATATTCGCAATGGAAATAATAATTCATTAGAAGAGTTAAGTGAGAATCAACTACTATCTTCTATGTATGAATTTAAAAGTCATCGTCTATCTTTTATCCCTATAACATCAATCAACATACATTTGGAATCAAATATTCATCTTTGCACTACACGGTGCCAAAGATATTTCATCATTGGGTAATGTTCATCTAAACACTGCTTCATCTTTGCACTACTGGGCCAAAGATATTCTTCAAAATCATTCATCTTTGCACCTACTGAGCCAAAAGATATTCCATAATATCATCATTTAAGATCAAGATGATGAAAAATATTTTTAAATAAACGAATCCAAAGAAACAAAATGATGAGGATTAAGGATTAAGGATTCGTACTTTGTTTTATCCACGTCCAAAAATACCTCAAAAATAATCATAGTGGTGTAAAATTTAAGAATGATCAAAACACTGGATCTGATCAAAGCTAGTCTCCGAATAGATATTTTGACGAAAAGAAAATTTTTCATTTTTCATGAATAGTCTTAGTATTTGTGAATAGTCTTGATATCGTGAATAAGAATCTCAGACACCAAAAGATAGAAATTCCACAAAAAACATCTTCACGCTTCATGAATAGTACTTGTGAATATATAGTAACTTCGTTAATAAGTAACTCATAAATAAGAACTTCGTGAATAAGAACTCATGAATAAGTAACCCCAATATGAAAAAAGTTCCAAATTTGATAAAAGTTCCAACTAATATTTCAAAGATAATGATATTGAAGAAATAATATCATTTGAGAAGAAAATAACATCCCTTACCTCGAAAAAGACAATCTTTAAATTGAAACACCTGATATAAAGCATGACTTGAACTTACAATCAGATAAAGCAATACTCAAAGTATACTCAAAATACTCACAAGAATCACTTCGATAATATAGAGAGAAAACTTGAGTTTACGGTGTGATTTTCAATTCTAACCCAAGACTTATTTATAGGAAATTCTTGAACACCAAAAGCGAAAAAATTGAATATAATAATATTATATATAAACAAAATTCATACGCCCACATCTTGAATCTGAATTCAGCCACCATGCACATCTTAAATATGCCCACAACATATAAAAAATGTTTTATTAATAAAAATAAATAAAACTTCCAAAATCAATTATTTGAACTTGAACTTCATAATTCATAATAAATAGCCATTTTATCGAAAATTCGAATCTCATGAATTTTTATAGGAAATTCAATTCTCTACAACTTTGCGGAAGAAAGTTTTTCCAAATTCCAAATGAAATTGGCCAAATCCACATACTCTGACAATTTTATGTTATAATCAAATTTCGATCAAGAAATGGGGTCAATTTAGCGTGTTTAACGTGTTTTAAACATTTATTACAACAAAAATACTCTTCCTCCTCAGATATCTTTCATATATCCCACATTCGTTGTAAAAATATCACCGTTAATATATTATTAAAATAATATATTTAAATGAATTATTTTATCGAAAAAGATAAAATATTAATTTTCAACAATTGTCGTTTTAAAATTTTCCATCTATATCCACATAAAATCAATATTTTCCTCATCATATAAATCAATAATTAATTGTTCACAAATAATATTACGAAATCACATTATTATGAACCGCGGCGGCTTCTGGGAAAGAAACTTTCCAATAAGAGTTTCTCGCTTCTTGCAATTGATTAGGTGACCAAACTATCTCCTGTAGGTAACTTTCTGTACATTGCCAATAATGTTATCTAATAATATTATTCAGATAATATGAATTATTAGCTCGATAATAAAAAATCTTTGTGAATGACAATTATTGAAACAACAAAGAATATAAAATATCAACGCAACAATTATTGAATCGATAAAATAAAATCTTTGAATAATAATTCATCGTAATAATTATTGAGTAGTCTTTCTTACGTAAGAATCGATAATTGATGCGATACCGCTGCCTCTTTCTCAACAACGCGATAGTGTGTTTTTTTAACCACCGAGATTCCAACAAGATAATTAGAATAACTTCTGCCAATTATTTATAAACAACTTATATTTGTCATTTTTTTCATCCAATCGCTTTTTCAAGTATATATGGGCCCATTAAAATTTCAAGGCCGTCGCATTTAATATTCCCCGGCAGTCTTTATATATTCCACGACCAAACGAATATTCCCCGACAATAATGAATATTTTATAACCACTTATTTATTCGAAATATTTGCGTATTTTACATGCTACTATCCGGATTAATCAAATCGAATTCTTCTTATTTCAAAATAATAAATAGAGGAAAATAAATTTTATTTATTAATAATTTGGGGTCTTACACTTGTAAATCTCAATTAATAATATAACATATTATACAAATAATCATCGTGAATGATAATTGAATCAATAATATAAGAGATATGATGCGTGAATTATCATGTGATAATTGAGTATAAATAAGTGATTTCTCACGTAGCGTCGATAATCAATCTGGTGTCTTCTACTACGCTGACTATGCATATTCATCATACTTTTTTCTACCGGTAGTTCAACGGTTTTAATGATGAACACTTCTGCCAAGTTATTTTTATAGAAAGATAATTTTGTGCGTTTTTAACTACGATAATACTTCCGCCATTAATAGAATTAATCGATTGATTGGTAGTCATTGAATATTAAAACCAAAAGAATATTCCCCACCAAAACGAATATTTTATAACAACTTACTTACTTTTGCAAAATTTATAAATATTACCCACAACTATAACATTATATCAAATTTATTCCATAATATTCAAAAATAATATTTATAGAAAATTCATCTTTATTTATAAAAATTGGGGTCTTACAATATTAATTTAAAAAATTCAAATTATTCAAACTTGATTCGAGATCGTACTCGACTCGATAGATAAACGAGTATTAATTAAATTTTATTTTATATTTGATAAATTTTGTGAACCAAATTTAAATAACTCAATATTCAACCTAATTCGGTTCATTTCCATCCTTATTTGAAAATTTTGAAATATTAGAGGGACAACGAGGCAGTTACAGTACATGAGATCCATTCGGCAACAGCCAGTCAGTAGGGCCACCACCAACCAATGCAAGTGCACTTGCCCTGTGTAATAATTGCACATGGTACACCGGGGTCCTCTTCCCATTCTACCCCCTCATTTCCATCTCTCTCCTCCTAATGATTCCATTAGCTTTAACCTAATAAATCAAATTTATTAATCAATAATTAGCTTTAACTTAATAAACCTCCACGTAGGCATGTGACGGTTTATTAATAAATATATTATTAGGATTCGATTACCATAAAATTAACTTCATACTACTTCCGTTCTTAAAAAAATTATCATTTAAGGTTTTGGCACATGAATTAAGAAAGTATCATTTACCAAGTAAAATTTGTTTGAAATTTTATCCACTACCCTTTTATGGGAAGTTGAAAACTATTAATACAAAGAAGAGAATTTTTTGGGAGAATGAGAGAAGGTAGGGGTAATATAGGAAATTAAATAATTTATTCTCCTCGAAAGTTGTAAACGACAAATATTTTAGAATAAATTTTTTCTTCTAAAACGACAATCTTTTAGGAACGGAGGGAGTAGTAAATTGATTAGTTAATTAACCAATACAATACTGATATGCAGAGAGATCACCTCTCGATCTGCGTATCGACATTATAGTAATCAATTGACCAAAGTTAACTCTTTCCTATTATTATGATGAAATATTCTATTTATAAAATTAATTGACAAGAATAATTTAAATTCGTCATAAAATATAAATTATTTTCATTTAATGTAAAGGTTTTTCTTGAGGTTCCCCTAATTTCACCAAATGGCAAAGGGCAAAGAAAGTAATTTACCAAAGACTGACCCAAAACATCCAACGGATGATATTAAAAGTGGGGTCTAACGAAAGCCTGGCGCCTGATGCTAGCGGCGGCATTACTCTATCGGATTTCAAACTTTTATCTATTCCCATTTTTATTCACCCAATATTACTACTCTCCATTTTAGAGACAAAAACAGACAGAATACACGCATAGCATAGAGAGAAAAACTCTTAAATTGGCCGGTCTAAAGAAAAACAGAGAGAGATATACATAGAGAGAAAATTAGGGTTTGTCTGAAGGAAACTTTGAATCTAAGAAATGAGAGAGATTATAAGCATACACATAGGTCAAGCTGGAATTCAGGTTGGAAATTCATGCTGGGAGCTCTATTGCCTCGAACATGGAATTCAACCCGATGGCATTATGCCTAGGTACATATATGGAATTCATTATTAGGTTACTTATTTTTGGATTTTTATTTGTTGTTTGTGTGTTCATTAAATGCAAAGCATTAACTTACAGTACATGAATTTAATTGAGTATAATTACAAAGACCTGTTCGATCTGTACTTTAATCATATATGTTTCCATTTTTCTTTCATATTGGTTGTGTTTTCTTACATTTGGTTGAAATGAAGCGTATGGGATTTGGTTGAGATACTTGTGGTGGATCTGGAATTTCTTTGTGAGATCTAATCTCTGTACGTCTTTGTGTGTAGTATTGAGTTTGAAAGTTTTGTGTTTGAATCTCACCGCTCATGTTGCAACTTGCAAGTGAAGTTGAATTTTCTATGTTTGGGGTGTGAAATGAGATTTAATATGGGTATATATACCGGTGACCTAGATTTTCTGGTCATCTGCTGTTTTAATTTATTATTACTAGCACTGATCTCATTTTTCACATATGTTTTATTGAAGAAAATAGTTTGGTAGAGTTTTGTTAATACGACCTTTTTTAATTCCAACCCTATGTTTCCAGTCTGATCAATTTGTTTCCAGGATAAAAATCAAACTGTTCCTAATGAATGAAAGCTCTACTGAACTGAACCATATGTTTTTAAATTAATGGTGGTCTCTGAAGATGTATCCCCCCATCATGTCCTATATCTACAACTATAACTGTGATATCATGCTTTCCATTTTGTGTTTGTACGCAAATTTGCAAGGACAGTTATCTGGAGTGAGAATTATAGTGGTTCCTAATATGTTGTTATTGTCTTTTCAGTGACAATACAGTGGGTGTTGCTCATGATGCTTTCAATACGTTCTTTAGCGAGACTGGTGCTGGAAAGCATGTTCCCAGAGCCATATTTCTTGATCTTGAACCAACGGTCATTGATGAAGTCAGGACAGGGGCATACCGCCAGCTTTTTCATCCTGAACAGCTTATTTCTGGAAAGGAAGATGCTGCAAATAATTTTGCAAGGGGGCACTATACAGGTATTCACATTGTTTTTCATTCTTGAGCAATTCTTTTACATGCCTGTTCACTTTTTGCAAACCTGAATTTGGTGATGTCCTCAGTGGGGAAGGAAATTGTTGACCTATGCCTTGACCGAGTGAGGAAGTTGGCCGATAACTGCACTGGTTTACAAGGGTTTCTGGTTTTTAATGCTGTTGGGGGTGGCACTGGTTCTGGTCTGGGGTCTTTGTTGTTGGAACGCTTGTCAGTTGACTACGGAAAGAAGTCTAAGCTTGGGTTCACCATCTATCCTTCTCCTCAGGTGCTTATATTTACCAACTTAGTGCTGTATCTCTTTATTAGTAGCACTTTTTTTCTATGTAATTATGTGCATTTTTTTACATTAGACATGTTTCAGTAATGGCCTTTGTTCCTAATTGGATTTTAGCAGTGTTGAGCTGTAGATTAGTGGTCTATGCATGACAATGGAACTTGAAAGATTTATAACATAAAACTAGAGAGATACTAGTTAATATTAAATGTGTGCGTATAATGGCCTCATTGGCCAGAATCTGAAAAAATGTTTAAAAATGGTATTACGGATTGATTATTGTTCCATATGTATATTTAGGCCTTGGCTGAAGGCACATTGTTGTTGATTGCAGGTTTCAACTGCGGTTGTGGAGCCATACAACAGTGTACTCTCAACACACTCCCTTCTTGAGCACACAGATGTGGCTGTGCTTTTGGATAACGAAGCCATTTATGATATATGTCGGAGATCCCTAGATATAGAGAGGCCCACTTACACTAATTTGAACCGATTGATATCTCAAGTCATATCGTCCTTGACTACTTCCTTGAGGTTTGATGGAGCCATTAATGTGGATGTTACAGAGTTCCAGACCAACCTGGTACCATATCCTCGAATCCATTTCATGCTTTCGTCATATGCTCCCGTGATCTCAGCTGAGAAAGCATACCACGAGCAGTTATCAGTTCCTGAAATCACAAATGCAGTGTTTGAGCCCTCGAGCATGATGGCAAAATGTGATCCCAGACATGGAAAGTATATGGCATGCTGCTTGATGTACCGTGGAGATGTTGTCCCCAAGGACGTCAATGCGGCTGTTGCCACTATCAAAACCAAGCGAACTGTTCAGTTTGTTGACTGGTAAGGATTATCTTTTTTTATATAGCGGAAAGTTGAGGATATCCCATTGAGGAAGGATCGTGTACATATTTACTACACTAGCACGGAAAAGGTACCGGCTTGGGTGATTCATTGGTTCAACTGATGGTTTGACCTGTCAAATCATGATCACGATAAATAATTTCAAATTTATAAATAAAATTAATAAGAAACTCAAGAAAAATATTTTAAATGTATTTAACATAGGACATCACTGTTGTTATATATTTGTTATTTGCATACACTTTTTACTGGATAAAATAAGTTCCTTTACGTCTTCAAGGATAACAAGTAATTAAATGTTTCTTTTTTCTCATGCAAATATATTTAATTTTCCATATAAATGTAAAGGTGTTGTGAATATATATTCTTATATGAATATGAATATTAAATGTATATTCTTATACGAATATCAAGTATGTTCTGGTTCTTCTTATGCCTAGAACATAGTAACCATTTAATGAAAATAAAGGGCAAGTGAAAGCAATAAATTTGGCTAGGTTATTCATATATTTAGGTTTTCAGTTCAAGCCTTGCTGTTACACCTGTCTTGGCTCACGGGTTTATTCCAGCCCTCTCCCCCTTCTCTCTCCTCAGCCCTCTGAGCGGTTCGACCTTGGGTTAATGACCCAATAAGCAATCCAGTCTGATCTAAGTACTGGGTCACAGTTAAACCGGCTGGATCAGGAATTCAGGATGTGTTTGGTGTATCATAAATGACTATATATTTATGGGCACAAATAATTATATCTAAGATGGTATAAAATCCAAAAAAAAAATAATCAATGTCAAATCAGCAGGATGAGATTTTCAATAAAGTATGATAAAGAGGAGTGATGAGTTGTCAGGAACGAGAGGAGCCTTATACTTTTGTTTTTTATTTGGGGAGTGGAGTGGCAGGGTTGTTAAGAAGGGGTCATTACTCATCATGGTCTGATTTTTGTGATTAACAAACAATGAAGTTTGGAATGGGGTTACTCTGTTCTAGACCATTAAGTTCTGGCCGCAGATTATTAGAACAATGTTCTTTATAATGCAACTTGGATTAGAAATGCATAGATGTATCTACATCATGATTTTGTAACACCTTTAGTTGTCCATTTTATCCATGTATGTATGTCCAATCTGAAGACTTGGTCTTTATGTGTTTTCACAGGTGCCCGACTGGGTTTAAATGTGGTATCAACTATCAAGCTCCAACAGTGGTGCCGGGAGGCGATCTTGCCAAGGTGCAGCGAGCTGTTTGCATGATTAGCAACAACACAGCAGTGGCAGAAGTGTTCTCACGTATTGACCACAAATTTGACCTCATGTATTCAAAGAGAGCATTTGTGCACTGGTATGTGGGCGAAGGTATGGAAGAAGGAGAGTTCTCTGAAGCCCGTGAAGATCTTGCGGCTCTTGAGAAAGATTACGAGGAAGTTGGTGCAGAAGGTGTCGATGATGAAGAAGATCCTGAAGACTATTGAAGTGGTAGTGGTATGGAAAAATTTGTCAAGATATGAGCACTGGCCTTTATCTTTCTGTTCTACCCTTTCTTATTTTTGTGTATTACGCCATTCTCTAACCTATGGTATGAATTTGTTAAAGTTGTGTTTCTTCTTCTATGTTGTGAATGGAATATTTTTTGTGCTATTAAAAAAGTGATTTTTAAGGTGCCCATCTCTATCAGGAGCAGTAGCCTGCCTTTTTTTTAGGTTTGTCGGGTTAGCATATGGTCATGACTAGACTACCTTCAATTGTGTATTAAATTGGATTCAAACTTGATGGTTCCTTTTGATCGTGAACAAGCCACCATTTAGTTATAACACACCATCAGACTACAGACATGATTTTCGCTAATGATAAATTTGCTCGACAGACGCGAATTGGGGCCAAATAGAAAAAGGGCAAGGCAGTAATTCACTTCTCTTTTATCTTTTAACAAAATAAAAAGATTTTTTTGAGATTTTACAGTGTTTTGTATTTGTTATGAAAATATGAGTAATGCAGGATATCAATATAAAGCTCCAAAATCTAAAAATATTGTTAGTTGATTTCAAGTCGTTTTTTTCGAAAAAAAACAAAACTTCAACCAATCTTTCTTCAACAACAAGATAAACTCAAATTCTAATTCAAAACTTTTCATAAGTGTTTCAATAAAAAAAAAACTAAAATAGTACTAAGATTATCATTAATTTGAGATGTTTTCAAACTCAAAAATAAAATAATTTATTAAAATTTGAAAATAATAAATCTAAGATAGTAACTTGCAATAAATTGATTAAAATTAAACCAAAATTCTTTATGTATGTTGTTAACCAAAATTCTTTATTAATCCAGAAAATACATCTATTTTATAAATAAACAAGAGTTAAAATAAGTAGTAAATATTGACTTATTGAGCGCCAAACTCTTGAATCGGCATAAGAAAATTAGGGTTTGTACTTTGAATGGAAGAAACGAGAGAGGTTATAAACATAAAGCAACATCAGGAGGATTCAAATTCAAATTTGACCGAGAAGGAGAAGAATGATAAGAAGAAAAAATGTACGAGTATAGAAGGGTATCAAATTGAGGGTTTATCCATCGCAGGGCACGAAACATGCGTAATTCTCCCCACTCTCAATTTATCATTCGACATCGGCAGGTGCCCTCAACGCGCTATTTCCCAATCATTCCTCTTCATCTCTCATGGCCACATGGATCACATCGTAATTCTCCCTACCCCTCCCTCTATATGAATTTTCCTCTTCTTGTTTTTGTAGTTGGTGGGTATGCTGTATCTAATGATGTATGTACATACAGAACACTAATTGCTCAAATAGACAATTTTTCTTCAGTTCAGTTTTGGGCTGCAAATTCTCGCATGACTTCTATTTGTGTTTATGATACTTATTAAAAATAATCTTTATTTTATATAGGGAGGGCTGCCCATGTATGTTGCAACTCGGGGCTTATACAGTATGACGCCCCCAACCATTATTGTACCAACAGTTATAAAACAAAGTGTTGAAAGGCTATTTGAGGCACATAGATCAATGGACCAATCAGACCTGAATCATACACTAATTGGCTTGGATGTTGGTAATGTTCCCAATTTTTAATCCAATCTTTTTAATCATTCTAACATTTTCGGTCTATTTTCTTTAAGCAAAGTTAATGGCAATATGGCATGTACATTTGCAGGAGAAGAATTTCGCTTGAGAAAGGATGTGAAAGTAAAAGCATTTAGGACTTACCACACAATTCCAAGCCAGGTGTCCCTCCTTATTCTCGTAAAGATGCTCTAGAAACAAGATTTTCTCTGAGCAATATCAAGGTACTAATCAACTTTGCATGTGATCAATGACAGGGATATATAGTTTATTCTGTAAAACAGAAACTTAAGAAGGAATTTGTTGGCCTCCCAGCAAATGAGATTAAGGATTTGAAGTTTTCTGGTGTGGAGGTTTGTCTCGAGTCTCTGGACAATTACAACCACAATAATATGTGTACTATGAAGTGTCAATGCTGGTGATCTGTGTGCAAACTTTTACAATTTCGTATTGTTCCCTTTGAATGTATATGTAATACATAGACACTTATATACACACATTATATGAGTTTATGTGTGTGTGTGTGTGTGTGTGTGTGTGTGTGTAAGTGGTACACACTATATTTGTGTTGGTGTGTTTGTGCGTGTGTGTAAGTGATAAGTGTGTGCATGGATGGTTATCTATGTTATAGAGATATTGAACTACAGCTAGGATTTATTTTTTTGGGGATCAGGCATTTAAGAGCAATTTAAGAACAAAAATTGGGGTCAGGAATTTGAACTGAAGTAGTTCTGAAGATGGTTTTCTTACCAGATACAGTGATGGAAGGAGTTTAAATTGGAATTAGATTTTATACTACATTACTTTCCCATTCTATAGTTTTGCCTCTTTTTCGATTTTTTTGATAGGTAAATAGTTTAAGTTTGCTGTTACTCTGTATCTTCTGGTCAGATGGTATTTGACACAGCAGACTGTAGGAAACTCTCAGTCATCATGAAAATTTGGAGAACATTTTTCAAGTTTTATTCTCTTTCCCACAGTTTTTCTTCATTCAATTTGATTGCGACACTTTTGCGTAATCAATCACCATATATGTATGAGCATAACTATAGAAGTTCGTTCATCTAGACAAATGACTATCAGGGGCGACGCTGCTAGCGGAAACTCAACTATTGTGTTTTCCAGTGCGAGGGAACACACTCGTGGACCTCTTGCCCATAGCACATAAAGTTCAGGGAAGAGAGCTACAGAGGCCAGAGGGAGTGAGCTAATGACCTAATACGAGTCCTTCATACAGGATAAACATACAACCCTTGTATGCATGTTACTACTAATCAAGGAAGTATGCTTTCTCCTCTTCTTGTAGTTAAGTACCAACTGCCTACTAGTTTCCTTTCCCTTTTCCCTTCTAATAGAAAGCATATCTTCTTAAATACTGGAAGTAAGCTTGTAATTGTAAAAAGTTTAATCTTCAGAATTCGTAATTCTTTGCTTGGTTCTTATATTCATTAAAGAAGCACAAATTGCGTAATTTATTATTATTAATTTTTTAAAAAGATTTATTTATTTATCTTTTTACATTTTCACCCCTTGCCAAACGAGATCTACCTCAATTGGTATAAGACTCCCCCTTTCATGGATTTGAACCTCAATGGAGGCATTATTTGATCCAGCTTTAGTGGAGACATGATCTTGTAACCTGCTACTACCTTATTTCCTTGTGTAGTTTTGAGGCTAGGTTTTATGCTATGGACATGGTGAACTGCAGCTAGGATTTTTTGACGTAATAGTACTTATTTGGCTGTTGCCAAATTACCATATAATTTCTGAATAATTGTCAATGCTAGTTGGGATTTTATAGATCCATTTTTACATATTATTACTGATGTAAACACTATTATTATTATTAATGTAAAAACTATCTTATATCTTATTAATTTTTACATAAATTGTTCCATGGCGTGGTAAAGGTGCATAATGTTATATTAATGCATTCACATTATGAAATCTTCTTTAACCACTTTTTTAAATATTTAGTATCTAACATTTTCAGGGTTTTTCTTGACAGGTTACTTACACTACAACAGCACCTGAAATAGCTTTTACGGGTGACACAATGTCGGACTTCATCGTTGATGATGCTAATAGTGATGTTTTGAATGCAAAGATTCTTATCATGGAGGTAGTAAATTTAAAGTTGTTACTAATTCTTTAATGATATGCTTAAGCTTTTGGTGACACTTTTGACATTGCATTCAGAATTAAATGTATACTTTATGGGATGTTTTATCTGCTCGGCTTAGTGTTGCTCATTTTGCATCTCAATGATTTTCCAGTCTATTCGCTTATATCTCAAGGTTAGCAGCCAAGTATATAGCTAGAAAAGGGAAACACTTGTAAAGTATACCTTGGTCCCAAGATTTTTTTTTGTTCTTCAAGCTTTTTTTATTGATTTCTGTATCAAATGCAGAGCACCTACGTTGATAGTTCAACAACAGTGGAAAATGCAAGAGATCATGGGCACACTCATTTGTCTGAGGTGATCTTTGTCATTTTATTGTCTGTGTTTCATGCTGCAACCTTGGATTCTTATTCATGTTTATGCTGTTTTGATGAACTTCTATCAGATAATCAACTATGCGAATAGGTTTCAGAACAAAGCAATTCTTCTGATCCACTTTTCTGCTCGCTATCAGTTAGATGTAAGTAATAGTTATTTTTTCACCCCACCTTTTTGTATCATGTTTTTTGCATAAGAAATATGAGCGGTACATTTACTGTCCTAATAAAATAGTAACAGTTTCTTTCCCCGGCCCCCCCTTTTCCCCCCAGATATAATTAAGTTATTTGTGTGCTTATACTTTATCAGGTTATTCAAGATGCTCTGTCTGCATTGCCTCCTCCTTTGGCTGGCCGAGTTTTTGCCCTTACTGAAGGATTCTGATGAGAAGAACGGATTTGTGAACACATTTTGAATCAGATTGACCACAAATTTGACCTCATGAGGAGTGAGAAAGTGTTGTAGAGAGAGAGAGGAGGAATATTTTACTATCATTTTACCTTGGGTGTTTTGGAGTATAATTTTATACTCGTGTTTGTTTGGAGTATAATTTGAGTGCGTACGTAAATATACTTGTGTTTGTAAGTTTTACGTACAATGAGAAGCTCCAAACTTGGTTTTTTGATTATTTCTATAATAAGTGATTATAAGCCGTTTTAAAAATTGAAAATTATGATTATCTCAACAAAAAAGTGATTATAAGTCATTTTAAAAATTGAAATTTTTGATTATTTCAACAAAAGTGAACTCTTATTCTATTTGTTATTTGAAACTTGAGAACCACATTGCTTGGAAAAAGATTTTGAGATGTGACCTCAGGTATGATTGTACCTCCTCATTCATAAAGAAATGGGAAAGTGTATCTTATCATTACAACCTCTAGTTTAAAATAAAATACAACTGAAATACTCCAGAACATATACCAAAAGCATCAGTGTAATAAAACAGTGTTATGTCGAAGAAACAATATTCTTTTTCTTCTCCTCCTTGTCCTCGAAACATACCTAACTACCATTGTCATCCACCATAACTACTTCATTACCTCTACACAGCAGTCTATTAAAAAAGGTCAAAATGCGGAATCCTCTTCATTTCTAAGAAGCTATGTACAAGTCTTTTCATCAACAGAGTGCAGCTGGGCCTGCACCTTGTGCTTCTTATTCAGGTACGAATTGCAAAAAAACCAAAACCAAAACCAAAAAATCAGCATTTATATGTTACTGAACACGGTAATTCAAAAAGTTTAAACATAGTATTTCTAGGAAATGGACATGCTAATAAATCCTCAAGGGGTGGGAGAAATGTCAGAGGAATAGCCTCAAGGTCGCTACTTCCAATTCCCATATCCGGGGCCAAAATTACGAACAAGAAAAAGGAGAAAGTAAATTAACCCCTAAATATCTGTAAAGCAAATTAGTTGTTGGGTTGGGTCCACATATTTCTTTAATCTCTATTTTCTAAAATGGTATTGCAAGTGTGACACTCAAAATGGGACAAAGGGAGTATATATATGTTAAAACTGAAAAGGGAAAAAACATTAGGATTAGTTTATGTGTAAGTTTTTGAAGTTAAATGGACATAATTAATGGTCAAATAGTATATGAACTAGAATAAGTACCAGTGGAATCATCCAATCAATCACTACCAAAATCTTCATAACTCAAGCCCTCTGATATGGTGTCCAACCTCCTATTTTCTCCTGAAAGACCAGGAACCAATCATAATTACAGTGTTTCGAATTTGAGATAAATTTACAAAAGCCTAAAATCTTACCTTGGTTCTCACCTCTACCATGGGAATTAAAGAAGTTGTCTGAATCTGTTCCTAAGAAAGGGGACCTAGAATAGTCCTCCAATATATCTGAAAAAAATCGGAGAGAAAAAAAGTTATTAAGCAGTAATTTTTAACGTTGGTTCATTGAGATCAGTTGATCAATGCAAATATATCTACCATGTTCTTAATGTTTGTAATTATATATAATTACGTTGTGCGTGTGTATTGTGTGTCTCTGTCTGTTTGACTGATTTCAAACTCAGTCAGACAGACACAGACACATACTACATAATTATATATAATTACTAATATATACATTATATATATATATATATATATATATATATATATATAGAGAGAGAGAGAGAGAGAGAGAGAGAGAGAGAGAGAACAAACCAGAATTATGGGAAAACTCGGGTGTTAAGTCTGATAGACAAAAGTTCGGAGAAATCTGCACCAATAATCCATACGAAGTAGTATCAGCATTTATCATCGTTTCATTCAGGGGTTTTGAATTCGACTCTACACTACTGAAAGACGATATAGATGCAGGATGTGTTTCTATGACATTGCCATCAGCACCATAGATGAACTGCGACATGCCAGGATAGCCAGCTTCTGTTTTGATCATCCCCCCATTCACTCCTTGTGACATGCCCACATTTGAACTCTGAGCCAACAACTTGTCTGGCGAAATATCAATCTGTCTGGAATGAGCAGACATATCAACAGTTGTTTGCATGCTTGAGGGCATTAACAAACCACAGTTAGTGAATTCATTAGGTATGTTGGGAGTAAGGGGCTGCTGCATGTTCTCTGTCTTTAAAGCAGGTCCCATATTTTCTGGGGCATAACATGCTAAGTTCTGAAGTGCTGCCAAAGAATGAAAAACTTAAATATTTTGGCAATGGAACATAAACTGTGGATTTTGGATTTTTGTAATGGAATTGAATGGGATACATCATAAAATACAAAAGAAACTACTGGAACTTTTAACGTATGAAATGTTACTGATAGCAAGTGTGACATTAACAGTTGAATCGTAGATATAGGGTATGGGAGGGCTTAGGATACATTTACACCAGATGAAAAATAGTTATTCTTACACCATACAATTACACCAGATGAAAAATGAATACTCAAACTTTTTCCCAAGCTTCACACAAATTATTCTTTTAGATAGAAAAGTTATGAAAATTCTGTAATTTGCCCAGTTATTCAGTTGAACCTATCTAATCCCCATTGTCTGTTAAAACTTCCCCTATGAGCCTAGTCAGGTGGCCATATATTTTGTTATACTTTGCCTCCAAGGCACCTATGCCTCAGAATTATTTTTTGTACAATAGGGTTTTTCCCAAATTTCCTGCTCAGTGACAATTAGAATTAAGATTAAAGAATGTAGAAACATCATAGCTTGGATTTAGCAAATTATATAAAGAGATTGTGCATTGCTGAAGAAAAAGCTAATTATTTAGGTAAATAAAATGTCCGTCAATGGGCTGAATCCTATGGATATACATAAAACAACTTTTATCAAGTCGGTCACCTATTTATATAAATACATACTACATTATGCATACACCAAACCACAGATTTTAAAGTACACAAGCATAAAATTAATTCGTACTTATTGAAATAAAGATGAGGTTAGCCACAAGACACGTGTTTAAAGAAAGCTGTCTTACTAAGTGGGATATGAGATCCATTAACAGGTTGGAAAGTAACTCCAGCTGTCTCTACATGATGCATCAGCGCAACTTGTCTACCAAGCAACCTGTTGAATTCCATTATTTGCTCTTTCAACATCAATCTCAGATGATATGCCTTGAAAAATTCCTGATTTTGTTGTTCAAGTTTTTGCCAAACTGGAAGACAAGTAAACTATATTTCAGTCTTGTACATTTACTAAATAAGAACAAATAGCAAATTGATAATAAAGACGCATGAAAGATTTACTGGAGGAAAAAAAGAATCCACTTTTATTAAGGTTTCGAGTCTAGGTTCGTACTAGCTCTGCTGGCATCTATCGACTGTTAGATGTACAATAGGTTGGTTAAAGGCCTAGACCGCCCTAGCTAATCTGATCAGCAGGACTAAACATCGTATATATTGGTGCGAAATAGCAAGACATCCCGGAAAACTAACTTTTGCAACAAATCAAGATTGTCCAATGAGACTCCAACTGAAGTATGACGCAGGCTGGAATAACCAAGCAAACAAGTACTGCTAGGACACTAGTGTTGATTGGGCATATGACGTTACAAAAACTTGGATTCTTAAATAAAACTGCTAAATTTATAATAATATAAAATATATAATTACAATGAATACTCTTCCTGACAACCTTATTAGCAAAGAACTCCTGACAGACTTTAAGTAGATCATCCTTCACCACATCTCATGCAGACTTGATAAAAAGGAAAACTCAACAGTACCGAGATCCATATGGTCTGTCTTAAAGACTTCAGATCTCCTGATTTCCTCTTCAATTCAATTCTCCTACAAAACTCTCCTCTCAAATGCCGTAGGAAACAAATCAAGGTCCTCAAACCAAGGTCAAAACACCACATTTTCCTCCTACAACTTCAGAAAGTCGTAATCTCATCACTAATCAGAGAAGTATGTCAATTGCCCTCACTACTCAAGTTCATTCTCCTTAACGAAATTCCGACAACTTGCACAAGTGGCCAACTCACAACAAAGTTTATAATTACAATACTCATTCTTAATCCTAGTTTTCTGCCTCCAACTATACTACTTGTGCAAATGAACCTTCTTAAACTCTCTTTTCAGCTGAGCTCACTTGGCAGCTAAATCCTCAGAATCTTGACCCAAATCTTCTAACCTATTAATCTCATCATCTCTTCCAGACAAGAGCTTTCCTCTCCCTAAAATTCCCAAAATTTCTTTATTCTCGTTAGACTATAAAATGGACCATCAAGCTTTCTAACCCAAAATCAATTGGCTATGGGTAGAGTTGACCCTAGTTAATATATACTAGATAAACTTTCTCAAAGTATTCAATGTTGGACAAGTATTCAATTGGCTATGGTTGGACGTGTACCTTATGACTCTGAGACCCACACAACTCCAGAGAAGGAAGCTAGTAAACCAAGGGTAACTTATTAACCCTATTGATAAGTGGCTACTAGAAGGTAAATCGGTAACTTTGACCCGAAATGAAAGGCAAGTGGGGAAGACTAAATGTTTGGTTTTGAATAAAGAGCTTGATGTCTTTAAGCTACCATATGGGCCCAATTCAATAATCTAACATCTGCGTTTCAGCCACTCATTTATGAACAATGTATTTTCTCTCTCTTCCTTCCTCTCTCTCACACAAACACACAGATGCGTACGTGCGCACATGTGAGTGTAAAAAAGAGAAAGAGAGCTAAGAATAAAATCCCATTTTTAATTCATATATTAAACATATATACAAATAGGATATGTAAACTGTTGCTAATTGATGTATACCTGAAACTTTTATAGACTGCCACATGCAACAAGAGTTTCTTTTACAAGAATACAAGGAGCATCATTACTTTATCATTCATTCAAGAGATAGTCAATCAACAAGAAAACATTTTAAAACCAGATTTCATTTATCGTGGCTGAACGAATGAAAAAAGGTTAAAATCTGGAGTAGCGAAAATAAAGTCCCTATTCAACTACGAAGAACAAACAAATAGTAAATCACTTGACAATGTCATTCATCACATGTGTGCCAGTTTTACATATTACATCTGAATTGAGGATGTATGACAGGTCAAAGAAAAAGATGGCAGTTAATTTATCAAACGATGAAGAAAGAAAAGAAAAGAAAATGCTAGTACCAAGTTCAGTAAAAGCAGGCTCTATCTTCTCCTGTACAAAGAGAATATTCAGAACTTCTTTTTGGTTCATGTAAAGCCGGAGACATTGTTCAATAAAATTTTGCACCTGCAATCAAATATAGAGAACTCAATGATCATTAATCATGACAGAAGACATTTTTGGTACTACTACTACTACAACTTTTGTTGTTTAATAGAGTAAAAGAAAATTGCAGAAACTGCCTGTTTGACAAGAAAGATTCAGAAAAGAGATAATCAATGTGACAGGCTATACAAATGGACCCATAGTGGCTGAATGACAGGTCTTAGTTCTGAGATGCGAGATCTCATTTTTCTACCATGAAGTAATTTTAAGAAATGAAACTTGTATTTGCAGTACTGGCATTTCAAAAATCTAATAACTTTCTTCTATTCCCAAACTTTGTTTTAAGAATTGTTTTTTTTTAAATTATCAATATCTCTTGCACCATGGACAAATGATAAAACACCATCCTAGTTTTGCAGTCCACCAAATGTAGAAATCAAGCACCATCTTCAAAGAGAATGATGATGGTTTTTTTATATTATGTATCCTCTAATTTGACAAAGAAACTCATGATCTTCTCTAAAGTTATTAGCATGTGCAACGAACATGTTTAAACAAACATAGAAGCAAAAGAATATAAATAAAGATTCTAAAAGTCAGTAACGATTGTCATTAATTGGCTGTATGTATTGATATCCTAAAATTATTACATAAGTCATGTGCATCGCATGCCCAATTTAGACGATTAGCCGCATTGAGGGCTTGCTGGAGGACGTGGTTTTGGTGGGTCAGGGGTAATAGATTCTTTTATCCAACATCTTTGAGTAAATTTTGTAGGGAATTGATAAATAAAAATTACAGACATTAATCTTGTACAAGGGGCCTCTTGACCCCTAATTGTTCATATTTCAGACATTAATCTTGTACAAGAGGCTGCACAAGAACCAAGTGCTGTATGGACACGTTAGCTTTGCTAGTCGCAAAAGCTTGTTCAAGCTCCTTTATAAGTAACACGAAAAAAGCTTGAGCTACATCTCAAGGCTTGTTTGTGAAATGAACTGAGCAAAATCAAGTTAACAAGGATCTTAATCTTGTAAAGGAATGTAGCTATTAAACTAATCAGGTACTCCAAAGTCCTGCCAAACTTCCAGTGGTTTGAAGGCCTTGATGAGCTGCCAAGTCTAGCTTGAGCCACTCAAATTGATGCTAGCATAGCCCGGAAGAAGAAATTGAGCTCAATGTTCTCAAGCCAAGTTCAATATAGTTAAAGCAAGGGAAGCTACGGCGGAAGCCTCTGAACGCTCTAAATCTCAGTTTATGTAGAGCATTACTTTAATAGCCTGACTTGGGTCCGAAGTCTAACTTGAACCACTCAAGTATTGCTACCCTAGCCCAACGAAAGGAATTAAGCACCACAAACTAAAGACAAATTCAATATAGTTAAAATAAGCTCAGCGAAGGGTGAAGTCTCAAAACATTATAAACCTCTACTCTGCATTGACTTGTTCACAGCGCTACTTAGGATCCATTGATCAGAATATTTTAGTAATAACATTTGTTAGGATTTGGTTTGCAAAGGAAAAAAACTCATTATTTATCCTAATATTTTTGTTACATCCTCTGTGGATATAGTAAATTAATTCTCTAATAAATTTAGTCCCAAACTTAGAAGCCTGGGTAAAAGGAGGTTGGAAGGCCTTTGGCCTGAGTGGTATTACTCAACTCACGGTAACAATGAGGTTGAGGGATCGAGCCTTGGCATGCCAAGGTTAGGTGTGTGAGTTTCAATTCATGTCTAAATTAGCAAAAAAAAAAAGAGGTTAGTGTTTTCTGCTGAAATTTATGGAGTTAAGAACCACAAAGGAACCCTACAACTTAAAAATGAGAAAAGATGCTGGTACCATTAGGCTGATGGGGGGCAGTATTTGTTTTTTTAAACATCCTTTCTTCTTTCACAGTTGCTTTCTAAATATTTATATATTGGTTGTTCAATATGTGCTATTCTTGCTATCCTTTACCAGTGTTGAGGATCTATGTAGAATAGTTATAAGGTGGCTGATACAATGATAGTCAAACAAAATTTAAACTCAGTAGCATACCAATTGTATATCTTGACCTGAAACTTTTCTGGGCTCCTCGCTAGACATTTCATTAAGGTACCAAATCAAACAAATTATAGAAAAGATAACCCAAATCGCTTTGCCAGCTACTGTAGTTCGGAATCCTAATGATTTCCTCCTAACTTAATACCGGTTAAGCAATGTATAACCTGCAAAAAAAATTCATGAAAATGTTCATTGAGTTAGCTATTACAAAAAAAATTCCCGAGTCAGCTATTATCAATATATTAAAGGCAATCAAACAGAAGACAAAATTTCAAGTGCAAAAAAATAACGTATTCATAATTACCAAAATATGCTCCACTACTAACTTCACATGAAGAAAAACAAAAATAATCATATTTGAACCATTATTACACAAGGTTTAGCATGCGAGCCATGAAATACTGAGTTCACCGCTCTCTTTATCACTCATTGTGAGCCTTGAACAGAAAGGCTCTAACAAGACCCGCATTTCGAAGAAATACTCCTTCCACGAGGATGAGCTCGATGTGCCGGAAGGGATGTGAAAAGGAAGGACTTCCTTTCCCTTTTCCGAGATACTAAAAATGACCGCACACCTCAACTTCAGCTCCAATAAATGAGACAAGGAGGAACCAACTTGATTCGTACTACATAGAAAAATACGTTTGAACATCCTTCTAAATGTATAATGTCTAGATCGGGCTTCTCACTTTTCCTTTTGTACAAATGCACCTTTCGGACATTCTATAACCCCTATAGGACTTCTATTCAAGGTACCCAGTACCAAGGGTAGGCATCTAGAGAAAGAAAAAGTCCGCTCATCTGAGGTAAGTTATTGCAACCAAATCACATCAAGAGATTTAAAAAAAAAATTGAGATTTTTTTTTGTGCCCATTCACGGATATTAAAACCCACAACCACTCCAAGAGTTTTGGAAACCATACTACAGATGTGATTGCACATGAGGAGGGGGAATACAGTTGTGTGAAGATATGTTGGCTTAGATGAATAGAAGTAGAGGTTTTGCTAAATTTTTGAGATCATAAATGAAGGGAAATGTTGTTCATCATGTTTCTAGGAAATAGATAAGACAGTAAGATTTGAGGGTTTTCAATTTTTAATAGAACAGGACATAGCTTGAATGATAAGGCTATCTTTAAAAAAGAAGAGGAAGCTGTAAACACTTGAATTCTCCATCAACTATGAGGCTAGGAGAGTTGATGAGGGGAGGGAATCATTAACTATCGAAGGAAAGCAAAAGTTTATCTGTTTTCATTATATTTAGAAAGAAAAGAGAATTATTAGAAAGAAGAAGAGTGACTGCTAGGAGGACAAGAAGTCCTCCAACGAAATAAATAAACTGGAAAGAGAAAGTATAAAGTCCTCAAATTCAAAAGGGGGTAGATCTACATCTCACCAAGGCTTAGAATACTGTCTTGGAATGTCAAGGGGCTTGATATTTTTCGCGAGAGGGTGGTGGTAGTTGGAAGTGGATGTGAGTTTCTTCAGGAAACAATCAAACAGAGAAGGAACCCACATTTATATAGGTTTTACTTTTTAGAACTTAGAAGCTTTAGGTGTAATAACCTGATCCCAAAACAAACCATGCTCAATCCATTGACCCAAACAGCATGTGGATCAAACTTATCCTATCAAAAGTCATCTAACATGTTCAAGTCTAGCAACCCAAAATCCATTAACACTCAATTTTTTGCTCCCCAATGTTATTCAAACCACCCAACATATACATCTCTTTCTTGCACGCCTAAGTTTTACACCTACTTCTTTTGCTACTGTTGTTCACCATCTAGTTAAGAGTATTAATAGGGTGGAGTGCCAGACAGGGTTCCAAGATACTAGCTGGGTCATGCTTGGGAGGTGGGGCCAGCCAGTGAATGATCTTTTTTTTTTGGGTTAACAGAGGAACCCACAAACACTATCCTTAGGGTGTGCACCGGATAAACCACCGGGTGCACTCAGTACTCACCAATCACGCGAACAGGGTAATTCCTATTAGTCAATGTGTGGGTGTCTCCAAGGAGATCTTTAGCTTGGCGGAGTATTGAAACCATGACTTATGCCTTGGACACTTATTACTAGACTCACTACCACTTGAGTGGATGGTCTATATGGTAGCCTGAGTTACGAACCCAGCTATGTCCCTAGCAATCCAGCTGGTAACAGCCCTCCTTAAGGGCGGCCTCCTCCTTCTTTGTTTTAGGGTATAGGCTAATTATTTAATGCTTCCAGTAGCCTATTTTCAATAGTTATAAGTGAACAAACAGAAACTCTAAGAGCTTTGCAGTACAACTCTTCTCACTTCTTTCATATCAATTTAAAATCTCCAAACCTAGTATTAACCAATTTTTATGGAGACGGAAACTAGACATAACAAGACACTGAAATCCATTCGTTTCTTTGGCGCAAGTTGAAATACATTCTAATAGCCAGTAGAAAATGCTTTGACAAAACATCCTAGATACCTGGTAAGTACATATGGAGGTACAAGGAAGGAGGAAGCAAAGGAGGTGTACCATTAGCATGGTACACATGATAGCCAAATGTGGTTTGATCGCTAGGGAGCTGAGAATCCCTTCTGGTGACAGCCATTATAAGAAAAATTCAGAGAATGAAAGGAATTTGCTATATTTATTGCTTTAGATGCCAAATAATAAACTCAGACTCTAATCTTTCATTGTATTACCTATGGACATACTGGAAAAACTGATGTTTCAACATGCGCCATAAAGGCCAAACAAACTCCAACATGGAAATGTAGAAAGACAAAAATTTTCCTCAGGGCTAACTGAAGATACATCAAACTAGTTGGAGTACAAAAGAATAAATCGAAGGAACAAGAAACAAGAAATGGATCCACCTCACAAAACCAGGTAAGCATATTAATATCCCCACTACATTTGTTCCCAGACCCCACTTTTTCTAATCAACCAAAGTTTCTTCCTTTTGAAATTAACAATCTAACACCAAGATTCAACATGACAAACTTACTTCAATATATAAACCCTTGAGGGGAATTTTCATCCTTTCAATAAACTGTTTCCCACAAAATAAGAAACTCACAGACCCTTGGCCTTTGCAAGAAAGTAACTACTAAAACCAAAAAGAGCCAAACTTTGTAAGGGGTTAGGGTTTACGACTTCATATCTATAACAAAGAAAGGGTCACTAGCCATTAATCATCAAAATGTAATTACCAAATTATTATCCAATAAAATATGCAATAAAAATTGAATCTTTACCGAGAACATAACAACTACACTACATGAATATATTTATATAACTATGTCCATACAATAAAATTATTGATACATGAAATTTAAGAGATTGTTGAAATTATACAGAGTTTGTAGAACTTTACCCGACTTAGATTTGGATAAAAATGAGTGATTTAGTTCTTCAACCATAGGAAAAAGAAAGGATCGTGAGAGAGAAAGAGGAGAGTAGCTTTGTTGATGATTGACAATGATTTTGTTTTTTTGGATTACTTTATGACTCTGAGAATCTCAAAAGCGAAAGGTGACACGTTCGTTCTTGTATGGGAACGGAAGGGGAAGGAAAGTGGAACCCACGATTGATGATTGGCACTACTACTGCCGTCAATATTTGCTCTGTGAATTTTTTTTTAATAATATTTGTTTTTTTTTAAAGTGTTTTAATTATTGGGGTAGCTCAGTCATATGTGATTCTCTATTACACAACAAATATACTCTCTCTATCCCATGATAAAAGTCATATTTTCTTTTAATAACCAAACTTTTATACATATTTTTCTATTATACACGTAACATTAAATATCTCGTATTTTTCTTATTCTAATTCTCTCTATATTTAATGACATTATTATGGACAATTTGTCATTTCATTCTTCTTAATATGCGTGAAAAGTTCACCAGGACTTTTATCCTGGGACGGAGAGAGTAATAAGCAACTGATATTTTTATATGTATTTTTGATATTTTCTCGTGAATTTTTTTTACATGAACATACAGTGGGTACTATTTTTATGTGAAAATATTAAAAACACACAGAGAAATGGGGAACATAATACTTTTCCATTCTACACCCCCGTTCCTTAATATAAGTAGTTTTAGAGTTGTACAAATGATTGTATAACATTAAATATAATATCAGTTACATATATTGTCCTTATATTGAAAAGAAAGGTGATATTTATTGGGCAAAAAAATAGTGAGATAAAGTTATATTTAATATTTGGGGTAATATTAAAAACTAAGTAATTAATGTTTAATTAAAATTCTCAAACGACATATATTAAGAGACAAAAATATTTCCTTTTAAAACAATTTATATTAAGGGAGTGAGAGAGTATTTTAATAGAACTTTTGGAGAAAATCACTCCATTTTAGTAGAGATTTTGGAGAAAATCACGCGTATTAAAGTCTTCATTAATAGTATTGATTTTAGTGTGATTTTTCAACTTTTTCCTTTATTATTGTATTTTTCTTTTATTATTATTGTGTAAACTTTTTGATAATCTAAAGTTAATAGGGATAATTTAGGTAAGTAAATTTTTTACTGCCCTTGAAAGATAAGAAACGTTTAATACTGTGCAATAAAAAAATAAAACTAAAATAACTATTAAAATGAAATGAAGAGAGTAATATTTCCTTTAGATCATTTGAACCTAGTTTATTATTCAAGTTCCATCATTATAAAAAGTTTTTTTATTTTCAAGTGTTCAACCATAAGACTATAAGATTTAAGGGGTTAGCTCAATTGATAGTTAATCTATTGAGAGTGTTTCTAAAAGTAGTAGTAAAAATATTTTCAAATTAAAGTTTGTGGACGTAGGTGGTAATTTGAAGAGTATTATTTGTTACTTTTATATTTTGTGTCTCCTCTTCCTCTTCAATTTAATGAATTGTACATCAAACTCAACAAACAAAATAAAAGTTTTTAGCCTTTTTTATATGATTTTGATTCTCTCAAAACAAAATAAATGTTTTGAAGAGAGAGAATGAGGTTGCAGGTTTGATGACCAAGGTTGAAGAAGATGTTGATAATTTTTCTAATGTGAGTATCTCAAAATGGTTGTAAAGGCTGTTGGAGATGCTCTGATAAGTGCTTAAATATTAGTATATGTCATAAGGTTTAATTTTTTATAAAGATAATAATATCATTTTTGGGTCATTTGACCCTAGTTTATTCCACCGTTTTAATGTATATTTTAAATCTTTTCATGTGTTAACTCATTGATGATAAGGAGTCTATTTACAAGTGCTACAAAAAGTACATATCATGGATTTAATATTTAAACAAAGATAACAATTTCTTTTGAGGTCACCCGAATATAATTTATTTATTATGATCAAGTTTCGCAGTCAAAAAATAGTGAAACACAAATGCCCTAATTTGGAATTGCCACAAAAAAATACAATAGCATTACTCTAGTTTTAGTTGTAGTCAACTGTAGGTCTCAATTTCTATTTTCTGTTTTTATAGCATTACTCTAGTTTTAGTTTTAGTTGTTCTTTTCAATTTGGTTTATGAATTGATGAATGTGATGGGTTCTCCCCCCCTCTCTCTCCTCTCCTCTCCTCCTTGTGATAACAATTATATAAAAAGTACCCAAGAAAAAAATTAAAAATTAAAGCAAGAATATTATTTACTTTTTAAAGCATTTAATTTTGACAATGCTACTCAATAATCTAACTAAATAATGACAACTACAAATAGTCAACTTAGGTAAAACATTTGGCACAACATTGGAAGATCCCAAAAGGCATCGCCACTACAATCATCAACATTCTCCCAAGACTCATTCACTCCATATAGTGATGCTGAAATCTGCCTTTCCACCTTCAACTTTTCAAAATAATCTGGAATTATCTGATTATCACTACTAGTAGTAGTAGTAGTAGCAGTGCTTTTTGGCACCTCAAATCCATTTTCTTGATTTGAAAAAATCCCATCAAATCCACCAGTAGTACTCATAAGATCAAACTCTGATGATGATGATGAGTGATCAAACTGCAAATTACCCATTTCAATTCCTCCATTAAAATTGCTCAAATCCGGCTTATATGCATCATCATCATCATCAAAACTCTGCATATCATCATGGTTCAAGCTACTAGCACTTGGGCTAGTAATATTACAACTACTATAACTACCAGCTATAGCAGTAGTATTTTGGGCAGCTGTTTTTTGTGTGGCACCATGTTTTTTCTGGTTGAGCAAGTTCTTGATTTTCAAAGAGAGAGCAGAATTTGGAGGAATATTATCCACAAAGTTGGTACGCGTATTGGTGCCGCGAAGAAGACAGGCAGCTTCATCGTATGCCCGAGCAGCCTCTTCAGCAGTATCGAATGTCCCCAGCCACATTCTGATCTTTTGACTTGTGTTTTTGATCTCTGCTACCCATTTTCCTGAAGGCCTTTGCCTAACTCCAACAAACTTGGATTTTTTGGGGGTGCTTCTGTTTCTGTCCCTCTGTTTGGAAACTTGTTTCTGTTGTGTTTGGAACTCAAGTTCCATTATGTATGTTTGGAGAGAATTGTTATTGTTGATGGAAATGAAAAAGAGTAGGGAATTAAAATTATTGGTGAGAATAAGGAGGGTTTATATAGTGCTTAGCTTGTCCCCACTTTGTTGTTTGGTTGTTGGATATAATTTGTTCCTTGTATATGGTTGACTGATTTTTCAATGTTGAGTTCCAAAGTATGTAGTCACTTTTGGTTGTTTGTAGTGCCCATTGCATTCCTGCAAGGCATGCTACCCGAAACAACCCGGATCAAATCCGGAGTTCGAAACAAATCTTGGGTCAAATTCCAAGTCCGAATCGAATCAAATCCCATCCAAATAAAGTCCTTAAACCACCTACCAATAAGTATTTTTTTGGGTCATCAGAAATTTCACCATGCGCTTTCCCAAAAGGCCACGACTTGGAAGTCTTATTTGTAGAATTTATTTTCTTATATATCTGAATAAATTTTTTCTCCTATCTTTCGACGTGGACCAGAAGTGTTCTACACTACCACTCATCTACATGTGACAAACAAGTTCTTTTTAGTATAAGAAATTGACCCAATCACGCATCACATTAAAATTATAACTACACTGTAAGATCTGGCTGCACACAATATTCACTAGTTAAAAAAATTAGTAAGCCTGAATCTAAGCTCTTTTATATTTGTATTATGCATATATATGATTAAATAAATGATATTCTGTTGATCTCATTGTGACACCAAAGAAGGGATGGGATCCCTTAGACAGACATACAAGCCATTTCACCCTAAACAAGATGATCCCACAAAACAAAAACAAGAGTTTGATAATCCACAAAGTCAAACATAGTCTGATCCAACCAAACCTAACCTACTCCCCCACACAAAAACACACTTGGTCAACCATAAACCTAATTAGTTGCAATCACGAAGGCCTGCCTCTCCTCTTAATTTTTAACATTGAAAATTTTGGTCATGCCACTTGGATACATGGCATGCCACAACTAATAGAAATCCAATGAAACTCTTTTCAACTACTACTACTACTAGAACTAAAATAATAATAAACATCATTTTAATAGGCTAGCTAGAATCTTTTTCTGCACGCTCTATCATTGGAATCTTCTATCCCATAAACCACCAAACATTATGCTATGAAAATGTGATTTAAGATAGAAAAAATACGAAATTAGTTCATTAATTACATACCTAAAAAGTCAGAGCCAGAGTTATAAGACAACCAATCAAGTATTTAAATGTTATTTTAAGTAGTGTTTGATCCTCTTCAATAATAAGGAGTTGCATATCATCCAAAAACGTATGTTGCAACAAACAGACTTTTAAACTTTCTAATTAATTTCAGCAACACTCGCTGGCTAGGAACAATTGCACAAGGACAACAGTTTCGACATACAGCTGTAAAACCAAATTGCTTGCACAAAAGCGTTTAAACCGAAACACCAGCAATCCATTTATATAATTTATGACCGAGAGCAGCAGAGTAACAAAAGAATCATAGTTTATAATTTGATCCTTGTACACATTCGACAAAGGAAAAAGAAACAGACATGATCAAAACTGCAACAAGAATTGCATGCCAGACGATCCTCAAGCCTCATGCATGAACCAACAAGACTCTCACAATGACAAATACAGGCCCTCCTTAATTATGGGTGCATGAGCACACTACAGCACTTAAAAATTTACACATGCTACAAAAACGGGTGGCTTTCATTTTACTCGCAATGACATTCACACTCAACCAAACAACCGATAACAGGTTGCGGCACAACATCATGCAAAAATGAATGTGGGGAACACCTTATGGTAAAGAATGGGTAACCAATATATGATTGACACAAACCAACTGGGCAAAGCAGTTTCCCCCATTAACAGCGAGCTGTGCTCTTCTCAATCAAGATTATAACCCGCTATGATGAGAGGATGGATTGCAGTGCAAGCTGCTGCTGGGGCTGCAATGATGACCATGTTGAAGCCAAGGTAGCTGGTGGTAGCGTCTGTTGAAGCTGTCTCAACAGATTAATCATTCGGCTGGCGGTTTGCTCGGTTGCAAGATCCTTGCCAGCACATAGAACCTACCGCAAAAGGTAATGGTAATTATAAACTGAAAGAATGAATAATACCGGCAAAAGTATCACACGACATACTAAGCATTACAAACAACTTTATTGGTAGATGAACATATAATAGTTTTTCCTCATTTTCACATTTGTATTTCTTTGGAGGCCTGATAGTCCTCCCTTTCTGTACCGTCTTTTCTATTTCTGAAAACTTCTTTCAAACAAAAATAAATAAAATCTTAGGTTGCTAAATCAACTCAAATATAGAATGTTAACCTCAGCAAATACTGAAACTATTTTAGGGAGATACTGATTGTTGGGACCCAAAAGCTCTGCATCTGACCTGTAGTAAGAAACATTGATTAACTCTCAAGGGGAGTATCCTTGCACAAGAAATTGGAAAAATAGTAGAACAGGCTGAAGAAGGCCTGAATGCCCTTTACCTTTCAACCATTGAACAAAGTTGGTCATGGACAACTTTGGCCTCAATCAGATCACCTTTTATAGGCAAGCAGCTTAACCAGGCAGGAAGAACCTGTCAAACAAAACAGCAATCACAATCTGAAGAAATTCCACAAGGTCTGAGGTTTTACATAAAAGCTATATCTAGGAGATAAACCAAGAACCAAGAACCAAGATATCATCATACAAACAAGTTCTGGATTGTATGCATGCACAATTAATACAATGAAAGAAAAGTGCACACTTGAAAGGACCTGTCACTAAAAAAAGCCATAAGTAGAATACTCGGGTGAGAAATGCCATCAAAAACACAAAGGACAACCATGAGAGAGTTTATGCAACTTGCTATCTTGTATCAAACAGAAAAAGGATTTAAGAAAGATCTTTTGTAAGGGATGTCTTTTTCTTCATTTATTGTTTAGGTAATTAAACAAGGTAATTGGTATTTCCACAAGATCTCTCTCACATGAGTGTGTGACCCATTTACTATACATGTGAGAGAGACCATGAAGAACTATCACTTTTGCTTGTGAAACTATTAATTCCCTTAAATAATAAACCTATAAAAAGGGAGTTACTCTGGAAAGAGCTGCAGCATCGTATTAACATATTTTGGATAACTTGGACTGCATACATGCTGCTGCAAAGAATGTAGAGATTGAGCTTTATGTGCATTGACAACGATAATGACGTCTCTCAAATTGATTAATAGTATTTTGCCCCAAAATTATTGTTTATTTCTGAGCAAATTTTGAACACCACAAAATTACAATATTTTTGAGTTACTTTTCAGGTCATATTTTCACTGCAAAACTAAAACCCAGTTGAGACGTACAATTCTGGATAGAGGGAATACTCGATAAAGAATGCTTACCAGCTAGGAAGCATGGACACGGGACATGGATTCGATACAATACACGATACGGGACACAAAATATTTCCCAAAAAAAGGATATGATACATTGAGGAATACATTGAATTATATATAAATAAAATTAATTTTCAATAAAACGTGATTAAAATCAAGCAAAATGGTAAGGAACACTTGCACCACAAGTCTAAATAACAAATAAGATTATAACATACAACTTTTAAGAGATTATAACATACATATTAGGAAACTTGTAAGTTATCCACAAACGCTCATCAAAATTAACCATGCAATCCAGATGGAATTTTCATACACACACGCCCCACCACACACACATATGATAAGTAAGGTATATTTACATAACCATAACAAGTGGTTAACTTCAAAGTTTCAGAAGTTATATTTACATAACCATAAGGAAGTGGTTAGCTTCAAAGTATTAAATTCAATAATAACTAGCATAACGTATTACGTATCAGGAAGTATCTAGTATCCCTTGCCTGAAGTATCCCTACATTATCCAGATAAATCCCCACAGTATCCGGAAAAATCCCTATATTATCCTATAGTATCTGAAATTAACAAGATTGAAAATAGTAAATCTGAAGTATCTGATATGTATCCAGAGGTGTCCATGGAGTGTCAGTTCCAACATGTATCAGATCAGATACGGATATGTCGACTTCCCAGAAAAATACATGCTTCATAGCTTAACAAAATGGGAAAAATGAGTGGGAGGGAAGAACTTAACCCACAATGTTGTGATTACATTTGGTATGTCTTGAGTTTCTCCCATTATAAGTACAGATAGTTTGATTGTGTCATTCATTTGGTGTTTTAGAATCTTCGCATCCTTCCTTTTATTTAAACCCTTTTTGGGGTGGGAATGGGGAGACAGTCTTTTTAGACCTTAATCTTTATATTTAATTGGCATTACAATGATTGAAGGATGTGTAGATACTTGTGACATGTTTCAAAATGCTTCTTTCAAATTCTTTACGAGAAAGTACAAAAAATGAATGGGAAAATGATACCATCTTGAATAAATTAAAACAATGCATCATGTATACATCACAATTTGCTTACAAGTTTTTACTTGGAAAGGAACAGTGTATTAAGAAGTCAGAGAAAACAAATAAAAAATACAAGAGAAGTAAACAAAATCACCTATCGATCAAAGAATAAAAACTATTTTTTTGAACAAGTTTCCCAGTAAAAACTGTTTAAAAAATCAGACAAAAATGACCGCAATGGCATAATCTAGTGACAATAAGATTCATTGCTCATTGTTTTTCCTACTCTACAAGCTTATGGTACTCATTGAATCTTATTATGCCTTGTCTAGAAATTTTTTTTTATGTAGTAAATCATATTATTCTAATTTCATTCACATTCCCAATTTCAAAAATGAAAATTATGATTCACGTTTTTTACCTCTAACTGACTATGGATAAGTATTTTTTTTATTTATTTTTACAGTGATTTGGATTTGGGGGTAATGTTTAGTCTTCAAATAGTTGTTCGAATCATTAAATACAAGTAGCTTAATTAACAACTTTGCCTATTGAGCACACTCCTTTAACGTCCAGACTTAAAATACCATAACGTGTCACTTTAAAAATACAAAAGATTTCTGTAAATAAAGGAAAAGGCAAAACTACCTGAGCTGAATCAATACTGTCTCGATGAAATTGGCATATTTTCCCCAAAGCAGAAACAGCATTATCACATGCCATTACATTCTCTGGTTGCAACGCATTTGGATGCCTTATAACAACATTTAACCTTGATAAAGCCTCTGAGCAAGGTAAAAAATAAAGGACCAAGTTAAATAAACTTCACAGATAAATCAAAAACTACAATATAGGTATGTAGATTACCTCCAACGAGTGGTTTAAAAACAGAACTACCATATTCAGCGCAAATACCAAGTCCATATACGGCTGCCTAAATATAATAAGATGACTTGGTTACAATGCAATCTAAATACTTTAGCAACTAAATGCATAACAAATGGCATTGTGCAAACCTGTCGGACATCCGGGCTTTCGTCATTGCATGCTTCCAAAAGGAAAGGAAGATATGTATCATAATACCTGGTGTAAACAGTGAGTTGTTATATAGGATGAATTCCCATGACACTAACAATATGAGTATAAAGCATACATACTTCAGAGCTGCTTCATGGCACTGTTCTGCAACATCATCAAAGATGCAAATTGCAATCCTCCTCTCTTCTGCCGTTTTGTCCTTACCCTGCATTAAGCGTAAGCACGTGAAGTACATTTCAAAAGGAGCTGCTTGCACAAGAATCAACAATCAATCTGAAAGAAAAATGAAACTAGGAAATAACAAGAATCGTAACCGGTGCCACAACTTACCCACATAGGCATTAGATATGAAGATAGCTCATCAAAGAAAGGTAAGAAAGAGGCTTTGAATGTTTTGATCAAGGTTCCTAAAATTTCACCGACCTGAAACCAGGATTTATTTTCAAGGGAAAAAGAAAATATTATAATCCATGCAAAAAATAAAGAAATTTTATACTGAAACAGTAACAATGCTTTGCTTGTAGGTGGAGACTCAAAAATGGTTATTGGGGACAAACTTGGTCAAAAACTTCTTCTTCTTGCTCATTTTCCTCTTTAAGCAACTCCCCCTCCTCCGCATCAAAGTCTTCAGCTTTGGCCCTCTCTGTTCGTTCTCTTTTCCTACTAGAACTGGCTGTTATCACCTGTTTTATCTCGTCCACAATGCTTTTCACCTGACTTTCATCCAAAATTGGTCCAGAGATCTGTAAAAAAAAGGAGATAAGTACTTCAGTGGTTAAAGCTTGTGTCGTGGTACTATACTGTACTGGCTTCGGATTATGTTACTATTGAAGAAGCCCTTTCAGGCCCCGTAGTAGCAACAGATTGGCGTGCCCAGAAGGATCAAAGAACTTTTGAATAAAATGCAATTGAAAAAAGCAGTAACACCCAAAACAGAAGTACAAGCACAACAAAACTATTACAACAGAGCATGGATATTTCCTCTGCACCATGCTACAGCTCCAAGCAAATGGAGAATAAACCCATAGATGTACAAGTACGTAAAATGTTTGGTATCATTATGACACCTGATTTATCTAACAAACAGTGCTTGATTGTTCTGTCATTTGCATACAACCAAGAAAATAAATAAGAAAACAAAAAAAAACAGGTAGACAAATTTTAAAATATGGAACATTTGTTTCATAAATGTTTATTGTTCCCAGAACTCTATAAAGCTAGAAATGTAACACAAGACGAAATCTAGAAGAAATAGCTCTGTTCTATGCTCGGTAGTAAGGAAGAATTTTTTTTTGAGAAATGGTAAGAATTAACTAACCTGAACGCATTCATTCAAGGCATCCAACATACTTGCGCAGATTTCTGTATCAGGTTCCTGCAAGCAATGCAATTTATACAAATCATTACCTGGATAATGAGCACCACATACTCGCACAAATTTAGAAATCAGAACATACTGAAACTTTTAGTAACTACACATGGCCATACCTTATGTAAAGCTTCCACCAGAGCTGGTATTATGTAGTCGGACAACTGCTTAATATAAGACTCATTTCGACCCTGAGCAAGTCCTTTCTCTACAGCTAATTTGGCAGAACGCAACAGCTCCGGCATGGCTAGAAACAGAAAAATATGTTACACATCAGGAAATACAGAAAAATCATCAACAGGACTGGAAAAATATTTGTCACGATTGAAGAAAGAAAACAGTATGGAGTATGGACAAACCTGAAACAGCTGCTTTCCTGACTTCTTCATGAAAATAAAATTTAAGAAGTGGAACCAAAGTTGGGGCAACCTGTTCCATGTATTAAGAGCAATTCATGAAAACATTTCCATTGAGCAGCCTAAAATGCACACATTCATAAATTCACTTCAAGATCAACCTGATCAATCCATGGGTAGAAACCCTCCTTCAGCTCATCAGCATAGCAACATAGCATGTTACAAGCTGTAGCTTTCTCCTCTAGGACGCTAGTCTTGATCCCAATTCTTTTATCACCTAAAGTGATGGTCTCCATGCTGCAAGACATACAATCCTTACTAATATACAAAACATTCAATCCTTACTAATATGCAAGACATTATTCAACAGTACAAACACATAAGCTAGGCACAGATTGAAACAAGATAAAGAAAGTAATATGCACATAAAGTAAAGGGGAAAATTAGGATCAAAACATTAATGAGACTTGCACATTCAAGAGAAACAAGTCGTGATAACTTAATGACGACTTAGTAAAAAAAGATGAGATGGTGAAAGACATTGCGAATGGACGACACTACAAAAAGATTAGTAGTTACAGTGAAAACAAGATTTTGTACCCAGACTAAGTAGCTTAAAACAAAAATTGTAAATTTGGGGTTGTTCTTTTTCTATCTCTAAAAAAAGTAGCTAATGGAGGTTACATTCAGGACAAGAACCTAAAATAGAACACACTGAATTCTAATCAACTATCAAGTTCCTTTCACAAGACGAGTAATATGAGAAATGAGCCAGAATTCACCCTCAATTTGCAGACCATTGGCATTATGACCATTAAACTTCTATAATGGCCCGCAACTTTTCTAAGGATTATATTTCTGACTCCCAGATAAATTGAAGTATAACTGCAGAGCTACTTTAAACTGTCAGACACTCATTATAAGAGTGTCTGGTTCAAAGGTGAAAGCTGTTATCAGAACCCTGTGAAACTCTGTACTTAAACCCACCAACTAAGACAACATATTTTGCCAACAAGGCCTAATAATATGGTCCTTGAGCTTATTAATGAGGACAAGGCCAAATAATATGGTCCTTGAGCTTATTAACAAGGGAAAAGATGATTCACACAAAAAGTCTCTTATCTAAATCGTGTTATAGTACAAGAAAGCTTCAACTCCAACTAAAGCAACCATATTTTGCCACCAATGCTTAGCAATATTATCCTTTTGCTGACTTTAGACATCTAAATCTATATAAATTGAATTACAAGAATGAAGACAGACCTTTCATCATCAGATTCATCAATTTCATTATCTGAATCTGCAGATGTAATGATCACATCAGGTTTAAGTTGAGCAGACTGAAGCAATGGAGGCATGACTACACTCATATAAGGAAGGAAATCCTGCCCCAAGCACTTGCAAAGTCTTGCCCATGCCTATAGAAAAAAATAGAAGTAATTTCTCAATTAGCTGGGACATATAAAATGTATAAATAAGCATTTTTCTTGTTTATAATTAAGGGTATACACATACTTGTAGCATGTAGCTTGTAGTAGGATCATCAGTCTCCATTTGAGATCCTTGCAGTGACATAAGCACTTCCATTACCTTGAATTGACAAACATATTTAGAATTTGAAGTCATGCACAAACTTTAACAAGCTATATCTTCTATTTTTGAACAAAAACCAAAAAAAATTGAAGAAAAAAAGAGGAATAAGAGACCCAAAAAAACTCCCAATTCAAGCATGAAGCCCACTAGGTTGAATAAAATGTGCAAGGAATTCAACTAGCCAAATTCAACACATTGTGCATCATGCACTTGTATTGTTGTAAGCTAAAAAGTATGTCCGCAAGAATATATATAAATATATATATATATATATATATATATATTATAGCAAATTACCTGCTTAGCATCATCCCTGAACTTATCCTTTCCAACAGCCATTCCTACCAAACTAATGCATTCCATGGCTTTGGCGCGAAGCATGCATGCGGATTTGATTTGTCATTTGCATTCACCAATATAGCTTTCAAGTAGGGCATAACGGCATCATAATATTTTTGGAAATGCTCCTATTGACACACCAAGCATCAGAAAGATACCCACGACAAAGGCATAAAATTTTAAGTTGCTCGCAAATTATAATTTATATGACATAATATTACACCTGAGATGAATCAGCAACAGAGGCTAAAGCAGTCAAGGCCCCTTCTTGCACCATTTGCTTGCCATTCTGCATAACAAACATCATTGTATATCAAGAAACAATATGGACTGTCTATAAATGTGAAAAGATCTTTATATATGTCTTCTTTTGTGGCACTTATTGCCTCTGCTGTTCTACCTGTAGAAGCACAAGTAGCTTGCTCACTATTCCATCCAAGTAAGGCGTTAATATATCTGGGGTACAGTTCTCACTGAAATTGAGCACAGCTGAAGCCGCGTGAGCCTGGAGAAAACGATTAACAATTAGTTTATATATGTTTTAGTAAGAATAATGGAGAGGACTGATTCTCAGCTGCTCTAACAAATGTAAAAGTATAGATTAGATAGCGTGTACACCATGACATGAAGGTGTGATGCGACTTCTAAAATATTCTATAACACATAACCTGAACAAATTCTACTAATAATGACAAGGGATGCAGATACAATGAGAACCAAAAGGACCAAGGAAAGAGCAAATAAACAACTAAAAGCAAAACTATCACTACATAAATATGTAATGGAAAACCTAGCTAATCTAAACCAGATTGAGCAAGAGCTTGAGTATTTGACTATGACTGTACCAAAGGTCCAAAAATATACACTACATATCACATAAAGACATTATACTTCCCTATATCCATGAACTGCTAGATACAGAATAGAATTACCTATTTAAAATTACCTAGATAACATTTACTGGAATTACGATTCTGCAGCTAAAATACCAAAGGAAAAAGAAATATCAGCAACACAAAACTTAGTAACAATGTCCATTAAACTCGATGAGAAACGTATAAAAGCTTTGAAACCCCCCCCATCTTCCCCCCTTCCCAATTCAACAACACCATCTAACAGTAATGGTAACTCACCCAAGAGTTTCATCATCACTTGGCATTCTAAATTCCTTAACAGTTTAAATAATCATAGTAACATAAGAAATCACCATCTAGAAGACAAAAGGTTAACATACCTCAAAAGAGAAATATAACATGAACCAGTCCTTAATGAGATTGGAAAAAATGCCACCTTTTATGCAAGACAAATCTTAAATTGGCAATGCAGTGAGAAACATCACATATACATCTGTGGGCATCAAATCCTACTATGATTGAATTTTATTTTATTTTTTTAAGTCCACCAAAACCCTCTTAGTTGTTCAATAGAAGATAAATATCAAATAGTTGCATGTCCCTCATGCAAACTTGACTCGATCTGAAATATTCAGATATTTACTTAGAATAACATCTTTAAGTTCATTTGCTAAAAACTACTACAAAACAAAGGGCATCTCATTTTCTTCCAACGTAAGATAAAAGTAGTTGGTGGCCATAATACTATCCACAATATTTTAAACCTTCAAACATGCATCACAACTAACAGTAGTGCTTCACAAATATCATATTACAATTTCCTTCAACAAACATTCTCTTGATCAATCATACCATCCATTCATCCACAGGAGCTATCAACTTGCAATAAGATTATTGCCTACAACACATAACTTGAACAGTTTTCAAGGTTTAAAATAGAAATTTTCATATTCGGTAGATCAAACCCTTATCCAGAAAGTGCTTTCAAGCTACTAATATCAATGAAAATATGGATATCATACAGTTTCTTGTTCAATAGATCACTAAAGGACATACCCGTTTAGACTATATGTTTCAGTAACAAAGTAGTACCATACAGAATCTTGCACTATCAAATGAATTGTTGGCTCATTCCATTTTGTGTTTTATAAATTCCAGGGTTTCCTTCTTGTTAGATTACTTTTTTATGCAGATAGCATCTCAAATATGTAAAAAGTATTCCCCACCCCACCTGACCCTGAACAATTGAATACAATATGTCAAAAATTATACAAAGCTAAGCCCCTATACAATACGTTACTAGCTTCTTTCAAATAGTACCTTGTTTCTTGTTTAATTTACCACAGCAGCTATCAATGCCAAGATTTTTCTGAACCACAATACAATCAATTTAAAAAGCATTAAGCTACTATATATAGGTATCAAGAACTATCAAAACTATAGATCATAGTAGTATAAGAATATCAAAAATGATTAGGCCAGTGTAAGCAAATTGTTATACTATTATTCATTTGTGCACAAAAAAGCAACTGAAAAACCGCTCATATGAATTAATGACCAACCCTACTAACCTGTACACGCGGATTCGGGAAGTCATCCATAGCTGCAGCTAGTGCTGGCAGCACCCTTTGATGGTACTGAACTTGCAAGTCTGGTCCCAAATCAGTAGATAATTGTCCAATCGCATTAATAGCAGCCCATCGTACTCGAGCATGGGGATCTTGAAATGAATTTAATACCATGGTTACCACTTGCTCCAAGTTTTTTATCATCACCTGCAACAATATATTAAAAAGATTACATTTTGTTACTTTCGAACACACATAAACCACGTGGAGACACAAACACCAACCAGTAAAGTCAAACTAGTAAATAATATCAACAAATAAACAGTGTTTGCATCTCAAGTAACAGCGAATTACCTTCGAGCATCCTTCTGCAATCTGCGCAAGTGCAATTAATGCAGCATGATGTTTTTGCCATTCAGGGGCAGCCAAATAAGCTGGCAACTGCTCCGATGCAACAGGAACAATAGTATTCCCTCCCAAAGCTATGGCCAACCTATCCAAACACTCCTGCCCAACACTATAATTACTAGTCTCTCCGGCATCCTCATCCTCAGTATCTGCAGTATGCCACGCCGGATCATCTTCAACATCTAACAACATCTTCATCAAAATTGCGAATAACCTACTAATAAACTGGGGCAATTTCCTCATCATTCCAGGTGCCCTCTCCCTGGCCTCGGCAAGAGTAATTACAAACTCAATAGCTAAATGTCTTGTCCCTTCTTCTAGAGTTTCCGCCTCTGCAATTTGCAACATAGACCCCACTACTTCCACTAATTGCCTCCTCAAAAACCTTGGTTCTGTCCCAGCCAATTCAATCATCAATTCTAAAGCTTCTTGAGCTGTTGGCTCCTGCCCACAATTCAATGCTTCCGTCAAAGTACTCATCATCGCAGGCAATAAATCCTGGAAACGATCACGGTCGCTGGAGCTAGACAAGCACTGAATGAAATTAATAACAGCACTAAGCGCCGCAATCCTCACATCCGAGCTCGACGAAGTAGTCAAACACTGTAAAAACACAGTATGCAGGTGTTTTATGTGGGGAATTAGTGTTTCACCTATGTACTGAGACAATTGGGCAAATATCAAAAATGCAGATTCCTGAAGCTTATGCGAATCGGACGATACGCATTGAAACATAAAAGGCAATAGCTCCGGCCATCCATTGTCCGGTAAAATCCCGGAGGCGAGCTCCGAAACAGTATCGCAAAGCTTCTTAATTATAGTCTTAGCTTCTTCGCGTTGAACGCAAGCAAGGAAGATCGATTTGAGCGATGACTGAGTTGAAGGAGACAACCGGGGCCATATGTACGAGTCATCACGAGTCAACTGCTTTCTGAGTAGAATTGCGGACATGGCTCGGGCTTCAACATGAGGGGAGAACTGGAGGAGCTGAGCGAGTTTGAGAACGAGCGAGTTGGGATCGGTTTGCTTGCAGAGATTGAAAATGACTTCGGCTTGCGATCTTTGCTCATTGGATGAGGCCATCAGGTGAGAAATTAGGGTTTCAAATGGGGCGGGATCAGGTCCCAAAATCGCCGCTAGCTGAGCTTGCTGCATCTGAGAAGAATCCATCGCGGCGGCGAATTAGGGTCTTTTGGTTGATAAGGGTGGCGTTTTCCCTTTCTCTCTCTCTATATGTATGCGTGTGTATATATATTATGTTTCACAGCAAATTCGTAACACTATTCTATCTCTAATGTTAAAGAGGGAATGAGGTGGTTTTTTTGAGATTTTTGAGGGCGTGTTTGGCTGGTGAAGTAGGGTGATCGTGGGGCAAATTAGGGCAACACACACTAGGGAATGGAAGATTAGGAAGTTGTTAGCATAAAGTTCATTTTTAAGTAAGTTGGTCAATTGTTCAATAGAGTGCTTCAAATAACCAATTTATTCAAAAATAAACTTCATGTTAACTGAATCCGAAAGATTAGCTGTGATTCAGGTGTCAAAGTACTTTGCTCCTTTTTATGTTCTATACTATTTATATATAAGTAAAAATTGAGGTACACAGTCGTCGTAGAGTAGTCACTCCACGATAGTATAGTGAATTTACCCTACGATCGTAAATTAGTCTACGATAGTAGAGTGAATTCACAAATTGTGAATTGACTACGATCGTAGATCGTGTAACTTCAAAAGTTACACGGATGTGCACCTTAATATTCCCTTTATATATATATATATATATATATATATATATATATATATATATACAATAATCAATAACAAATACTTGTTATGAATTAAAAATAGACAAATACTATCATTATCGTCCAATACAAGAATCATCGGTCAATATTAGAACAAATATCATCATTAATGTCCAATAGAAGAACAAACGGTTGATATTAAAAATGAAAAATTCACGTCCGCTATTATTAGTAACGGACGACGATTAGTAGTGGATTTGAATGTTTCAGTTTTAATCTCAATATTGATTCTTATATTAAGCGATAGAGATGGTGTAGGCTAATTTTTAATCTGTAACAAATATATGTTATGAATCATTATATATATATATATATACGGTCCGGATCTTAAGCTCACTCCTTACCTAACTTATATTGCTCACCCCCCCCCTTTAGCGACGGACCGGGCGACGATTCGATCCGTCGCTATATGTTAGGTCCGTCGCTATGTGTTGTCCATCGCTATATGTTGTCCGTCGCTAAAAGCTAAGACGGCGGTTCTATATATAGCGACAGACTGAATCGTCGCCCGGTCCGTCACTAAAAGGGGGTGAGCAAAGTGAGTTAGATAAGGGGTGAGCTTAAAATTCGGATCATATATATATATATTATGTGACGCCCCCAAAATTAGGTATACATCACCCATCTTGGGTCGCTAGATACATGGTACAGAATTCAAATACAACTTACTAATACAACTGTCGTGTACAATACGACAAAAACATAAATCGTGAGTTTGAATACAAATATTGTCTCTACTAGAGATTATACAAACTCAAAAGGAGTCCTCATTACAATTATTATTACACTATTTCACGTAATAGTGAGGACTACTAATGATATCCTCTGGACCATCACTCCGCTCCCCGACTCGTCTCCAAATATATTCTCATTTCAAGAAGAGAATAAAGAAAGAAAGGGTGAGCTCAACTAGCCCAAGAAGAAATATTATGACTAAGATAATGCGTAATAAATTATCATTAGTCTCCAACAATGTTAAACCGATAAAATATAATGTACATCAAGTTTAATCATAGCTTAACAAGCAATCCATTAAAAGAGTCAAGTAAAAATAAAATCTACTATCTTTTATGATTTAAAAGGTTTTTCATCATCATTATCGCCGAGACTCACTTAATAAATATTCCACATCATCGAATCACCCCTCGCACTACTACCAAAGATATTCTTTAAGTATCACGACCACAATTATCCATGCCTACGGGCCAAGAATATTTGTGTATTCATTACTAGTCATGATCATGCCAACAATCGTCCATCAATGCACTACGGGCCAACGAGGACTTTTACCACATCATTTGTAACATTACGCTACCATGATTACACCGAATAATCCTCAGTCATTGCGGCGCCCCAAAATTAGGTATACGTTACCCATCTTGGATCGCCACTTACGTGGTACATAAATTCAAATACAACTTAATAATACAACTGCTGTAGGTACAATACGACGACAAAACATAAACTGTGAGTTTGAATACAAATATTGTATACTAGAGATTATACAAACTCAAAAGGAGTCTTTATTACAATTATTATTACACTATTTCACAAAATAGTGAGGACTACTAATGCTATCATCCGTCCGGCTCACTCCGCTCCCCGACTAGTCCCCTCGCTACGCTCTCATTTCCTCAAGAGAACAATAAAAGTAAAAGGGTGAGCTCAACTTGTGGACGCCCCCCAAAATAGGTATACATCACCCATTCTCGAAGTTGTCAATACACGGCACGTAAACAACTACAACTTTATTATTACAACAAGAAAACTGTGAGTTTGAATACAAATATTATCTTCTGTAGACAATATCTATACTCAAATAAATCCTCATCACATTTATTGATACATTATTTTACAAAAATGGTGAGGACTACTAAACAATCCTTTCTAAAACCTTCATTTTATACCCTAACTGTACTCGCTTATATTCTCGCCTCCCGAGAAGAAAAAATGGAACAAAAGGAAAGTGGTGAGCTCAACTAGCTCAAGAAAGAATATTATGACTAAGATAATATACAAAAAATTATCGTTAGTCTTCAACAGGAAAAATCTAATAGAATACAATAGACAACAAATTTTAAATCAATATTCGCAATGAAATAATAATTTATTAGAAGAGTTAAGTAGAGAATGCAAACTACTATCTTCTATGTATGAATTTAAAAGTTCATCGCTCATCTTTATCCCCTGTAACATCAATCAATATATATCCGAATCAAATATTCATCTTTTGCACTACGTGCCAAAGATATTCATCATTAAGTCATGTTCATCTAAACACTGCTCATCTTTGCACTACTACGGGCCAAAGATATTCTTCAGAAATCATTCATCTTTGCACTACAGCCAAAGATATTCAATAATATCATCATTTAAGACCGAGGATGATGAAAATATTTTTAAAGAAACGAATCCAAAGGAAACAAAATGACAAGGATTAAGGATTAAGGATTCGTACTTTGTTTTATCCATGTCCAAAAATACCTCAAAAATAATCATAGTGGTGTAAAATTCAAGAATGATCAAAACATGGATACAATCAAAGCTAGTATCCGAATAGATATTTTGGACAAAAAGAAGAAATTTTATTTTTCTATTGAATAAAGTGTCAGATATCGTGAATAAATCAAAATATCGTGAATAAGAATCTCAGACACCAAAAGATAGAAATTTCACAAAAAAAACATCTTCACGCTTCATGAATAGTACTCGTGAATAGTAACTCGTGAATAAAGGAGACCCCAGATTTTATCAATAAAGATTTAAATTTTGTCGAAATAATTTTTAATATTATGGTGTGAATTTGAGATAATATTATAGTTGTGGGTAGTATTTATAAATTTTGCAAAGTATGCAAGTGATTATATTATATTTGATTGGTCGGGAATATTCGGGTTTAGCAGGGAATATTCGTATAACTACTCAATCATTGGTGGACCCCACAATGTAATTATTGTCGGATTGAGAAAACGACAAAAATATTTTATCAAATAACGACGGAAGTTTTACCGTTGATATTGTTGAACTACTTTCAGTAGTAAAAGTACAAAGAATACGTGTGGTTGCATAAGAGCATACACCATTGATTATCGATGCTTATGTGAGAAGTCACTCGGTTTGATTCCATTATCATCGATTAATAATATGAATTATTATATATGATAATGACGCTTTTGTTTTATTCAGATTATTAACGTAATAAAATGTAAACATCTTTTATATAAAATGTAATACTTTATTAAAGTTATTCTATAAATAGAATATATTATATTTTATTATGCATAGTGTTGCATAGTGTTTTTTTTCGTATAAGGTTGCATAGTGTTTGTATAGTAAAATGTTTTTATATAAATAGAATATATTATATTTTATTTAAAAGATTTTGCTTTAAATATGGACCGTCCGATTAAAGTAAATCAATCTGACCGCTTCATGGATTAATTACTATGCATTCTATTTTCCTATAAATAGAAGCTCATTCCTTCATTATTTTCTTACTTTAATTCAATTCATTTGAAACTCTGTAGAGAGAAATTATAGAGAGAAGCTATAGAGAGAAAATCTATAGAGAGAAAGAAGAAGAGTATTCGCACTTCACTACTTTGATATCCAAAGTCTCTTTTACTAGTAAGGGGTATTATTTGTTGTACCGTAAGGGGATATTATTCGTTTGTATTCATGAAGAGAACCTCGTTATTCCATTCATTATTATTCTGTTGAATAACTCAGTAAAAGTGGTATACCCTATACATAACCTTGTATATGCAGATACCCTATACTTGTGAAATCCTTATGTTATTCCATCCTTATTTATTCTGTTGAATAACTCAGATACGCTGAATCCCCTATACTTGGTGATCTTCTTCATTATTCCATTCTTTATTATTCATTGAATATCCTGCATGCATGTGTTTTACACTCCGACCGGTTCCATTGTTTATTATTCCGCATTTATTATTCTTCATTGGAATATCCTCGTCGTGTGTTTTTTACACCTGACTGGTTCCATTGTTTATTATTCAAAGATTTATTATTCATTGATCATCATCGTTTGCGTGAATTTCACCCGACCGGTTCCGTTATTATTATTCTATTGAATAACCTCGCCTATGCTAAGTACCGCATGCATGGTGATTTCTTTTGTTATTCCATTCTTTATTATACCCAATTAGTTAAAACTTTGACTTCTATACTCCATGAAATTAGTAGAATATCTTTGATATTTGCGTTTCATCCAAAGATCTTTTCATGGAAATATTCTTCCGATTATTCTTGAATTTTACTCTACAAAACAAAGATCATGTCGACAATTTGACGTTAATAATTCCTCGGATAAAATAATTCTTGAACTTGTTTTATTGAATTATTATGTCATTGTCATCATCCTCATGTTATATTATGTTATCTTTGACTTACGTGCATAGATGAACTTAGTATGATTATGACCAGGATCATTCTTGGTATAATCATGGCTTGATATAAATGATGTGACAAAAGTCCTCGTTGGCTCAGTAATGCGATGATGGATAGTTTTGGTATGATTATGACCGTGGGTGATTCGGTATAGTCATGATCATTGATAATTTGATGAAAATCCTTGACCGTGGTATAGGGATGATTAGATATTGTGGTTTATTCATTAAACTGAGTCTTAGTGATAAAAAATTGATGAAAACCTTTTAAAACCTAAAAGATAGTATATTTTATTCTCTACTTGACTCTTTTAATGGATTGCGTATTCATTACCGCTTAAACCGGTTGTCTATTGTATTTTATCGGTTTAACATCTTTGTTGAAGGCTAATGATAATTTATTCTCGCATTATCTTAGTCATAATATTTCTTCTTTGGCTAGTTGAGCTCACCTTTTCTTTCACCGTTTCTTCTGTGAAATGAGAACATAGTTTGACGACAGCCGGGGAACGGAGTAATGGTCCGAGGATAGCATTAGTAGTCCTCACTATTCTCGTGAAATAGTGTGATAATAGTTGTAATGAGGACTCCTTTTGAGTTTGTATAATATCTAGTAGACAATATTTGTATTCAAACTCACGCTTTATGTCGATTGCATACCTACGCTTATATTAGTAAGTTGTATTTGAATTTATGTACCATGTAAGTGGCGCACCCAAGATGGGTGGCGATACCTAATTTTGGGGTGTCACAGCTTGGTATCAAAGCTTAGGATATGATCCCGGCTAAGATGCGAGATATAAGAACTAGGAGGGAGAGACGGGGAATTCCTTCGCTAGTATGACCTACCTAAGTTTATTTGGTATTTGATTGGTCGGTCAGAGTATAGTGATAATTTGTTACATGTCAATTAACCCTTGTTTTGTGACAGTGTTTGAGAATGGCATCTGAAAATGCTGAGATAAGCAATGAAGCACATGAGAGTGTTGATTCAGCTCAAACAAAAGGTAACGACCAACAACACGATAATAATCATACTGGTGGCAACGGTTATCAGAACAATGATAACCATCGTGGGGGAAATTATCATGCTAAGAATGGTAACCACTTCGGTGGTAATCATGGCAAAGATAATAAAAGTGGAAATTTCAAGAAGAGAAGGTCATTTAGCTCGATTTTGTCGATATAGTGAAGTCAAGTCCAGTTGGGATAGTGGCACCAAAGGCGATACACGACAAAACAAAGTCGGTGGGTTTCGTGAAGAGCGTTTTTCGTGACTTCTCAAAAGTGGGTAACCCGAACGGTTAGCACGGTTAGTTAATTATAAATTCTTGTAAGTCTATACCTTATTAGATACCGGCTTCTACCCATTCTTTTATCTCTCTTTGCATGCGCTCAACGCTTAAATTTGACTCGAGAGAAATTAGACTTTGATTTATCTATTAAAACTTCGTTGGGAGAAACCTTCATTACCTCCACTCGCTTATTAATCTTGTTGTTTCAAATAAACACTTTCACGCTACTTCGCCGATCTTATCTCTTTGAAAATACTTGCCTTTGAGGTAATTTTTGAAAACGATTGATTAACTACTCATTATTCTTTTTTGTAAGGTTGTTAGCTTTCATATTCCTAACCAACTCATTATACTGAATTCAAAGTAACCAAATCCTAAAGTTAATCATTGTTATATCAAGCCATAAGTAAAGAGCCCGATCCTTTCGTTGTTGACTTCCTTGTGTGGAAATGCAAAGGCCGGACTTTCAGAGCGCCGTGGATCAAGATGGCAAGTTGATAGGTATCATTGTGAGGTGCTATCCAGGTTAAGGGATAGAAGTCACAGTTGGTATTAATGTGACGTACTATCCAAGTCTTGGACGAGAGTAACAGTTTTGAATGATATTTCTATTATTAATAAATTTCCTGGCGTATTCTTGAAGACTTCTTAGCCTACTTAGAGCGTGAAATCGAATTTTGTATTGACCCCAGTACAAAACCCATTTCTTAAACCCTCAAATATTTCTTCAACTAAAAGGATCTGTTTACGTGGATTATGATGAAAGTCATAATAAAAGCATTGGACTAATGAAAATCATGGGTATACGTGGTATTAGTAAGTGTTATAATGAGTTATGTTGGTTAGTATGTGAAAACATGAAAGTTTCTTGGAAATCACAAAGAGTTGAAAATCAGATTTTGGTGAAAAACGTAACATGAAATTCAATTGATCATATCTCCTATTATATTTTGAATTTTTGAATGTGGTCAAGTCCTAGAGTTAGATCTATGAGTTACCTAACTAATCCAAGTGGAATTACTGGAAAAGGTGTTGTAGATTTTTGTGTGGACTGATTTTAGCAAAGGAGTGCAAAGCTGCAAAAAACCAAAAAGTCACGCCATGATTTTAGAGGGGCTGTTTCGGCCACTTAAATTATGAGAAAAATTCTGGCCTTTTTGGACATGAAGGTATATGGTATAAAGTACCTCCTGTCCAAAAATGAGCTCCTTCCGACTTAAAATGAGCAAGTTATGACTATTTCAATATTTAGGTTTTTCCGATTTAAAAACGCTATAACAGAGTTCTATAACTCACGACCATGAAATTTAAACTAGAAGCTCACGTTAACATGTGTAAGGTCCTGCCAAGATTTGGGAATTTTTGGAGTTAAACTTGAGGTAGCTAATTTCTTAAGGAATTAATTAGAAATTGATTTTTGAAAATAGTAAATGAATTTTAAAATTCTTAAAAATATATTTTCATTATGGGACTATATTATGCTAAATCCCAGAAAAGAAATATTTTTGGGACTGATTTGGTATTTTTCATAAAAATAGTTTAGTTACTGAACATATGAGTTAAATATGTTATGTGAAGTAACAAAGTTGAAAATAGGATATTATGGCTAGAGAATCCTATATAGAGTATATGCATATTTTTTTGATGAGAGATTTGATAATTGGTGATGATATTTTATGAGTATGACATTTTTGAATGATTAAATGCATTATATGGTAAAGCGTAAATAATTGAGATAAATTGTTTATAAATTTAAGAAGTGATTAAAATATTGTTATAATATTAATGTTATTAGATTATGAGATAATTAAGTGATTGATAACATGGGGATATTCTTGAATCTCGGATAAATTATATTATAAATGTTTAATATTTATCCTTTATCTCATTTGATTGATTCTTTATATCATTATCCTCATGTTTATATTATGTTGAAAGTCATCTGTGGCTCAGTAGTGCGTAGATGGACTTGGTATGATTATGACTGAGGGATTGTTCGGATAATCATAACAGTAAATGAATACACAATTATCTTTGGTCGTAGTGCATGGATAATTTGTGGTCGTGATACTTAATGAATACACAATTATCTTTGGTAGTAGTGCATGGATAATTTGTGGTCGTGATACTAATGAATACACGATTATCTTCGGGTACAGTAGTACATGGATAATTTGTGGTCGTGATACTAATGAATACACGATTATCTTTGGTAGTAGTGCATGGATAATTTGTGGTCGTGATACTAATGAATACACGATTATCTTTAGTAGTAGTGCATGTGGATAATTTGTGGTCGTGATACTAATGAATACACAATTATCTTTGGTAGTAGTTCATGGATAATTTATGGTCGTGATACTAATGAATACACGATTATCTTTGCACGTAGTGCATGGATAATTCGTGGTCGGATACTTAATGAATACACGATTATCTTTGGTAGTAGTGTGGATAATTTGTGGTCGTGATACTAATGAATACATAATTATCTTTCGGTAGTAGTGCATGGATAATTTGTGGTCGTGATACTAATGAATACATGATTATCTTTGGTAGTAGTGTATGGATAATTTGTGGTCGTGATACTAATGAATACACGATTATCTTTGGTAGTAGTGTATGGATAATTCGTGGTCGTGATACTAATGAATATCCTCGGCCTCAGTAGTGCGGGGGATGATTCGATGATATGAATTAATTATCGAAATGAGTCTCAAAGAATGAAATATTAATTCACGGATGTGGTAAAAGTAATCTTTGGTCAGTAGTGCATTGATAGACTTGGTATGATTATGACCAAGGATTATTCGATATAATCATGATCAGTAATTGAAAACACGAATATCCTCGCCAAGTGGTGCATGGATAATTCGTGGTTGTGATACTATTAAGTCGCGTCTCAAGATTATTGATTTTATAATTGTATATCTTTGGCAGTAGTGCAAAGATGAATTGTTAATGAATATCTTTGGCCTGGATTGCAAAGATGAATTTAATGTTTTCAACGATAAAGGTATTCAAGGTATCCTCACCTCTTTATCATACCAGTATCGCATTTCCTAATTTCGAGGGCTAAATTCCATAAGGAGGGAGATTGTGAGACCCCAGATTTTATCAATAAAGATTTAAATTTTGTCGAAATAATTTTTAATATTATGGTGTGAATTTGAGATAATATTATAGTTGTGGGTAGTATTTATAAATTTTGCAAAGTATGCAAGTGGTTATATTATATTCGATTGGTCGTGGAATATTCTTGTTTAGCAGGGAATATTCGTGATAACTACTCAATCATTGGTGGACCCCACAATGTAATTATTGTTTGATTGAGAAAACGACAAAAAAATATTTTATTGAAATAACGACGAAAAGTTTTAACCGCTGATATCTTGAACTAACTTTCAGTAGTAAAAGTAAAGAATACGTGTGGTTGCATAGTAGCACACCAGTATTGATTATCGATGCTTATGTGAGAAGTCACTCATTTTGATTCCATTATCACGATTAATAATATGAATTATTATAATGATAATGACGCTTTTGTTTTATTCAGTATTATTAACGTAATAAAATGTAAATATCTTTTATATAAAATGTAATACTTTATTAAAGTTATTCTATAAATAGAATATATTATATTTTATTATGCATAGTGTTGCATAGTGTTTTGCATAGTGTTGCATAGTGTTTGTATAGTAAAATGTTTTTATATAAATAGAATATATTATATTTTATTTAAAAGATTTTGCTTTAAATATGGACCGCATCGATTAAAGTAAATCAATCTTGACTGCTCATGGATTAATTACTATGCATTCTATTTTCCTATAAATAAAGCTCATTCCTTCATTATTTTCTTACGAATTCACCTGAAACTCTAGAGAGAGAAATTATAGAGAGAAGCTTATAGAGAGAAAATCTATAGAGAGAAAGAAGAAGAGTATTCTCGTACTTCACTACTTTGATATCCAAATGTCTTTTTACTAGGTAAGGGGTATTATTTGTTGTACAGTAAGGGATATTATTCGTTTGTATTCATGAAGAGAACCTCTCATTATTCCATTCATTATTATTCCGTTGGAATAACTCTGTAAAAGTGGTATACCCTATACATAACCCGTATATATGCCAGATATACCCTATACTTGGTGAAATCCTTATGTTATTCCATCCTTATTTATTCTCATTGAATAACTCAGATACGCTTAATCCCCTATACTTGGTGATCTTCTTCTCGTTATTCCATTCTTTATTATTCTTTGGAATATCCTGCATCACATGTTTTACACCGGACCGGGTTCCATTGTTTATTATTCCGCATTTATTATTCTCATTGGAATATCCATGCGTGTGTTTTACACCTAACACGGTTCCATTGTTTATTATTCAAAGATTTATTATTCTGTTGGATCATCATCGCCTGCGTTGTGAATTTCACGACTTTGGTTCCGTTATTATTATTCTATTGAATAACTCATCTATGCGCGAAGTACCGCATGCATGGTGATTTCTTTTGTTATTCCATTCTTTATTATACCCAATTGGTTAAAACTTTGACTTCTATACTCCATGAAATTAGTAGAATATCTCTTGATATTTGCGTTTCATCCAAAGATCTTTTCATGGAAATATTCTTCCGATTATTCTTGAATTTTACTCTACAAAAAACAAAGATCATGTTGACAATTTGGACGTTAATAATTCCTCGGATAAAATAATTCTTGAACTTGTTTTATTGAATTATTATGTCATTGTCATCATCCTCATGTTATATTATGTTATCTTTGACTTACGTGCATAGATGAACTTAGTATGATTATGACCAGGGGATCATTCTAAGGTATAATCATGGCTTGATATAAATGATGTGACAAAAGTCCTCAGTGGCCTGTAATGCAGTGATGGATAGTTTTTGGTATGATTATGACCAGGGGTGATTCGGTATAGTCATGATCATTGATAATTTGATGAAAATCCTTGACCGTGGTACAGGGATGATTAGATATTGTGGTTTATTCATTAAACTGAGTCTTAGTGATAAAAATTGATGAAAACCTTTTAAAACCTAAAAGATAGTATATTTTATTCTCTACTTGACTCTTTTAATGGATCGTATATTCATTGCGCAGCTTAAACTGGTTGTTTATTGTATTTTATCGCTTTAACATCTTTAAGGCTAATGATAATTTATTCTCGCATTATCTTAGTCATAATATTTCTTCTCGGGCTAGTTGAGCTCACCTTTTCTTTCACCGTTATCTTCGTGAAATGAGAACATAAATTTGGACGAGTCCTGGGAACGGAGTAATGGTCCGTAGGATAAGATTAGTAGTCCTCACTATTCTGTGAAATAGTGTGATAATAGTTGTAATGAGGACTCTTTTTGAGTTTGTATAATATCTAGTAGACAATATTTGTATTCAAACTCACGCTTTATGTCGATTGCATACCTACGCTTATATTAGTAAGTTGTATTTGAATTTATATACCATGTAAGTGGCGACCCAAGATGGGTGACGATACCTAATTTTGGGGGCGTCACAAATAATAACTCATGAATAGTAACTCGTGAATAAGAACTCATGAATAGTAACCCCGACATGAAAAAGTTTCAAATTTGATAAAAATTTCCAACCAATATTTCAAAGATAATGATATCAAGAAGAAATAATATCATCCGAGAAGAAAATAACATCCCTTACCTCGAAAGATTAAGACTTCTAAATTTGGAATAATGGGTATAAGGTGAAGGAACTTGCACTGCCTAACAATACTCAAAGTATACTCAAAATACTCACAAGAATACGCCGATAATATAGAGAGAAAAACTTCGCTTCGTGTGTGTGATTCAATTCTAACCCAAGACCCTATTTATAGAAAATCTTTAGAACACCAAAGCGTAAAATTTAATAAATTAATAATATAATTATATAAATTTCTTACACATGTCTAGAATCTGATTTCAGCCATCAAACACATGCCACATTCTAGAAAAAAGTAAGAAAAAACGTTTTTCTAATTTTAAATATTTTAAACTTCCAAAATCAATTATTTTGAGCTTTCTAACTTCAATAATTCATAATAAATAGCCCTTTCATCGTAAAAATTCAAATCTCGCGAGTTTTTATAGGAAATTCAATTCTCTACAACTTTGCAGAAAAAAGTTTTTCCAATTCCAAATGAAATTGACCAAATCCATAAATCGGGCGATTTTACAAGCTATAATCAAATTTCTCACAATAAATGGGGTCCAATTTACTTGTTTAACATGTTTTAAACATTTATTGCAACAAAATACTCTTCCTCCTCGTATACTCATATATCCCACATTCGTTATAAAAATATCACCATTATTATATTATTAAAATATAATAATATATTTAAATGAATTATTTTATCGTAAAAGATAAAATTTCAATTTTCAACAATTGTCACATTAAAATTTTTCTCCATCTATATCCACATAAAATCAATATTTTCTCATCACATGAATCAATAATTAATTATTCACAAATAATATTACGAATCACAATATCGACAACCGTGCGCTCCTGGGAAAGGGGCTTTCCAATAAGAATTTCTCCTTCTTCAAGCAATTTAATTAGTGACCAAACCTCTCCTTAGATGTAACTTTCTAGACATTGCCAATAATGTTATCTAATAATATTATTCGAGATAATATAAATTATTGCTTTCACGTAATGAAAAATAATCGTAATGACAATTATCAAACAACAAAGAACATAAAATATTAACGCAACAATTATTAACTCAATAAAATATCGAATAAAGAATTATCGTAACCATTATTGAGTAGTGCCTTCTTACGTAAGAATCAATAATTTGTGTAATACTGCAGTATTGCGTGTTTTAAACCACTAGGTATTTTAACAAAGATAATAACTTAAATAACTACGCTGCAATTATTTTTAAACCACTTATATTTGTCGTTTTCTTCATCCAATCGCTTTCCATTATGGGGCCCACACGCCATGGTCATACTGCCTTACTTCTTAATATTCTCGACAAATGATTTAATATTCCACGACCAAACTGTTAGGTTTGTAATATTCTGGTAATCAAATTGCATAAAATTAAGCGGGCGTGCAAAATCGAGTTTAAAATTTTACAAACCATATACCCGATCACCCTTTATTTAAAATTATTAATTAAACGAAAAGATGAATAAAACATACCCTTGAAGATCCGAAGCTTCCTCGTACAAGTTCACCTCCAATCCTTTTCGCTCAACTTGAATCCACCGGGTTTAGCTCCTTCCTTTGATCAACGTTACCACCCAAGTGTTTGGCCTCTGAGGTGATCCACCAAGGAAGAAGAAAGGATTTAAGAAGATGGGTGGTCACTAAACCCTAGTTTTTCTATCTCTATTGAAAAGGAGCGTCGTACTCTCCCAACTATTGGAATTATTACGTTGTAAAAGTCAACAACCCCCACCACCCATAATAAGACTCCTCTAATTTATAGATGTGGGCAACCCACCTTAACAATTAAGGAATTGAGATTTATTTAATTAATTAAATTCTTTTAATTAATTAAGCTCCCTAATCTTATTAGGGATAGTTAATTAAAACTCCTTTAACTAATTTTCCTTCCTAATCCAATTAGGAATAAATGAGAGTACTTATATTAAATTAATTCCTAAACTCTTTTAGAAATTAAAATAATAATAATTGTAATAATATTAATAAGACTCCTCTTATTAATTTATATTTAATATTTCTAAAATATTAAATAATAAATATTAAGCTATTTAATTTATTCTATCACCATAGATTAAATTAAATATACTTAACATATTATTACGATTATGCCATTAACTTCTTAAATAATTATTCTTCCTTTTATGGTATGACCTTTAGGTTCTCCATATTAAACCTATTTGTGAATAAATCAATTAGAATAATTCTAATCTTATTTAAATAAATAAATTAAACAATTAATTTATTTAAATAAATAATATTTATTCTACAATAGGATAAGCCTCCCCAATGATCAACGACTTTCCGTATAATATAGATTTCAACATTAATCATTAAAGAACCTTTGAGTAAATAGTTACCGTGATAATTCAATCCTTCCACCATACAATGTCCCAATTAAATATAAGACATGGAATTCATCACAAAGTCTTATTTTATTTAATTATATGTATTTCGATCCTTAAATGCACAACTCCAAATAATGCAAATTAGAAACTCCTTTCTAATTTCATTCGCCTTGCCAAGGACTCTTGGGTTGTCATTTATCGAATCACATAGACATTTCTCTTCTTTTATTAGAAGTGGTAGATTCTTTATCGATCATACATTATCTCCATGCATAACTTATTATACCCAAGCATACCCTTTGATATACCCTAAGGGTCTTAAGGAATAAGTCAAAGTATAACTCATCATACACAAGATACTATGATGATCTCAAGTCCAAGGATTAGTTGTCTTTACTATCACTACAGAATTCCTATTGACAGAGCAAATAAAACTCCATTAGGTATTCCTTAGCGAGCCACGCAATGCTCAAAGAACTTATTCTCTAATAAGCACCTACATACTTGCTTTAGTGTCTCCACACAAATGATCATGAGATCAATCATCCCCATCCAATGAGTAAGCAACGTATGTACCAATCTATCCGGATTCACTAATCCCCAATTTAGTAATCTAATGATTGGGAACTATTTTAGTTTTAAGCTTTTTAAGAATTTAGATCTCATTAGAATGATCATCATCATTATTCTAAAAGCATTGCTTAAAACTATGGGTTTATCACATATTATAAAACAAAGATCATGTAGATAATTAAAAGCCTTTAATAAATTAATACTTTTTATTAATAAATGAATAAGATTGTTACAAAGTATATGCTTTTATCATCAAACATGATTGGCTTGTGTGCATACTACTTTCAATCTCCCACTTGCACTAAAAGCCAATCGCCATCAGTATCTTATTCTCTTCTTCTCTAAGTGACGATTATCCTGTTGTTGGATAAGCTTTAGTTAATGGATATATAATGTTGTTCATGCGAGCCCACTATCTCTATAGTGATTTCCCATCTTCAATGATTCTAATAATCAAATGAAAGTGCCACAACACATGTTTAGATCCAAGATGAGACTTAGGAACTATTCCTAGTTCTCAGAATGAACTTTTAATCCAAACAATCAACTTGCAGCCTTTATTTATTGCTATATACTTTGTCTTTATCACTAAACCAAAGAACTCTTTCATTGTTAGAAACCTTTCCAATTCACTTTGCACCACCGCTCAAGGTAACCTTTACCTTAAAGTGAATTTTTCTCATCATCTTGTCTCTGTCTGAAAAAACTTGAGTCCAGTAAAGCCCTCTAGTTTTAATTTAGACCCACCATGAATATGATCACATCCTTAGTGCTTGGGTTAAGCACTTTAAGATGTTTTCACCGACTTATAGTGAACTTCTCCAGAATATGACCGATCAACATCAGGTCTCGTATATTTCATTGCATATATGATTGTCACTCATGCGATCTCTCTTCTTTTAATAGTTTGTGGGGACTATTAAGAGAGATACACTCCATAGCTCATCGACATGAGACATCTCTTGAGTTTGCCATGCTAAACGACTTTAGCATCAAATGAATACACGCTTCCTTGGGTTAAGTCGAGCATCCTTTTAAATCTATCTATATAGATTTATATCCCCAATTAAGATACTCTTCCAAATCATTCATGGAGGAATGTTTAGACAACTTTATCTTTACTGATTGTAGCATTGGTATGTAATTCCTCATCCGTAGTATATCAACATATAATACTAGAAATTTTACGACGCTCCCACTGACCTTTTGTACACACTAGAACTCTTACCTCATCGTATGTAACTCTGGATCATCATCTTCTATGATGCGTACCTCATCATCATCATCTATGATGAATCCATACCTCCTGGGTATCTTCTTGCTATTCCGATTTACGATTATCTTTGGCAGGTACAATAGGTCTATCTATGTGTTCTCTTATTTGACTTATAGTGTTTTGTGGTTCTTGAACTCTTCAAGATCTATTATCCTCCCACTAGCCCTTCAATGATAAACACCTTTATCTTAGAAAGGCGCGTGTTTCGTAACAAACACCTTTTGCTAAGTAGAATTATAGAACATATACCCTAAACTTACTTTAGGATGTCCCACAAATCAGACATGTCAAATCTTGTCCCAAGCTTATCCTTCAAACTTTTTCACATAAGTTGGACAACCCTTATCTTAACATACTTAAGATTAGAATCCTCCCCGTCCATAAATTTTATGGAGTCTTGAAATGGATTTTGAGGTTACCTTTTCGTAGATATGCACGACCATTTCTGTGACATGACCCTGAAGGATACCGGAATGTCGGTAAAATCATTATGAACCGCACCATGTCCAACAAGGTATGATTTTTCATTCGATATACATCAATCAATTATTGTGTATCGATGTGTCCATTATGAGAAACCATTTGAGATGATCTAGAACCTTATTGCACAAGTATTTATTCCTCGATCTAATCAAAGAATCTTAATACTTTGCCAATTTGTTTCACTTCGAATTCTTTGAACCTTTCAAATAATTCACACTTGTATTTCAACAAATACATACATTCAACTCTTTGAATGATCATCTCCTTTTCTTATACTAGTTTGTTCAATTTATAAAATAATTTTCACGTAAGTCAAGTATACAAAATCTATTAAGTAATATTTCATTTATACAAAAACATTATTATTATAAATAGAACAACAATTGTTCTTAATTATAATACCAAAAATTTTATCATCCAACAATAAAATGGAAATAATGTTTCTAACAAGAATTGGAATACAATAACAACTTATCGACTTAATAGATTTGCTTCATAGCAAAGGCTAAACTATAAGTTTCTATAGCTAATGCAAAGAACCTTTGCTTCATTTTCCACACATAGGATTACTTATATTTGTTTAGCTTTCTACTTCTGCTTGGTCCCTTCATAAATCTATATTTATGATAACCAAAGTCGGTATCCAATACCCAAGTAGAACCTTGACTTAAAGAAAAATTTATTTCAATCATGAACAAAAGACTGTATTTGTAACTGAAACTTCACTAAGCTTCTTTAGGTTAGCTCTGCAAGATGCTTCTCGCAGTTTCTTTCCAATGTCCAGGCTTATTGTAGTGGAAGCAAACTCCTTTGCTATCCGTATCAGTTTTGTTCTTATTATCCTATGTTTTTGCCTTTTCATTCACCTTCTTTGAATCGTTCTTCTTTTCAGAAGATCCTTTGGCCCCTACCAGTAAGACTTGGTTTTCTTGTTTAGAAAGTGACTCTCAACATTTTTCAATATGTTAAGCAAATCAGCGAAGCTGATATCTAGCTTGTTCATATGAAAAATTCACAACAATTGTGAAAGGAGTCCGGGAGTGAGTGCAAGATCAAATCTTGGCTCAACTCTCCATCCATGACAAAACTCGTTGTCCTAATTGATCAATCAAATTGATAATGTTAAGAACTTTTGTCTATACTATAGTGCCATTGGCCATTCTAGATCGGAAGAGCTCCTTAGATATCTGATATCTATCAGTCCTAATTTCCTCACCATCAACTACTTGATGTGCGTGAAATATAGTAGAGTATCCATAGTTTCAGTCGACAACAAGCTTGTTACTCATGGATACGAGCATGATGCATCGAGCCAATCAGCATCATCTTGCCACTTTCTAAAAGTAGCAACCTCTTCCTCGGAGGCATTGTCTCGCAACCATTGCAGGATAGGCGATTATGACATAAGATTGTTTTTCACTATGAGAACTATTCTCAAATTCCTTAACCAATCCGCTTAATTCTTATCCCATAATTAGCATCTATATGCTTTCGTTGATAGAAATTTTAGACATTGTAAAATTCTCAGTAAATGAATTTGTAATTAACAACATTTTAACATACATTCTTTTATTAATTACCAAAATAAATTAGGTCTTGTTTTAAATTGGTATCTCCCACAATTTTCTTCAAACTATATTACCCTCACTTATATAGTTCGGCAAAATCTAATTAAAGATTTGCTAGTGAGAATAAGGATCCCATTTCAAATGTATATAGCCTTGTGGTGACACAACAAACTATATATAAATAAATAGGTAGACAACTTTTGTCAATTACATCAACTATGCAACTCCTTTTATTTTGCCTCTTAGATTATTTTGATCAAGTGGTGGCACATCCGAATCAAAATTATCCAAGTTAAGTCCAACCTAGCACTCCATATATTCAAAAAAGAAAAATATCATCCTTGTGGTGACACAACAAAATAATATTGTTCAATTTTCTTTATAAGCATCAAATGTGATAAATTAACATCTTAAATACTTAATACTTGCCTTGTGGTGACACAACAAACTCATATTAAATATTTAATACTCTATTAATTTTATCATGCTAGAAGGCGACGTTCGATATTCCAAATATCTTTGAACGCTTAGGACTTAATATAAAAATTGAGGGTTTGTTATTAATTTGTCTCATCTTGTTTAGCGCAGCATTTATGCACATATATATAAAATACGCTATCGTATTAATGAACATGCCAAGCATGTTTGCATAATATATAATATATATATATATAAGCATGCATATAGAATACTATATTCTACCCGGGATTGATTATGGACTTTTATTCTAGTTTGGTTCACTTGAGCCACCAAGTGAACCAAAAGGTCAAACCCCAGAGTGCAAGAAATAATATTTAAATATAACTATTACATTTAAACCCTGCTCCATTACAAACGGTCTTCACGCGCTCCTCGCTCCTTTTCGATCTCTAATTTTCTAAAATTAATTCTAACTATTCCTATTACAATACTATTTAAAATAAATAGAAACCTTGATCGTGCAGTCAAGGGAAGTACATAGGAGGAGAGTTAGAATTTACATTAAGAAAAAAAATTAGAGAAGACGAGGCACGCAGTAATTCCATTTAATAAAACCCATACATTCACGCATCCAACTAAAATAAAATCCAATCATATTGGTCAATAGTTCATAATCAATCTCATTTATTATCATACACATCACCATATGCATCAATAAATAACATTCATCTTATGAATAATAAACATTTAATATATATATTGATATCATTTAATGGGCAAATTTAGTTAGTATAAAATCTATTTTGAATAAAATAAACTCCTTTATTTAAATCCAAATTTAAATCAAAATAAAACTATTTTATTTTAATTTATCTAATTTTGAATAAAATAAACTATTTTATTTTAATCAAAATTTTAATCAAAATAAACTCCTTTATTTTAATTAATTATGGAATCCAATTCCATATATATATAAAAAATCTTTAATTAAAATAAACTCTTTTATTTTAATTAATTATGGAATCCAATTCCATGTAAAAAAAAAAATATTAAAGGAAACACACTATATTCTTTCCTATTCACAAATAAACTCCTTTATTTTGAATAATATGAAATCTTATTTCATATCTAAACAAACTCCTTTATTTAAGGAAATGGATTTACTTCCTATTCACAAATAAACTCCTTTTTATTTTAGGAAAAATAAAATCCAATTTCAACTCCAATTAGTTATCATGGAATCCAATTCCAACTCTAAATTAGTTAGCATGAAATTTAATTTTAAAATTAAAATAAATTTTATATTTTAATATTAAAATAAACCTTTTATTTTAAAATTAAAATAAACTTTTATTTTAATTATAAAATAAGTAAGAATAATATATATATATATATATATATATATATATATATAACCGTATATATTATAATATATATATATATAATTACCCGTGTACCTTCCTTTATTCAAAAAAAAAAAAAAAAATTCACTGTCATTAATTGCTTTAAATCTCACGTGGTCCAACCAATATATTATATGACCATTCTATTATTTCCATTACTTTTATTGCTAATGAATGGCCACGTTAATGAGAGTAACTTTTTAATTATTATTATCTGTATTTTTTTTTTTTTTTTTTATTCACCGATTTTTTTTTTAAAAAATGACTCATGATCCTTTTTTAAAAAAAAAAAAAATTTCGTTTTTTTTTTTTTTTAAATTTTATATAATAAAATTATGCCCAATTAAATTATTCTAAACACATATCAATATACATATCAAATTAAAACAATTAATAATTCGCATAAAGGTTTGGCTCTGATGCCACTGTTAGGTTTGTAATATTCATGGGCGCAATCAAATTGCATAAAATTAGCGGAAGCGTGTAAAATCGGAGTTTAAAATTTTACAAACCATATACCCAGATCACCCTTTATTTAAAATTATTAATTAAACGAAAAAGATGAATAAAACATACCCTTGAAGATCCTAGCTTCCTCAGGTACAAGTTCACCTCCAATCCTTTTCGCGTTCAACTTGAATCCACCGGGTTTAGCTCCTTCCTTTGATCAACGTTAGCCACCCAAGTGTTTGGCCTCTAGAGGTGATCCACCAAGGAAGAAGAAAGGATTTAAGAAGATGGGTGGTTGGCTAAACCCTAGTTTTTCTATCTCTATAGAAAAAGAGCGTACTCTCCCAACTATTGGAATTATTACGTTGTAAAAGTCAACAACCCCCACCACCCATAATAAGACTCCTCTTATTTATAGATGTGGGCAACCCACCTTAACAATTAAGGAATTGGGATTTATTTAATTAATTAAATTCTTTTAATTAATTAAGCTCCCTAATCTTATTAGGGATAGTTAATTAAAACTCCTTTAACTAATTTTCCTTCCTAATCCAATTATGAATAAATGAGAGTACTTATATTAAATTAATTCCTAAACTCTTTTAGAAATTAAAATAATAATAATTGTAATAATATTAATAAGACTCCTCTTATTAATTTATATTTAATATTTCTAAAATATTAAATAATAAATATTAAGCTATTTAATTTATTCTATCACCATAGATTAAATTAAATATACTTAACATATTATTACGATTATGCCATTAACTTCTTAAATAATTATTCTTCCTTTTATGGTGTGACCCTTTTAGGTTCTCCATATTAAACCTAGGTTGTGAATAAATCAATTAGAATAATTCTAATCTTATTTAAATAAATAAATTAAACAATTAATTTATTTAAATAAATAATATTTATTCTACAATAGGGATAAGCCTCCCTAACGATCAAATCGACTTTCCGTATAATATAGATTTCAACATTAATCATTAAAGAACCTTTGAGTAAATAGTTACCGTGACAATTCAATCCTTCCACCATACAATGTCCCAATTAAATATAAGACATGGAATTACTCACAAGTCTTATTTTATTTAATTATATGTATTTCGATCCTTAAATGCACAACTCCAAATAATGCAAATTAGAAACTCCTTTCTAATTTCATTCTCGCTTCGCCAAGGACTACTTTGGGTTGTCATTTATCGAATCACATAGACATTTCTCTTCTTTTATTAGAAGTGGTAGATTCTTTATCGATCATACATTATCTCCATGTACAACTTATTATACCCAAGCATACCCTTTGATATACCCTAAGGGTCTTAAGGAATAAGTCAAAGTATAACTCATCATACACAAGATACTATGATGATCTCAAGTCCAAGGATTACTTGTCTACTATCACTACAGAATTCCTATCGACAGCAAATAAAACTCCATTAGGTATTCCTTAGCGAGCCAATGCTCAAATGAACTTATTCTCTAATAAGTACCTACATACTTGCTTTAGTGTCTCCACACAAAATGATCGCTGAGATCAATCATCCCCATCCAACGAAAGCAAGTTAACGTATGTACCAATCTATCCTGGATTCACTAATCCCCAATTTAGTAATCCAATGATTGGGAACTATTTTAGTTTTAAGCTTTCTAAGAATTTAGATCTCATTAGAATGATCATCATCATTATTCTAAAAGCATTGCTTAAAACTATGGGTTTATCACATATTATAAAACAAAGATCATGTAGATAATTAAAAGCCTTTAATAAATTAATACTTTTTATTAATAAATGAATAAGATTGTTATCAAAGTATATGTGTTTTATCATCAAACATGATTGGCTTGTGTGCATACTACTTTCACAAACGAATATTCCCCCAATGAAAACAATGAATTTTTTTATAACCACTTGCTTATTTTAAAATATTTATGATTTTACCCCCTAACTATCCACATTAATCAAATCAACCCTTACTATTTCAAAATAATAAATAGAGAAAATTAAATTTCATTAATAATAAGTTGGGGTCTTACAACCTCCCTCCTTATGAAATTTCGTCCTCGAAATTGACGTGCGTGCTGTGTTTCAAAAGGTGAGGATACCTCGCTTTCATTTTCGCTTCCAATTCCCGTGTCATTTCTCTATAAAGCATGATTCCTCCACAAAACTTTAACTTGTGGTATGACCTTTCATACGTAGGGACATGCTCCTTCCTATCCAAAATCTTGACAGTACCTCCTCATCATACGTTAAGTCTTCGGCTATCTCGCCGGGTTCTAACTCTATAACGTGGTTCGGGTCTTTCACATATTTACGAAGTACGAGATATGTGAAACACATTATGAACACGAGACATACTTTGAGGTAACGCAAGTCTATAGGCTACATTTCCTACTCTCGGTCAAGAATTTGAAATGGAACAATAAATTGTGGATTGAGCTTTCCTCTCTTCCCAAATCTTGTAACTCCCTTCCATGGAGCAACTCGCAACAATACATGATCCCCACACTAAATTCCACGTCCTTTCGATGAAGATCCGCATAACTCTTTTGTCGATCTTGTGCCGCTTTGTATACGTTGTCGAATCATTTGGATCTTTTCGGTCATATCGCATCTTAACTCGGGTCCCAACAATGTTGCTTCACCCACCTCATCCCAACATATTGGAGAGCGACATTTTCGTCCCATATAATGCTTCAAATGGAGCCACACCTATACTTGCTCGATAATCTGTTGTTGTAGGAGAATTCCACCAATGGTAAATACTTATCCCAACTGCCTTTGAAGTCTAGGACACAGAGTCTTAATAAATCTTCAAGAGTTTGAATAGTCCTCTCTGATTGTCCGTCCGCTTGGGGATGGTATGCGAACTAAATCGTAAACCGCGCCCATAGCTTTTTGCAAGCTAACCCAAAATCTTGAAGTGAATCTTGGGTCACGATCCAAACTATGGATACAGCATGCCATGCAACCTCACAATCTCATTCACGTACATACTAGCAAGACGTTCAAGGGAATAAGTCTCCCGTATCGGCAAGAAATGAGCAGACTTGGTTAATCTATCAACAATAACCCAAATAGCATTGATGCCTTGAGAAACCGTAGAAGACCCAGAACGAAATCCATGGTAATGTGTTCCCACTTCCATTTTGGAATCTCAAGTGGTTGCAACGGACCCTTAGGTACTAGATGCTCCGCCTTTACACGCCGACAAGTTAAACACATTGAGATAAACTTTGCAATCTCTCTCTTCATATTGTTCCACCAAAATGTATGTCAAGATCACGATACATTTTAGTACTTCCAGATGGATTGCAAATGGTGTATTGTGTGCCTCCATCATAATCTTGTACTTCAAATCGAGTCGTTAGGAACACAAAGTCTAGAGTGGACTCAAAGTATTCCTTCTTCATCAATTCTCGCTTCCTAATAGCTCCTTCTTGTACTTTCTTCTTCATACGCATCATCGGCTGGGTGGGTGGCTTGCGACCTTAACTTTTTCTATTAAAGTTGGCTCTATCGTATACTTGACATCATCGCACTCATTCCCCGCGATATGATCTTCTACTCAACGCGTCGCCTACCACGTTCGCTTTTCCGGATGGTATTGAATAGTGTGGTCGTAGTCTTTCAATAGCTCGAGCCAACGTCATTGCCGCATGTTGAGTTATTTTTGAGTGAAGAAATATTTAAGGCTTTTATGGTCCGAATATATCTCCACTTTCTCCCCATATAGATAGTGCCTCCATATTTTTAAAGCTGAAAACGATCACGCTAACTCTAGATCATGAGTAGGATAATTCCTCTCATACTCTTTAAGTTGTCGCGAGGCATAAAGCTATGACTTTCCCACGTTGCATGAGAACACATCCTAACCCTTTGCTCAAGCATCATCAGAGATAACAAATCCATCCGAACCGGATGGAATTGTTAGAACAAAGCCAAAATAAGTCTCCTCTTAAGCTCTTGGAAACTCTTCTCGCATTCTTCACTCCCAAATTTAATTTTGTATCCTTCCGAGTTAGTTGAGTTAATGGAGTAGCGATTCGAGAAAACCCTTCCACGAATCTTCGATAATAACCAAATAAGCCCAAAAAGCTACGTGACTTGGTCCACCAACTTTGGTTGTCCCAACTTTGTATTGCTTCAATCTTTGTTCGGTCCACGGATACTCCATGTTTCGACACCACGTGCCCAAGGAATGCTACTTCCTCAAGCCGTAACTCGCATTTCTTCAATTTGGCATATAGTTTGTTTTCACGAAGCCTTTGAGTACCAACTTTTCAAATGGTGCTCATGATCTTCACGACTTTTGGAATATATAAGGATGTCATCAATAAAGACAACAACAAATCCGATCCAAATATTCCTTGAATACTCGCTTCATCATATCCATGAAAGCCATAGGAGTATTAGTCAATCCGAAAGACATGACTAAGAATTCATAATGCCCATATCGAGTTCTAAAGGCGCCTTTGAATATCCTCGCCTCTAATCTTCACCGATGATATCCGAATCGAAGATCGATTTTTGAAAAGAATTGTGCCCTCAATCAATCGGGTCAAACAAGTCATCAATACGAGGTAGAGGATACCTATTCTTGATGGTGACATGGTTCAATTCCCGATAGTCAATACAAAAAGTCGCATACTCCCGTCTTTCTTCTTTACAAATAAAACAGGAGCACCCAAGGAGATGTACTAGATTTAATGAAACCGATGTCCAACAATTCACGTAGTTGGACCTTTAACTCCTCGAAGTTCAATAGGAGCCATTCGATATGGGGTTTTAGAAATGGGCTTTGTACCAGTTCAAGATCAATAAAGAATTCAACTTCACGTTCGGGGTGTAGGCGGAAGTTCTTCAGAAATACGTCGGAAAGTCAATAACAACAGAATATTATTCAAATTTGACGTGTCTTTATTCAAATCCATAACATGGGCTAAGAAAGCTTGACATCCGCTTTTTCAATAAACGAATAGCTTTATGATTAGATATGACATGTGATTGATTTTAATGGTTTAGTTGCTTGAATTGCATAACAAAGTTGGTTAGGAATATGAAAACTAACAACCTTACGAAAATAATCAATTTTGGCATGATGAGTAGTTAACCAATCAATCCCTAAAATCACATCAAAAGCAAGTATCTTTAAAGAGATAAGGTCAACAGTAAGGTAATGGTGCCAACTTGAATCAAACAAGATTTATAAACAAAGGATGTGATGAAAGTTTCTCTAACGGAGTTTCCACAGATAGGTCAAAGTCTAATTTCTCCTGAGTCAAGTTTAAATGTTGAGCACATGCAGGAGAGATAAATGAATGAGTAAAGACCCAGATCAAGTAAGGTATAAACTTCGCAAGAATTTATAAATAGCTTACCCGTGATAACCTCGTTTGGGTTCCTCGCATTATGACCAATACAACAAACGCTCTTCCCGGAATCGTTGACTTTGACTTTTCCGGGATGATCTTTTCGAGTCACCGCCCCCATTGAACTAGGTTTCGCTATCATCATAATCTCGAGCGATATGTCCTTCCTTTCCACAATTATAGCATACCTTGAATGTTGTGGGCGCTTTGACTGATATGTCCTCTTTTTCCGCATTTATAAGCATATGACCGGGGTGGTCGTTCTCCTCCCTTAGAACCCGATTCTTCTGCAAGACCGACCGCCTCTTCACATGGTCGTTGTTAAATCTCCTCTTTTAAAATCTCTCCTCCGACTCGCTTCTTCTATTTTTCATGGCCATGATTACCACCAGAGTGGTTACCATTTTGTCCGTCTGCTTTTTCTCCTCCGTTGGTTATCATTATTACATTGCTGATCGCTATCTCCGGTACGATCCTCGGTTGTGGTCCCTCGGTTGACCGTACTCGTTATCTCGCTTCTAATAATTGAGCCCTATTTACAACATCCGAATAAAGAGAAAATTTATGAGAAATGAGATATTGACGTATCTTGGGGTTTCAAACCTCTAAGAAACATCCGCGTCATCGTTCTCATTCTCCACCAAATGAGGTGCAAACCGATAACTCTGCAAACTTTGCCTCGCATCGAGACACCGCCATGTTGTTTTTGCCGCTCCGCCTAATAAACTCCACTTCCTTCATATAGACGAACACTTTCGTGAAAGTATTTGTCATTAAATAGTTTCAAATGTCTCCCAAGACATGCTTTGAAGTCGCAATACCGGATGGGTACGCTTCACGACTCCCACCAAAGAGATCTGCGCCTCGCCACGGAACATAAAGGTGGCGAATGGAACCTTCTGTTCTCCGTGCATCCCAAGACATCGAATATCTTGGTAATTTGCTTGACCCATGTTTCCGCCATGATCGGATCCGCTTTCCCTTAAATTCGTGGTCCCAACTCTTTGAACTGCTTGGTTGTGACAACCCGTGAATTGCTATCATTTCCTCCTGTATTTTGAACACGAGTCTCCCTCGTCTGATTTTGCATGAACTGCAAAAAACTTCTAAACATCCCCTCGTTCATCATCTGCTCAATGGTGTTGTTCACAGGAGGAACATTGCCAAATTTGCACGGTTCTCCTCGTTGGTGAGTACATGCGTCTCCACGGTCTCATTTCCATTGTTAATATTCTCAGTCGACATTCTCAAATACTGTCATAAAACAAGGGTTAATTAAGGAAATCAATATATCACATAATATCCTTATATACTGACCAACTACAAAAATAAGCTTAGGTAGGACACACTAGCGAAGAATTTACTCGTCTCTCCCCTCCTAGTTCTATTCCCCGATCTCCGCCAGAGATCATATCTCTAAGCTCTGATACCAACTGTGACGCCCCCAAAATAGGTATACATCACCCATTCTGAGTTGTCAATACATGGTACGTAAACAACTACAACTTTATTATTAAAACAAGAAATCTGTGAGTTTGAATACAAATATTATCTTCTGATAATATCTATACTCAAATAAATCCTCATCACATTTATTGATACATTATTTTACAAAAATGGTGAGGACTACTAAACAATCCTTTCTAAAACCTTCATTCCATACCCCGACTAGTACTCGCTTATATTCTCGCCTCCCGAGAAGAAAAATGGAACAAAAGGAAAAGGGTGAGCTCAACTAGCTCAAGAAAAATAATATTATGACTAAGATAATATACAAAAAATTATCGTTAGTCTTCAACAGGGAAAAATCTAATAGAATACAATAGACAACAAATTTTAAATCAATATTTGCAATGGAAATAATAATTCATTAGAAGAGTTAAGTAGAGAATGCAAACTACTATCTTCTATGTATGAATTTAAAAGTTCATCGCTCTATCTTTTATCCCTCAGTAACATCAATCAATATATATCCGAATCAAATATTCATCTTTGCACTACAGCCAAAGATATTCATCACTGGGTCATGTTCATCTAAACACTGCTCATCTTTGCACTACGGCCAAAGATATTCTTCAAAATCATTCATCTTTGCACTACTGTGCCAAAGATATTCAATAATATCATCATTTAAGACCGAGGATGATGAAAAATATTTTTAAAGAAACGAATCCAAAGGAAACAAAATGACAAGGATTAAGGATTAAGGATTCAGTACTTTGTTTTATCCATGTCCAAAAATACCTCAAAAATAATCATAGTGGTGTAAAATTCAAGAATGATCAAAACATGGATACAATCAAAGCTAGTATCCGTAATAGATATTGTAGAATAACCCCAAAATAGGTTCATTCCATCCAACCTATTCTCGAGTCGTTAAATACATGGTACGTAAATAACTACAACTTTATTACAACAATTGTCGTGCAAAATACAACAACACATATGTCATGAGTTTGGATACCAATATATACCAAATGTAACTCGACACCAACTTGATAACACGTCACCATGACACCTTACATAAAGGTACAAATAAAAACTGCTTTTAGAAATTAGAAACTTTGGGAAGTGCTCAAGGAAACCTTCGTATACGGGAGGCCATGCTTTTAGGTTATGGTAGATATCATATGGCCACGTAATTATCCTCGTTAACCCAATAAACCCCAAAGAAAAAACGAGAAGATTACTATCATATTCTTCCCAATAAGTGAGTCTTCTCTTGACATATCATTATCTCCACTGCCTCTAATTGGGTATTATACTCCAAACAAACACCAAGATTATATAGGTAGTGCTTGTAAATATACTCAAAGAAGTGGATGAGCACAACTATGTCTTATGATAACACGAGGTCAGATGTCATTAGACATCTTGTATGATAGTGACAAAACACCATTCCAAGTTAAATTCACCTCACCTCAACATCTATAGACCACCACTCTATTCCTCGCTATCCCCGCCGACCCAAATATTTACACTTTTATTACCCCGAAAGGAATTGTGAAACAAAAGGGTGAGCACAACTAGCTCAAGAAAGAATATTATGACTAAAGATAAATAAATTATCAATAGTCTTCATCAAGAATAAATCGTAGATTTAGAACATACGGTAGATGATAAAACTTTTCAACCATAGTCATAAATGAATGAGCAATCCATTAGAAGAGTCAAATAGACTATAAAGTCTATTGTCTTCCATGTTAAAAATCCACCAACAATGTTTTATCCTCAGAACATCAATCAACAATTCTCGTCCCACAATCACGCAGTATAACTCATAATCGTAATTGTAGTTCTAAATTCCTTTCTCATCCAAGACAAAGATAATTTTCATCACTTGTCTTTACCGAAACATCAAAGATCATGGTTATACCAAATCACAGCCCTCCTGCTCATAATCATACTAATAAATTCATCTTTGCACCACGGGCCAAAGATATTCATCAACAGCTCATCTTTACACTACAAAGCTAAAGATATTCAACAACGGGTCATCTTTGCATTACAAGCCAAAGATATTCATCAATAATTCATCTTTGCACTACAAAGCAAAGATATTCAACAACAGTCATCATCTTTATGACACGAGCAAAAGATATTCATCAATAATTCATCTTTGCACTTCACAAAGCTAAGATATTCATCAACAAGTCATCTTTCAGACTACGAGCAAAAGATATTCATCAATAATTCATCTTTGCACCATCACCAAAGATATTCATCATTGGTCATGTTCATTTAAACACTGCTCATCTTTGCTGTGCCAAAAAGATATTCTTCGTAAATCATTCATCTTTGCATTGGTTTTATCCACGCCCAAAAATACCTCAAAAATAATTATAAGTGGTGTAAAATTCAAGAATGATCAAAACATGGATACAATCAAAGCTAGTATCCGTATAGATATTTTAGACGAAAAGAAAAATTTTCATTTTCTATGAATAAATAGTGCCATATTCGTGAATAGTGTCAGATACGTGAATAGTGCCGTATATAATGTGAATAAGAATCTACACCAAAAGATGAAATTCCACAAAAAAACATTTTCACGCTTCATTAATAGTACTCGTGAATAAGAACTCGTGAATAAGAACTCATGAATAGTAACTCGTGAATAAGAACTCATGAATAATAACCCCGACATGAAAAAGTTCCAAATTTGATAAAACTTCAGATCAACATTTCAAAGATAATGATATTGAAGAAATAATATCATTACAAAAAATAATATCCCTTACTATCCTTACCTCAAAAAAAGAGCAAAGACTTCCGACAGGATATCTGGATATGACAACAAGGAAACTTGCAATCGATGAATATCAACTCACCAAGTATCTAAATACTCACAAATTACACTCAATAATCTAGAGAGAAAGAGAGAAAACTTTGTTTCGTGTGTGATTTTCAATTCTAACTTAGCCCTTCTATTTATAGAAAATGTTAAGACGCCAAGCGCACTTAACTCGCAACCCGATGGCTTTACCTCGCTACTATTCCCACCCACCACATTTGAAATAAAATTCAGCACATTTCTTCACCAACCACAAGTGGGGCCCACTCAATTCTAGAATTTTCCACCAAAATCAATTATAAACCTAATTTCCTAATCACCACCTCTTAAAATTCATAACAAATCATTCGTTCATTTTTAACGGTTCAAAATTTGTGGACATATACTCAACTTATGTATGTATAACATATCCAAAATTACAACGATCCAACTATCGGATCAAAATTTATAACTCACGCAATATAGTCAAGAAGAACACCGATTTTTTTTCGACTATTAGTCCTTCTGACCAGCCATTCAAAATTTCACCACGAAATATCTACAAAGAATTTTTGGGTGATTCAAATTTCTACAGCTTAGCTTACTTCTAGGGCTTTCTTTTGATATATGGCTCATCTCTTAACTCATTATACATTAAAAGAGTTATGGATTTTACAAAATCAAGTAATAAACTAATTTTTCCGAAAATCCCATATTTTGTTCTCCATTTCGACAAATAATCGATAAAACACCTCATCATTAATTCCTTCACTTATAACCACATAAATAAATCCATCATTTATATCCACATCAAATAAATATTTTCTTATCATATGAATCAATAATTAATTATTCACAAATAATATTTACGTAATCACATTTATGACAACCAGCCGCTCCTGTGAAAGAGGGGCTTTCCGATAAGGATTTCTCCTCATCGGCGCCAAGCAATTAGGTGACCAAACCTCTCCTTGATGTAACTTTCTAGACATTGCCAATAATGCTATCTAATAATATTATTCAAATAATATGAATTATTGATCCGATAATGGAGATAATGTGCAAAGTGACAATTATCGAACAACAATAATATAAAATATCAACGCAAAGAATTATCAATCAATAAAATAAAATATCGAATAAAGAATTCTATCGTGAAAATTATTGAGTAGTGCCTTCTTACGTAAGGATCAATAATTCAACAATATTGTGCAATACCGCAAAGCATCGCGGCAACCACGCCAGACATCGTATTTTTTAACCACCGGGTATTCCAACAATTTTAACTGTAATAACTACGCCAAGCTATTTTTAACCAACTTATATTTGTCGCTTTTCATCCAAATCGCTTTCAGCATGGGCCCCATATATTGGTCATACCGTCGCATTTAATATTCCCTAACGTAAAGAATATTCCACGACCAAACGAATATTCCCGGACAATAATGAATACTTTATACCCCTCGCTTATTTTGAAAAAAAAATTCATATATCACCCTTAACTTTAACTTTTATCAATTTAACCAATTACCGAATAGAAAAATTGAATACTTTTTTATTTCATAAAATTCGGTCTTACAATCTCCTCCTTATGAAATTTCGTCCCCGAAATTTACGTATTCGGTATTTCAAAGAGTTGAGAATACCTTGTTTTCATTTCAGATTCTATCTCCCCGTCATCATGATTTCTCCATTGCTCATCTCTTGTATTTCAGATATCATTCTAGAATATAGCTTCAAAACAAAGGTTAATTGAGCAAATTAACATATCACATAATATCTCGATATTATGACTGACCAATAAATAAGCTTAGGTAGGACACACTAGCGAAGGATTTACTCATCTCTCCCCTCCTAGTTCTATTCCCCGATCTCCACCAGAAATCATATCCCTAAGCTCTGATACCAAATGTAACAACCCCAAAATAGGTTCATTCCATTCAACCTATTCTGAGTCGTTAAATACATGGTACAGAAATAACTACAACTTTATTACAACAATTGTCGTGCAAAATACAACAACACATATCTTTGTGAGTTTGATACCAATATATACCAAATGTAACTCGACACCAACTTGATAACACGTCACCATGACACCTTACATAAAGGTACAAATAAAAACCTGCTTTTAGAAATTAGAAACTTTGGGAAGTGCTCAAGAAACCTTCGTATACATGGGAGGCCATGCTTTTAGGTTATGGTAGATATCATATGGCCACGTAATTATCCTCGTTAACCCAATAAACCCCAAAGAAAAACGAGAAGATTACTATCATATTCTTCCCAATGGTGAGTCTTCTCTTGACATATCATTATCTCCACTGCCTCTAATTGGGTATTATACTCCAAACAAAACACCAAGATTATATAGGTAGTGCTTGTAAATATACTCAAGAAGTGGATGAGCACAACCATGTCTTTATGATAACACGAGGTCAGACATTAGACATCTTGTATGATAGTGACAAAACACCATTCCAAGTTAAATTCACCTCACCCTCAACATCTATAGACCACCACTCTATTCCTCGCTATCCCCGCTCGACCCAAATACACTTTTTTATTACTCGAAAGGAATTGTGAAACAAAAGGGTGAGCACAACTAACTCAAGAAGAATATTATGACTAAAGATAAATAAATTATCAATAGTCTTCATCAAGAATAAATCGTAGATTTAGAACATATGGTAGATGATAAAACTTTTCAACCATAGTTGCAAATGAATGAGCAATCCATTAGAAGAGTCAAATAGACTATAAAGTCTATTGTCTTCTCCATGTTAAAAATCCACCAACAATGTTTTATCCTCGTAACATCAATCAACAATTCCCCGCCCACAATCACGTGTATAACTCATAATCGTAATTGTAGTTCTAAATTCCTTTCCTCTCATCCAAGACAAAGATAATTTTCATCACTTGTCTTTACCTCGAAACATCAAAGATCATGGTTATACCAAATCACGCCTCTCTGTTCATAATCATACTAATAAATTCATCTTTGCACCACGGGCCAAAGATATTCATCAACAGCTTCATCTTTACACTACAAAGCAAAAGATATTCAACAACGGTCATCTTTGCATTACAAGCCAAAGATATTCATCAATAATTCATCTTGCACTACAAAAAGATATTCAACAATGTGCTAAAGATATTCAACAATGTGTCATCTTTGCATTACGAGCAAAAAGATATTCATCAATAATTCATCTTTGCACTACAAAGCTAAGATATTCATCAACAAGTCATCTTTTGCACTACGAAGCAAAAAGATATTCATCAATAATTCATCTTTGCACTCATCAAGCAAAGATATTCATCACTTAATCATGTTCATTTAAACACCTCTTCATCTTTGCACTCATGGTGCCAAAGATATTCTTCGTAAATCATTCATCTTTGCATTGGTTTTATCCACGCCCAAAAATACCTCAAAAATAATAATTATAGTGGTGTAAAATTCAAGAATGATCAAAACATGGATACAATCAAAGCTAGTATCCGTAATAGATATTTTAGATTTAAAAGAAAAATTTTCATTTTCTAAGAATATAATCTTAGATTCGTGAATAGTGTCAGATACGTGAATAAAGTCTCCGTATCGTGAATAGTAATCTCACACCAAAAGATAGAAATTCCACAAAAAAAACATTTTCACGCTTCATGAATAGTACTCGTGAATAAGAACTCGTGAATAAGTAACTCATGAATAAGAACTCGTGAATAAGAACTCATGAATAGTAACCCCGATATGAAAAAGTTCCAAATTTGATAAAACTTCAGATCAACATTTCAAAGATAATGATATTGAAGAAATAATATCATTACAAAAAAAAAAATAATATCCCTTACTATCCCTTACCTCAAAAAAAGCAAAGACTTCCGACGGGATATCTGGATATATGAACAAAGGAAACTTGCAGAAACTCGATGAATATCAACTCACCAAGTATCTAAATACTCACAAATTACACTCAATAATCTAGAGAGAGAAGAGAGAAAACTTTGTTTCGGTGTGATTTTCAATTCTAACTTAGCCCTCTATTTATAGGAAAATGTTAAGACGCCAAGCAGATTTAACTCGCAACCCCGATGGCTTTACTCGCTACTATTCCCACCCACCACATTTGAAATAAAATTCAGCACATTTCTTCACCAACCACAAGTGGGGCCCACTCAATTCTAGAATTTTCCACCAAAAATCAATTATAAACCTAATTTCCGAATCACCACCTCTTAAAATTCATAACAAATCATTCGCTCATTTTTAATTCGTTCAAAATTTGTGGACATATACTCAACTTATGTATGTATAACATATCCAAAATTACAACGATCCAACTATCGGATCAAAATTTATAACTCACGCAATATAGTCAAGAACAACGATTTTTTCGGACTATTAGTCCTTCTACCAGCTTTCATTCAAAATTTCACCACGAAATATCTACAAAGAATTTTTGGGTGATTCAAATTTCTACAGTTAGCTTACTTCTAGGGCTTTCTTTTGATATATGGCTCATCTCTTAACTCATTATACACAAAGAGTTATGGATTTTACAAAATCAAGTAATAAACTAATTTTTCTGAAAATCCCATATTTTGTTCTCCATTTCGACAAATAATCGATAAAACACCTCATCATTAATTCCTTCACTTATAACCACATAAATAAATCCATCATTTATATCCACATCAAATAAATATTTTCTTATCATATGAATCAATAATTAATTATTCACAAATAATATTTACGTAATCACATTTATGACAACCAAAAGTAGCTCCTGTGAAAGAGGGGCTTTCCGATAAGGATTTCTCCTTATCAAGCCGCAATTAGGTGACCAAACCTCTCCTCGATGTAACTTTCTAGACATTGCCAATAATGCTATCTAATAATATTATTCAAATAATATGAATTATTGATCCGATAATGGAGATAATGCAAAGTGACAATTATTGAACAACAATAATATAAAATATCAACGCAAAGAATTATCAATCAATAAAATAAAATATTGAATAAGAATTCATCGTGAAAATTATTGAGTAGTGCCTTCTTACGTAAGGATCAATAATTCAACAATATTGTGCAATACCGTGTGCTATCGCGGCAACCACGCCAGACATCGTATTTTAACCACCGGGTATTCCAACAGTCTTAATTCAGAATAACTACGCTGCTATTTTTAACCAACTTATATTTGTCGCTTTTCTTCATCCAATCGCTTTTCAGTTATGGGCTCACACATGGTCGCTACCGTCGCATTTAATATTCTCGACGTAAAGAATATTCCACGACCAAACGAATATTCTTTAACAATAATGAATACTTTATACCCCTTGCTTATTTTGAAAAAAAATTCATATATCACCCTTAACTTTAACTTTTATCAATTTAACCAATTACTTGAATAGAAAAATTGAATACTTTTATTTCATAAAATTCGGTCTTACGATATTTTGGACAAAAAGAAGAAATTTTATTTTTCTATTGAATAATGTCGATATCGTGAATAATGTCGATATCGTGAATAAATCTTAGATATCGTGAATAAGAACTCAGACACACTAAAAGATAGAAATTCCACAAAAAAAACATCTTCACGCTTCATGAATAAGACTTTGAATAGTAACTCGTGAATAAGAAATGAATAAGAACTCATGAATAGTAACCCCACATGAAAAAAGTTCCAAATTTGATAAAAAGTTCCAACTAATATTTTAGCATAATGATATTGAAGAAATAATATCATCCGAGAAGAAAATAACATCCCTTACCTCGAAAGATTAGTACTTCTAAATTTGGAATACCGGGTATAGTCTCAAGGAACTTGCACTTCTTGCCTAACAATACTCAAAGTATACTCAAAATACTCACAAGAATACGCCGATAATATAGAGAGAAAACTTCGCTTTAAATGTGATTTTCAATTCTAACCCAAGACCCTATTTATAGGAAAATCTTTAGAACACCAAAGCGAGAAAATTTAATAAATTAATAATATAATTATATAAATTTCTTACACATGTCTAGAATCTGATTTCAGCCATCAAACACATGCCACATTCTAGAAAAAAAATAAGAAAAACGTTTTCTAATTTTAAATATTTTAAACTTCCAAAATCAATTATTTTGAACTTGAACTTCAATAATTCATAATAAATAGCCCTTTCATCAGAAAATTCGAATCTCGTGAGTTTTATAGGAAATTCAATTCTCTACAACTTTGCAGGAGAAAGTTTTTCCGAATTCCAAATGTAAATTGACCAAATCCACAAATCCAAGCGATTTTACAAAGCTATAATCAAATTTCTCACAATAAATGGGGTCCACCGACATGTTTAACATGTTTTAAACATTTATTGCAACAAAAATACTCTTCCTCCTCGTATACTCATATATCCCACATTCGTTGTAAAATATCACCATTATTATATTATTAAAATATAATAATATATTTAAATGAATTATTTTATCGTAAAAGATAAAATTTCAATTTTCAACAATTGTCACATTAAAATTTTTCTCCATCTATATCCACATAAAATTAATATTTTCTCATAACATGAATCAATAATTAATTATTCACAAATAATATTACGAATCACAATATTGACAACCAGTGCGCTTCTTGGGAAAGAGGGGGCTTCCAATAAGAATTTCTCCTTCTTGGCCGCAATTAGGTGACCAAACCTCTCCTTAGATGTAACTTTCTAGACATTGCCAATAATGTTATCTAATAATATTATTCGATAATATGAATTATTGCTTCGATAATGAAAAATACTTGTGTAATGACAATTATCAAAACAACAAAGAATATAAAATATTAACGCAAAGAATTATTAACTCAATAAAATATTGAATAAGAATTATCAGAACCATTATCGAGTAGTGCCTTCTTACGTAAGAATCAATAATTGGTGCAATACTGGTAATATCTTCTTGTGTTTTAACCACCGGTATTTTAACAAAGATTAACTTCAGAATAACTATTCCGTTATTTTTAAACCACTTATATTTGTCGCTTTCTTCATCCAATCGCTTTCCGTTATGGGGCCCACACATGGTCATACTGTCGCATTTAATATTCCCCGAAGCATTTAATATTCCACGACCAAACGAATATTCCCCGACAACAATGAATATTTTATAACCACTTGCTTATTTTAAAATATTTGCGTATTTTACCCCTAACTATCCACATTAATCAAATCAACCCTTACTATTTCAAAATAATAAATAGAGAAAATTAAATTTCATTAATAATAAGTTGGGGTCTTACACAACTAGCCCAGTAGGAAATATTATGACTAAGATAATGCAGAATATATTATCGTTAGGCTTCAACAGTGTTAAACTAATACAATATAACAACCATCAAGTTTAACTGCAGCGGAACAAGCAATCCAATAAAAGAGTCAAGTAAAGAATAAAATCTACTATCTTTTATGATTTAGAAGGTTTTTCATCACTTTTATCGCTGGGACTCATGTGACAACCCCAAAATAGGTACATTCCATCCAACCCATTCTGAGTCACCAAATACATAGTACAGAAAACAACTACAACTTTATTACAACAATTGTCGTACAAAATACAACAACATAAATGTTGTGAGTTTTGATACAAATATATACCAACTGTGACTCGTGTTCCAACCGTAATGTGATAAATGTCCCATCAGTGGACAGCACCTCACGGTGATACCTACATAAAGGTATAGTCAAAAACTGTTTTAGAAACTAAAATCTTTGGGAAGTGCTTAAGGAAACCTTCGTACATGGGAGGGCATGCTTCTAGGTTATGATAGATATCATATGGCCACAGAATTATCCTTGATTGACCCAATAGACCCCAAAGAAAAACGAGAAGATTACTATCATATTCTTCCCAATGGCGAGTCTTCTCTTGATTTATCATTATCTCCACTGTCTCAAATTGAGAATTATACTTCAAACAAACACCAAGATTATATATAGTAGTGCTCAGAAATATACTCAAAGAAGTGGATGAAAGCACAACCCCGTCTTATGATGACACGAGGTTGTATGTCATTAGACATCTTGTATGATAGTGGCAAAACACCCTTCCAACGTTGGGTTCGCTTCTCCTATATGATTCACCAAATATAACTACTAAAAAATGTATACAACACACTTGTCTATATCTTTGTTTGGAGAACTCCACAACTAGAGACCACCGCTTACTATTCCCTTGTTACCCACATTCAACTCCAAATACTACACTTTTATTACACGAAAGGAATTATGAAGCAAAAGGTGAGCACAACTAGCTCAAGAAGAATATCATGACTAAAGATAATTAAATTATCAATAGCCTTAATCAATAACAAATCGTAGATTTAGAACATATGGTAGATGATGATAAAATTTTAACCATAGTTGCAAATGAACGAAGCAATCCATTAGAAGAGTCAAATAGATAATACGATTATTATCTTCTATGTTAAAAGTCCACCAATAATATTTTATCCTCAGTAACATCAATCAACAGCCTTTTCCACAATTATATGAATATCTCATAATCATAATTGTAATTCTAAATTCCTCTTCGCATTCTGGGATTTAATATAATTTTCATCACATGTCTTTACCAAACATCAAAGATCATGGTTATACCCAATCACGCCTTGTTCATAATCATACTAATAAATTCATCTTTGCACTACTACCAAAGATATTCATCCACGCTTTATCTTCGCACTAATCGGCAAAGATATTCAACAACAGTCATCTTTTTGCACTACGCCAAAGATATTCATTAATGATTCATTTTTGCACACTACACAGCCAAAGATATTCTCAACAGTTCATATTTACTACAAAGCCAAATATATTAATATCTCAAAGAAATATAATATCATTTCAGAATTTATATAAATAATAATTATAACCATGTTGATCAATTCACCTTTGCACTTAAGCTAAAGATATTCAATTATAAATTCAATGGTCATGATCATACTAGTCACAATTCAACTTTTCACTATCGCCAAAGAGAACCCTACCAAGATCATACCAATAATCTACCCATCTTTATACTCAAGTGAAAGAGAATTTCAACATCGTGGTTATAAAAATATTATATATGATAATAAAATCAATATAATCAATATATAGTTTTAATCTCTAGAGTAATATTCATAAATCAACTATAATTTGGTTAGAAAAAGAAATCAATTTTGTAGTGAATAGTACCCGTGAATAGTAACTCGTGAATAGTAACTCGTGAATAGTAACTCTAACACAAAAAGGTAAAAATTCCACAATAAAATCCATATCAATATTTCGGTATAATGATATTGAAAGAATAACATTTCTTAAACTTATAAATAATTTATTTTAATTGTTTACACTTTACTAAATAATGCATTTAATCATCATAAAATGCCAAACTTATAAGATTTCATCACCAATAACCAAAACCCTCATCAAAAATCTGCATATACCACATATATGATCCTCAAGCCATAAAATCATATTTTCCAATTTTCTTCCTTTACATAACATATTTAACTCATTTATTCATAACTAGTCCATTTTTATGAAAAATACCAAATCAGTTCCAAACATATTTCTTTTCTGGGATTTAGCAGAATATAGTCCCATATTGAACATATATTTTTCTTAGAATTTTTAAAATTTATTTACTATTTTTTATATGGCCAAAACCGCCGAATATTTAGACATTTATCATAAATTGTAATTTTATCCAAAAATTCTGAAATTCACAGAGTACACTGATATTATATAGATATACTCCCAATAAAAATTTCATCAATTTTGGAGTTAACCATAAGGAGTTATAAGCGGTTACTTTTAAAATAGTCTTTTCTCATAAAATTCATAACTCTTAATCTATACATCCAAAAATCACCATTTTTGGACACAATCAATAAAACTCATCAACATATCATTTCAAATTTTTCCAGAATTTTCTGAAGGTCAGAAGAAGTACGAACTGAAAAACATAATAACCCTTAAAATCTCTTACTATCCCTTACCTCAAAAGAGCAGCACTTCTGACTGGATATCGGATATGACGCTGAAAGAAACTTGCACTGATGAATATCAACTCTCCAAGTATCTAAATACTCACAAAATACACTCAATAATCTAGAGAGAGAAAGAGAGAAAGCTTATGTTTCTGGTGTGATTTTCAATTCTAACTTAGCCCTCTATTTATAGGAAAATTTTAGCAGACTTGACCTACAACCTGATGGCTTTACCTGCTACTATTCCCACCCACCACATTTGAAATAAAATTCAGTACATTTCTTCACCAACCACAAGTGGGGCCCACTCAATTCTATAATTTTTCACCAAAATGCTAAATTCGGATACTTCAACAATTTCTGAACCATTCACCTCTTAAAATTCATTACAAATCATACGTTCAATTTTAACGGTTCAAAATTTGTGGACATATACTCAACTTATATATGTATAACATATCCAAAAATTACAACAATCCAACGGTCGGATTAAAAATTATAACTCACGCAATATATCTCAAAAACACTAGTTTAATTTTTAATACCTTCATTTTGACAAAAATATTGATAAAATACCTCAACATTAATTCCTTCATTTATAACCACATAAATAAATCCATCATTTATATCCACATCAAATAAATATTTTCTTATCATATATATCAATAATTAATTATTCACAAATAATATTACGTAATCACAATTATGATGACGCATAGCTCCTGTGAAAGAGGGGCTTTCAATAAGAATTTCTCCTTCTTCGCCGCAATTAGATGACCAAACCTCTCCTTGATGTAACTTTCTAGACATTGCCAATAATGCTATCTAATAATATTATTCAAATAATATGAATTATTGATCCGATAATGAGAAATATTGTGCGTTGATAATTATCAAAACAACAATAATATAAAATATCAACGCAACAATTATTGAATCAATAAAATAAAATATTGAATAAAGAATTATCGTAATAATTATTGAGTAAAGGCCTTCTTACGTAAGAATTAATAATTCAAAAATACTCGTAATACTGCAGTGCTACTATGCAACAACGCCAGACACTTTATTTTACCAACCGGGTATTCCAACAAAGATAATTCAGAGATACGCCGTTATTTATAAAAACTTAATTTTGTCGCTTTTCTTCATCCGATGCTTATTCTTATATGGGCCCACAAATGGTGCGTCGTCGCATTTAATATTCTCCGGCTGTAAAGAATATTCCACGACCAAACGAATATTCCCCGACAACAATGAATATTTTATAACCACTTGTGTATTTTGAAAAAAATTCATATATCACCCTTAACTTTAACTTTTATCAATTTAACCATTTACTGAATAGTAATTATAAGAAAAATTGAATACTTTTATTTCATAAATTTTGGGGTCTTACAACTCGACTTTTAATAAATAATCCACATCATCGAATCACCCCCGCACTACTACGGCAAGGATATTCTTTAAGATCACGACCACAATTATCCACGCACTACGTGCAAAGAATATTTTGTGTATTCAATAATGGTCATGATCATGCCAACAATCGTCCATCAATGCACTACGGGCCAATAAGGACTTTTTTCCACATCATTTGTAACATTACTACTAATAATTACACCGAATAATCCCTCAATCATAATCATACCAAGTCCATCTATGCACTTATAGGCCATGTATGACTTTCAACAAAATATAAACATGTGGATGATGACAATGATATAAGAATTCAATAAAACAAGTTCAAAAATTATTTTATCCAGTATATAATAACGTCCAAATTGTCAACATGATACTACTTTGTAGAGTAAAATTCAAGAATGCTCAGAAGAATATTTCTATGAAAAGATACTGGATGAAGCACAAATATCAAGGATATTCCACTAATTTCATGGAGTATAGAAGTCAAAACTTTAACCAACTGAGTATAATAAGGAATGAAATAACAAAAGAAATCACCAAGCATGCGATAGACCATACAGCAGGTGTTATTCCAATGAATAATAAATAACTAATCAGTCCCACAGAAATGAATAGACATGATATTCCAATGTAATAATAAAGACTTTTAATCAGTCCCAAGCGTAGAATGCATGCATGTGATATTCCAATGTAATAATAAAGATGTAATCGTCCTCCGGCGTAGAATGCATGACATGGATGGTCCAATGTAATGATAAAGATTTTAATCGTCCCAAGTAGAACGCTTGTGATGATGTGATGTTCCAAATGTAATTATAAAGAATGGAACAATGTAAGAATTTCAACAAGTATAGGTAGCCAACAGATATCAAAGTTATTCCAATGTAATAATAAGAATAGAATAACGTAAGTTTTCTTCATAGATAAGAAAGAAATAATACTCCCTACCTTGGAAAAACTGGATCTTTGAATATAGTGAGTAGCAGATTTCTTCTTCTTTCTCTCTATAATTTCTCTCGTATATTAATCGCTCTAAAACTTTTGTGAATTGGTGAGAAATGAAGGAAGAATGAGCTTCTATTTATAGAAAAATATAGTTTCGATAATCAGACGCTTGGGGCTCGAAAATTACAAAGATACCTCCAACTTTTCTTTCATTTTTAATTTAGTCCCGCAAGTATTATCAATCTTGCACCAACTCCCCTAATAGTAAATAATGTGAATCAATAGTATAATCATGTGAAAAATACGAATTACAAAGATAAGACCTCCATCTATACCTCAATTTTAACTTAATCATGCAAGTATTATCAATTTTGCACCAACTCCCCTAATAGTAAATAATGTGATTCAATAGTACACATATGTGAACAAATAGTTATATAAGCATGTGAATTAGTAGCAATTAATTACTCATTTATCCGATAATTTACCCGATTTATCAATATAAACCTAGACATCAATTATCATCGGAATAAATGTCGATTTTCACTAACACAAATAATTCCAACATAATGAAACTATTTTTATCAAAAATATAAATTTTAAAATTTCGAAGTTTGACTTTTCCCTAAAAAGTCAACTGTTGACTTTCTGACCAAATAGTGAATCCTAGAAAATTTTGTGTTTATAGACTATTTTTATTAATTTCGTCGTTCCGAACTCAAATATCACGTCCGCATCTCCAAATTCAACTCCGAACAACATTCATCATTAATATTATAACTCACAATATTTATCAACCAGTCGCTTCCAGAAAGAGGGCTTTCCAATAAGGATTTCTCCTTATCATGCCGCAATTAGGTGACCAAACCTCTCCTTGACAGAACTTCTAGACATTGTAAATATTGTAGTTTATAATATGAATAACTTTGTCGTCTCAAATATTGATTTAATAAAAAAACATTTTATGTAGATGATAATCGACCATAATTGAATCCATAATATGATAGATATGATGCAAAGAATTATCGTGAAGCAATAATTGAGTATAACCGAGTGACTTCTCACGTAAGCATCAATAATCAATACCGTGTGCTACTATGCAACCAATGCCAGACATCAGTACTTTTTAACACCGTGTTTTCAACAGCTTAACGGTAAAACTTCCGCCGTTATTTTCATAAAGTATTTTTGTCGTTTTCTCAATCCGATAATAATTTCGTTATGGGGGTCCACCAATGATTGTCTTGCCAGTCATTTAATATTTCCTATTAAAACGAATATTCCCAACCAATCGAATATTATATAACAACTTATGTACTTTGCAAAATTTGTAAATATTACCCACAACTATAACATTATATCAAATTCACACCATAATATTCAAAAATATATTTTGAGAAAATTTAATCTTTATTCAAAAGTTGGGGTCTTACAACCTCCCTTCTTATGAAATTTCGTCCTCGAAATTAGGGGTAATATTCTGGTATGTCGAAGAGGTAAGGATACCTTGATTTCATTTCAGATTCTAATTCCCAAGGCATTTCCTCAACATCGTGGTTTCTCCACAAAACTTTGACTTAAGGTATAACCTTGGAGCGTAGAATATGTTCCTTCTTATCCAAGATTTTAACAGGAATCTCTTCATACGTTAAATCTTCCTCTATTTTGTCCGGTTCTAACACAATAATGTGGTCCGGGTCTTTCACATATTTACATAACATGGATATGTGAAAAACGTTATGAACACGAGACATACTTGGCGGTAACGCAAGTCTATAGGCCATAGTTCCTACTCGATCGAAGATTAAAAATGGGCCAATGAATCGAGGATTGAGCTTTCCTCTCTTTCCAAATCTTGTAACTCCTTTCCATGGAGCAACACGTAACAACACATGATCTCCAATATCGAATTCTAAGTCCTTTCGATGAAGATCAAGATAACTCTTTTGTCGATCTTGTGAGGTTTTATACGTTGTTTGATCATTTGAACCTTTTCCGTAGTCATACGTACTCAACTCGTCCCAACAACGTTGCTTCACCCACCTCATCCCAAAGATACCGGAGAACGACACTTTTTTCCATACAATGCCTCGAATGGAGCCATGCCAATACTTGTTTGATAACTGTTGTTGTAGGAAAACTCCACTAGAATTACCAAGATATTTGATGTCTTGGGATGCACGAAGGAACAGAAAGTTCCATTCGCTACTTTTATGTTCCGTGGCGAGGCGATTCTTTGGTGAATCATGAAGCGTACCCATTCAAATTTGCACTCAAAGATGTCATGGGAGACGTTTGAAAATAGTTCAATGACAAGTACTTCCCCGAAAGTATTCGTCATACGAAGGAAGTGGAGTTTATTAGATTGAGCGAGAATAACACGACGGTGTCCCAAAGACGAGCGAAGTTTGCGGAGTTATCCGTGTTCGCACCTCATTTGGTGGAGAATGAGGAACGATGACGCGGATGTTTCGGAGAGGTTTGAAACCCAAAGATACGTCAAGATCTCATTTCTCATAAATTTTCTCTATTCGGATGTTGTAAATGTGGCTCATTGTTAGAGCGAGATAACGAGTACGCTCAACCGAGGGACCATAACCGGATCATACCAAAGATAGAGCCATCGTAATAACGATAACCAAAGGAGAAAAGAAGAATACGGACAAAGCGGAACCACTCCGTGGTAATCGTGGCCATGAAAATAGAAGAAGCGAGTTGGGAGGAGATTTTAAAAGAGGAGATTCAACAACGACCATGTGAAGACGCTCGGCACAAAGCGGCAACCGGTTCCAAGGGAGGAGAAAGACCATCTGGTCGTATGTTACAAATGCGGAAAGAGGGACATATCACCCAAACGCGCCACAATAGTTTAAGGTATGCTATAATTGTGGAAAAGAAGGACATATCGCTCGAGATTATACGATATCGAAACCCATCCCAAATGAATGGTGACTCAAAAGGATGTCCCGAAAAAGTCAAAGTCAACGATTCTCGGAAGAGCGCTTGTCGTGGCCATTCAAAATACGAGGAACCCGAACGGTTAGCACAGGTTAGTTAATTATAAATTCTTGCGAAGTTTATACCTTACTAGATACCTGGGATCTACCCATTCTTTATCTCTCTTGCTTTACTCAACGCTTGAACTTGACTACGGAGAAATTAGACTTTGACCTATTTATGGAGACTCTGATTAGAGAAACTTTCATTACATCCGTTGTTTAAAAAATCTTGTTTGATTCAAGTTGGCACCATTACCTTACCTGTTGACCTTATCTCTTTAAAGATACTTGCTTTTGGGGATTGATTGGTTAACTACTCATCATGCCAAAATTGATTGCTTTTGTAAGGTTGTTAGTTTTCATATTCCTAAGCAACCTGTTATTCAACTCAAGCAACCAAACCATTGTAGTCAAACATTTTCATATCAAGCCATGAAGTCATTCGTTTATTACGGATGTCAAGTTTTCTTAGTCCATGTTATGGATTTGAATAAAGACACGTCAGATTTGAATAATATTCTTGTTGTTATTGATTTTTCCTGACGTATTTCCTGAAGAATTTATTGGCTTACTCCCAAAGACTGATATTAAATTTTGTATCGACTTTGAACCCGGTACAAAACTCATTTCTAAAATCTCATATCGAATGGCTCCTATTGAACTTCAGGAGTTAAAAATTCAACTATAGAATTTGGTACATGAGCCTTTATCTTGTGACTTCCTTTGTGGAATTCACCTAAGCCAGACTCTCTGTAAGGGACATCATATTCGTGCGATAGTAAACTGATAGGTGTCATTGTGACGTGCTATCCAAGATTGGGATATGAGTCACAGTTGAGAGCAACCTAAGTCAGTAATCGAAATACGTAGCTTTCTAGGCTTAGTTGGTTATTATCGAGATTCGTTGAAGGATATTCTCGAATCGCTATTCCATTAACGTGTGTGACTCCATAGAGATACAAAATTCAAATGGAGCAAGGAATGTGGGAAGAGCTTCGAAGAACTCAAGAGGAGACTCATTTCAGCATATGTTCTGACCATGCCATCCTGGAAAAGCGAACGTGGTAGCTGACGTGTTGAGTAGAAGATCGTATACAAGTACGAGTACAATATTGTCAAAGACTCATTTCATATAATATACAAATAATAGAGATGGAGATGAAAACTCTAGGTACCCACGCGATGATATACGAGTACGTGATGATATACGAGTATAATCGACTTTTAATCGATAAAGTTAAAGTCGTTTCAAGCTACACACCGAGTGATGAATTTGAAGAAGGAGGTGCAAGAAGTTGTTATTTTAAAAGCGAGAATCGGTGAGGAGAGGAAAGCTTAAACCTTCGATTTATTAATCCATTTGAAATTCTCGATCGAATAGGAATCGCGGCCTATGTACTTCGCTTTTACCACCAAGTATGACGCGTGTTCATAACGCTTTTCACGTATCGATGTTACGTAAATATGTGGACGACACAAACACGCTATTGAAGTTAGAAACGACGAGATAGCGTAAGACTTAACGTCATTTAGGAGGTACCCGCGCAAGATTTTGTAGAGGAAAGAACACGACCTATGTCATCGAGGTTATACCATAAGTTAAAGTTTTGTGGAGAAACCATGCTATTGAGGAAATGACCGGGAGTTGGAAACGAAAATGAAAGCGAGGTATCTTTACCTTTTCAAACACCAGTATCGTCACGTCAATTTCGAGGACGAAATTTCATAAGGAGGGAGGTTGTAAGACCTCAAATTTTTTAAATAAAAGGAATTTCCTTTATTTATTATTTTGAAATAGTAAGGGTTGATTTGATTAATGTGGATAGTTAAGGGTTAAATACGCAAATATTTCAAAATAAGCAAGTGGTTATAAAATATTCATTTTTGTTTGGGAATATTCGTTTGGTCGTGGAATATTCAATCGCTTGTCGAGAATATTCGTGCGGACCAGCGACCGTATGTAATGAGGCCCCATAACGGAAAGCAATTGGATGAGGAAACGACAAAGTTTGGGTGGTTATAAATAACTTGGCGTAGTTATTACTGTTAAGATCGCTGAATACCCTATGGTTAAAATACAAGAATACGCGTGGTCGCACAAGAAAGACACTCAGATTACGACAAAGATTGTTGAATTATTGATTCGTACGTAAGATGGCACTATTTCAATAATTTTCACAAGAGTTATTGCTCAATATTTTATTTTATTGATTCAATAATTGTCATAGTTGATATTTTATATTATTATTGTTTCAATAATTGTCACCGCATGATTTCCCATTATCGATCAATAATTCATATTATTTGAATAATATTATTAGATAACATTATTGGCAATGTCTAGAAAGTTCTGTCTAAGGAGAGGTTTGGTCACCTAATTGCGGCCAAAGAAGGAGAGATTCTTATCGAAAGCCCCTCTTTCCTGAACGGCTGGTTGTCATAATTGTGATTCTCGTAATATTATTTGTGAATAATTAATTATTGATTCATATGATAAGGAAATATTTATTTTATATGAATATAAATGATGGATTTATTTATGTGGTTATTAATGAAGGAATTAATGCTTGAGATGTTTTATTTGTATTTTGCTCATTGGAGGTATTAAAAGATCAAATCGGTGTTATTATAGCTTTATTGTGTGAGTTATAATATTTAATCCGAATAGTTGGATCGTTGTAATTTTTGGATATGTTATACATATATAAGTTGAGTATATGTCCACAAATTTTGAACCGTTAAAATGAACGAATGATTTGTTATAAATTTTGAGAGGTGTTTGATTCTGGAAAGTAGGGTTATAATTGATTTTGGTGGAAAATTCTAGAATTGAGTGGGCCCCACTTGTGGTTGGTGAAAAAAATGTGCTGAATTTTATTTCAAATGTGGTGGGTGGCAATAAGTAGCGAGTAAAGCCATCGTAGCAGGTCAAGTCCGCTTGGTGGCTAACATTTTCCTATAAATAGAGGGCTAAGTTAGAATTGAAAATCACACCGAAATAAAGTTTTCTCTTTCTCTATATTATTGAGCGTATTTTGTGAGTATTTAGATACTTTGAGAGTTCTTTGTTCAATCTGAAGTTTCATTCAAAGATCACTTCCGCCTTTCCTTCCGAAGTAATCGATTCTTTGAGGTAAGGGATGTTATTTTCTTCTCAAATGATATTAATTCTTCAATATCATTATCTTTGAAATATTGGTTGGTACTTTTATCAAATTTGGAACTTTTTCATGTCCGCTGGGTTACTATTCATGAGTTACTATTCACGAGTTACTATTCACGAAGTTACTATTCACGAAGTACTATTCATGAAGCGTGAAAATGTTTTTTTTGTGGAATTTCTATCTTTTGGTGTCGGAGTTACTTATTCACGATACTCAGACTATTCACGATATCGACACTATTCACGAATCTTCAAGACTATTCAATCATAAAAATGAAAATTTTTCTTTTCGTCTAAAATATCTATTCTGGATACTAGCTTTGATTGTATCCATGTTTTGATCATTCTTGAATTTTACTTCACTATGATTATTTATGAAGTATTTTTGAACTCGGATTGTTTAAAGTACGAATCCATAATATTTGTCATTTTGTTTCAATCGGATTCGTTCTTTAAAAGTATTTTCATCATCCTCGCCTTAAATGATGATAGTATTGAATATCTTTGGCCTGTAGTGCAAAGATGAATGATTTCTGAAGAATATCTTTGGCCTGTAGTGCAAAGATGAATGATTTCTGAAGAATATCTTTGGCCTTTAGTGCAAAGATGAACAGGTGTTGAGATGAACATGATCGATTGATGAATATCTTTGGCCTGTAGTGCAAAGATGAATATTTGATTTGAGATGAATATTGATTGATGTTACAAGGATAAAATATTGATGATGGACTGTTAAATTCATAGATTATAGTAGATTTCATTCTCTCACGTAACTCTTCTATGAATTATTATTTCACCGCGAATATTGATCTCGAAACTTGTTGTCTATCAGTATTCTATCGATTTTTCCTCGTTGGAGACTAACGATAATTTGTTGTATATTATCTTAGTCATAACATTCTTCTTCGGGCTAGTTGAGCTCACCCTTTTCTTGTTGTTCCATTTTTCTTCTCGTGGAGGCGAGAATGTAGCGAGTACTAGTGGGGTATGGAATGAAGGTTCTAGAGAGAGTTGTTTAGTAGTCCTCACCATTATTGTAAAATAATGTATCAATAAATGTGATGAGGATTTATTTGAGTATAAATATTGTCTGAAGATAATATTTGTATTTAAACTCACGCTTTTATTGTTGTGATAATAAAGTTGTAGTTGTTTCTGTACCATGTATTTGGCGACTCAGAATGGGTTGGATGGAATGGACCTATTTTGGGGTCGTCACACTATGACTTTCCCATGTTGCATGAGAACACATCCTAACCCTTTGCCCGAAGCATCACTGTAGATGACAAATCCCTCCGAACCAGATGTTATTGTAAGACCCCAACTTATTATAAATAAAATCGAATTTCCTCTAATTATATTTGTGAATAATAAGGTATTAATTTGATATAATTATCTGGTTATGGGTGAAATGTGAAAATTTTGTAAAATATGCAAGTAGTTATAAAATAATCATTGTTGTCGGGGAATATTCATTTGGTCGTGGAATATTCTTGTTGTCGGGGAATATTCGTATGATGGCACAGTCATTTGTGGGCTCCATAACAGAATAACTGTCGGATGAAGAAAATGACAAGTTTGAGTTTTTATAAATAACGTTGTAGTTGTTACCGTTAACATTGTTGGAATACCCGGTGGTTAAAATACAGTAATACGCGTGGATGCACAATATTGATGAATTATTGATCCTTACGTAATAAGGCACTACTCAATAATTGTTACAGTAGTTACTGTTCAATATTTTATTTTATTGATTCAATAATTGCTGCGTTGATATTTTATATTATTGTTGTTTCAATAATTGTCATTGCACAGTATTTCCAATTATCAGATCAATAATTCATATTATTTGAATAATATTATTAGATAGCATGTGACGCCCCCAAAATTAGGTATACGTCACCCATCTTGGGTCGCCACATACATGATACATAAATTCAAATACAACTTACTAATATAATCACGCAGGTATACAATACGACATAAACTATGAGTTTGAATACAAATATTGTCTACTAGATATTATACAAACTCAAAAGGAGTCCTCATTACAACTATTATCACACTATTTCACGTAATAGTGAGGACTACTAATGCTATCATCTCGACCATTACTCCGCTTCTCGACTGGCTCCGTCCGGTATGTTCTCATTTCACAAGAGAACAAGGAAAGAAAGGTGAGCTCAACTAGCCCAAAGAAGAAATATTATGACTAAGATAATGCGAATAAATTATCATTAGCCTTCAACAAAGTTAAACCGATAAAATACAATAGACAACCGGTTTAATCATAAATAGGAATATGTAATCCATTAAAAGAGTCAAGAGAAAATAAAGTCTACTATCTTTTAGGTTTTAAAAGGTTTTCATAAATTTTATCATTAAGACTCGGCTTTAAAGAATAAACCACAATATCTAATCATCCTCGTACCACACACAAGAATTTTCATCAAATTATCAATGGTCATGACTATACCGAATCACCCCCAGTCATAATCATACCAAAACTATCCATCACCGCATTACGTGCCATTGAGGACTTTTATCACATCATTTATAACAAGCCATGATTATACCGAATGATCCTCGTCATAATCATACTAAGTTCATCTATGCACGTAAGCCAAAGATAACATAATATCATCAGGAGGATGATGACAATGACATAATAATTCAATAAAACAAGTTCAAGAATTTTTTATCCGTGAATTAATAACGTCCAAATTGTCAACAAGATACTTCGCTTTTGTAGAGTAAAATCCAAGAATAATCGTAAGAATATTTCCATGAAAAGATCTTCGGATGAAACGCAAATATCAAGGATATTCTACTAATTTCATGGAGTATAGAAGTCAAAGTTTTAACCAACCGGGTATAATAAAGAATGGAATAACAAAAGAAATCACCATGCATGCGGTGCTTGCAGCGCCGCAAAGTTATTCCAATGTAATAATAATAATCTAAACGGTCGTGAAATTCACACCGGGATGTTCCAACAGAATAATAAAGATGGAACCAGGTCCGGTGTAAAACACACGAGATAGGATATTCAAATGTAATGATAAAGATGAGAACTGTGTCCCAGTAAAACACACGCATGTGATGTTCCAACAGAATAATAAAGATTTTAATCAAGTCCTGTAAAACACACGCATAAGATGTTCCAATGTAATAATAATAAAGACGGAACCAGTCCGATGTAAAACACACGATGTGATGTTCAAATGAATAATAGAAGAATGTCACCAAGTATAGGGTAAACCACGATACAAAGTTATTCCAATGTAATAATAAGCAATGGAATAACAACATCCCTCTTCATGAATAAGAAAGAATAACACCCCTTACGGCACAACAAATAATATTCCCTACCTTAGAAGAACCGAATATTGGCAAGGTGAAGTAGCGTAATACTTTTTTCTTTCTCTCTATAGTTTCTCTCTCTAGAATTTCAAAGAATTAAGTGAAAATAATGAAGCACTAGGCCTCTATTTATAGAAGATTTCTAGCTTAGCTTTTGCCATGTGAAAAGGCAAGTGGCTCGACGACGGTGATGTGAAAAGAAAAGTGGTTTGACGCTCAGAATGTGAAAAAAACAAGTGGTTCGACGCTTTGGTAAAGGTAATTACTATCGACGAAGGTAATTACTATTCACAAAGGTAATTACTATTGACGAAGGTAATTACTATTCGACGAAGATAATTACTATTCACAAAGGTAATTACTATTGAAAGGTAATTACTATTGAGAAGGTAATTACTATTCACAAAGGTAATTACTATTTACGAAGGTAATTACTACTATCGACGAAGAGACTCTTAGATGATGACATATAGGCCCCCATAAAATAATCAAACTTACCACAAACGTCTCACAATGGACTCTTTATATACATCAAGGATTGAATAAATATTACCACAAATCATTTTATTTTTAATCAACACATATTTAATCTTTCAACAATTATTAATCATTTATAACTTGTCGCCTCAATTATTGATTTAATACTATAACATATTATACGATGATGATATTGTGACAATAATTGAATCAATAATATAAGAGATATGATGCGAAGAATTACTATAGCAATAATTGAGCGTATTGGTGACTTCTCACGTAAGCATCAATAATCAATATCGTGCTTACTATACAACTACGCCAGACATCGTATTTTTTTACTACCGGGTAGTTCAACGGTTTTAACGGAATAACACCTCCGCCGTTATTTTTATAGAAAAGATAATTTTGTCGCTTTCTAACTACGACAATACTTCCGCCAGGGTCCACTAATGATTGAGCCATCGTCTTAATATTCCCAAAAAAAAGAATATTCCCCACCAAACGAATATTTTATAACAACTTGCATACTTTGCAAAATTTATAAATACTACCCACAACTATAATATTATCTTAAATTCACACCATAATATTAAAAAATTATTTCGACAAAATTTAAATCTTTATTGATAAAATCTGGGTCTCACAATCTCCTCCTTATGGAATTTAAGCCCTCGAAATTAGGGTACGTGCACTGTATGATAAAGAGGTGAGGATACCTTGAATACCTTTATCTTTAAAATATTAAATTCATCTTCGTAATCCTACCAAAGATATTCATTAACAATTCATCTTTGCACTACAGAGCCAAAGATATATAACCGTAAAAACCAATAATAATTGAGACTCAACTTAATAGATATCACAACCACGAATTATCCATGCACCTTGGCCAAGGATATCCGTGTTTTCAATTACTGATCATGATTATACCGAATAGTCTCGTCATAATCATACCAAGTCTATCAATGCACTACGGCCAAAGATGACTTTTACCACATCCATGAATTAATATTTCATTGCTGAGACTCAGCTCAATAATTAATCCACATCATCGAATCATCCCTGCATTACAGGCCAAGGATATTCTTTAGTATCACGACCACAAATTATCCATGCACTACGTGCCAAAGATAATCGTGTATTCATTAGTATCACGACCACAAATTATCCATGCACTACGTGCCAAAGATAATCGTGTATTCATTAGTATCACGACCACAAATTATCCATGAACCATGGCCAAAGATAATCATGTATTCATTAGTATCACGACCACAAATTATCCATGCACTACGGCCAAAGATAATCGTGTTTTCAATTACTACATGATTATACGAAACAATCCCCGTCATAATCATACCAAGTCCATCTATGCACTACAGCCCACGTATGACTTTCAACATAATATAAACATGAGGATAATGATATAAAGAATCAATCAAATGAGATAAAGGATAAATATTAAACATTTATAATATAATTTATCCAGATTCAAGAATATCCCCATGTTATCAATCACTTAATAATCTTATAATCTAATATCATTATAACAATATTTTAATTGAAAGTAGTATGCACACAAGCCAATCATGTTTGATGATAAAGCATATACTTTGTAATAATCTTATTCATTTATTAATAAAAAGTATTAATTTATTAAAGGTTTTAATTATCTACATGATGTTTGCTTTTATAATATGTGATAAACCCATAGTTTTAAGCAATGCTTTTAGAATAATGATGATGATCATTCTAATGAGATCTAAATTCTTAGAAAGCTTAAAACTAAAATAGTTCCCAATCGTTGGATTACTAAATCGGGGATTAGTGAATCCGGATAGATTGGTACATACGCTGCTTGCTCATCGATGAGGATGATTGATCTCACGATCATTTGTGTGGAGACACTAAAGCAAGTATGTAGGTGCTTATTAGAGAATAAGTTCACTCGAACGTGGGCTCGCTAAGGAATACCTAATGGAGTTTTATTTGCTCACAATAGAATTCTCAGAGTGATAGTAGTACAAGTGATCCTTGACTTGAGATCATCATAGTATCTTGTGTATGATGAGTTATACTTTGACTTATTCCTTAAGACCCATAGGGTATATCAAAGGGTATGCTTGGGTATAATAAGTTGTACATGGAGATAATGTATGATCAATAAAGAATCTACCACTTCTAATAAAAGAAGAGAAATGTCCTATGTGATTCGATAAATGACAACCCAAAGAGTCCTTGGTTAAGGCGTAATGAAATTAGAAAGGAGTTTCTAATTTGCATTATTTGAGTCAGGCATTTAAGAGTCAAAATACATATAATTAAATAAAATAAGACTTGACAAAGAATTCCATGCCTTATATTTAATCGGGACATCAGATGGTGGAAGGATTGAATTGTACGGTAACTATTTACTCAAAGGTTCTTTTATGATTAATGTTGAAATCTATATTATCTGGAAAGTCGCTGATCGCTAGGAGGCTTATCCCTATTGTAGAATAAATATTATTTATTTAAATAAATTAATTATTTAATTTATTTATTTAAATAAGATTAGAATTGTTCTAATTGATTTATTCACAACCTGCTTAATATGGAGAACCTAAAGGGTCACACCATAAAAGGAAGAATAATTATTTAAGAAGTTAATGGCATAATCGTAATAATATGTTAAGTATATTTAATTTAATCTATGGTGATAGAATAAATTAAATAGCTTAATATTTATTATTTAATATTTTAGAAATATTAAATATAAATTAATAAGAGGAGTCTTATTAATATTATTACAATTATTATTATTTTAATTTCTAAAAGAGTTTAGGAATTAATTTAATATAAGTACTCTCATTTATTCCTAATAGGATTAGGAGGGAAAATTAGTTAAAGGAGTTTAATTAATTATCCCTAATAAGATTAGGGAGCTTAATTAATTAAAAGAATTTAATTAATTAAATAAAACCCAATTCCTTAATTGTTAAGGTGGGTTGCCCACATCTATAAATAAGAGGAGTCTTATTATGGGTGAGGGGGTTGTTGACTTTTTCAACATACGACATAATTCCAATTTGTTGTTGAGAGTACGCCTTTTTCTATGTAGAGAGAAAAACTAGGGTTTGAGCCAACCACCCTTCTTCTTGAATTTTCTTCTTCCTCGGTGGATCACCTCTGAGGCCAAACATTTGGGTGGCTAACGCCGATCAAAGGAAGGAACCAAACCCGTGGATTCAAGATTGAACGCGAAAGGATTTGAGGTGAACTTGTACACCGAGGAAGCTCGATCTTCAAGGGTATGATTTATTCTTTATCTTTTCGCTTAATTAATAATTGTGCATAAAGGGTGATCCGTATATGGTTTGTAAAATTTTTAAACTCGATTTTTACACGCTTCCGCATTATTTTGCAATTTGATTTGATTGCGCTCATGAATATTACAAACCTAATAAAGGGCATCGAGCCAAACCTTTATGCTAATTATTAATTGTTTTAATTTGATATGTATATTGATATGTGTTTAGAAATAATTTTATTGGGCATATTTTTATTGTATAAAAATTTAAATAAATAATAAAAAAAAAACAAACAGATTTGATTTTGATTTGATCAATAATAAAAATAAAAAAAAGCATTTCATGATCTGCAGATCGATTTTTTTTTTTCAAAGACTCATGATCTTCAAGGAGAAAGTGACGACGAAATCGATATATTTGGCAAATTAAAAAAAAAACATGAAATTTTACTCAGCATGCAAATCAAGGCACGAAAATCAAAAAAAACCTAGAGTATCATGATTTAATTGTTATTTTTTTTATAAATAAAAAAAAAAAAAGAAGAAAAGTGGTACAACAAATTCAAGGCAACAAATTGAATGTAATTGCATATAAAATATATTATATTTTCATGGATTTTTTTTTTTTTTTTAGATATATATATACTATATATATATATATATATATATATATATATATATATATATATATATATATATATATATATATATATATATATATATATTCTTAATTATTTTATAATTAAAATAAATTGTTTATTTTAATTATAAAAATAAAAGTTTATTTTAATTTTAAAATAAAGATGTTATTTTAATTTTAAAATTAGAATTTCATGCTAACTAATTAGAGTTGGAATTGGATTCCATAATAACTAATTAGAGTTGAAATTGATTTTTATTTTTCCTTAAATAAAGGAGTTTGTTTAGATATGAAATAAGATTTCATATTATTCAAAATAAAAGAGTTTATTTGTGAATAGAAAGAGAATCCATGTTTCCTTAAATAAAGAGAGTTTATTTAAATATGAAATAAGATTTCATATTATTCAAAATAAAAGAGTTTATTTGTGAATAGGAAAGAATATCCGCTTTTCCTTTAATAAAAGATTTTTTTTTACACATGGAATTGATTCCATAATTAATTAAAATAAAAGAGTTTATTTTAATTAAAGATTTTTTACATGGAATTGATTCCATAATTAATTAAAATAAAGGAGTTTATTTTGATTAAAGATTTTGATTAAAATAAAATAGATTATTTTATTCAAAATTGGATAAATTAAAATAAAATAGTTTTATTTTGATTTAAATTTGGATTAAAATAAAGGAGTTTATTTTGATTCAAAATAGATTTTATACTAACTAAATTTGCCCATTAAATGATATCAATATATATATTAAATAATTTTATTATTCATAAGATGAATGTTATTTATCGATGCATATGATGATGTATGATAATAAATGGGATTGATTATGGACTATCGATTAATGCGATTGATTTTATTTTAGTTGATGCATGAATGTATGAGTTTTATTAAATGGGGTTCACAGACTTCGCCTTCTAATTTTTTTTCTTAATGTAAATTCTATCTCCTCCTATGCATTCCCTCGATCACGATCAAGGTTTCTATTTATTTTAAATAGTTTTGTAATAGAATAGTTAGAATTAATTTTGAAAATTGGAGATCAAAGAAGCAAGGAGCATGCCAAGACCCGCTTTGTTATGGAGCCCGGTTTAAATGTAATAGTTATATTTAAATATTATTTCGCACCCTTGGGAGCTTGACCTTTTGGTTCACTTGGTGGCTCTAAAGGAACCAAACTAGAATAAAAGTCCATAATCAATCCGAATATATAGTATTCTATATGTGCATGCTTATATATATATATATATATATTATGCAAACATGCTTCGCATGTTAATTAATACGACGCGTATTTTATATATATATTTGCACGCTGCTAAAACAAGATGAGACAAATTAATAACAAACCCTCAATTTTTATATTAAGTCCTAAGCTCAAAGATATTTGGAATATCGAAACGCTCTAGCATTAAAATTAATAGAGTATTAAAATTTTAATATAGTTTGTTGTGTCACCACAAATATTTATATAAGTAATTTATCACATTTGATGCATAAAAGAAAATTGAACAATATTATTTTGTCATGTGTTACCATTTATCACATTTTTTGCTTATAAAGAAAGGGTTGAATTAACTTGATTAATTTTGATTGTTCAAATTTTTTAAATAAAAAGGAATTTCCTTTATTTATTATTTTGAAATAAAGGGTTGATTTGATTAATGTGGATAGTTAAGGGTTAAATACGCAAATATTTCAAAATAAGTTTTCCTTTATTTATTATAAAATATTCATTTTGTTTTGTGAATATTCGTCAGTCGTGGAATATTCAGATCGTTTTGGAATATTCGCATTTACTGCCAAGGTAATATTCGTATGCATGTGTGGGCCCCATAACTGAAAGCGATTGATGAAGAAAACGACAAATATAAGTCAAGTTAAAAATAACTACAGTAGTTGTTACCAAGTAAGACCGCTTGAATACCCGGTGGTTAAAATACAAAGAATACGCTGCGGTCGCACAAAGAAGACACCAGATCGCATGCATTGTTGAATTATCGATCCTTACGTAAGAAGGCACTACTCAATAATTTTCACAAGAGTTACCGCTCAATATTTTATTTTATCGATTCAATAATTGCACAAGGCTGATATTTTATATTATCATTGTTCAATAATTGTCAACGCATTATTATCTCCATTATCGATCAATAATTCATATTATTTGAATAATATTATTAGATAAAGATTATTGGCAATGTCTAGAAAGTTCACAAAGAGAGGTTTGGTCACCTAATCAAGCTACCCAAGAAGAAGAGAAATCCTTATCTGAAAGCCCCTCTTCCTCGAACTACCGTCATTATAATCAGATTCTCAGAATATTATTTGTGAATAATTAATTATCGATTCATATGATAAAGAAATATTTATTTTATGTGGATATAAATGATGGATTTATTTATGTGGTTATAAATGAAGAAATTATTGTTGAGGTGTTTTATCAAGATTTTATCGATCGAGGTATTAAAATTAAATCGTGGGTTTTAGATATATCATGGGGTTATAATTTTTAATCCGACCGCTTGGATTGTGGTAATTTTTGGGTATGTTATACATACATAAGTTGAGTATATGTCCACAAATTTTGAACCGTTAAAAATGCACGAATGATTTGTTATGAATTTTAAGAGGTGTCTGATTCGAAATTAGGGTTATAATTGATTTTGGTGGAAAATTTAGAATTGAGTGGGCCCCACTTGTGGTTGGTGAAGAAATGTGCTGAATTTTATTTCAAATGTGGTGGGTGGCAATAGTAGTGTGTAAAGCCATCGTGTAGCAGTCAAGTCTCGCTTTACGGCTAACATTTTCCTATAAATAGAGGGCTAAGTTAGAATTGAAAATCACACCGTAAACAAAGTTTTCTCTTTCTCTCTATATTATCGAGCGATTTTGTGAGTATTTAGATACTTTGAGAGTTGTCGCTCAAGATAAGTTTCATTCAAAGATCACTTCCCGACCTTTCCTTCCAAGTAATCGATTCTTCGAGGTAAGGGATATTATTTTTTTCAGAATGATATTATTTCTTCAATATCATTACGTCAAATGTCGATCCAAGTTTTTATCAAATTTGAACTTTTCATGCTTATTCAAGTTACTATTCATGAGTTACTATTCACGAAGTTACTATTCATGAGTTACTATTCACGAAGTTACTATTCACGAGTACTATTCATGAAGCGTGAAGATGTTTTTTTTTTTTGTGAATTTCTATCTTTTGGTGTCTGAGTTACTATTCACGATACTAAGACTATTCACGATACTAAGACTATTCACGATATACGCACTATTCAATTAAAAATAAAATTTCTTCTTTTCGTCTAAAATATCTATTCGGATACTAGTTTGATTGTATCCATGTTTTGATCATTCTCAATTTTACACCACTATGATTATTTTTGAGGTATTGTTGACATGGATAAAACAAAGTACTAATCCTTAATCCTTAATCCTCATCATTTTGTTTCACCGGATTCGCTTTTTAAAAATATTTTCATCATCCTCGCCTTAAATGATGATATTATTGAATATCTTCGGCTGAAGAGTGCAAAGATGAATGATTTCAAGAATATCTTTGGCTCAGAGTGCAAAGATGAAATGTGTGTTTAAATGAATACGACCGACCGATGAATATCTTTGCCTTTTAGTGCAAAGATGAACAGTGTTTGAGATGAATACGACCGATCGATGAATATCTTCGGCCCAGAAGTGCAAAGATGAATATTTGATTCGAGATGAATATCGATTGATGTTACAGGATAAAATATCGATGATGGACTTTTAAATTCATAGATTATAGTAGATTTCATTCTCTACGTAACTCTTCTATGAATTATTATTTCACCGCTAATATTGATCCAAACTTGTTGTCTATCAGATTCTATTAAATTTTTCCCTCGTCAAGACTAACGATAATTTGTCAGATATTATCTTAGTCATAATATTCTTTATCGAGCTAGTTAAGCTCACCCTTTTCCTTTTTGTTCCATTCTTCTCGTGAGGCGAGAATATAAATGAAGACGAGCCTGGGGTATGGAATGAAGGTTTTAGAAAGGATTGTTTAGTAGTCCTCACCATTTTTGTAAAATAATGTATCAATAAATGTGATGAGGATTTATTTGAGTATAAATATTGTCTGTAAGATAATATTTGTATTTAAACTCACGCTTTATCACAATAATAAAGTTGTAGTTGCTTCGCATCACGTATCGACAACCCGTAATGGGTGATGTATACCTATTTTGGGGGCGCCACAATTGGTATCGTAGCTAGGGATATGATCTCCGCGCGAGATCGGAAATAGAACTAGAGGGAGAGACGAGTAAATCCTTCGCTAAAGGTGTGTCCTACCTAAGCTTATTTGTTAGTTGGTCAAGATATAGGGATATTATGTGATATATTGATTTCTTTAATTAACCCTTGTTTTATGACAAGATTTGAGAATGTCGAATCGAGAATATTAACAATGGAGTAAATGAGACCGTGGAGATGCCTCAGACTTACCAACGAGGAGAACGCAACAGCAACAGTCGGGCAATGTTCCTCCCGCGAACAACACCATCGAAAGCGTATGATGAACGAGGGATGTTTAGAAGCTTTTCATAGCTCATGCAAAATCGCATTTGAGGAGACTCGTGTTCAAAATACAGAGGAAATGATAGCAATTCACTGTTGTCACAAATGCAAGCAGCTCAAAGAGTCAGGGACCACCGTAATTTAAGGGAAAGCCAGATCCGATCACGGCGGAAACACGGGTCAAAAAAATTACCAAGATATTCGATGTCTCGGGATGCACGGAGAACAGAAGGTTCCATTCGCCACCTTTATGTTCCGCGGGTAAGGCAGACCATCGGTGGGAGTCTCTGAAGCGCACTCCATCCAAATTAAGACTCAAAGATGTCTTGGGAGACGCTTTCAGAGATTATTTAATGACAAATACTTTCCGAAAGTGTTCACTATACGAAGGAAGTGGAGTTCATCGATTAGAGCAAAACAAATACGACGGTGTCTCAAAGACGAGGCAAAGTTTGCAGAGTTATCCGTGTTTGCACCTCATTTGGTGGAGAATGAGGAACGATGACGCGGATGTTTCTTAGAGGTTTGAAACCCAAGATACGCCAAGATCTCATTTCTCATAAACTTTCTCTTATTCGGATAAGTTGTAAAAGTGGCTCAATTATTAGAGCGAGATAACGAGTACTACCAACCGAGGGACCATAACCAGTGATCGTACTCGTAGATAAGCAACAATGTAATAATGATAACTCATGAGAAAGAAACAGACGACAGTAAATGGTAACCACTCGTGGTAATCATGGTCATGAAAAATGTAAGAAGCGAGTCAGGAGATTTTAAAAGAGGAGATTTAATAACGACTATGTGAAGACGACAAAGGCTTAAGAAAGAATCGGGTTCTAAGGGGAGGAGAACGACCACCGGCCATTATATGCTACAAATGCGAAAAGAGGGACATATCACCAAACCGCCCACAACAGCTCAAGGTATGCTATAGTTGTGGAAAGGAAGGACATATCGCCGAGATCAGACGGTAGCGAAACCTAGTTCAATGGGGACGGTGACTCAAAAGATCGTCCCGTAAAAGTCAAAGTCAACGATTCCGGAAGAAGCTGCTTTTTCAGATCGGTCATAATGCGAGAACCCCAAACGAGGTGATCACGGTAAGCTATTTATAAATTCTCAAAGTTTATACCTTACTTGATACCGGCATACCCATTCATTTATCTCTCCGCATGTGCTCAACGCTTAAACTCGACCGAGAAATTAGACTTTGACCTATCTCGTGGAAACTCCGCTAGAGAAACTTTCATCACATCCACCGCTTATAAATCTTGTTTGATTCAAGTCAGCACCATCACCTTACCCGCTGACCTTATCTCTTTAAAGATACTTGCTTTTGATGTGATTTTAGGGATTGATCGTTAACTACTCATCATGCCAAAATTGATTGTTTTCGTAAGGTCATTAGTTTTCATATTCCTAACCAACCCGTTGTATTAATTCAAGCAACTAAACCATTAAAATCAATCACTATCATATCTAATCATAAAGCTATTCGCTTATTGAAAACTGATGTCAAGCTTTTCTTAGCCCATGTTATGGATTTGAATAAAGACACGCCAAATTTGAATAATATTCCCGTTGTTATCGACTTTCCGACGATTTCAAGAACTTCCTGGCCTACCCCGTAACGTGAAGTTGAATTCTTTATCGATCTTGAACCCGCACAAAGCCCATTTCTAAAACCCCATATCGAATGGCTCCTATTGAACTTCAGAGTTAAAGGTCCAACTACAGAAATGTTGGACATCGGTTCATTCATCCTAAGACATCTCCTCGGGGTGCCCTGCTTTATTTGTAAAGAAGAAAGACGGAGTATGCGACTTTGTATCGACTATCTGAATCGAACCATGTCACCATCAAGAATAGTATCCTCACCTCGTATTGATGACTTGTTTGACCAACCAGTAAGGGGCACAATTCTTTTCAAAATCGATCTTCGCTCGATATCATCACCAAGATTAGAATCGAGGATATTCCAAAGACCGCCTTCGTAACTCCCAGATGGGCATTATGAATTTTTAGTCATGTCTTTCTTGACTAACTAATGCTCCTCGCGGCTTCATGGATATCATGAACCGAGTATTCAAGGAATATTTGATCGGGCTTTGTTGTCAGTTTTTATTGATGACATCCTTATATATTCCAAAAGTCGTGAAGATCATGAGCACCATTTGAAGTCGGTACTCCAAAGGCTTCGTGAAAACAACTATATGCCAAATTGAAGAAATGCGAGTTCGCTTGAGGAAGTAGCCTTTCTTGGGCATGTGGTGTCAAAACATGGAGTATCCGCTGATCCGGCCAAGATCAAGCAATACAAAGTTGGAGCAACCAAAGCTCATGATCAAGTACGTAGCTTTTGGGCTTAATGGTTATTATCTGAGATTCGTGGAAGGGTTTTCTCGAATCGCTACTCCATTAACTCAAATTTAACTCCTAAGGATACAAAATTCGCTTGGAATGAAGAATGCGAGAAAAGTTTCCAAGAGCTTAAGAGGAGACTTATTTCTAAGACTGTTCTAACAATACCATCCGTTCTTGGATGGATTTGTTATCTACAAATGATGCTTCGTGCAAAGGGTTAGGATGTGTTCTCATGCAACGGGAAAGTCATAGCCTATGCCTCGCGACAACTTAAAGAGTATGAGAGGAATTATCCTACTCATGATCTAGAGTCAAGCAAAGCATAAGCTGCCGCTTAAAGATACGGAGGCACTATCTATACGGGGAGAAAGTGGAGATATATTCGCACCATAAAAGCCTTAAATATTTCTTCACTCAAAAAGAACTCAACACGCGGCAATGACGCTGGCTCGAGCTATTGAAAGACTACGACCACACTATTCAATACCATCCCGGTAAAGTTTAACGTGGTAGTTGACGCATCGAGTAGAAGATCATATGCGGAACGAAAAGCGATGATGTCAAGTATACGACAGAGCCAACTTTAATAGAAAAAGTTAAGGTCGCTCAAGCCACCCAATCTTGAGTCGATGCGCATGAAGAAGAAAGTACAAGAAGGAGCTATTCCTAAGCGAGAATTGATGAAGAAGGAATACTTCGAGTCCACTCTGCACTTCAGGTTCCTAACGACTGATTTGAAGTACAAGATTATGATGGAGGCACACAATACACCATTTGCAATCCATCCTCGAAGTACTAAATGTATCGTGATCTTCACATACATTTTGGTGGAATAATATGAAGAGAGAGATTGCAAAGTTTATCTCGATGTGTTTAACTTGCTAACGTAAAGCGCGAGCATCTAGTACCTAAGGGTCCGCTGCAACCACTTGAGATTCCTGAATGGAAGTGGGAACACATTACCATGGATTTCACACGGTCTTCCTACGGCTTTCAAGGCATCAATGCTATTTGGGTTATTGTTGATAGATTAACCAAGTCCGCTTTCATTTCTTGCCGACACGGAGACTTATTCACTCTTGAACGCCTTGCTAGTATGTACGTAAATGAGATCGTGAGGTCAGATGGCATGCCCGTATCCATAGTTTTGATCGCGACCCAAGATTCACTTCAAGATTTTGGGTTAGCTTGCAAAAAGCTATGGGCACGGATTTGCGATTTAGTTCGCATACCATCCCCAAACCACGGACAATCGAGAGGACTATTCAAACTCTCAAGATTTATTAAGACTCGTGGTCCTGTAGACTTCAAGGGCGCTTGATAAGTATTTACCATCAGTGGAATTCTCCTACAACAACAAAGCTTATCGTGCAAGTATAGTGTGGCTCCATTCAAGCATTATATGGACGAAAATGTCGCTCTCCAATATGTTGGGATGAGGTGGGTGAAGCAACATTGTTGGGACCCGAAAGTTAGACGTATGACCACCGAAAAGATCCAAATAATTCGACAACGATACAAACGGCTCAAGATCGACAAAAGAGTTATGCGGATCTTCATCGAAAGGACGTGGAATTTAATGTAGGGATCATGATTGTCACGAGTCAGCTCCATGGAAGGGAGTTACAAGATTTGGGAAGAGAGGAAAGCTCAATCCACGATTTATCGGTCCATTTCAAATTCTCGACCGAGTAGGAAATGTAGCCTATAGACTGCATGTTACTCCGAGTATGTCTCGTGTTCATAATGTGTTTCATATATCCGTATTTCAGAAATATGTGAAAGACCCGAACCACGCTATCGAAGTTAGAACCGACGAGATAGCCAAGACTTAACGTATGAGGAGGTACCTATCAAGATCTTGGATAGAAGGAGCATGTCCCACGCCAAGAAAGGTCATACCACAAGTTAAAGTTTTGTGGAGGAATCATGCTATAGAGGAAATGACCGGGAATTGAAACTAAATGAAAGCGAGGTATCCTCACCTTTTCAAAACACCAGTATCGTGACGCCAATTTCGAGGACGAAATTTCATAAGGAGGGAGGTCAGAAGACCCTCAAATTTTTTTAAATAAAAAGGAATTTCCTTTATTTATTATTTTGAAATAGTAAGGGTTGATTTGATTAATGTGGATAGTTAAGGGTTAAATACGCAAATATTTCAAAATAAACAAGTGGTTATAAAATATTCATTTTTGCTTGGGAATATTCGTTGGTCGTGGAATATTCGTATCGTCAGAATATTCGTATTTACTACAGCAAAATGCCCATGTGTGGGCCCCATAACTAAAAAGCGATTGGATGAAGAAAACGACAAATATAAGTTGGTTAAAAATAACGCCAGAGTTGTTACCAAGTAAGACCGCTGAATACCCTTGGTTAAAATACAAGAATACGCTGCTATCGGCATAACAAGAAGACACCTGTAGATTGCACAATTGTTGAATTATCGATCCTTACGTAAGAAGGCACTACTCAATAATTTTCACAAAGAGTTATCGCTCAATATTTTATTTTATCGATTCAATAATCACATATGATATTTTATATTATCATTGTTCAATAATTGTCACCGCATTATTATCTCCATTATCGATCAATAATTCATATTATTTGAATAATATTATTAGATAAAGATTATTGGCAATGTCTAGAAAGTTCTCACAAGGAGAGGTTTGGTCACCTAATCAAGGCCGCCAAAGAAGAGAAATCCTTATCTGAAAGCCCCTCTTCCTCGGAAACTACCGTCATTATAATTGTGATTCTCGTAATATTATTTGTGAATAATTAATTATTGATTCATATGATAAAGAAATATTTATTTTATGTGGATATAAATGATGGATTTATTTATGTGGTTATAAATGAAGAAATTATTGTTGAGGTGTTTTATCAAGATTTTATCGATCGAGGTATTAAAAATTAAATCGTGGGTTTTAGATATATCATGGGGTTATAATTTTTAATCCGACCGCTGATTGTGGTAATTTTTGGGTATGTTATACATACATAAGTTGAGTATATGTCCACAAATTTTGAACCGTTAAAAATGCACGAATGATTTGTTATGAATTTTAAGAGGTGTCTGATTCGAAAATCAGGGTTATAATTGATTTTGGTGGAAAATTCTAGAATTGAGTGGGCCCCACTTGTGGTTGGTGAAGAAATGTGCTGAATTTTATTTCAAATGTGGTGGGTGGCAATAGTAGCAGTAAAGCCATCAAAAGCAGTCAAGTCTGCTTTTACGGCTAACATTTTCCTATAAATAGAGGGCTAAGTTAGAATTGAAAATCACACCGTAAACAAAGTTTTCTCTTCTCTATATTATCGAGCGATTTTGTGAGTATTTAGATACTTTGAGAGTTGTCATTGTCAAAGATAAGTTTCATTCAAAGATCACTTCCGACCTTTCCTTCCGGCAGTACCGATTCTTTGAGGTAAGGGATATTATTTTTTTTCAGAATGATATTATTTCTTCAATATCATTATGTCAAAATGTCGATCCAAGTTTTTATCAAATTTGGAACTTTTTCATGCTATTGGGGTTACTATTCATGAGTTACTATTCACGAAGTTACTATTCATGAGTTACTATATCACGAAGTTACTATTCACGAGTACTATTCATGAAGCGTGAAGATGTTTTTTGTGGAATTTCTATCTTTTGGTGCTCTGAGTTACTATTCACGATATAAGACTATTCACGATACTGAGACTATTCACGATACTCTAAGACTATTCAATCTAAAAATAAAATTTCTTCTTTTCGTCTAAAATATCTATTCGATACTAGCTTTCGATCAGATCCATGTTTTGATCATTCTTGAATTTTACACCACTATGATTATTTTTGAGGTATTGTTGACATGGATAAAACAAAGTACTAATCCTTAATCCTTAATCCTTGTCATTTTGTTTCACCGATTTCGCTTTTTTAAAATATTTTTCATCATCCTCCCGCCTTAAATGATGATATTATTGAATATCTTTGGCCCAGAAAAAAAGATGAATGATTTCAAGAATATCTTTGGCCCAGAAAGTGCAAAGATGAACAGTGTTTAAATGAATACGACCGATCGATGAATATCTTTGGCCTTTAGTGCAAAGATGAACAGTGTTGAGATGAATACGACCGAATTGATGAATATCTTTGGCCGTCAGAAGTAAAAAGATGAATATTTGATTCGAGATGAATATCGATTGATGTTACAGGATAAAATATTGATGATGGACTTTTAAATTCATAGATTATAGTAGATTTCATTCTCTACGTAACTCTTCTATGAATTATTATTTCACGCTAATATTGATCCGAAACTTGTTGTTTATCAGATTCTATTAAATTTTTCCTCGTTGAAGACTAACGATAATTTGTTGTATATTATCTTAGTCATAATATTCTTTATCGAGCTAGTTGAGCTCACCCTTTTCCTTTTTGTTCCATTCTTCTGAGGCTAGAATAAGGCGAGAATATGAAGAGTCTCTCAGGTTTTAGTAAATAATGATCAATGGAATGTAAGGTTTTAGAAAGGATTGTTTAGTAGTCCTCACCATTTTTGTAAAATAATGTATCAATAAATGTGATGAGGATTTATTTGAGTATAAATATTGTCTAAGATAAGATAATATTTGTATTTAAACCACACTTTAATCTAAGAGGCAAAATAATAATAAAGTTGTAGTTGTTTCGTTTCACCTCATGTATATATAGTTTGTTGACAACTCGTTTGAAATGGGTGATGTATACCTATTTTAATTAGATTTCATCAACTATATAAGTGAGGGGGGTATATAGTTCAAAAAAAATAGTGGAGATACCAATTTAAAACAAGACCTAAATTATTTTGGTAATTAATAAAAGAATGTATGTTAAAATGTTGTTAATTACAATTCATTTACGTAATTTTACAATGTCTAAAATTACTATCATCGCGGGCGCATATTAGATGCTAAATTAACCGCATCAATTAAACGGATAAGTTAAGGAATATGAGAATAGTTCTCATAATGAAAAAGCTATCTTATGTCCTTAATACGCCTATCCTCGCAATGGTTGCGCATAATGCCTCCGAGGAAGAGATTGCTACTTTTAGAAAGTGGCAAGATGATGCACAATTAGGCTCAACGCATCATGCTCAGATCCACGAAAGAACGAGCTTCAGCCACAAGATGAAACTATGGATGCTTCTACTATATTCCCGCACATCAAGTAGTTGATGGTGAGGAAAGTAGGACCGATAGATATCGATATCTAAGGAGCTCTTCCGATCTAGAATGGCCAATGGCACTATAAACATGATAAAAGGTTCTTAACATAATCAATTTGATTGATCAATTAAGACAACAAGTTTTGTCATGGATGGAGAGTTGAGCCAAGATTTGATCTTTGCACTCACTCCCTGACTTTTTTCACAATTGTTGTGAATTTTTCATATGAACAAGCTAGATATCGCCTTTCATTGATTTGCTTAACATGTTGAAAAATGTCGAGAGTCACTTTCCAACCAAGAAAGACCAAGTCTTACCGGTAGGGGCCAAAGGATCTTCCTCAAAAGAAGAACGATTCAAAGAAGGTAAATAGAAAGGCATAAACAAAGGATAATAAGAACAAAACTCGATACGGATAAAGAAAGGAGTTTGCTTCCACCGCAATAAGCCTCGACACCGAAAGAAATCATGAAGCATCTTGCAGAGGCTAACCAAAGAAGCTTAGTGAAGTTTCAAGATTAAAATACAAATTTGTTCATGATTTAAAATAAATTTTTCTTAAGTCAAGGTTCTACTTGGGTATTGATACCGACTTTCGACTTTTGTTATCATAAATATAGATTTATGAAGGGACCAAGGTAAGTAGAAAGCTAAACAAATATAAGTAATCCTATGTGTTAAAAATGAAGCAAAGGTTGCCACATTAGCCATAGAAACTTATAGTTTAGCAATGCCTACGCAAATCTATTAAGTCAATAAGTTGTTATTGTATTCCAGCTTTGTTAAAAATATTATTTCTATTTTATCATTGGACAATAAAATTTTTGGTATTATAATTAAGAACAATTGTTGTTCTATTTATAATAATAATGTTTTGTATAGAATCGAATATATTACTTAATAAATTTTGTATACTGACTTACATGAAAATAATTTTGCATATCGAACAAATTAGTATAAGAAAAGGAGATGATCATTCAAAGAGTCGAATGTGTGTATTTGTTTGAATACAAGTGTGAATTATTCGAAAGGTTCAAAGAATTCGTAAGTGAAACAAATTGACAAAGTTTTAAGATTCTTTGATTAGATCAAGGAATAAATACGTGTGCAATAAGTTTCTAGATCATCTCAAATGGTTTTCTCATAATGGACACATCCTCGACACGCAATAATTGATTGATGTATCCGAATGAAAAATCGCACTTGTTGGACATGGTGCGGTCCCATAATGATTTTACCGACATTCCAAAGATCCTTCTGGGATAATGTCCTAGAAATGGTCAGACATCTACGAAAATGGTAACCTCAAAATCCTACCAGACTCCATAAAAGTTATGGATGTGGAGGATTCCTAATCTTAAGTATGTTAAGATAAGGGGTTGTCCAACTTATGTGAAAAGGTTTCAAAGGATAAGCTTGGGACAAGATTTGACAAGTACAATTTGTGGGACATCCTAAAGTAAGTTTAGGGGCATATGTTCTATAATCCTACTTAGCAAAAGGTGTTTATTATGAAACACGCCGCCTTCTAAGATAAAGGTGTTTATCATTAAAAGGGCTAGTGGAGGATAATAGATCTTGAAGAGTTCAAGAACCACAAAACACTATAAGTCAAATAAGAGGAACCTCAGAGATAGACCTATTATACCACAAACCGAATCAGAAATCTGAATAAGTACCAAGATACCTAGAGGTATGGATTCATCATGGATGATGATGATGAGATGTACGATCATAAGAGATGATGATCCAGAGTTACATTCGATGAGGTAAGAAAAGAGTTCTAGTGTACAAAAAGGGTCAAAAGGAGCGTCGTGAAATTTCTAGTATTATATGTTGATATACTACTTGATGAGGAATAACATACCAATGCTACAATCAAGAAAGATAAAGTTGTCTAAACATTCCTCCATGAATGGTTTGGGAAGAGTATCTTAATTGGGGATAAAAATCTATATAGATAGATTTAAAAGGATGCTCGACTTAACCCAAGGAACGATATTCATTTGATGCTAAAGTCGCTTAGCATGGCAAACTCCAAGAGATGTCTCATGTCGATGAGCTATGGAGTGTATCTCTCTTAATAGTCCCCACGCACTCTCGAAAAGAGAGGTCGCATGAGTGACAATCATGTATGCAATGAAATGTACGAGACCGATGTCGATCACCATATTATGAAAAAGTTCACTATGAAGTCGCTGAAAAACATCTTAAAGTGCTTAACCCAAGACTCAAGGATGTGATCATATTCATGGTGGGTCTAAATTAAAACTAGAGGGCTTAATGCACTCAAGTTTTTCGTGATGCACTCAAGATTTACGTAAAAATCCACTTTAAGGTAAAGGGTTACTCTTGAACAATGGTGCAATGAATCGAAAGGTTCCAAACAAAGAAAGAGTTGTTGGTTTAGTGATAAAGACAAAGTATATAGCTATAAATGAAGTCGCAAGTTGATTGTTTGGATTAAAAGTTCATTACGTAACTAGGAATAGTTCCTAAGTCTCATCTCGGATCTAAACATGTGTCAGTGGCACTTTCATTTGATTATTAGAATCATCAAAGATGGGAAATCACTATAGAGATAGTGGACTCTCATGAACAACATTACATATCCATTAACTAAAGCTTATCCAACAAAGCAGGATAATCGCCACTTAGAGAGAAGAAGAGTATGAGTTACCACGACGATCGGCTTTTAAGTGCAAGTGGGAGATTGAAAGTAGTATGCACACAAGCCAATCATGTTTGATGATAAAGCATATACTTTGTAACAATCTTATTCATTTATTAATAAAAAGTATTAATTTATTAAAGGCTTTTAATTATCTACATGATGATGTTGTTTTATAATATGTGATAAACCCATAGTTTTAAGCAATGCTTTTAGAATAATGATGATGATCATTCTAATGAGATCTAAATTCTTAGAAAGCTTAAAACTAAAATAGTTCCCAATCGTTGGATTACTAAATCGGGGATTAGTGAATCCGATAGATTGGGTACATACGCTCATTGCTTCATCGATGAGGATGATTGATCTCACGATCATTTGTGTGGAGACACTAAAGCAAGTATGTAGGTGCTTATTAGAGAATAAGTTCACCGAACGCGGCTCGCTAAGGAATACCTAATGGAGTTTTATTTGCTGTCACAATAGAATTCTCAGAGTGATAGTAAGACAAGTGATCCTTGACTCGAGATCATCATAAGATTCTTGTGTATGATGAGTTATACTTTGACTTATTCCTTAAGACCCTTAGGGTATATCAAAGGGTATGCTTGGGTATAATAAGTCAGTATACGGAGATAATGTATGATCAATAAAGAATCTACCACTTCTAATAAAAGAAGAGAAATGTCCTATGTGATTCGATAAATGACAACCCAAAGAGTCCTCGGGTTAAGGCGTAATGAAATTAGAAAGGAGTTTCTAATTTGCATTATTTGAGTCAGGCATTTAAGAGTCGAAAATACATATAATTAAATAAAATAAGACTTGACAAAGAATTCCACGTCTTATATTTAATCGGGACATCAGATGGTGGAAGGATTAAATTGCATTTGAACTATTTACTCAAAGGTTCTTTTATGATTAATGTTGAAATCTATATTATCTCGAAAAGTCGCTGATCGCTAGGAGGCTTATCCCTATCAGAGAATAAATATTATTTATTTAAATAAATTAATTGTTTAATTTATTTATTTAAATAAGATTAGAATTGTTCTAATTGATTTATTCACAAACCGCTTAATATGGAGAACCTAAAGGGTCACACCATAAAAGGAAGAATAATTATTTAAGAAGTTAATGGCATAATCGTAATAATATAGTTAAGTATATTTAATTTAATCTATGATGATAGAATAAATTAAATAGCTTAATATTTATTATTTAATATTTTAGAAATATTAAATATAAATTAATAAGAGGAGTCTTATTAATATTATTACAATTATTATTATTTTAATTTCTAAAAGAGTTTAGGAATTAATTTAATATAAGTACTCTCATTTATTCCTAATAGATTAGGAGGAAAATTAGTTAATGGAGTTTAATTAATTATCCCTAATAAGATTAGGGAGCTTAATTAATTAAAAGAATTTAATTAATTAAATAAAACCCAATTCCTTAATTGTTAAGGTGGGTTGCCCACATCTATAAATAAGAGGAGTCTTATTACGGGTGAGGGGTTGTTGATTTTTTCAACATACTGACATATAATTCCAATTTGTTGGAGAGTACGCCTTTTTCTATGAGATAGAAAAAACTAGGGTTTGAGCCAATACCCATCTTCTTGAATTTTCTTCTTCCTCGTGGATCACCTCAAGAGGCCAAACATTTGGGTGGCTAACGCCGATCAAAGGAAGGAACCAAACCCGGGATTCAAGATCGAACGCGAAAAGGATTTGAGGTGAACTTCATACACCGAGGAAGCTCGATCTTCAAGGGTATGATTTATTCTTTATCTTTTCGCTTAATTAATAATTGTGCATAAAGGGTGATCCGGGTATATGGTTTGTAAAAATTTTAAACTCGATTTTTACACGCTTCCATTATTTTGCAATTTGATTGCGTTTCATGAATATTACAAACCTAACATTAATCACTTCTTAAATTTATAAACAATTTATCTCAATTGTTTACACTTTACCATATAATACATTTAATCATTCAAAATGTCATACTCATAAGATATCATCACCAATTATTAAATCCTCAAAATATGCATATATTCTATATAGAATTCTCTAATTGTGTAAAATCCTATTTTCAACTTTGTTACTTCACATAACATATTTAACTCATATGTTCGTAAATTAAACTATTTTCATGAAAAATACCAAATCAGTCCCAAAATATATTTCTTTTCGAATTTAGCATAATATAGTCCCATAATGAAAATATATTTTTCTTAATTTTAAAATTCATTTACTATTTTCAAAAATCAATTTCTAATTAATTCCTTAAGAAATTAGCTACCTCAAGTTTAACTCCAAAAATTCCTAAATCTTGACAGGACGTTACCCATGTTAACGTGAGCTTCCAGCTTTAAATTTCATGGTCATTGGAGTTATAGAACTTCCTCAATATAAGCGTTTTTAAATCGGAAAAACCTTAATATTGAAAATAGTCATAACTTGCTCATTTTAAGTCGAATGAATGAGCATTTTTTGGACAGGAGGTACTTTATACCATATACCTTCATGTCCCAAAAGGCAGAATTTTTCTCATAATTTAAGTGGCCGAAACAGCCCTCTAAAATCATGGCAAAGCTTTTTTTTTCTTTTTTGTAGCTTTGCCCTCCTTTGCTAAAATCAGTCCACACAAAAATCTACAACACCTTTTCCAGTAATTCCACTTGGATTAGTTAGGTAACTCATAGATCTAACTCTAGGACTTGACCACACTCAAAAATTCAAAATATAATAGGAGATATGGTCAATTGAATTTCATGTTACGTTTTTCACCAAAATCTGATTTTCAACTCTTTGTGATTTCTAAGAAACTTTCATGTTTTCACATACCAACCAACATAACTCATCATAAAACTTACTAATACTTCATATACCCATGATTTTCATCAGTTCTATACTTTTATTATGACTTTCATCATAATCCACGTAAACAGATCCTTTTAATTGAAGAAATATTTGAGGGTTTAAGAAATGGGTTTTTGTACTGGGGTCAATATAAAATTCGATTTCATGCTCTATGTAGGCTAAGAAGTCTTCAAGAATACACCAGGAAATTTATTAATAATAGAAATATCATTCAAAACTGTGACTCTCATCCAAGACTTGGATAGTACGTCACATTAATACCAACTGTGACTTCTATCCCTTAACCTGGATAGCACCTCACAATGATACCTATCAACTTGCCATCTTTAGTCACGACGTCGCCTACTGAGAAGTCCGCTTTGCATTCCACACAAGGAAGTCAACAACGAAAGGATCGGGGATCTTTACTTATGGCTTGATATAACAAATGATTAACTTTAGGGTTTGGTTACTTTGAATTTGTATAACAGGGTTGGTTAGGAATATGAAAGCTAATAACCTTACAAAAGAATAATGAGTAGTTAATCAATCATTTTCAAAAATTACCTCAAAGGCAAGTATTTTCAAAGAGATAAGATCGTGAAAGTGTTTATTTGAAACAACAAGATTAATAAACAATGGAGGTAACGAAGGTTTCTCCCAACGAAGTTTCAATAGATAAATCAAAGTCTAATTTTTCCTGAGTCAAATTTAAACATTGAACACAACTAGGTAGAATAAAAGAGTGGGTAGAACTTGTATTGAATAAAGTATAGACTTCAGTAATAATTTATAATTAATTTACCCGTAATAACTTCGTTCGGGTTTCGCTGATAAACGCTTCTCGCTTAAATTACCGAAGTTTGACTTTTACTATAGGGTACATTCCACCCTTAAGTGTTTCTTCACATTCTGATCCATGATTTGAATCATTATTCTCCGATCCATATCGAATTCGGGTTGTCCGCTATGCATGTGGTAATTCCAAATTCGATGTTGGGTTCTCCCAATTCTTTCAAAAAGCAAAGTCCATTTCATCTATTTTGGCTTTATTGGATCTGACGCCTTTTTTCTACATTATCAACGCGTTGTGCGGCTTTTACCCATGCATCGCCTATTCTCCTTCGTTCATTGTTGTTTCTTCTTTCACCGATCTTTGATTTTTAAATTCTACGATTCCAACTTTAATATCTTACACCCGCCAAAGCGTGATTTTGTTCGAGCATCACATATCTGGTAACCCAATTTTGAATTGTTGTATCCCTTTGTTCCACGAATCGCTTGTCGCTTTCTTCAACTCGTTCTTCTAGCTCACGAACACGATTTTGTAATTCTAAGTTTTGATCATAAACTTCTTCTAACCAATTCTCCTCGTGTTCCTCTTCTTCCTCTTCTTCCTCACTCTCACCGCTACTCTGCAACTAACTCTGTGCAACAATTAGTTCTTCATTCACTACGTGGATATCTCTAATTTGTTCCTCGTCGACAATCGCATTAACTCGATTAGTGATTGAAGGTGTCATAACGGTCACATTCACTCCATTGTGAATATTTTCAAATTGCCATTTCCAAACACCGCCACAACACAAAGGTTAATTAATATATCAAATATTATCCCTATACTCGACCGACCAATTAAATAACAAATAAACTCGGGGTAGATCATACTAGCGAAAAGAATTCCCGCCTCCCCCTCTAGTTCTTATCTCGCATCTTAGCGTGGATCATATCCCTAGCTCGATATACCAATCGCGACGACCCAAAATTAGGTATCGTCACCCATCTTGGGTCGCCACATACATGGTATATAAATTCAAATACAACTTACTAATATAACTGTGTATGCAATACGACATAAACTATGAGTTTGAATACAAATATTGTCTACTAGATATTATACAAACTCAAAAGGAGTCCTCATTACAACTATTATCACACTATTTCACGTAATAGTGAGGACTACTAATGCTATCATCTCGACCATTACTCCGCTCCTCCACTGTCTGGCTTCGTCCATATGTTCTCATTTCAAGAGAACGGTGAAAGAAAGGGTGAGCTCAACTAGCCCAAAGAAGAAATATTATGACTAAGATAATGCGAATAAATTATCATTAGCCTTCAACGATGTTAAACCGATAAAATACAATAGACAACCAGGTTTAATCGCTGCATGAATATGTAATCCATTAAAAGAGTCAAGTAGAAAATAAAGTCTACTATCTTTTAGGTTTTAAAAGGTTTTAATAAATTTTTATCATTAAGACTCAGTTTAAAGAATAAACCACAATATCTAATCATCCATGTACTACTTGGCCAAGGATTTTCATCAAATTATCAATGGTCATGACTATACCGAATCACCCCTCGGTCATAATCATACCAAAACTATCCATCAACGCATTACAGCCACCGAGGACTTTTATCACATCATTTATAACAAGCCATTATTATACCGAATGATCCTCGGTCATAATCATACTAAGTTCATCTATGCACGTAAGCCAAAGATAACATAATATATCATGAGGATGATGAAAATGACATAATAATTCAATAAAACAAGTTCAAGAATTTTTTATCCGGAATTAATAAAGACCAAATTGTCAACAAGATCTTTGTTTTGTAGAGTAAAATTCAAGAATGATCGGAAAGAATATTTCCATGAAAAGATCTTTGGATGAAACGCAAATATCAATGATATTCTACTAATTTCATGGAGTATAGAAGTCAAAGTTTTAACCAACTGGGTATAATAAAGAATGGAATAACAAAAGAAATCACCATGCATGCAGTACTTCACACATAGGCAGGAGTTATTCAAATGAATAATAATAACGGAACCGGTCGTCGGTGAAATTACACACAGATAGGATGTTCCAATGAATAATAAAGATGGAACCAGATCCAGGTGTAAAACACATGAATAGGATATTCCAACGAATGATAAAGACAACTGGTCGTCCGTGTAAAAACACACAGAGCAGGATGTTCAACAGAATAATAAAGATGGAACCGAGTCCGGTGTAAAACACGAGGCGGGATGTTCAACAGTAATAATAATAAAGAGCGGAACCGAATTAAATGTAAAACACACAGAGACAGGATGTTCCAACGAGAATAATAGAAGAATGTCACCAAGTATAGGGTAAACCACGTATACTGAGTTATTCCAACCAGAATAATAAGCAATGGAATAACAACAGTTCTCTTCATGAATAAGAAAGAATAACACTTACTACGATACAACAAATAATATTCCCTACCTTAGAAGAATGAATATTGGCGAGGTGAAGTAGCAAAATACTTTTCTTCTTTCTCTCTATAGTTTCTCTCTAGAGTTTCAAATGAATTAAGTGAAAATAATGAAGCACTAGGCCTCTATTTATAGAAGATTTCTAGCTTAAGACCGCCATGTGAAAAGGCAAGAGTGGCTTGACGGTGATGTGAAAAGAAAAGTGGTTTGGCGCTTTTGTAATGTGAAACGACAAGTGGTTCGACGCCTGGTAAAGGTAATTACTATTGACGAAGGTAATTACTATTCATAAAGGTAATTACTATTGACGAAGATAATTACTATTCACAAAGGTAATTACTATTGACGAAGGTAATTACTATTGAGAAGGTAATTACTATTCAAAAGGTAATTACTATTGATGAAAGGTAATTCTTATTGTGAAGAGACTCTTAGATGATGACATATAGGCCCCCATAAAATAATCAAACTTACCACAAACGTCTCATAACGGACTCTTTATATACATCGAGGATTGAATAAATATTACCACAAATCATTTTATTTTAATCAACACATATTTAATCTTTCAACAATTATTAATCATTTATAACTTGTCGTCTCAATTATTGATTTAATACTATAACATATTATCTGAGATGATCTGTGACAATAATTGAATCAATAATATAAGAGATATGATCACGTGATTCTTCATGTGATAATAATGAGCGTAATTTGAGTGACTTCTCACGTAAGCATCGATAATCAATATCGTGTCTTACTTATATCTGACGCGTATTCTTGTACTTTTACTACCTTAGTTCAGTTAGGCTTTTAATGGTAACACCTCTGCCGTTATTTTTATAGAAAGATAATTTTGTCATTTTCTAACTACGATAATACTTCCGTTCTTGGGTCCACCGAATGATTGAGCCGCCGTATACGAATATTCCCGACAAAAAGAATATTCCCCACCAAACGAATATTTTATAACAACTTGCATACTTTTTGCAAAATTTATAAATACTACCCACAACTATAATATTATCTTAAATTCACACCATAATATTAAAAAATTATTTCGACAAAATTTAAATCTTTATTGATAAAATCTGGGGTCTCACATAAGATTATTGGCAATGTCTAGAAAGTTCTCATCAAGGAGAGGTTTGGTCACCTAATTGCGCCGAATAAGGAGAAATTTTATTGAAAGCCCCTCTTTCCTAGAACTACTTAATTGTCATAAATGTGATTACGTAATATTATTTGTGAATAATTAATTATTGATTCATATGATAAGAAAATATTTATTTTATGTGGATATAAATGTTGGATATATTTATTGTGGTTAAAAATGAAGGAGTTATTGTAAGACTCCAACTTTTATAAACAAAGATGAATTTTCTATAAATATTATTTTTGAATATTATGGAATAAATTTGATATAATGTTATAGTTGTAGGTAATATTTATAAATTTTGCAAAGTAAGCAAGTTGTTATAAAATATTCGCTTTGTCTGGGAATATTCTTTTGCTTTGGGAATATTCGATTTACTACCAATCATCGGTGGACCCCATTAATCTAAGTATTGTCGAAGTTGTAAAACGACAAAATTATCTTTCTATAAAATAACTATAGATGTGTTATCAGTAAAACCGCTGAACTACCCTAGTAGTAAAAGTACGATGAATACGCGTAGTTAGATAAGTAAGACACGATATTGATTATCGATGCTTACGTGAGAAGTCACTCAATTTATGCTCAATTATCACACAAAGAATTGCACGATCATATCTCTTATATTATCGATTCAATTATTGTCACAAAGATCATCTCAGATAATATGTTATAGTATTAAATCAATAATCGAGACTATAAGTTATAAATGATTAATAATTGTTGAAAGATTAAATATGTGTTGATTAAAAATAAAATGATTTGTGGTAATATTTATTCAATCCTTGATGTATATAAAGAGTTTGTTATGAGACGCTTGTGGTAAGTTTGATTATTTTATGGGGGCCCATATGTCATCATCTAAGAGTCTCTTCATCGATAGTAATTACCTTCGTCAATAGTAATTACCTTTTGAATAAGAATTACCTTCACAATAGTAATTACCTTTACCGTGACGCCAAACCACTTGCCGCTTTACATTACAAAGTCCGAACCACTTGTCGCTTCACATTACAAAAGGCCGAACCACTTGTCGTTTCACATTACAAAAGGCCAAACCACTTTTCTTTTCACATCACCACCGCCAAGCCACTTGCTTTTCACATGGCAAAAGTGCTTGGCTAGAAATCTTCTATAAATAGAGGCTTAGTGCTTTATTATTTTTCACACGAATTCATTCAAGCTATAGAGAGAGAAAGTATAGAGAGAATAAGAGAGAGAAGAAGAGTATTTTGTTACTACACTACCGCAAAGATTCAATCTCCTACTAAAAGTAAGGGGTGTTATTCTTTCTTATTCACGAAGAGAACTGCTGATATTCCATCGCTTATTATTCTCGCTGAATAACTCAGATACGCGGGTTTACCCTATACTTGGTGACATTCTTCTATTATTCTGTTGGAACATCCTGTCTGTGTGTTTTACACCGGACCTGGTTCCGTCTTTATTATTATTCTGTTGGAACATCCTGTCTGTGTGTTTTACACCGGACCTGGTTCCGTTTTTATTATTATTCTGTTGGAACATCCTGTCGTGTGTTTTTACACCGCACTCGTTCCGCCTTTATTATTATTATTCGTGAACATCCTCGTCGTGTGTTTTACACCGACTTGGTTCTGCTTTTTATTATTATTCTGCTGGAACATCCTATCTGTGTGTTTTACACCGGATCCGGTTCCATCTTTATTATTCTCGCCGGAACATCCCGCGCTTGCAGAATTTCACCCGACCGTTCCGTTATTATTATTATTCGCTGAATAACTCGCCTGTCTGCGGCACCGCATGCACGGTGATTTCTTTGTTATTCCATTCTTTATTATACCTAGTCAAGTTAAAACTTTGACTTCTATACTCCATGAAATTAGTAGAATATCCTCGATATTTGCGTTTCATCCAAAGATCTTTTCATGGAAATATTCTTCCGATCATTCTTGAATTTTACTCTACAAAAAACAAAGATCATATCGACAATTTGACGTTAATAATTCCCGGATAAAATAATTCTTGAACTTGTTTTATCAATTCTTATATCATTGTCATCATCCTCATGTTTATATTTTTTTTAAAAGTCATCTGTGGGCTCTAGAGTGCATGGATGGACTTGGTATGATTACGACCAGAGACTATTCTGGTGTAATCATGACCGTAATGTTACAAATGATGTGGTAAAAATCCTCAAAGGGCCTGTAGTGAATTGATGGACGTTGTTGTTGACACGATCACGACCATTAATGAATACACAAATATTCTTAGCCCGTAGTGCATGAATAATTGTGGTCGTGATACTAAAGAATATCCTCGGTCAGAAGTGCGGGGGATTCGATGATGTGAATATTTATTAAAGTCGAGTCTCAAATATAACAATGATGAAAACCTTTTAAATCATAAAAGATAGTAGATTTTATTTTCTACTGACTTTTTTAATGGATCATTGTTCATTGTAGTTAAACTTGATATTCATTATATTTTATCGCTTTAACACTGTTGTAGCTAATGATAATTTATTTTATTATCTTAGTCATAATATTTCTTATCGAGCTAGTTGAGCTCACCCTTTCTTTCACCGCTTTCTCTTCGTGAAATGAGAATATATATTTGGACGAGTCGGGGAACTAGAGTAATGGTCCAGAGGATAGCATTAGTAGTCCCTCACTATTCTGCGAAATAAGGTGATAATAATTATAATGAGGACTCCTTTTGAGTTTGTATAATCTCTAGTAGACAATATATGTATTCAAACTCACGCTTTATGTCGTATTGTATACGCACGCTTATATTAGTAAGTTGTATTTAAATTACAGCACTACGTATCCCACTACCCAAGATGGGTGATGTATACCTAATTTTGGGGGCGCCACAACATATCGTAGCTTGGATATGATCCTGCTAAGATGTGAGAATAGTACTAGAGGGAGAGACCGAATACCTTCGCTAGTATGACCTACCCAAGTTTATGTGCTATTTTATGGGCTGGCCGTAATATAGGATAATATGTTACATGTCAATTAACATGTCAATTAACCTTTTGTTTTGTGGCGATGTCTCAAAATGACATCCGAGAATGTTGAGAATAAGAATGAGCACAAAGCGATCGTTGATTCACCACATATCAATAATCAGGATAATGTGCATCAGGAAGGCGACAATCCTTATGCAAACAACAACACTGACCAAATGATGAATGATCAAATGTTCATAGGCTTTATGCAATTCATGCAACAAAGAAAGCAGAGCGACTCGGCCCCAAAATATAGGTGGAAACACGGAAAACTCTCGGCGGTCACCGCTAAATGCTTCAAGGAGTTGAGACCACCGGAGTTTAAGGAGAGCTAAAACCACTTCACGTAAAGCATGGATAAAGCAGACACCAAGATATTTGATGTCTTGATGCTCCGAGGAGCAAAAGGTTCCTTCACGCTTTTATGTCATGCGCGAGAGGCGGTGACATCGGTGGAATTCCAGAAACGACTCAACCTCATTGTCAGATCAAGATATCTTAGAGAAGTTCCAGAGTCGCATTCAACGACAAATACTTTCCCGAAAGTATTCGCCACACGAAGGAGGTGGAGTTTATCAAGTTGAACAAAACAATATGACCGTGTCGCAACACGAGGCAAAATTTGCGAGTTATCACGGTTCGTCCCACTCTGTGGATAATGAAGAGAAATGGCGCGAATGTTTTTAAGAGGTTTGAAGTTTAGATACATCAACATCTTATTCCTCATAAATTGTGTTTGTATTCAGATGTTGTAAATAGGGCTCGCTAGTGGAGCGCGATAACGAGTTCAACGAACTAAAAAGAAAGCAAAAAACAAAAATATAATACCGGTGAGAGTAGTCATCGAAGCGGTGACAACAAGCGTGGAGGGAATCAATGGGCGGATATGGTAACCACTTTGGTGGTAATCGTACTAAAATAATAAGAATGGACATTTCAAGAAAAGGAGATTCAACAATGATGGAAAGACGCCAAAGACCAAAGACCAAGTTGTTAAGGAAGGAGAAAGACCGCCTTATCATATGCTTCAAATGCGAGGAGAGGACACATCGATTCAAATCTGCGCCATGCCGTCCCAAAGCATGTTATAATTGTGGAAGAGAAGGTCACTTAGCTCGATTTTTGCCATCAAGACAAATTCACCAGGATGGAGGCACCAAAGTCAGTCCCGAAAAGTCAAAACCCAGTAGTGCAAGGAGAAGCGTTTGTTGTGACCTCCTGCAGAGCAAGGAACCCGAATGAGGTTGTAAGACCCCAAATTTTATAAATAAAGATGAATTTTTCTATAAATATTATTTTTGAATATTATGGAATAAATTTGATATAATGTTATAGTTGTGGGTAATATTTATAAATTTTGCAAAGTATGCAAGTTGTTATAAAATATTCGTTTGGTTCGAGGAACATTCTTTTGTTAGGGAATATTCAGACAACGACTCAATCATCGGGTGGACCCTACAAAATGTAATTATTGCTTGATCGAGAAAAAACGATAAAATATATTTTATAAAAAATAACTACGAGGTGTTACCGTTAAAACCGCTGAACTACCCTAAGGTGGTAAAAGTACAAGAATACGCGTGGTTGTCATATAAGAAGACACTAGATTGATTATCGATGCATACGTGAGAAGTCACTCACCTATATGCTCAATTATCACTACAAGAATTACGATCATATCTCTTATATTATTGATTCAATTATTGTCACAAGATCATCTCAGATAATATGTTATAGTATTAAATCAATAATTGAGACGACAAGTTATAAATGATTAATAATTGTTGAAAGATTAAATATGTGTTGATGAAAAATAAAATGATTTGTGGTAAGTTTGATTATTTTATGGGGGCTCATATGTCATCATCTAAGAGTCTCTTCATGGTAATAGTAATTACCCTTACGAATAGTATTTACATTCATCTAAGAATATCTTCTTACCACAATAGTAATTACCTTCCAATAAGAATTACCCTCAGAATAGTATTACCTTCACAATAGTAATTACCTCAGTAGAATAGTAATTACCTTCGTTAATAGTAATTACCTTTACATTACAGACGTCAAACCACTTGTCGCTTCACATTACAAAGGCCGAAACCACTTGTCGCTTTCACATTACAAAAGCGCCAAACCACTTTTCTTTTCACATCATTAGTCGTCGCTTCACTTGCTTTTTCACACTAAGAAAAGCTAAGCTAGAAATCTTCTATAAATAGAGGCCTAGGGCTTCATTATTTTCACTTAATTCATTCAAGCTTATAGAGAGAGAAAGTATAGAAAGAATAAGAGAGAAAGAAGAAGAGTATTTTGTTACTACACCACCGCAGATTCAATCTCCTACCAAAAGTAAGGGTGTTATTCTTTCTTATTCATGAAGAGAACTGCTGATATTCCATCGCTTATTATTCTCGCTGGAATAACTCGTGATAATGCGTGGTTTACCCTATACTTGGTGACATTCTTCTATTATTCTCGCTTGGAACATCCTCGTCTGCATGTGTTTTACACCGACCGGTTCCGCTTTTTATATTATTCTCGCTGAACATCCTCGCTCGTGAGTTTTACACCGACTTCGTTCGCTTTTTTATTATTATTCTCGCTTGAACATCCTGCTCTGTGTTTTACACCGCACCGGTTCCGCTTTTATTATTATTCGCTGAAACATCCGCCGTGTTTTTACCCGACCGGTTCTCTTTTTTATTATTATTCGCTGGAACATCCTATCTCGTGTTTTTACACCGGATCCGTTCCATCTTTATTATTCTCGTTGAACATCCCGCTTGCGTGAATTTCACCCACCGTTCCGTTATTATTATTCTGCTGAATAACTCGCCTGCAAGCAAGTATCGCATGCACGGTGATTTCTTTTGTTATTCCATTCTTTATTATACCCAAATTGGTTAAAACTTTGACTTCTATACTCCATGAAATTAGTGGAATATCCTCGATATTCATGTTTCATCCAAAGATCTTTTCATGGAAATATTCTTCCGATCATTCTTGAATTTTACTCTACAAAACAAAGATCATATCGATAATTTGACGTTAATAATTCCTGGATAAAATAATTCTTGAACTTGTTTTATCAATTCTTATATCATTGTCATCATCCTCATGTTTATTACGTTTAAAGTCATCTCGTGGCCTCAGAAGTGCATAGATGGACTTGGTATGATTATGACCGAGACTATTCTTGTGTAATCACGACCGTAATGTTACAAAATGATGTGGTAAAAATCCTCAAAGGTCGTAGTGCATCGATGGACGCTTTGTTGGCATGATCATGACCATTAATGAATACACAAATATTCTCGCCCGTAGTGCATGAATAATTGTGGTCGCGATACTAAAGAATATCCTCGGCAGTAGTGTGGGTGATTCGATGATGTGGAATATTTATTAAAGTCGAGTCTCAAATTTATAATGAAGATGAAAAACCTTTTAAAACCTAAAAGATAGTAGATTTTATTTTCTACTCGACTTTTAAATGGATCATTTTTTCCACCGCAGCTTAAACCGGTCATGTTCATTGTATTTTATCGCTTAACATTGTCAAGACTATTGATAATTTATTCTCGCATTATCTTAGTCATAATATTTCATCGGGCTAGTTGAGCTCACCCTTTCTTTCACCGTTTTCTCTGTGAAATGAGAATATAGTCGGGACGAGCCTGGGAAACGAGTGATGGTCCTCAAGATAAGATAGTAGTCCTCACTATTCTCGTGAAATAAGTGTGATAATAATTGTAATGAGGACTTTTTTTGAGTTTGTATAATATCTAGTAGACGATATATTTGTATTTAAACTCACGCTTTATGTGAGACCCCGATTTTATCAATAAAGATTTAAATTTTGTCAAAATAATTTTTTTAATATTATGGTGTGAATTTGAGATAATATTATAGTTGGGGTAGATTTATAAATTTTGCAAAGTATGCAAGTGGTTATATTATATTCGATTGGCTCTGGGAATATTCTTGCTTAGAAGGGAATATTCGTATAACTACCAATCATCAGGACCCCACAAATGTAATTATTGTTTGATCGAGAAAACGACAAAAAATATTTTTTATCAAAATAACTACGAAGTTTTACCGCTGATTATCGCTGAACTACTCTGGAGTAAAAGTACAAGAATACGCAGGGTCGCATAAGAAACATTACCAGATTGATTATCGATGCTTATGCGAGAAGTCACCATTGATTCCATTATCACGATTAATAATACGAATTATTATAATGATAATGACGCTTTTTGTTTTATTCAGATTATTAACGTAATAAAATGTAAACATCTTTTATATAAAATAGAATACTTTATTAAAGTTATTCTATAAATGTAATATATTATATTTTATTACGATAAGGTATTGCATAAAGTTTTTGTATAAGGTTTTGCATAAGATTGCATAAAGTTTTTGCATAAGTAAAATGTTTTTATATAAATAGAATATATTATATTTTATTTAAAAGATTTTTCTTTAAATACGGACCGCCGATTAAAGTAAATCAATCTGACCGCTCATGGATTAGTTACTACGCATTCCATTTTCCTATAAATAAGCTCATTCCTTCATTATTTTCTTACTTAATTCATCAAACTCTGTAGAGAGAAAATTATAGAGAGAAGTTATAGAGAGAAAATTATAGAGCAGAAGAAGAGAGTATTCTCGCTACTTCACTACTTCTATATTCAGCTTTTTTACTAGTGTGTTATTCTTTCTTCTCGAAGAGAACTTCATATTCCATTCATTATTATTCTCGCTTGAATAACTCGTAAAAGTGGCATACCCTATACATAACCTCGTGATACGCCAGATACCCTATACTTGTGAAATCTTTATGTTATTCCATTCTTATTATTCTCATTGAATAACTCAGATACGCTGGCTTACCCTATACTTGGTGACATTCTTCTATTATTCTCGCTGAAACATCCTGCTCTGCAGTTTTTTTACACCGACCGGTTCCGCTTTTTATTATTCTCGCTGAACATCCTCGCTCACAGTGTTTTTTTACACCGACCGGTTCCGCCTTTTATCATTCTCGCTGAATATCCTATCTCGTGTTTTACACCGATCCGGTTCCATCTTTATTATTCTCGTTGAACATCCCGCTTGCAGTGAATTTCACCGACCGTTCCGTTATTATTATTCTCGTTGAATAATAACTCGCCTATGGCACCGCATGCACGGTGATTTCTTTTGTTATTCCATTCTTTATTATACCCAAATGGTTAAAACTTTGACTTCTATACTCCATGAAATTAGTAGAATATCCTCGATATTCATGGCTTCATCCAAAGATCTTTCATGGAAATATTCTTCCGATCATTCTTGAATTTTACTCTACGAAACAAAGATCATGTCGACAATTTGACGTTAATAATTCATGGATTAAATAATTTTTGAACTTGTTTTATCAATTATTATGTCATCACATCATCCTCATGTTATATTATGTTATCTTCGCTTACGCAAGATAGATGAACTTAGTATGATTACGACACCGTGATCATTCTAAGATAATCACGACTTGATATAAATGATGTGACAAAAGTCCTCAAAGGGTCTGTAATGCAAATTGATGGATAGTTTTTGGTATGATTATGACCAGGGGTGATTCTAAGATAGTCATTTACCATCGATAATTTGATGAAAATCCTCGACCGTGGTACATGTGGATGATTAGATGTGGTGGTTTATTTATTGTCGAGTCTCAAATGATAAAAATCGATGAAAACCTTTTAAAACCTAAAAGATAGTAGATTTTATTCTCTACTCGACTTTTTTTAATGGATCATATTCACCGCAGCTTAAACCGGTTGTTTATCAGATTTTATCGCTTAACATCGTCAAGGCTAATGATAATTTATTCTCGCATTATCTTAGTCATAATATTTCATCGGGCTAGTCGAGCTCACCTTTTTTCACACTGTTTCTTCGTGAAATGAGAACATAGCCGGGACGAGCCTGGGAACGGAAGTAATGGTCCGTAGGATAAGATTAGTAGTCCCTCACTATTCGTGAAATAAAGGTGATAATAGTTGTAATGAGGACTCCTTTTGAGTTTGTATAATATCTAGTAGACAATATTTGTATTCAAACTCATAGCTTTATGTCGATTGCATACCTACGCTTATATTAGTAAGTCAGATTTTGAATTTATGTACCATGTAAGTAGTGGCGACCCAAGACGGGTGACGATACCTAATTTTGGGGCGCCACAACAGGTATCGTAGCTAGGATACGATCCCGCCAAGATGTGAGATAAGAACTAGAGGGGAGAGACGGGAAATTCTTCGCTAAGATGACCTACCTAAGTTTATTTGTATTTAATTGGCTCACGTAGTATAGGATAATATTTGATATATTAATTAACCCTTGTTTTGTTTTGAAAAAGTTATTCATTGAGAATGTGACGACATCCTAAAAATGCAAGGTGCAAATTAGAGATAAGAAAAATGAAGAACAATTGTTGAGAGTGTTGATTCAAATTTCAAACAAAAGGTAAAGACCAACAACACGATAATAATCATAACTCGGTGGCAAAAAATCGCGGCTAAGATCGTAACAATGATAACCATCGGGGAAATTATCATGCATGTTATAGAATGGTAACCACTTCATGTAAAAGATATTTCAATCGGCAAAGATAATAGAAGAAAAATTTCAAGAAGAATAGAGAAGGGTAATTTAGCTCAATTTTGTCAAAATGATGAAATGGACTTTGCAAAAGTCAAGTCCATCGAATTCCGATTACCACTGTGGGCACCAAAGGCGATATGGACAAAACAAAGTCATGGGTTTCAATGTGAAGAAGCAGCTTTTTTCACTTTCAAAAAGTCAAACTCGAGTAACCCGAACGGTTTAAGACGGTTATTAGTTAGTTAATTATAAATTAATGCTAAGTCTATACCTTATTAGATACCTGCCTCTACCCATTCTTTTATCTCTCTCTTATGCTCAACGCTTAAATTTGACTCCTGAGAAATTAAACTTTGATTTATCTATCAAAACTTCGCTAAGAGAAACCTTCACATCGCTTACTATTTATAAATCTTGTTGTTTCAAATAAACACTTTCACGCTACTTCGCCGATCTTATCTCTTTGAAAATACTTGCCTTTTGAGGTAATTTTTAAAAACAATTGATTAACTACTCATTATTCTTTTTTTTCAGTAAGGTTGTTAGCTTTTATATTCCTAACCAACCTCGTTATACTTAATTCAAAGTAACCAAACCCTAAAGTTAATCATCATTATATCGCTTTATAAGAAAGAGCCCCGATCCTTTCGTTGTTGACTTCCTCAGTGGAATGCACCGCCGCCGCATTTCTCAGAGGCGACATCGTGAATGAAGATGGCAAGTTTATAGGTATCATTGTGAGGTGCTATCTGTTTAAGGGATGTAAGTCACAATTGGTATCAATGTGACGACTATCCAAGTCTTGGATGAGAGTAACAGCTTTTGAATGATATTTCTATCATTAATAAATTTCTTGCGATTCTTGAAGACTTCCTAGCCTACCCTAGAGCGTGAAATCGAATTTTGTATCGACCCCAAAGACAAAAAACCCATTTCTTAAACCTCAAATATTTCTTCAACTAAAAGGATCTGCTTTTTACGTGGATTATGATGAAAGTCATAATAAAAGCATTGAACTAATGAAAATCATGGGTATATGAAGTATTAGTAAGTTTTATGATGAGTTATGTTGGTTAGTATGTGAAAAACATGAAAGTTTCTTAGAAATCACAAAGAGTTGAAAATCGATTTTGGTGAAAAACGAATATGAAATTCAATCGACCATATCTCCTATTATATTTTGAATTTTTGAGTGTGGTCAAGTCCTAGAGTTAGATCTATGAGTTACCTAACTAATCCAAGTGGAATTACTGGAAAAGGTGTTGTAGATTTTTGTGTGGACTGATTTTAGCAAAGGAGGCCAAAGCTGTAAATTTCAAAAATGCTACTGCCCAGAAACTTTAAGGGGCTGTTTCGGCCACTTAAATTATGAGAAAAATTCTGGCCTTTTGGGACATGAAGGTATATGGTATAAAGTACCTCCTGTCCAAAAATGAGCTCATTCTGACTTAAAATGAGCAAGTTATGACTATTTCAATATTTAGGTTTTTCCGATTTAAAAACGCTATAACCGAGTTCTATAACTCCGATGACCATGAAATTTAAACTAGAAGCTCACGTTAACATGTGTAAGGTCCTGCCAAGATTTGGGAATTTTTGAGTTAAACTTGAGGTAGCTAATTTCTTAAGGAATTAATTAGAAATTGATTTTTGAAAAATAGTAAATGAATTTTAAAAATCCGAGAAAAATATATTTTCATTATGGGACTATATTATGCTAAATCCCAGAAAAGAAATATTTTTGGGACTAATTTGGTATTTTTCATGAAAATAGTTTAGTTACTTAACATATATGAGTTAAATATGTTATGTGAAGTAACAAAGTTGAAAATAGGATTTTATGGCTGTAGAATCCTATATGTAGTATATGCATATTTTTTTGATGAGGATTTGATAATTGGTGATGATATTTTATGAGTATGGCATTTTTTGAATGATTAAATGCATTATATGGTAAAAAGCGTAAACAATTAAGATAAATTGTTTATAAATTTAAGAAGTGATTAAAATATTGTTATAATATTAATGATATTAGATTATGAGATTATTAAGTGATTGATAACATGGGGATATTCTTGAATCCTCGGATAAATTATATTATAAATGTTTAATATTTATCCTTTATCTCATTCGATCGATTCTTTATATCATTATCCTCACGCTTATATTACGCTGAAAGTCATCTCGTGGTTCAGAAGGCATAGATGGACTACTTGGATTATGATTATGACCAGATTGTTCTGGTATAATCATAACCGTAATTGAAAACACAATTATCTTCGGCCGTAGTAGTATGGATAATTTGTGGTCGCGATATTAATGAATACACAATTATCTTCGTCGTAGTAGCATGGATAATTTGTGGTCGTGATACTAATGAATACACAATTATCTTTACGTAGTAGGTATGGATAATTTGTGGTCGTGATACTAATGAATACACAATTATCTTCGCCGTAGTGCATGGATAATTTGTGTAATGAATCGTGATACTAATGAATACACAATTATCTTCGCCGTAGTATACGGATAATTTGTGGTCGTGATACTAATGAATACACAATTATTATCTTCGGCCGTAAGGTATGGATAATTTGTGGTCGGATACTAATGAATACACAATTATCGCCGTAGCGTATGGATAATTTGTGGTCGTGATACTAATGAATACACAATTATCTTTCGCAGAAGTGGATAATTTGTGGTCGTGATACTAATGAATACACAATTATCTTCGTCAGAAGGTATGGATAATTTGTGGTCGTGATACTAATGAATACACAATTATCTTCGCCAGTGTATGGATAATTTGTGGTCGCGATACTAATGAATACACAATTCTTTCGTCAGAAGCTGTATGGATAATTCGTGGTCGTGATACTAATGAATATCCTCGCCCAGTAGTGTGGATGATTCGATGATATGGATTAATTATCGAAATGAGTCTCAAAGAATGAAATATTAATTCATGGATGTGGTAAAAGTCATCTTCGTCAGAAGTATATCGATCGATAGACTTGGTATGATTACGACCACGGATTATTTGCAGATAATCACGATCAGATTGAAAAAACACGAATATCCTCGCCAAGAAGGTAATGGATAATTCATGGTCGTGATACTATTAAGTCGAAGTCTCAAAGATTATTGGTTTTACAGTTTTATAAGCAAAGATGAATTGTTAATATATCTTTGGCCCCAGAGCAAAAAGATGAATTGTTAATGAATATCTTCGCCGATTGCAAAGATGAATTTAATATTTTCAACGATAAAGGTATTCAAGGTATCCTCACCTCTTTATCATACCAGTATCGCACTCTAATTTCGAGGGCTAAATTCCATAAGGAGGGGAGATCAGAGACCCCGTGATTTTATCAATAAAGATTTAAATTTTGTCAAAATAATTTTTAATATTATGGTGTGAATTTGAGATAATATTATAGTCAGGGTAGTATTTATAAATTTTGCAAAGTATGCAAGTGGTTATATTATATTCGATCGGCTCTGGGAATATTCTTGCTTAGCAGGAATATTCGCATAACTACCAATCATCAGTGGACCCCACAATGTAATTATTGCTCTGATCGAGAAAACGATAAAAATATTTTATCAAAATAACTACGAAGTTTTACCGCTGATACCGCTGAACTACTCTTGTAGTAAAAGTACAAAGAATACGTGTGGTCGCATAAGAAGACACCTGTATTGATTATCGATGCTTATGTGAGAAGTCACCACTGATTCCATTATCACGATTATTAATAATATGAATTATTATAATGATAACGACGCTTTTGTTTTATTCAGATTATTAACGTAATAAAATGTAAACATCTTTTATATAAAATAGAATACTTTATTAAAGTTATTCTATAAATAATATATATTATATTTTATTACGATATAGTGTCAGTAAGATAAAGTTTTTTTTGTATAAGATTGCATAAAGCATTGCAGATAAGAAAAATGTTTTTATAAATAGAATATATTATATTTTATTTAAAAGATTTTTCTTTAAATAGGACCGCCGATTAAAGTAAATCAATCTGACCGCTCATGGATTAGTTACTACGCATTCCATTTTCCTATAAATAAGCTCATTCCTTCATTATTTTCTTACTAATTCATCAAACTCTGTAGAGAGAAATTATAGAGAGAAGCTATAGAGAGAAAATTATGTAAGAAGAAGAGTATTCTCGCTACTTCACTACTTCTATATTCAGCCTTTTTACTGTAGTGGTGTTATTCTTTCTTCTCAAGAGAACTTCGTTATTCCATTCATTATTATTCTGCTGAATAACTCGTAAAAGTGGCATACCCTATACATAACCTCAGATACGCCAGATACCCTATACTGTGAAATCCTTATGTTATTCCATTTATTATTTATTCTCGCTGAATAACCTCAGATACGCTATTAATTCCTATACTTGGTGACATTCTTCTATTATTCTCGCATTGAACATCCTCGTCTGTGGTGTTTTACACCGACCGGTTCCGCTTTTTATTATTCTTCGCTTGAACATCCTCGCTCACAGGTTTTTTACACCGACCGGTTCCGCTTTTTATCATTCTCGCTGAATATCCTATCTCAAGTGTTTTACACCGGATCGGTTCCATCTTTATTATTCTCGTTGAACATCCCGCGCTTGCGTGAATTTCACCGACCGTTCCGTTATTATTATTCTTCGCTTGAATAACTCGCCTATGCGGGCACGCATGCACGGTGATTTCTTTTTATTATTCCATTCTTTATTATACCCAAATAAGTTAAAACTTTCGACTTCTATACTCCATGAAATTAGTAGAATATCCTCGATATTCAAGCTTTCATCCAAAGATCTTTTCATGGAAATATTCTTCCGATCATTCTTGAATTTTACTCTACGAAACAAAGATTATGTCGATAATTTGACGTTAATAATTCATGGATTAAATAATTCTTGAACTTGTTTTATCAATTATTATGTCATCATATCATCCCTCATGTTATATTATGTTATCTTCGCTTACGCATAGATGAACTTAGTATGATTATGACCAGTGATCATTCTATAATCACGACTTGATATAAATGATGTGACAAAAGTCCTCAAAGGGTCTGTAATGCAAATGATGGATAGTTTTTGGTATGATTACGACTGTGGGTGATTCTAAGATAGTCACGCCACTTATCGATAATTTGATGAAAATCCTCGACCGTGGTACGGATGATGATTAGATGTGGTGGTTTATTTATTGTCGAGTCTCAAATAAAAATTGATGAAAACCTTTTAAACCTAAAAGATAGTAGAGATTTTATTCTCTACTCGACTTTTTTAATGGATCATGGATATTCCGCAGCAGCTTAAACCGGTTGTTTATCAGATTTTATCGCTTAACATCACTCAAGGCTAATGATAATTTATTCTCGCATTATCTTAGTCATAATATTTCATCGGGCTAGTTGAGCTCACCTTTTCTTTCACCGTTTCTTCGTGAAATGAGAAACATAGCGGGACGAAGCCTGGGAACGTAAGTAATGGTCCGAGGATAAGATTAGTAGTCCTCACTATTCTCGAAAATAAAGGTGATAATAGTTGTAATGAGGACTCCTTTCGAAGTTGTATAATATCTAGACAAATATTTGTATTCAAACTCGATGCTTATGTCAGATTCAACTCATAGGTTAGTGTCAGATTTGCATAAATTATTTCGAAGATTTGTTTATGTACCATAGCGTATATCCTCATAATAATCAAATGTTCAGAGGCTTTATTTTGGGGGCGCACACTCATTCAAAAACGTAGCTAACACAATTTAAACAATTCAAGGAGCAACCACCGAGTTTAGGGGAGAGCCAAACCACTTTGCAGCATGGATAAAGTAAATTACCAAGATATTTGATGTCTCGATGCTCCGAGAGCAAAAGGTTCCTTCATGCCGCTTTTTATGTCATGTAGGAGGCGAGGCAGACATCGGTGGGAATCGGAAAAACGACTCAACTCACAGATCAAGATATCTTGGGAGAAGTTCCAGAGTTGTTCAACGACAAATACTTTCCCGAAAGTATTCGCCATACGTAAGGAGGTGGAGTTTATCAAGTCGAACAAAACAATACGACCGTGTCGCAAAGACGAGGCAAAATTTTCATGAAAGTTATCACTACTTGAGTCCCACTTGGTGGATAATGAAGAGAGAGAATGATGAATGTTTTAAGAGGTTCAAGTCGAGATACGCCAACATCTTATTTCTCATAAACCGTGGTTTGTATTCGGGATGTTGTAAATAGGGCTCGCTTAGTGGAGCGCGATAATGTCAACGAACGCAACTAAAAGAGCAAATTTTAAAAAAATTATAATACCAAATGAGAATAGTCATCAAAGCTGCGACAACAAGCGTGAGGGAATCAATGTGCCGATATGGTAAACCACTTCCTATGGTAATCGTACAAAACAATAAGAATGGACATTTCAAGAAAAGGAGATTCAACAATGATGGAAAGACGCCAAGACCAAAGACCCATTGTTAAGGAAGGAGAAAGACCACCTATCATATGCTTCAAATGCGAGGAGAGGGACACATCACCAAATCACGCTATGTCATCCAAAGCATGTTATAATTGTGGAAGAGAAGGTCACTTAGCTCGATTTTGTCGCTTTCATCAAGACAAATTCAAATAGGATGGAGGCACCAAAGGCCATCCCGTAAAAGTCAAAACCCAGAAATAAGGGAGAGCGCTTTGTCAGTGACCTCCCAAAGAGCAAGGAACCCGAATGAGGTCATCACGGGTAAGCTTATCATAAACTCTAATGAAGTCTATACTTTATTTGATACCGGCTTCTACCCATTCTTTTATTTCTCCTACTTGCCTCCATCGATTAAATTTGACTCGAGAAATTAGACTTTCGACTTTATCTCGTGGAAACTCCGCTGGGGAGAAACCTTCATTACATCCACTCGCTTATAAGTCTTGTTTGTTCAAATCGGTACCTCACATTACCCGTCGATCTTATTTCATTAAAAATACTTGCATTTGACGTGATTCTAGGATCGATCGGTTAACTACTTATCATGCAAAAATTGATTGTTTTCGTAAGGTTGTTAGCTTTCATATTCCTAATCAACCTATTATGCTAATTCAAACGACCAAACCATTAAAATCAATCACTATCCATCTCAAGCCATAAAGCTATTCGCTTATCAAAAACGGATGTCAAGCTTTCTTAGCTCATGTCACGATTTAAACAAAAATACGCCGCTTTTGAACGATATTTCTATTGTTAATAAATTTCCGACGATTCTCAAGAACTTCCCCGCCTACCCCGTAGCGTGAAATCAAATTTGTATCGACTTCGAACCCGGTAGATAAAACCTATTTCCAAAGCCCCATATCGAATGGCTCTATCAACTTCGTGAGTTAAAGACCCAACTCGCAGGAATTGTTAGACATCGGCTTTATTCGTCCCCAGTATTTCTCCTCGGGGTGCTCCTGCTCTATTCGTGAAGAAGAAAGATGGGAGTATGCGACTTTGTATTGATTATCTGGAGTCAATCATGTCACCATCAAAAATAGGTATCCATCACCACGTATTGATGACCTGTTTCGACCAACAGCAAGGAGCCAAATTCTTTTCAAAGATCGATCTTCGCTCCGGATATCACCAATTGAAGATTAGAACCGCTTACATTCCAAAGACGGCTTTAAACTCCTGCAGACGGCATTATGAATTCCTAGTCCATGTCCTTTGATCGACTAATGCCTCCCGCCGCCTTTCATGGATATGATGAACCGAGTATTCAAGGAATATTTAGATCACTTTGTGGTCGCCTTTATCGATGACATCCTTATTTATTCCAAAAGCCGTGAAGATCATGAGCAACACTTGAGGTCGACACTCCAAAAGCTTCGTGAATATAAGCTTTATGCCAAGTCAAGAAATGCGAGTTCGGGTCAAGAAGTAGCATTCCTTGGGCACGTGGTATCAAGTCATGGAATATCCGCTGACCCAAAGAAAGATCAAGCTATTCAAAGTCGGGAACAACCTAAATCGCTGATCAAGCACGTAGCTTTCTGCTTAATTGGTTATTATCGAGATTCGTGGAAGGATTTTCTCGAATCGCTACTCCATTAACTCAAATTGACTTTGAAAGATACAAAGTTCTATTGAGCGAAGAATGTGAGAAGAGTTTTCAAGAACTCAAGAGAGACTTATTTCAAAGACTGCTCGACAATACCATCCGCCTTGAGGGATTTGTCATCTACAAAGTGATGCTTCGGCAAGGGTCGGGATGTGTTCTTACGCAATATGGAAAAGTTATAGCCTATGCCTCATGACAACTCAAAGAATATGAGAGGAATTATCCTACTCATGATCTAGAGTCAAGCAAATGTTGTCTTCAGACTTAAAATTTGGAGGCATTACTTGATGGGGAGAAAGTGGAGATCTTTACGATCATAAAAGCCTCAAATATTTCTTCACTCAAAAGGAACTCAACACGCGACAAACGACGCTGGCTTGAACTGCTGAAAGATTATGATCATACCATCCAATACCATCCCGAAAAGCGAACGTGGTAGCCGACGATCGAGTAGAAAATCATATGCAAGCACGAAAAGCGATATTGTCAACGCAGCGCCCCATTTCAGACTTGCAAAGGATGGAGATAGAGTTAAAGACTCTGTGGACGATGTGATGATAATGAGTATACGAAAGTAGAACCGACTTTAATCGATAAAGTTAAAGTCGCTTCAAGCTACGCACTGGAGCCGATGCGATGAGGAAGAAAGTGCAAGAAGGTGCTATGCCAAAGCAAGAATCGATGAAGAAGGAATACTTCGAGTCAACTCCATTTCAGTGTTCCTAACGACCTCGATTTAAAGTATAATATCATGATGGAGGCGCATAACACACCATTTGCAATCCATCTCGGGAGTACCAAAATGTATCATGATATTCGCCATACATTTTGGTGGAGCAATACGAAGAGAGAGATAGCGCTGCTTTATCTCAAGGTGTCTAACTTGTCAACGAAGTTAAAGCGAGCATCAAGTACCAAAAGGTCCATCAGAACCACTTGAAATTCCGTAATGGAAGTGGGAGCACATTACCATGGATTTCAAGCACGGCCTTCCTAAGGTTTCTCAAGGCATAGATGCGATTTGGGTAATTGTTGATAGATCGACCAAGTCTCCGCTTCATTTTTTACCGATACGAGAAACTTATACACTTGAACGCTCTCGCTCAGATGTACATAAACGAGATTGTAAGATCGCATGGTATGCCAAGATCCATAGTTTCCGATCGAGACCCAAGATTCACTTCACGATTTTGGGTTAGTTTGCAAAAAGCTATGGGCACAGACTTCACGATTTAGCTCGGCAAGATATCATCCTCGCATTTTGACGACACAATGGAGAGGACTATTCAAACTCTCAAGATCTATTAAGACTCGTGGTCCTTGATTTCAAGGAAGTCGGGACAAGTTCTTACCATCGGTGGAGTTTTCCTACAACAACAATGCTTATCAAACAAGTATCGCATGGCTCCATTCAAGCGCCAGATGGAAGAAAGTGTCGCTCTCCAAAGATACTGGGATGAGGTGGGTGAAGCAACGTTGTTGGGACCGAGTTGGTACGTATGACTCACGAAAAAGATTCAAACGATCCGACAACGATAAAAACCTCACAAAATCGATAAAAGAGTTATGGCCGATCTTCATCGAAAGGACGGGAATTCGATATAGAGATCATGTGTTGTTAAGAGTCGCTCCATGGAAAGGAGTTACAAGATTTAGAAAGAGAGGAAAACTCAATCCTCGATTCATCTATCCATTTTAATCCTCGATCGAGTAGGAACTGCGGCCTATGACTCGCTCGCCACCGCCAAGTATGTCTCGTGTTCATAACGCTTTTCACATATCCATGTTACGTAAATATGTGAAAGACCCGAACCACATTATCGAAGTTAGAACCGACGAAATAGCGGAAGATTTGATGTATGAAGAGGTTCCCTGCTCAAATCTTGATAAGAAGGAATATATTCTACGCCCCAAGGTTATACCTCAAGTCAAAGTTTTCATGGAGGAACCACGATGTTGAGGAAATGACTTGGGAGTTAGAATCAAATGAAATCAAGGTATCCTTACCTCTTCGACATACCAGTGTATCGCACTTCTAATTTCGAGGGCGAAATTTCATAAGAAGGGGAGGTCAGAAGACCCCAACTTTTATAAATAAAGATGAATTTTCTATAAATATTATTTTGAATATTATGGAATAAATTTGATATAATGTTATAGTTGTGGGTAATATTTATAAATTTTGCAAAGTAAGCAAGTTGTTATAAAATATTCGTTTGGTTCTGGGAATATTCTTTTGTTTGGGAATATTCGTATAACTACTCAATCATCAGGTGGACCCCATAAATTAAAGTATTGTCGTAGTTAGAAAACGACAAAAATTATCTTTCTATAAAAATAACTACAGAGGTGTTACCGTTAAAACTGCTTGAACTACCCTTTAGTAAAAGTACAAGAATACGCCAGAATCAGATAAGAAGAGCAAAGGATATTGATTATCGATGCTTACGTGAGAAGTCACTCACCTATGCTCAATTATTGCTTAAAGAATCACGTCGATCATATCTCTTATATTATTGATTCAATTATTGTCACAAGATTATCTCAGATAATATGTTATAAAGATTAAATCAATAATTGAGACGACAAGTTATAAATGATTAATAATTGTTGAAAGATTAAATATGTGTTGATTAAAAATAAAATGATTTGTGGTAATATTTATTCAATCCTCGATGTATATAAAGAGTCTCATATGAGACGCTTATGGTAAGTTTGATTATTTTATGGGGGGCCATATGTCATCATCTAAGAGTCTCTTCGTCAATAGTAATTACCTTCGCCAATAGTAATTACCTTTGTGAATAGTAATTACCTTCGTCAATAGTAATTACCTTTACCAGACGTCAAATCACTTGCCGTTTATATTACAAAGGCCGAACCACTTGTCGCTTCACATTACAAAAGTGCCGAACCACTTGTCGCTTCACATTACAAAGGCGCCAAACCATTTTTCTTTTCACATCACCACCGCAAGCCACTTGTCTTTCACATGGCAAAGCAAAGCTAAGCTAGAAATCTTCTATAAATAGAGGCCTAGTGCTTCATTATTTTTCACGAATTCATTCAAGCTATAGAGAGAGAAAGTATAGAGAGAATAAGAGAGAAAGAAGAAGAGTATTTTGTTACTACACTACTCAAGTTAGATTCAATCTCCTACTAAAAGTAAGGGGTGTTATTCTTTCTTATTCATGAAGAGAACTCTTGTTATTCCATTGCTTATTATTCTCATGAATAACATCACATACGTGTGTTTTACACTATACTTTCCCTCTTCTTCTTATTATTCTCGTTGGAACATCCTCATTCGTGTGTTTTACACTAGACTTCGGTTTTGTCTTTTATTATTATTATTCTGCTGAACATCCTGCATGCAGGTGTTTTTTACACCGACTCGGTTCCATTTTTATTATTATTCGCTGGAATATCCCGCCTGTGTGTTTTACGAATATCTTTATTATTCTCATTGAATATCCTCGCTTTGCGTTTTTACGCCGAACCGGGTTCCGTTATTTATTATTCTCGTTGAATAACTCGCTGCTGCGCGGCCTATCGCATGCATGGTGATTTCTTTTGTTATTCCATTCTTTATTATACCCAAATTGGTTAAAACTTTGACTTCTATACTCCATGAAATTAGTGGAATATCCTCGATATTTGCGCTTCATCCAAAGATCCTTTCATGGAAATATTCTTCTCGAAAGATTCTTGAATTTTACTCTACAAAGCAGTATCATGTTGATAGTTTGGATGTTATTGGTTCCTGGATAAATTAATTCTTGAACTTGTTTTATTGAATTCTTATATCATTGTCATCATCCTCATGTTTATATTATGTTGAAAGTCATCTCACATGGCTCAGTAGTGCATAGATGGACTTGGTATGATTATGACTGAGATTATTCTTGTAATCACGACCGTAATGTTACAAATGATGTGGTAAAAATCCTCATTCTGTGAGTGAATTGATGGACGAATGTTGGCATGATCATGACTATTAATGAATACACAAATATTCTCGCCCAGTAGGCATGAATAATTGTGGTCGTGATACTAAAGAATATCCTCGGCAGAAAAGTGCGGGGTGATTCGATGATGTGGAATATTTATTAAAGTTTCTAGTCTCAAATTTATAACAAAGATGATGAAAACCTTTTAAATCATAAAAGATAGTAGATTTTATTTTCTACTTGACTTTTTTAATGGATTCTTTGGTTCACACAGTAGTTAAACTTGATATTCATTATATTTTATCGCTTTAACATCTGTCAGAGGCTAATGATAATTTATTCGCATTATCTTAGTCATAATATTTCTTCTCGAGCTAGTTGAGCTCACCCTTTCTTTCACCGTTCTCTGTGAAATGAGAATATATAGCCGACGAAGCCTCGGGAACGGAGTAATGGTCCGAGGATAGATTAGTAGTCCTCACTATTCCGTGAAATAAAGGTGATAATAATTGTAATGAGGACTCCTTTTGAGTTTGTATAATCTCTAGTAGACAATATTTGTATTCAAACTCACGCTTTATGTCGTATTGTATACCTATGCTTATATTAGTAAGTTGTATTTAAATTACGTACCATGTATCCGACTACCCAAGATGGGTGATGTATACCTAATTTTGCAAGGCCGTCACGATTTAATTACAAATTACAAATTACAATGTCTAAAATATTGTTAATTACAAATTCATTTACGTAATTTTACAATGTCTAAAATTACTATCATCTGCGAAGCATATTAAATGCTAAATTAACTGCACCAAATTAAGCGGATTGGTTAAGGAATTTGAGAATAGTTCTCATAATTTGAAAAAGCTATCTTATGTCCTTAATACGCCTATCCCTCAAGAATGGTTGCGAGATAATGCCCATGTGAGGAAGACATTGCTAATTTTAGAAAGTGGCAAGATGATGCACGATTGGCTCAATGCTTCATGCTCAGATCTACATAGTAACAAGCTTGATCATCGACGTGAAACTATGGATGCTTCTACTATATTCCCGCACATTAAGTAGTTGATGGTGAGAAAGTAGGGAGTGATAGATATCGAGATATCTAAGGAGCTCTTCCGATCTAGAATGACCAGATGACACTACTGATGAGGATAAAGTCCTTAACATTATCAATTTGATTGATCAATTAGGACAACTGGTTTTGTCATGGATGGAGAGTTGAGCCAAGATTTGATCTTGCACTCACTCCCGGACTCCTTTCACAATTGTTGTGAATTTTTCATATAAACTGTGAGTTTGAATACAAATATTGTCTAATAGAGAGTATATAAACTCAAAAGGAGTCCTCATTACAATTATTATCACACTATTTCACAGAATAGTGAAGACTACTAATGCAAACATCTAGGACCATCACTCTGTCAACATGACAATGATATAAAAATTCAATAAAACAAGTTCAAGAATTAAGTTATTCAGGAACTAATAACGTCCAAATTGTCAACATGACACTGCTTTGTAGAGTAAAATTCAAGATTTCTCGGAAGAATATTTCCATGAAAATCTTTCGATGAGCCTTGAAATATCAAGGATATTTCACTAATTTCATGGAGTATAGAAGTCAAAATTTTAACCAACCGAGAATAATAAGGAACGGAATAACAACAAAAATCACCATGCACGCAGATTTTCTTCAGACAGGCGGTTTATTCCAACAAAATAATAATAATGGAACCAGGTCAGGTGAAAATCACACCGGCGGGATGTTCCAACAGTAATAATAAAGAATGAAATAATAAAGATGCGGAACCAGTCCCGGCGTAAGCATGACATGCGAGGATGTTCCAACGGAATAATAAAGAGAATAATAATAAAAGCGGAACCAGTCCCACAGATAACCGATGATGCGGGATGTTCCAACGGAATAATAAAGATGAATAATAGAAGAATGTCACCACGTATAGGGTATTCCGCGAATACATGTTATTCCAACAGAATAATAAAGAAATGGAATAACAGAAGTTCTCTTCATGAATAAAAAAGAAATTGTGACGCCCCCAAAATAGGTATACAACACCCATTCTGAGTCGCCAAATACATGGTACAGAAAGCAAACTACAACTTCAATAATATAATTGTCGTGCAAAATACGACAACACATACTGTGAGTTTAAATACAAATATTGTCTTTTAGACAATATCCACACTCAAATAAGTCCTCGTTACAATTATTCAAACACAATTTTACAGAAATAGTGAGGACTGCTAAAACATCTTTCTAGAACCATCACTCGCATTTACCCACTAGTTCTCTGCTATATACTCACCTCCTGAGAAAAATGGAACAAAAAGGAAAAGGGTGAGCTCAACTAGCCCAGTAAAGAATATTATGACTAAGATAATATACAACAAATTATCGTTAGTCTTCAACAGGGAAAAATCTGATAAAATATAATAGCCAACAAGTTTTAGATCAACAATTGCGGTGGAAACAACAATCCATTAGAAGAAATCAAGTAGAGAATGAGTTCTACTATCTTCTAAGATTTAAAAGTCCATCATCAATATTTTATCCTCATAATAACAATCAATATATATCTTTAATCAAATATTCATCTTTGCACTACAGGCCAAAGATATTCATTTAGATCACCAATTGGTCATGTTCATCTCAACACTGCTCATCTTTCCACTACGAAGCAAAGATATTCATCGATTAATCATTTATCTTTGCACTACTGGTAGAAGATATTTAGTAATATCATCATTTAGGACCGAGGATGATGAAAATATTTTAAAGAAAACGAATCCAATGAAACGGAAGGACAAATAGTAGGGATTCAGTATAGCAATGTTTTATCCAAGATCAATAATACTTCATAAATACTGATTTTGAAGCGAGAATTCAAAATAAAGATCAAAACATGGATACAATTAAAGATAGTAACCATAATAGACATCTTGGACAAAAAGAAGAAAATTTCATTTTTCTATGAATAGTGTCGTATTCAGTGAATAGTCTTGGATATCGTGAATAATGGTCGTATTATCGTGAATAAGAACTCCAAACACAAAAAGTTTCAAATTTGATAAAAATTCAGATCAATACTTGGCGTAATGATATTGAAGAAATAATATCATATATGAAGAAAATAACATCCCTTACCTCAAAATATCAGTACTTCTGATCGGAATATCGGCATAAGGTTGAAGGAAACTTGCACTGATGAATAGAAACTCACAAAGTATCTAAATACTCACAAAATACACTCAATAATCTAGAGAGAAAAGAGAAAAAACTTGTTTACGGTGTGATTTTCAATTCTAACTTAGCCTCTCTATTTATAGGAAAATGTTAGCAGACTTGACCTGCAACCTGATGGCTTTACTTGCTACTATTCCCACCCACCATATTTGAAATAAATTCAGCACATTTCTTCACCAACCACAAGTGGGGCCCACTCAATTCTATAATTTTTCACCAAAATCATTTATAAACCTAATTTCTGAACCAGTCACCTCTTAAAATTCATAACAAATTATACGTTCATTTTTAACGGTTCAAAATTTGTGGACATATACTCAACTTATATATGTATAACATATCCAAAAATTACAACGATCCAACGATCAGATTAAAAATTATAACTCACACAATATATCTCAAAAACACTGGTTTAATTTTTAATACCTTCATTCCGACAAAAATACTGATAAAACACCTCAACATTAACTCCTTCATTTTTTTTAACCACAATAAATATATCCAACATTTATATCTACATAAAATAAATATTTTCTTATCATATGAATCAATAATTAATTATTCACAAATAATATTACAGAATCACATTTATGATGACCAAAGGTAGTTCCCAGGAAGAAGGGGCTTTCAATAAGAATTTCTCTTTATTGGCCATGATTAGGTGACCAAACCTCTCCTTAATGAACTTTATAGACATTGCCAATAATGCTATCTAATAATATTATTCAAATAATATGAATTATTGATCCGATAATGGGAAATCTTTATGACGGTGACAATTATTGAAACAACAATAATATAAAATATCAACGCAGCAATTATTGAATCAATAAAATAAAATATTGAATAATAACTCATTGTAACAATTATTGAGTAGTGCCTTCTTACGTAAGGATCAATAATTCATCAATCGTGCATCCACGCATATTACATCGTATTTTAACCACCGGTATTCCAACAAAGTGTTAATTAGAACAACTACTGCCAGATTATTTATAAAAACTCAAACTTGTCGTTTTCTTCATCCAATGAGCTTATTCATTATGGGGCCCATAATGATCTAGGCTTGCATCGTAAGAATATTCCCCGACAACAAGAATATTTCACGACCAAACGAATATTCCCAACCAATGATTATTTTATAACCACTTGCATATTTTGTAAAATTTGCATATTTCACCCATAACCGAGAGAATTATATCAAATTAATACCTTATTATTCACAAATATAATTAGAGGAAATTCGATTTTATTTATAATAAGTTGGGGTCTTACAGAAATAATACCCCTTACCATAAAAGAAATTGAATATAAAAGTAGTTAAGTAGCAGAAAACTTTTCTTCTATCTCTATATAGTTCTCTCAGAGTTCAAATTGAATTAAATGAAAAATAATGAAGGAGTGAGCTTCATTTATAGGAAAATGGAATGCATAGTAACTAATCCATGAACGGTCCAGATTGATTTACTTTAATCCGACAGTCCATGATTAAAGCAAAATCTTTTAAATAAAATATAATATATTCTAATTATAATCTAATAAAACGAATAACTTTATAAAAGATTTTACTATGCAAACACTATGCATAATAAAATATAATATATTCTAATTATTGTCTAATAAAATGATAACTTTATAAAAGTATTACATTTTTATATAAAAAATTTTACTATGCAAAACACTATGCGAGACATACTATACAACACTATGCATAATAGAATATAATATATTCTATTTATAGAATAACTTTATAAAAGTATTACATTTTTATATAAAAGATTTTCTCGTATTATTACATTAATAATACCAATAAAACAGAGTGACTTATCACGTAAGCATCAATAATTAATACCGTAGTGCTACTCTTATGCGACCACGCGTACATTCTTTTTTTTAACAATCGGTGTTTCAACAGATTAACGGTAAAACTTCCGCCGTTATTTTCATAAAAGTATTTTTATCGTTTTCTCGATCAAATAATAATTCCGTTAGTAGGTCCACCAATGATTGTGCCATTGTATGCGAATATTCCCCGATAAAAAAGAATATTCCCAGGCCAATCGAATATAATATGACAACTTGCATACTTTGCAAAATTTATAAATACTACCCACAACTATAACATTATCTCAAATCCACACCATAATATTAAAAAAAATATTTCGAGAAAATTAAATCTTTATTCATAAAATCTGGGGTCTCACACTCGCTCCAACCGAACTTTGTATCTTTCCGAGTCAGCTGAGTCAGTGGAGTAGCGATTCGAGAAAACCCTTATACTGAATCTCCGATAATAACCAAATAAGCCGAGAAAGCTACGTACTTGATCATTTGATTTAGGTTGCTCTCGACTTTGAATAGCTTCAATCTTTCTTTGGGTCAACGGATATTCCATGACTTGATACCACGTGCCCAAGGAATGCTACTTCCTCAAGCCAGAACTCGCATTTCTTCAACTTGGCATAAAGCTTATATTCACGAAGCTTTTAGAGTATCAGCCTCAAGTATTGCTCATGATCTTCACGACTTTTGGAATAAATAAGGATGTCATCAATAAAGACAATCACAAAGTGATCCAAATATTCCTTGAATACTCGGTTCATCATATCCATGAAGGTAGCAGGAGCATTAGTCAATCCAAAAGACATGACTAGGAATTCATAATGCCCGCATCGAGTTACGAAAGTCGCCTTTGGAATGTCATCTGCTTCTAATCTTCAATTGGTGATATCCGAATCTAAGATCAATCTTTGAAAAGAATTTGGCTCCTTGCAATCGGTCAAACAGTCATCAATACGTGGCAATGGGTACATATTTTTAATGGTGACATAATTCAACTCCCGATAATCAATTCAAAGTCGATAATCCCATCTTTCTTCTTCACGAATAATAGAACATGAGCACCCCAAGGAGAAGTACTAGGGCCGAATAAAGCCAATGTCTAACAATTCCTGCAGATTGAGTATTTAACTCCCGAAGTTCAATAGAGCCATTCGATATGGGGCTTTAGAAATGGGTTTTGTCAGGGGGTTCAAGGTCGATACAAAATTCAATTTCACGCTTCTGGGGTAGGCCAGAAGTTCTTCGTGGAATACGTCGTAAAATTTCATTAACAATAGAAATATTATTCAAAACTGACGTATTTTTGTTTAGATCTGTGACATGAGCTAAGAAAGCTTGACATCTGTTTTTCAATAAACGAATAGCTTTATGGCTTGAGATGACAGTGATTGATTTTAATGGTTTGGTTGCTTGAATTCACATAATAGGTCGATTAGGAATATGAAAGCTAACAACCTTACGAAAATAATCAATTTTTGCATGATGAGTATTTAACCAATCAATCCCTAGAATTACATCAAATGCAAGTATTTTTAATGCAATAAGATCGACAGGTAATGTGTGGGTACCAACTTGAACCAAACAAGACTTATAAACCGTGGATGTAATGAAGGTTTCTCCCAATAGAGTTTCTACAGATAAGTCAAAGTCTAATTTCTCCGGAGTCAAATTTAATCGTTGAGCGCAAGTAGGAGAAATAAAAGAATGGGTAGAACCGGTATCAAATAAGGTATAGACTTCGCTAGAGTTTATGATAAGCTTACCCATGATGACCTCATTCGGGTTCCTTGCTTTCTGGGAGGTCACTACAAACGCTCTCCCTTGCACTACTGACTTTGACTTTTTAGGGACGGCCTTTATTGCCTCCATCCTAGCTGAACTTGTCTTCGGTGAATGACAAAATCGGGCTAGGTGACCTTCTCTTCCAAAATTATAACATGCTTTGGACGGCATCGCGCAGTTTGGACTGATGTGTCCCTCTCCTCCGCATTTGAAGCATATGATAGGTGGTCGTTCTCCTTTCTTAACAATGGGTGCTGGTGCTGACGTCTTTCCATCATTGTTGAATCTCCTCTTCTTGAAATGTCCATTTTATTTATCGCTGTATGCCATGATTACCACCGGTGGTTATCATTTCGCATGTTGATACTCTCCACGTTTGTTGTCGCCGCTTTAGATGACCGATACCACTTTGTATTTTCATGCACCAAAATTTTTTTACTTAGTTAAGGTTGACTCGTTCTCGCACTCCAATAATCGAGCCCTATTTACAACATCCGAGTACAAACACGCTTTATGAGAAATAAGATATTAGCGTATCTCCTGCTTTCAAACCTCTTAAAAACATTCGCGTCATTCGCTCCTCATTATCGACCAAATGGGATGCAAACCGGGATAACTCCGTAAATTTAGCATCGTATTGCGACACGGTCATATTGTTTTGTTCCAATTTGATAAACTCCACTTCTTTCATGTGATGAATACTCTCGGGAAAGTCCTTGTCGTTGAAAAGCTCTTGGAACTTCTCCCAAGGCATCTTGAGTGCGTCAGGCTGGTTACGTTTTACAGATTCCCACCAGTAATCTGTCTCTTCACGCAACATGAAGGTGGCGAAGGGAACCTTTTGCTCCTTAGAGCATCCCAAGACATCAAATATCTTGGTGATCTGCTTTATCCATGCTTCCGCCTTAAGTGGTTTTGGCTCTCCTATAAACTCCGGTGGTCTCAGCTCCTTGAACTGTTTAGCAGTGACCGTCCGAGAGTTTCCAGTGTTTCCACCTACATTTTTGACAGGAGCCGTTCTCGCCTGATGTTGCATGAATTGCATAAAGCCTCTAAACAGTCCATCCTTCATCATTTGGTCAGTGTTGTTGTTTCCATGAGGATTGTCGCCTTCCTGATGCACATTCTCCTAATTATTGATATGTGAAGACTCAACGATCTCTTGTGCTCTATTGCTATTTTCAACATTCTCGGATGTCATTTTCAGATACTGCCACAAAACAAAGGTTCATTAACATATAACATATTATCCATATATTTTGTGATGACCAATTAAATACCAAATAAACTTAGGTAGGTCATACTAGCTAGCGAAGAAATTTTCCGCCTCTCCCTCCTAGTTCTAGTCTCACATCTTAGCCGAGATCATATCCTAAGCTTTGATACCAACCGTGACGCCCCAAAATTAGGTATACATCACCCATCTTGGGTCGCCAGATATACATGGTACGTAATTCAAATACAACTTATTAATACAACTGCCGTGTACAATACGACAAAACATAAACCGTGAGTTAGAATACAAATATTGTCCACTAGAGATTATACAAACTCAAAAGGAGTCCTCATTACAATTATTATCACACTATTTCACGAATAGTGAGGACTACTAATGCTATCCTCTGACACAATCACTGCTCCCCGAGTCCCAAATTTATATTCTCATTTTTTTCCAAGAGAACAAAGAAAGAAAGGGTGAGCTCAACTAGCCCAAAGAAGAAATATTATGACTAAGATAATGCGTAATAAATTATCATTAGTCTCCAACAATGTTAAACTGATAAAATATAATAGACATCAAGTTTAACTACAGCGGAACAAGCAATCCATTAAAAGAGTCAAGTAGAAAATAAAATCTACTATCTTTTATGATTTAAAAAGCGTTTTTCATCATCTTATTATATTTGAGACTCAAATTTTAATAAATATTCCACATCATCGAATCACCCTCGCACTATGGCCAAGGATATTCTTTAGTATCACAACCACAATTATTCATGCACTACGGGCCAAGAATATTTGTGTATTCATTAATGGTCATAATCATGCCAACAACTGTCCATCAATGCACTACGGGCCAATGAGGACTTTTACCACATCATTTATAATATTACGGTCATGATTACACCGAATAATCCTTGGTCATAATCATACCAAGTCCATCTATGCACTACAGGCCACAGATGACTTTCAAAAAAAATATAAATATGAGGATGATGACAATGATATAAGAATTCAATAAAACAAGTTCAAGAATTAATTTATCCAGGAACTAATAATGTCCAAATTGTCAACATGATACTGCTTTGTAGAGTAAGATTCAAGAATGATCAGAAGAATATTTCCATGAAAAGATACTGGATGAAGCACAAATATCAAGAATATTCTACTAATTTCATGGAGTATAGAAGTCAAACTTTAACCAACTGAGTATAATAAAGAATAGAATAACAAAAGAAATCACCATGCATGCGGTACTTCGCATAAACAGGTTATTCCAACGGAAAAATAATAACGGAACCGTGTCGAGGCAAAATTTGCAAAATCGAGCAGATGTTCCAACAGAATAATAAAAAGATGGAACCAGTCCTGTAAAACACATGACATGGATGTTCCAACATAATAATAATAAAGACGGAACCAGTCCTGTAAAACACATAGATGAGGATGTTCCACCGTAATAATAATAAAGAATTTAACCGGTCCGATGTAAAACACATGCATAAGATGTTCCGGCTTAATAATAATAGAAGAATGTCACCAAGTATAGGGTAGTATCATGATATCTGTTATTCCAATGAGAATAATAAGCGATGGAATAACAACAATTTCTTTCATGAATAAGAAAGAATAACAACACTCAGTAAGACCCCAACTTATTATTAATGAAATTTAATTTTCTATTTATTATTTTGAAATAGTAAGGGTTGATGTGATTAATGTGGATAGTTAGGGTAAAATACGCAAATATTTCAAAATAAGCAAGTGGTTATAAAATATTTATTGTTGTTTGAGAATATTCGTTTGGTCGTGGAATATTCGTATTGCTTTGGGAAATATTCGTATGACTACGCAAAGCCCATGTGTGGGCCCCATAACGTGAAAAGCGATTGGATGAAGAAAAACGACAAATATAAGTTGGTTAAAAATAACTACAGTTGTTGTTACCATTAATACCGTTAAAATACTCTATGGTTAAAACACAAGAAGACACCAGTATTGCACCAATTATTGATTCTTACGTAAGAAGGCACTACTCAATAATGGTTACGATAATTACTCGCTCAAAGATTTTATCGATTCAATAATTGTCGCGCTGATATTTTATATCATTGTTGTTTCAATAATTGTCATTACACAATATTTTCATTATCGAAGCAATAATTCATATTATCCTAATATTATTAGATAACATTATTGGCAATGTCTAAAAGTTCTGCCTAAGGAGAGTTTTGGTCACCTAATTGCATGTGCAAGAAGTGAGAAATTCTTATCGAAAGCCCCTCTTTCCTGAACCGCCTCGTCATCAATATCATGATTCTGGTAATATTATTTGTGAATAATTAATTATTGATTCATATGATGAGGAAAATATTGATTTTATGTGGATATAGATGGAGAAAATTTTAATGTGACAATTGTTGAAAATTGAAATTTTATCTTTTCTCGATAAGATAATGTATTATTATATTTTAATAATATAATAATGGTAATATTTTTACAATGAATGTGGGATATATGAGTATACGAGGAGGAAGAGTATTTTTATTACATACAATAAATGTTTAAAACATGTTAAACATGCTCTGCGGACCCCATTTATCGACCGAAATTTGATTATACCGTAAAAATCGCCTGCTTGTGGATTTCTTGGCCAATTTCGCTTTGAATTTGGAAAAACTTTCTTCCGCAAAGTTGTAGAGAATTGAATTTCCTATAAAACTGAATGAGATTCAATTTTTTGATAAAAGGGCTATTTATTATGAATTATTGATGTTTTGAAATTCTAATAATTGATTTTTGGAAGTTTTAATTATTTTTTAATAATAAAAACGTTTTTGATTTGTTTGGTAGACTTATTTGTTGTCAAGCATGGCTGAATTCAGATCATAGATTGTGTGCGTAGGAATTTATATATAATATATTAATATTATATTAAATTTTCTCTTTTTCGTTTCTAAGCAATTTCCTATAAATAGGTGCTTAGGTTAGAATTGAAAATCACACCGTAAATCAAGTTTTCTCTCTATATTATCGAAATATTCTTGTGAGTATTTTGAGTATAATTTGAGTATTGCTATTCTAAGCAAGTTCAAGTCATAGCCTATATCCTGTTTCAAATTAGAAGACCGATCTTTCGAGGTAAGGGATCTAATTTTTTTTTCAGAATGATATTATTTCTTCAATATCATTATGTTGAAATATCGATCCAAAGTTTTTATCAAATTTGGAACTTTTGGTGTCTGAGTTACTATTCACGATACTGGCACTATTCACGATACTGCACTATTCACTTAATCACGCAAGACTATTCATCGAAAAATGAAAATTTTTCTTTTCGTCTAAAAATATCTATTCGGATACTAGCTTTGATTGTATCCATGTTTTGATCATTCTTGAATTTTACACCACTCGCGATTATTTTTGAGGTATTTTTGACGTGAATAAAACAAAGTACTAATCCTTAATCCTTAATCCTCACATTTTGTTTCACCGGATTCGCTTTTAAAATATTTTTCATCATCTTCGCCTTAAATGATGATATTATGGAATATCTTTGGCCGTAGTGCAAAAAGATGAATGATTTCTCAAGAATATCTTTGCCCTGTAGTGCAAAGATGAACAGTGTTTAGATGAACACGACTTAATCGATGAATATCTTTGGCTGTGAGTGCAAAGATGAATATGTGATTCCGTATATATATCGATTGATGTTACAGGGGATAAAAGATGAGACGATGAACTTTTTAAATTCATACATGGAAGATAGTAGTTTGCATTCTCTACTTAACTCTTCTAATGAATTATTATTTCACCGCGAATATTGATTTAAAATTTGTTGTCTATCAGATTCTATTAGATTTTTCCTGTTGAAGACTAACGGTAATTTGTTGTATATTATCTTAGTCATAATATTCTTTATCGAGCTAGTTGAGCTCACCTTTTTCCTTTTTGTTCCATTTTTCTCGTGAGGAGAGAATATAATGAGTATTTAGCCTGGGTATGGAATGAAGGTTCTAGAGAGAGTTGTTTAGTAGTCCTCACCATTTTTGTAAAATAATGTATCAATAAATGTGATGAGGATTTATTTGAGTATAGATATTGTCTGAAGATAATATTTGTATTTAAACTCACGCTTTCTTGTTGTAATAATAAAGTTGTAGTTGTTTCGCATCATGTATCGACAACTCGTAATGGGTGATGTATACCTATTTTGGGGGTCATGCACAGGTATCGAGCTTAGGGATATGATCTCCGGCGAGATCGGGAATAGAACTAGAGGGAGAGACGAGTAAATCCTTCGCTAGTGTGTCCTACCTAAGCTTATTTGTTAGTTGGTCAAGATATAGGATATTATGTGATATATTGATTTCTTAATTAACCCTTGTTTTATGACAAAGATTTAAGAATGTCGAATCGAGAATATTAACAATGGAAATGAGACCGTGGAGACGCTCAGACTCACCAACGAGGAGAACGTGCAACAGTCGGGCAATGTTCCTCCCGTGAACAACACCATTGAAAGCGTGATGATGAACGAGGGATGTTTAGAAGTTTTTTGCAGCTCATCCAAAATCGCATTTAGGAGACTCGTGTTCAAAATACAGTGAGGAAATGATAGCAATTCACGGGTGTCACAAATGCAAGCGCCTCAAAGAGTCGGGACCACCTGACTTTAAGGGAAAGCCAGATCCGATCACGGCGGAAACACGGGTCAAGCAAATTACCAAGATATTCGATGTCTTGGGATGCACGGAGGAACAGAAGGTTCCATTCGCCACCTTTATGTTCCGTGGCGAAAGCGACTCATCGGTGGGAGTCTCAGTGAAGCGTGCACTCCATCCACCGCACTCAAAGATGTCTTGGGAGACGTTTGAGAGCTATTTAATGACAAATACTTTCCCGAAAGTGTTCGCGTATATGAAGGAAGTGGAGTTCATCGATTGAACAAAACAACACGACGGTGTCTCAAAGACGAGGCAAAGTTTGCGAGTTATCCAGTTTGACCTCATTTGGTGGAGAATGAGGAACGATGACGCGGATGTTTCGAGAGGTTTGAAACCCAACATACGATAATATCTCATTTCTCATAAATTTTTCTCTATTCGGATGTTGTTATGGTGGCTCAATTGTTAGAGCGAGATAACGAGTATATTCAACCAAGGACCATAACCAGATCGCACTCGTAGATATAGCGACAAATGTATAATGATAACCAAATGGAGAAAGAAAAACAGACGGACAAAAATGGTAACCACTCCGTGGTAATCATGGCCATGAAAATAGAAGAAGCGAGTCGAGGAGATTTTAAAAGAGGAGATTTAACAACGACTATGTGAAGACGACGATAAAGGCTTAAGAAAGAATCGGTTCTAAGGGAGGAGAACGACCACCGGCCATATGCTACAAATGCGAAAAGAGGGACATATCACCAAAACCGCCCACAACAGCTCAAGGTATGCTATAATTGTGGAAAGGAAGGACATATCGCCGAGATTGTACGCAGAGCGAAAAACCTAGTTCAATGGGGACGGTGACTCAAAAGACCGTCCCCGTAAAAGTCAAAGTCAACGATTCCGGAAGAGCGCTTGTTGTGATCGGTCAAAATGCGAGAAACCCAAACGAGGTGATCACGGTAAGCTATTTATAAATTCTTGCGAAGTTTATACCTTACTTAATACTGATGCTACCCATTCATTTATCTCTCCCGCATGTGCTCAACGCTTAAACTCGACTCGAGAAATTAAACTTTGACCTATCTGTGGAAACTCCGCTAGAGAAACTTTCATCACATCCACCGCTTATAAATCTTGTTTGATTCAAGTTGGCACCATCACCTTACCGTTGACCTTTATCTCTTTAAAGATACTTGCTTTTGATGTGATTTTAGGATTGATCGGTTAACTACTCATCATGCCAAAATTGATTGTTTTCGTAAGGTTGTTAGTTTTCATATTCCTAACCAACCCGTTGTATGCAATTCAAGCAACTAAACCATTAAAATCAATCACTATCATATCTAATCATAAAGCTATTCGCTTATTGAAAAACTGATGTCAAGCTTTCTTAGCCCATGTTATGGATTTGAATAAAGACACGCCAAATTTGAATAATATTCCCGTTGTTATTAACTTTCCCGACGATTTCTAAAGAACTTCCTTGCCTACCCCCGTAACGTGAAGTTGAATTCTTTATTGATCTTGAACCCGCACAAAGCCCATTTCTAAAACCCCATATCGAATGGCTCCTATTGAACTTCAGAGTTAAAGGTCCAACTACAGAATTGTTGGACATCGGTTTCATTCATCCCCAAGACATCTCCTCGGGGTGCCCTGCTTTATTCAGAAAGAAGAAAGACGGAGTATGCGACTTTTGTATCGACTATCGAATCGAACCATGTCACCATCAAGAATAGGTATCCTCACCCTCGTATTGATGACTTGTTTGACCAATTGTAAGGGGACAATTCTTTTCAAAATCGATCTTCGCTCGATATCATCACCAAGATTAGAATCGAGGATATTCCAAAGACCGCCTTCGTAACTCCTGGTATGGGCATTATGAATTCTTAGTCATGTCTTTCTGACTAACTAATGCTCCTGCGGCTTTCATGGATATGATGAACCGAGTATTCAAGGAATATTTGATCAATTCGTTGTTGTCTTTATCACGACATCCTCATATATTCCAAAAGTCGCGAAGATCATGAGCACCATTTGAAGCCGGTACTCCAAAGGCTTCGTGAAAACCAACTATATGCCAAATTGAAGAAATGCGAGTTCGCTTGAGGAAGTAGCATTTCTTGGGCACGTGTGTCAAAACATGGAGTATCCTGCTGATCCGACGAAGATCAAGCAATACAAAGTTGGAGCAACCAAGTCGCGGATCAAGTACGAGTTTTTTTGGGCTTAGCCGGGTTATTATCGAGATTTGTGGAAGGTTTTCTCGAATCGCTACTCCATTAACCCAAATTAACTCGGAAGGATACAAAATTCATTTGGAGTGAAGAATGCGAGAAGAGTTTCCAAGAGCTTAAGAGGAGACTTATTTCTAAGACTGTTCTAACAATACCATCCGGTTCTGATGGATTTGTTATCTACAAATGATGCTTCGTGCAAAGGGTTAGGATGTGTTCTCATGCAACGTGGGAAAGTCATAGCCTATGCCTCATGACAACTTAAAGAGTATGAGAGGAATTATCCTACTCATGATCTAGAGTCAGCGCAATGCTGCTGCTTAAAGATATGGAGGCACTATCTATATGGGGAGAAAGTGGAGATATATTCGCACCATAAAAGCCTTAAATATTTCTTCACTCAAAAGAACTCAACATGCTGCATGATGACGCTGGCTCGAGCTATTGAAAGACTACGACCACACTATTCAATACCATCCCGAAAAGTTTAACGTGTAAGCCGACGCGCGTTGAGTAGAAGATCATATGTGGAACGAAAAGTGCGATGATGTCAAGTATACGACAGAGCCAACTTTAATAGAAAAAGTTAAGGTTGCTCAATCCACCGAATCTTGAAATGATGCGTATGAAGAAGAAAGTATAAGAAGGAGCTATTCCTAAGCGAGAATCGATGAAGAAGGAATACTTCGAGTCCACTCTAGACTTTGTGTTCCTAACGACTGATTTTGAAGTACAAGATTATGATGGAGGCACACAATACACCATTTGCAATCCATCCTCGAAGTACTAAAATGTATCGTGATCTTCGACATACATTTTGGTGGAACAATATGAAGAGAGAGATTGCAAAGTTTATCTCGATGTGTTTAACTTGCTAACGTAAAGGCGAGAGCATCTAGTACCTAAGGGTCCGTTGCAACCACTTGAGATTCCGAAATGGAAGTAGGAACACATTACCATGGATTTCAACGTCTTCCTACGGTTTCTCAAGGCATCAATGCTATTTGGGTTATTGTTGATAGATTAACCAAGTCCGCTTTCATTTCTTGCCGACACGGAGACTTATTCCTCGAACGCCTTGCTAGTATGTACGTGAATGAAATTGTGAGGTCAGCATGGCATGCCCAGTATCCATAGTTTCTGATCGTGACCCAAGATTCACTTCAAGATTTTGGGTTAGCTTGCAAAAAAGCTATGGGCACGGATTTGCGATTTAGTTCTAAGATACCATCCCCAAACCAGACGGACAATCGTAGAGGACTATTCAAACTCTTGAAGATTTATTAAGACTCGTGTCCTAGACTTCAAGGGCAATTGGATAAGTATTTACCATCAGTGGAATTCTCCTACAACAACAAATATCGTGTAAGTATAGGTGTGGCTCCATTCAAGCATTATATGGACGAAAATGTCGCTTCTCCAATATGTTGGGATGAGGTGGGTGAAGCAACATTGTTGGGACCCGAAAGTTAAGACGTATGACTCACCGAAAAGATTCAAATGATTCGACAACGATACAAACGGCACAAGATCGACAAAAGAGTTATGCGATCTTCATCGAAAGGACGTGGAATTTAGTGTAGGGGATCATGTATTGTCATGAAGTTGCTCCATGGAAGGGAGTTACAAGATTTGGGAAGAGAGGAAAGCTCAATCCACGATTTATCGGTCCATTTCAAATTCTCGACCGAGTAGGAAATGTAGCCTATGACTCTTGCGTTACCTCCAAGTATGTCTCGTGTTCATAATGTGTTTCATATATCCGTATTTCAGAAATATGTGAAAGACCCAACCACGCTATAGAATTAGAACCGATTTAAATAGCCAAGACTTAACGATGAGGAGGTACCCACAAGATCTTGGATAGAAGGAGCATGTCCTACGCCAAGAAAGGTCATACCACAAGTTAAAGTTTTGTGGAGGAATCATGCTATAGAGGAAATGACCGGGAATTGAAACGAAAATGAAAGCGAGGTATCCTCACCTTTTCAAACACTGTGTACGTACGTCAATTTCGAGGACGAAATTTCATAAGGAGGGAGGTTGTAAAGACCCCAACTTATTATTAATGAAATTTAATTTTCTATTTATTATTTTGAAATAGTAAGGGTTGATGTGATTAATGTGGATAGTTAGGGTAAAATACGCAAATATTTCAAAATAAGCAAGTGGTTATAAAATATTCATTGTTGTTTGGAATATTCGTTTGGTCGTGGAATATTCAGACTGCTTGGGAATATTCGTATTTACGGCCAAAAAACCATGTGTGGGCCCCATAATGGAAAGCGATTGGATGAAGAAAACGACAAATATAAGTTGGTTAAAAATAACTACAGAAGTTGTTACCATTAATAATGTTAAAATACTCCTGTGGTTAAAACACAAGAAGATTTACCAGATTTATTGCACCAATTATTGATTCTTACGTAAGAAGGCACTACTCAATAATGGTTACGATAATTACTGCTCAAAGATTTTATCGATTCAATAATTGCTCGCGTTGATATTTTATATTCATCATTGTTTCAATAATTGTCATTACACAATATTTTTCATTATCGGCTAATAATTCATATTATCTGAATAATATTATTAGATAACATTATTGGCAATGTCTAGAAAGTTCTGCCTAAGGAGAGGTTTGGTCACCTAATCATGCTACCAAGAAGTGAGAAATTCTTATCGAAAGCCCCTCTTCCTGAACCGCCTCGTCATGTCAATATTGTGATTCTCGTAATATTATTTGTGAATAATTAATTATTGATTCATATGATGAGGAAAATATTGATTTTATGTGGATATAGATGGAGAAAATTTTAATGTGACAATTGTTGAAAATTGAAATTTTATCTTTTCTCGATAAGATAATGTATTATTATATTTTAATAATATAATAATGGTGATATTTTTACAACGAATGTGGGATATATGAGTATACGAGGAGGAAGAGTATTTTGTTGCAATAAATGTTTAAAACATGTTAAACATGCTCTCTGCGGGACCCCATTTATCGATCGAAATTTGATTATAAATTTAAAATCGCCTGCTTGTGAATTTCTTTCAATTTTTGTTTGGAATTTGGAAAAACTTTCTTCTCGTAAAGTTGTAGAGAATTGAATTTCCTATAAAAACGAGCGAGATTCAATTTTCTGATAAAAGGGCTATTTATTATGAATTATTGATGTTCAAAATTCTCAATAATTGATTTTTGGAAGTTTTAATTATTTTAAATAATAAAAACGTTTTTGATTTGTTTGGTAGACTTATTTGTTGTCAAGCATGGCTGAATTCAGATCATAGATTGTGTGCGTAGGAATTTATATATAATATATTAATATTAAATTAAATTTTCTGCTTTGGTGTTCTAAGCAATTTCCTATAAATAGGGTGCTTAGGTTAGAATTGAAAATCACACCAGAAACTGAAGTTTTCTCTCTATATTATCGAGCGTATTCTTGTGAGTATTTTGAGTATAATTTGAGTATTACTATTCTATGCAAGTTCAAGTCATAGCCTATATCCTGTTTCAAATTTAAGACTTGATCTTTCGAGGTAAGTGATATTATTTTTTTTCAGAATGATATTATTTCTTCAATATCATTATGTTGAAATATTGATCTGAAGTTTTTATCAAATTTGAAACTTTTGGTGTCGAGTTACTATTCACGATACTTGAAGACTATTCACGATAATGACACTTATTCACGAATACGGCACTATTCATCGAAAAATGAAAATTTTTCTTTTCGTCTAAAATATCTATTCGGATACTAGCTTTGATTGTATCCATGTTTTGATCATTCTTGAATTTTACACCATTACGATTATTTTTGAGGTATTTTTGACGTGAATAAAACAAAGTACTTAATCCTTAATCCTTAATCCTCGTCATTTTGTTTCACCGGATTAGTTTCTTTAAAAATATTTTCATCATCTTCTACCTTAAATGATGATATTATGGAATATCTTTGGCAGTAGTGCAAAGATGAATGATTTCTCAAGAATATCTTTGGCCCAGAGTGCAAAGATGAATGTGTGTGTTTAGATGAATACGACTTAATCGATGAATATCTTTGGCTCAGAGTGCAAAGATGAATATGTGATTCCGTATATATATCGATTGATGTTACAGGGATAAAAGATAGATTTATGAACTTTTAAATTCATACATGGAAGATAGTAGTTTGCATTCTCTACTTAACTCTTCTAATGAATTATTATTTCACCGCGAATATTGATTTAAAATTTGTTGTCTATCAGATTCTATTAGATTTTTCCTCGTCAAGACTAACGGTAATTTGTTGTATATTATCTTAGTCATAATATTCTTTATCGAGCTAGTTGAGCTCACCCTTTTCCTTTTTGTTCCATTTTTCTCGTGAGGCGAGAATATAAATGAAGTACGAGCTCTGGGTATGGAATGAAGGTTCTAGAGAGAGTTGTTTAGTAGTCCTCACCATTTTGTAAAATAATGTATCAATAAATGTGATGAGGATTTATTTGAGTATGGATATTGTCTGAAGATAATATTTGTATTTAAACTCACGCTTTACCGTTGTAATAATAAAGTTGTAGTTGTTTCGCACTATGTATTGACAACTCGTAATGGGTGATGTATACCTATTTTGGGGGCGCCACACCCTTACCGTAAAAAAAGAACCGAATATAAGAGTAGTTAAGTAGCGTAAATCTTTTCTTCTTTCTCTTTATAATTTTCTCTATATAGAGTTTCAAATGAATTCGTAAGAAATAATGAAGAAATGAGCTTCTATTTATAGGAGAATGGAAGTGTCTTTTGTTTATGAACGAATTATTTCTGCAGAATTATTTCTTCAACCAAATACAATAAAGTCAATCAACTAACTAATAAAATCACAACAAAATTAAAATATAATACATATATATAACACATGTTTTCAACTTATATATATCAATATTATATATACACCACTTAATTTTTCTCCCCCATAACCAACATCAATCCCCCACCCACCCAAAAATCAATTTCACTACACTCTTACACATCATTATCACACTACTACTTTTCCACCATTTTCCACTCACACACACATCACACACCTACCACTTTCACATATCACTTTCTCCCACCATATACTCAATACATACATATACTTCCATACGTATACTCCTCCATTTCCAAAATCATTTTTCCAACACATATGGGCCCCACATGTGGCCCCCACCTTTAAATAATTTTCTACCGATTATTTTGAAAAATGGGTAAATAGGAATCCATAAAATAAGCAAACTTCATAAAAATCACGTTAATAATTTTAACAACATTTATCATCTTTATTATAATTCACAATATTAATCGACTAGGTCGTTCCCAGGAAAGAGGGGGCTTTCCAATAAGGATTTCTCCCTATTGGCGCGCAATTAGGTGACCAAACCTCTCCTTGACATAACTTCTAGACATCGTTAATATTACAAATAATAATATTAATAATTTTGACGACTCAATTATTGATTTTAATAATATAATAAATATCGACAATAATTGAATCAAATAACGTGAGATACTATGCAACAATTACTATAGCAATAATTGAACAAAACTTAATGACTTCCACGTAAGCATCAATAATCAATACCGTAAAGCTACTACGCAACCACAATGCCAGACATCGTATTTCTTTTACTACCGAGTAGTTCAACAAGATCAACGTAAAAACTTCCGCCATTATTTTCATAAAAAAATATTTTTGTCGCTTTCTCGATCCGACAATAATTTCATTGTGGGGTCCAACAATGATTGTATTTAATATTCCCTGCTAAAACGAATATTCCCCGACCAATTGAATATAATATAACAACTTGCATACTATGAAAAATTTATAAATATTACCCACAACTATAACATTATATCAATTTCACTCCATAATATTCAAAAATAATATTTATAGAAAATTCATCTTTATTCAAAAAGTTGGGATTTTACATATTAGGCTATATGATATATACTACTATTACAGTATTACATCAAAAAGCATGTCGATTTTTTTTGGACTATAGCGATAATTCATCTCATTGGTAGCCCAAAATAACTATGGCGACGGGTCCTATTGGTTGAACCGAGAACGTATCCTATGTCCGGTCATATTTGACCCGATTGAACTAATTTGATTAAAACTCGAGTTGAACTAGTGGTTCAACCGATTTTGGTAAAACGTGTTAAATTGACCCAATGACATGATTTTTAATTACTTTTTATTTATTTTTTGGTACCAACAAATTTTTAATATTAAAATTAACCACTTTTAGCGCCATTGTAAAACAAGTTCATTATATTTTAGTTAGTAAAAAATAAGATCTTTTAAAATTTGATTAATTAATAATAATATATATTTTTATATATTTATAACATTTCGACCACTAATTGACCCATCCAATTGGTAACTTTTTGATCCGATGACTAGTACAGATTTAAAAACATTGATGAGTAAATATGAGATATGGAGAAGAGGGATGGGGGAAGGGCCTCCCCAAGGAAGAACATTTTTTAACAACTACTCACTTCGTCCCATGATATATGACGTTTTAAATGATTTTATTTTTTCCAAATTATTTTATATTTTATATAATCTAGGAGAATTAACCACAATCTTTTCAAAATTATCTCTCATTTAAAAATATTATAGATGAAAGAGAGAATGCTATAAATATATAGTAAATGATATTATAAACAATTAATACTATATTTAATGCTATATACAATCATTTTCTTAAGTCTTCTCGCAACTCTAAAACGTCAAATATTATGGGACAAAGAGAGTATAATGCATTTAAAGTTTGTTTAAAAGATAGAGAATCACTTTGCTACTTCAAAATTTTGAAATGATTTAGAAAATATATATTTTACACATGAGATGTCACATTAGGTTTTTTTTATACATCAAATGTCACATGTAATGCCATGTCATTTATAGTTAAAATGTGGTTGGAGGTTTGCTCAATTTTTGGGTATTTTTTATCATTGCTTAAAAATTTAATGATATTAGTGTTAAAAAAATTATTGGAATGTTTTTTTGGATAGCTTAACAAAAGTTCAGTGGTTTTTTGGGTAACTAAGTCTACTAATTAATAAATTATAAGAAGATTTGGTAATATAAAATTCATTTTGTGAAAATAGAAAAACATTAATAAAACCATATTTATACAATAATTTACTATATATATTATTTCAATAAAATTAAATTTACATAAGTGGGTATTTAAGTAATAAAATATTGGTCGAATTATAAAAGTATCCCTTTAATTTGCCATTCAATTTTAATTTGGCCTTGTAAGCGACAAAAATTTCAATTGAGTCATTCAAGTGTTCAATTTCATGCAATAGACTCCTAACGCACCATTTATTATTTTGAATGTCAGAGCCAATTGAATCAAATTGGTCTTTAAAACTTTTGAAATTTCTCCTAAAATATTTAATTTGAACACTTTAAATTTTGGTGGAGAAAACTATTTTTGTATATAATTTTAATATATTTTGACACAAAGTTTTGGGATAAATCTGACCGTTCATTTTTCGGGTGAGTATAAACATATATGAAAAATAGCAAAAACACACTTTGAAGTACAGATTGGGGGGCGTCCGGTGCAGTTAATGACCGGTACGTCCGATGCAGCCTTTTTTTTTTTTTTTATAGAACAAGTTACTACGCTTTTTATTTAAACTATTTTTTATTTTTTATTCTCATAATTGTGGTAAAAAAAAAAAAAAAAAAAAAAAGAAGAAAAAGACTGCACCGGACCGCCTCCAACCCTTGAAGTACACCCTACTTACCATCCTATTCTCACGGGTGTCATTTTTACACTACTGCTCCCACTATAAAATGAAGTTTATATACCCAAAATCATTTGCCTCTTCTTTCCGGTAGGCATTCATCTTCCAATTTCGCCTGCAGAGCTCTCGCGACTCCATTTGAAGGCAACCTTCCGATCGGTTATTCTCCCATCTCGGTAAGACTTACGGCAAAAAGATTCCCCAATTCGCTTGCATTTGCTCTCCTCTTCCGTATGTATATTGATATGTGTATGTATATGCATTTATGTGTTATTTTTTTGTGTGGGATTGTAATTCATAGATCATACACACTATATACTCAATAAAGCATGCCTTATATATATATATATGTATATGTTTTGTGTTTACCCCTAACGAGACTCTTTTTGTTTAATGGAGAGAGTATTATAAATCCCAAAACTTACTCAATAGAAATATTAAAAGCATAGATCATGTTGATTGCTCATATATTTTGGAAATCATTTGATGAGAACATTCTCTTTTTATTTATTCCCCTTCTACATTTTTTTCTTGGGGTGGTCTTCTTTGGCTGGTGTCTTCAAAGCTAGATTGTGTCCCTTTTCCTTCCCCCCTCTGGTGAATCAATAACATTAACTCCCTCATCATTATTACTGCTATCTAAAATAAAAGCAATAGCAGAAGGATAGAATTCAATTTGTGCAACTTGATATATGGACAGTCATGCAGTTACTCGATTTTGTTATGCGGAAAAAGAGATTCCATAATCTCTAGTGACAACTATGTAATTTTCTGGAGATTTAATTACTTTTACATTCCTAGTCTATTATGTATTTCTCTCTCTCAGGTTTTGGAAGTATTGTTTCCTTTGATTCCTTCTAATTGTCGCCATTACATGGTCACACTGTATAAATTAGTGAATGTTAAAACAATTTAAGCTTATTTTTGTACGAAATTAGATCTTAAAGTAGTATGCATATAATTTGAGGCTTATACTTTCATCTAGTGGAGTAGCCTGGCTGCCTATAAATTATTTAGTTTTGTTGTTGATACTTGTTAGCATCCCATATCCTTGTATACTTTTAAATTCCATTTATTATCGCTAATCGATAGATAAGATTTGTAATGATATTTGGTTGCCATTAATCATATCAAATGTTTTTATCCCATTTAGAGACTATTAAATTGTAGTGCATCTTTTTCTGGTGCTGTGTCTAAGTTAGTGTGCTTATTTATACTAATATGTTTCCTGTTCATTATCCCTCCAGATAGCTGATGTTGTAAATGTATAGATTAATTTGCGTTCATTATTCTTGATGGCATCAACCATGCACTAACCTTTCACTTGAACACCAGGAATATGAAACCATTAATATTTTGAATTTATTGTTCTATATATTTGCAGGAATTTATTTATTGCATACCTAAGAGTGGAAGGCAGGGTATGTGAATCTCTGTACAAAATCAGGCAGGGACTAAAATCAAGTGGGGTTTTTTAGATACTTTAGTTAGTTGATTATGAGTGTATAGAAGGTACTTGTTTAAAACAAAGAACATGATACCACTCGAAAGTGACCCACGCAGTATACATGCCCAGGCTATAATAACAGGCACCAAAGACCGCTCGTTCTTCAACAATCTCATCAACCTCTACTCCAAATCAAATCTCCTCCCCTTTGCTTTTCGCCTTTTCCGCCAAATCCCCAACCCAAACGTCGTCTCATGGACCGTCTTAATCTCCGCCTGCGCCAACTCTCCTCTCTCTCTCCACTACTTCATTTCCATGCTCCGCCACCCCACCCTCCCCAACCAGCGCACTTTCGCCGTTCTCCTCAAAACCTGCGCCTCTCTCCCTTCCCTCTCCTTCGGCCTACAACTCCACTCCCTTTCTCTTAAGCTCTCTCTCTCTTCTGATCCCTTTACAGCCTCCTCCCTTATCCATTTCTACTCCAAAATTAAGCTCCCCAATGATGCCCGCCAAGTGTTTGAAGACATGCCCTATGGAGATGAAGTTTGTTATTCAACGTTGATTGTTGGGCTCACACAAAATAAGCTACCCGTTGATGCGTTGTATTACTTTGCCGACATGAGAAAGCGCGGTTTTGGGTCTACCATGTATAGCTTGTCGGCTGCTCTACGAGCGGCTGCTGAAGTTGCTGCCTTGGAGCAATGTAGGATATTTCATGGGCACTCTGTTATTACTGGGTTTGATTGTAATGTGATTGTGGGGACTGCTTTGGTGGATGGGTATGGGAAGTGTGGAGTTGTAACCGAGGCTCGCGGGGTTTTTGATGAGTTAATGCCTAGTTTGAGTGTTATTGGTTGGAATGCGATGATGTCGGGTTATGCACAACAGGGAGATAAGGATTTGGCAATGGAACTTTTCGGGTTAATGAAAGTTCTAGGACTTGTGCCCGATGAGTATAGCTTTTTAGCGATATTGACTTCATTTTGCAATGCGGGTTTGGTGAATGAGACAGAGTGGTGGCTGAGGAATATGAAAATGGAATATGGATTGGAACCGTGGATTGAGCATTATACGTGTTTGGTGGGTGTATTAGGTAGAGTTGGACGGCTTGACGATGCGGAAAGGATTGCTTTGACAATGCCTTACGAGCCCGACGCTGCTGTATGGCGGACATTATTATCAACTTGTGCTTATCATGGTGAAGCAGACATGGCTTTGTTAATGAGCAAGCGCTTATTGGAACTTAACTCGTACGATGATTCGGCTTATGTGATTGTAGCGAATGTGCTTGTGAATGAAGGAAGGTTTGATGAAGTAAGGGAAGTGAGGAAGTTGATGAAAGTTAGGCGAGTTTCAAAAGAAGGCGGGAAGAGTTGGATTGAATTGCAGGGAGAGGTTCATGTTTTCTTGGCAGGGGATCAGAAGCATGAAAGGGCCGAACACATTTACATGAAGTTGGTGGAGTTAAGGGAGGAGATTGTGAAATTGGGTTATGTGCCAGTTTGGGATGAGAGATTAAATGAAGCGGAGAAAGGTGAGAAGGTGGAAGCACTTTGGTATCATAGTGAGAAGTTGGCACTGGCATTCGGGCTGATCAGTGGGGCAGCACCAACGGGAAAGGCTTTGAGAATTGTGAAGAATTTGAGAATTTGTAGGGATTGTCACGAGGTTTTCAAGTATGTAAGCCAAGTAGTGAAGAGGGAGATTATAGTAAGAGATGCTAACAGATATCATAAATTCTTGGATGGCAGTTGCAATTGTAGAGATTATTGGTAATTTATGCAAGAGATAAATGCTCCACTAGTGCATAGTAAGACACCAGTAGATGTTGATGATTAATTGTTTACTAATAAGCTGTTTAAATAATAAGTCGTTTATCAATAATAAGTTATTTACCAATAATAGGTGGTTTACCAATAATAAGCTGTTTAAATAATAAGTTGTTTACCAATAAGCTATTTAAATAATAAGTTGGTTACTGATAAACTGTTTAAATAATAAGTTGTTTACCAATAAAAGCTGTTTACCAATAAGCTGTTTAAATAATAAGTTGTTTACCAATAATAAGCTGTTTAAATAAGGTTTACCAATCACAAACTTATTCGATATGATATTGAATTAATGTATCTTTTTGTAATGTCCTTTTTAGTAACCTTTACATTTTATTTTAACTTATAAGTCATTATCAGCCGAACACCTTCATAACTTGTTTTAACTTAAGTTCTGACTTATAAGTCATTACCAGCCGAACGCTTTTACTTATAAATCACAACTTAAAACAACTTATAAGTCAACTTATATTTTAATTTATAAGTCATTCCCGAACATGCCCTTAAATTACTCCCTTCACTTGTAACATCATTCCGGACTTTTGAAAGTCAATTCTAGGAATTTTCAAACTCAAAATTGAAATAATTCATTAAATATTACGAAATAACAAATCTTACAATAACTAGCCATTTTCTGATAATTTGCTATACAATCATTGTATTGACTAAAATGAAAAGAATCTAAGCCAATTTTGAGTTAAAAAATTTATTGAATTGAATTGACTTCAAAAAATCAATTAATATTTAGGTAATAACAGAGTTGATTGTAATGATTTTACCTGTATCAGAAAAAGTATCACGAGGGGAAATTTTCTTGAATTTTACTATACAATTTTTATTAAATTCGTTAACTCGTGATTCTGGTAACTTCTTTCATGGCCAACAGGGTAGTTTCTCACGAGTAGCATCAAATTTGTTAGTCCAGGATTACAAATCTGTTATTACTCATAATAACTCTAAATAGTAACGTAAGATGAGGCACTTGGAGTAAATCTTTTGCTACCTTTAGATCATAGGAATGAAGGTGGGAATGGAATGAAAAAAATTGTGTTTGATTGTTGTATCAGAATGAAATGAACCATTCCCATTCTTGTCAAATTTGTGGATTTTATTCCTTGCACACTTCTCTTAACCAATTCCATTCCTTCAATCCAAGCGTAGCATTAAAGCTTTTAAAGAAAGACCTTCTGTGTCTCATTCTTTTAATTGTTTCTTCTACAATAGAATTTACAAAGAAAACTCTGTTTTCCTACTTTTACATTAAATTCCGTTTCTATCTTCCCATAGCGTGTGCCTTAACAATTATGATCTTTCCTAATTTACTTTGTCCTTTTGAAGTTTTCTCAAATTTTACCTGGTTGTTTGTTACGAGTATTAGTAAAACTTTCAATTAACACCATCTTCAGTAAGTTAATAAAGACATCGTTATTACTATACAACTTTTTCTTTCAAATAATTGGTAATTGCGAACTTTACTAATGTATACACAAAGGTGTAAATCTTGACGAGATGATTGGAGATGCTTGGTAGAATTTCAAGGCGCCACTTGTGCACTGCTACTCCACAAACATGGCTCTTTGTAGGCTAAGGCAACCATGGGAAAAAATACAAAGCAACCAGACACAATGTATGATCGCATTTATACTTTTTTTGAATACCTTTTCAATCTCAAAACCCAGCCTTTTGTTTTATAATGTCATTATTTGCGTGGTTGGAAGCAGGTAGGGTTTAAAATGATTGATGCATTTGCTGAATCACAAGGAATTCCGATTTACACAGTTCATTGCAAAGCTTTATTTGGGAGAAGTTGGTCGCCTTTATTTATTTTTAGATAAAAAGGATGGTTGTCTTTACTAGCATCATCATGTGCAAGTCATTTACAGATATAAACTAATAAACGATAATTCATGTTTCAGGTTTTGTGGATGGTGTTCCTGTTTTCCTTGCAAAACCACAAACTTATATGAATTTGATTTGCGAATCTGTAAGCAATATAGATTATCTCCTTTAGAGGATTGAAATTATACTCTGAAAGATTTTGCATAATACAAGGATAGAAAAAATAACAATATGAGTAAACATTAGTTTCCTACATATGCACACCTTTTATAGGAAGTTTTTCAGCTTAAACATGTGCAATGAAATTTTAAAATTTTGAATTTCATTTTAGCATCTTTAATAGAAAAAAATGGTAAAGAATCTATACAAAAAATTTAATGTCAATATGGATAAAGCAACGACTATGACATTTATTACCAATTTTAATATATATTGTTATAGCCGTTAATTTGTCTTAATTGACATTAATTTATTTTTTGGGATTTCTTTTCCAATTATGTTTCGTTAAATATTATCCCATTTCAGTAAAAAAATTGAGAATTCACTTTGTGCATTTAAGATGGCAGGCCTTCCTATATAAGTGTTCATCTCTCTTAATTCCAATTACACATTTATTAACAATCTTCAATTTTGATTTCCTTTCCTTGTGAGTAAGTTAGATATTATCACCCATGGCACTCATGACTCTCGACTTGAACCCAATTGTTGCCGTACAATTTTTCTCTTCTGAGAATGGAGGAATGTTCCATTATGTTGCATGGACTCCACCATTTGAGAACTCTTGGAAACTAAATTTTGCTGGGTCTATATATGATGGGTTTGACATAGGAGGGGTGGGTTGCGTTCTACGTGATGAGAATGCCATTTTCAAGTCTGCCATTTCGGCACCGGTTAAAGGTTATACATGTGCCCTAGCGACAGAGTTGGCAACTTTGAAATATGTGCTGCAAGGAAGCGATTATCTCGAAATAGAAGGAGAATCAAGCCATTTTCACCATCAATTCAAAATCTTTTCATCGAGTGCGTTTCAATTTTAGATAATTTTCAAATGGTAAGATTTCACCCAACACGTGGATATGTTAATAGAGCTGCTAACAAGCTAGTCGAATTGGCGATTGATAAAGGAGAAACTATGCGTTGGTCCAAGGAACCTCCTTCGGCAATATCTGAAATTTAACAAACTTCTCTTACATTGGATCCATTATGTATAGACCTCAATAAATTTAAGTTGTTAGGAGTAGGAAATATAATGGACGCTGCTACATTGCCAGTCGCCAGAGGATTTAAATTGTACGAAAGTAATTGAGTTCAAGTCGAGGGCCATGGATCCATGATGTTATCTAGCTTACTCACAAGGAATCAAAATTGGAGAACGTCACGAGTAGTTGAAAGTGAGAGATGGGACACTTATATATAAAGGTATTTCAAGCTTAAACACAAAATGAAGTCTCAGTTTTTGGCTGAAACGAACAAATCTTTAATAGAAGAAAATTGGGAAAGAATCCAAAAAAAGGTTTTTAGTGTCAAGGACACAGAAATGGCTATAACATTTATTACCAATTCAATATCCGTAAATGGTAAAAAAATTGATTTTCAACTTTGACATGTGACATTGATGAGTGTCGGTTGTAGTAAAATATATACATTTGTATCCTTTATATTTACACATGCATCGTAATTTCTTCTCGATTCTTTATAAATTCTTCTTACTTGTGTATCATTTTTCTTAAGATATTTCTTTTTTCCTGTAGGCTAGGCTAGGTTCGATCAAATAAGTTATGGCCATCGATATTTGGGTTCTTTATTCAGACCTTACATGTAGTCTGCAAGTGACCCCACTAATTTTTTTTGCTGCTAGTCTAATGTTATAAAATGAAGGTGGCACCAACACATTTTTCTTTCTTTCTCTCCTCTATTCTACACAACAAAGCATTTTTTGGTAGGAGCTAACTCAAGACCAATTATCACTTCCCACTTTCATTTTATCTATCTATTTCTCTCTTTTTTATGTGCATCACCTATTTCTTAACAATTTTCTTATTCAATTTTTTAATCAAACAAAAAATAAGAGATTGCAACATTGGCAGCTATGTCGGTTGATATATATTCCCTTCGATTTAAGATTATAGATATATTTTTTATTTCTTTTAATACTAAATGTATTTTTTAATTTTTAATTATAAAGTGACAAAGAATCTTAACATTTCAGTTCTTATATTCTAAGTAGCGTGTTATCATGTCACAAGTATATATATCTTAAAAATCGCGTTTTAGAAATCTATCTCAAATTTAAGAACGAGAGGGAGTAGTAATAGATGCTCTTATACCCACTTGCGCAATTCTTTTAATTGTCAAATACAATTTCTTTGGGATAGATTGAGTTGGGGTAGGTTCAAAATGTATCTCAATTTTCGAATGGAGGGAGTAGTAATAGATGCTCTTCTACCCACTTGTGTTATTATTTTAATTGCCAAACACAGTTTCTTTGGGATAGACTTGAGGTTGGGCTAGACTTTAGTGACCGCACTATGTGAAATTTTTAGGTTCGCCCTTGCTTACATGGGAAGTAGATCTGATGGCCTTTGCTGGAGGAATGGAATTTTTGGAGATAGGTAGTTGTAAGTTGCTTTGGTATGGTGGCAAATGTGGGGTTCCCTAGAGAAGGGGGATTTCCTTTTGAGTGGGTGTTGGAAGCCATTGCGATAGGGCACATATTGTGAAGTTAGAGAAGATTTGATTTTGGTCAGATAGATAGTGTCCAACTATGACCGGTGAGCGTTCCTTAACCTCTTCACTATTGTGATTGATTCAAGGGCTAGGGTTGTGGAATGTGGATTATGTGTTGGAGGTTGATGAGAGTTGGTTGTGAAAGCCTCTACTTGAGAGATGTTTCTGAACTGCGAGGTGAATGAGGTGGATGTTCTTTTGGAACTCCCTCCAGTTAGGAGGATGTTGTGCAGTTAGAGGAGGTAGAACCTTCCTGGAGGAGAAGTTAGAAGCTTGGGACTCAAAAAGTTGATGCAAATACGAAGTTTGTGTGTAGAATCAGAATAATTGATGTTAAGGAAACAAGAAGCTTTAAAGAATTGTTGGAATGAGAGGAAGTGTGGGCTAGCACATCTCCGTGTTTATGAGCAAGTTACAAAGTAGAGTTTATATTTGATTCTGCCTAGGAGACGGTAGTGGACTGCCTAGCACCTAGGCGGAGATTAATTGATCCTACGTGGAGATTTTTAGAACAATGCAGTAGATGATACGATAAAGCAATTGGGTGAAACCTGAAAAATTAAAATCTACAGAAATGCGCTACTACTTCTGGCAATCATTCTATCTGTTGTATTCCACAATGTGTGTTGTAGAGGACATGCATTCTTCTTCCGTGGCTTTCTTGTGGGTATATTGTATGTTATGCATGAAATATGAACAAAAATTGGTGATGATACTGAAACTCCTATAGGAATGTAATGTGATACACTAACTTTCATTTTGCTTCCATTATTTACAGTGTCCCACTTGCTGCTTACTACAAGCTCCCTCTTAACCGTGTGATTGTGGTATAATCTGTTTCAGAGCCAATATATGTGCCCTCTTATAAATGTTGATTGATTGATTACATTTAGTTTGTATTCTTTTATCGTTAGTTTTTGTGATTGTAGTTTCATGATGACATGGATTTACCATGTGGAGTTCTTCGCCTTCACCACAAGGAGGGTCATGGAAGCCATAATGGGTATGAATATAATATGCATTTGCTATTTATTTTTTCCGTCACAAGAACCTAAATGAGGGATGGAAATTTACTTTTAACCTGTGTAGATGGATTACGTGGGTGATGGCATGCCAAACAAAACAAACAGGTGATTAGATATCAAGAATGTCTTTCTTCATGGTGATTTTCAGGAAGTGGTCTATATGGACCAACCATATGGATTTGTTGCTCGGAAGAGTATGGGAAGGTATGCAGATTGAAGACATTGTTATATGGGTTAAAGCAGTCTTCAGGGGATTAGTTTGGACTATAGTGAGGCAATTAAGGAGTTTGGACTTGAGAAGTGGGTGTGATCACTGTGTCTTCTATAATGGTTGTGTTTTGTTGGTGGCTTATGCTGATGATATTGTTTTTATAGGGAGTAATGCGTCATGGACTGGTGGTTTAAATTCTTTCTTCGGACTACATTTAGACAAAAGTTTTGGATACTTTGAAGTATTTTTTGGGAATACAAGTAGCTCGGTTCAAGAAGGGAATCTTTCTTTCTTAGATAAAGTATGTCTTATATTTACTCACGAATACTGGGATGTTAGGGGCTAAACTTTGTGATACACCCATGGATTCTAATTTAAAAATAACATTAGAATTTGGGAATATAATAGCAGCGTGTTTGAGGTATAGAAGATTAGTTGGAAAGTTAAATTATTTGATAGTAACTCAACCTAGTTGATGTAGTGAGTCAATTCATGTATTCTCTTACTACTGTTCATTGAGAGGCTCTAGTTCGTATATTAAGATATTCTAAGGGTGCTCCAAGACGAGGGATATGGTATAAAGATCATTGATATACTAGAATTGAGGGATTCTCTAATGCAGATTGGGATGGATCACCTTTCGACGGGAAGTCTACAACAAGTTGCCAAGTATTTGTTGGAGGTAATTTGAAATCTTGGCCAAGTGAAAAACAGAATGTGGTGGCTCAATCAAGTTCCGAATCAAAATATAGGATATGGCACAAGCTACATGTGAGCTCATGTGGATAAGTTATCTTTTAGCTGAGATTTATTTTGGGAGGTCTTCGCCAATGGATTTTTGGTGTGATAGTGAGGCAGCTATTCATATATTGATGTGGATTGTCAATTTGTTTATGAGAAGATTCAACAAAAACTCATTGTTATTGAGTATGTTGGAATTGGTGAAAAGTTAGCACATATTTTCACAAAGGCATTTGGTGGGGACGGTATAATCGGATTGATTATGCATGTAACAAGTTGGGCATCATTAATATTTATGCTCCAACTTGAGCGAGGGTGTTGATTGTTGAAAATGTAAATGACTTATTTATTTATTTATATTTTGAAAACTTGTACTATTACAATTCAATAATTCTAGGGGTACATTTCAGTCCTAGGGGCCTATGGGGGAATTGAGAAAAGAGCCAGGAGGGGAATTAAGGGAAACTTACCTTCACTATGTAGCGGCTATGTTGATTCTGACTTTGCTGAGGGATAGGCTCAAACATATGACCTTGTACAATAAAGGGAGGTTTTACCACTAGGCGATCACCTTTAGTCTGACATATGTATTGTTTTTATACTCGAGGTTATTTAAAACTTTTGTAACCTCTTGTACTTGGTATATATAAGAATTGCCTAACCTAGTTCAGGTTAAGGCTTCACAAACTCCTTTTTCTCTTGTTAATTAACAAGATGTATTAATAAAGGCCCCAAAAGGGGGTGACATACACAGAATGTATGTCACCCAAAAGGTCTACAAAAGAGACCTTGGATACACCTCATTAACATATAGTAGACTCAAACACAGAAACCCTATATGAACAATATAGATTTTTCTCCATCTTCAAAACACCTCATTGAAAAGTAGCAGGCGTATCCACTTCGTGCACGAAAGCAAAATGTCTGCAACTAAGAAGAGTGTGAATTCCTGGTGCTTTGCAAGGAAGTCTTCGTTGGGAAAGTTTGTCGAACCTTCAGATCTTCAGTTGCTTTGGTAGATCTGTAGATGTGTTGAACTTTATATGTTTCTCCCTATGCATTACCTTTGTTTATTAGTTGGCATAGAGTAGCAATAAAATAAGAATTATGTGATATATCTCTTCATCTATTTCGTTAATATGTAAATACTTGATATTGATCTTGAAGACAAGTACCACATTTGTTTATATAGATTGCTTTTCCTAAATAAGTGGCAAAAGTTAATTTATCAGAGAACCATGCAAGTTGTGGGAATTCAAAAGTTGTGTGGTTACTTGTTATTAGTTTACATATTCTTCTTATCATGTCACATGCCAACATGTGATTTTTCTGATTTGTAGTTTATGAAACTCCATTGATAGATAACTGTTATCCATCTGGGGACTGTAGATAAAGTAGAATTCAGTTTAAGCATCATCTAAACTCATTTTCCTCTAATTCTATTCATCTACCAGACTGAAGAGTGTGATCTATCATTTTTGCGGGAACAGAGAGTTTGCTCGGTTGAGAATTGGTCAGTTTTAGATCCTATATATTCTGCAGCTGGATCCAGTTTCATAATGATGACCAATAATATGTTTTTTAGGTGTCGGAAGTCCTCCTGGTCAAATGGATCCCAAAGCTTTCTTGTTCCAAAAGTTCAATGCCACAGCTCAAGGATGGGTAGGTTTATCAGTTAGGAGCAATCATTTATAGCACAAGCTTTTATTTAACTTCTTTAGTCGGGTATAATATACTCCATATGCACTATAGCTTGAAAACTACCTTCCAGAATGGTTACTCCTGCTTCAGAATCATGATTCTGTTATTGTGCAGTAATCTATCTATTTCGTAACAATCCATGTTGAATCTAATATGTCGTAGGGAAATGATATTATATTGGGAATTTATGTATCGACTTTTTTGTTGCTAGTTACGTGGATAAGTATTAGTGGTAACTCTTTTAAAGAAAAGATGTGTAATATGTTGAGCCACCCTTATAATCCTATCCAGTCATTGTAGTTCCGCAATTGTAATTCTACAAAAAAAAATTCGCAATACGTAGCAGGACTATGTCATAAATCTAATTAGTTCTGTACTTTTTTCATTCTAATTGATATTTTCCCAAGCTGTTTTTTCATATGTATAATGACTTTCGAGTTCTGGACAGGGATTTTTTCTTCTGGACTAGTAACAGCAAAATGTAGTTTGAATTCTTCTAACAATTCTCTTTTAAAATAATATTTTTGAAAGATTGATGCTCCATTGCAAGGAGTTGGTGTGTTGAAACAACTCATGTTGAAAGGCTCGACAGAGTGCAAGATGCTTCAATAGGCAGCAGAAGCACAAACACCTAAAGTTGCAGACCATGCCGATATGACAAGCAGAGCCTGCACAACAACAACTAGATCGCAATTGCTTTCCTTTTTAGATTTTGTAAATGACTATTAACATGGTGAACCTGAAATTTACATATATGTTTTGAATAGGAATGACAATATACTTGTAAGAACTGCAGAATACTGTTCCAATGACTTTACATGTTTATTTTTGCTATATTCGACTGAAATTTAACACTCTTGCCTTTGGCAAAAATGAATTCCAAGACCTCATGTACCCAAAATCTTATGAGTAGTTTTTTTACTATGGAGGCATGAGGGGCTTGGCTTACATGTTTTTTTTGTTTAATGCTGTGGTGCCAAATAAGGTTCCAATGAATTTACATGTTTTGTTTGTAGATAAGAATCATAAGATTTTGAGACAAAGATGCACCTTTTTCCAGTTTGTGTTAGGATTTAACTTTAGTCCTGCCAAAGACTGATAATTTTTTTGCCTGAGATATTGAGTTTGATGCCATATTTTACTTTGGTTTGCATGCTTATATCTAGTTACTTGCCCCAAATATTTCCAGGACTGTTCTTGTTCACATGCATTGGACAAATACTAATAGTACAATAAGAACAAATACAATTCCATCAAAGTTATTATAGCAAATGCATACCAAAGTTAGTCCTTGTTTAGGTTGTTTTATATATATATATATATATATATATATATATATATATATATATATATATATATATATTATGGAGTGTGACAATCGTATGTAACTTTTAAAGTTAGACGGTCTACGATCTTAGAGTGAATTCACTCTACTATTGTAGACCGTGTAATTTTAAAAGTTATATATATATATATATATATATATATCATCTCGAATCAACTCTCCTGGACAGATTAAATCATGGACTTAAATTTATTTATTTTTTTTTTTTTTTTAATACAACTAAAAAAAATTTAATATTTATGGAATCGAATTTTTCATAATACAATGTTTTGAGGGTGATTTGAATACCTATACCAAAATGGTTGTACAAATGCACGCATGCATCGCATATACATGTTTTGTTATAATGACTCAAATCACGCCCAAAATAATCAGACATGAAAAAATTTCAATTCCATAAATATTAAATATTTTTTAGTTGTATTAAAAAAAAAAAAAATAAATAAAATTGGGATCCATATTTTAGTCCTCGCCTGAGTTCTGACAGATCGAGACTCATATATATATATATATATATATATATATATATATATATATATATATATATATATACACACACACACACATCCTCTCTTCTCCAAAGAATTAGATGGAGCAAATAAAAAATGAACCGACTATAGCAACGATTTTTTTCATCGCTATAACATACAAAACCGATGACATAGCTATTGCGACGGTTCGAACTGTCAGAAAACCGTCGTTATAGTCAATTCGTTCGTTTTTTTAAGTCGCTGGAGAAGAGGACCGTATATATATATATATAGTTTTGACTAGTAAAATAATAAAATGACAGAATATCATTAATGAAATTAGTGAAGTGACAAAACTCCCCTTAAAATATTAAAGAAGTGATGACCACAACCATCTATCACTTGTATATATGTATATATACCATTGATCCCTGATATACACCAAAATTGGTCCTTAATTCACATCTATGAAGAGATATTCAACACTCAAAACCAAAAACAAGAAGAGAAGATCAACTTAATCATGTGGTTGCAGTACTGAGGTCGAGTTTTCTGATATTGTCTTGGCTTTCGCCTTTGTTGGTGTCGGACCCTATTCTGTCTTTTGCATCTTCTGTACATAAGAATGAACAAATTGAAAAGAATCTCTGAATCACCTGGAGTTGGTTATACTATTAGTACTCAACAATAAAACATATAATCTGAGGCTTGCATTTTAACTAATATATGGAGTTGGTTTTCTTTTCTGGTTCTATTTGTAATAGCTGATACTATAAAACATGCAATTTATATATCAGTGAAGGGTATGTGGTGGTTAATTCTTTATGTTAATTTCATCTTTAATGATATTATAGTACTAAAGAAAATATTTAAAAGATGATATACCGACAAAAGAATCAAACAAAGAATTTAATAGAATTGGTATAATGTACATAACATGTATCCATATATCCATATACGTCAGTGTTTAATATCGACATAAATTTATCGTCATATATAAGACGCCAGTGTTTAATATCAACATAAGTTTATCGTCATATATAACAACACTCTTCATCATAGGACTATTACAGATAAGGATCGATTCGAGTGAACTGAATTCTATTCATCTTCCCTGATTTTTCTTCTCATTTTCTACCCATTCTTCCTTCCCCAACTCCTTTTATAATTTCTGTTACTTGATACTAAAACCAAGTCTAGCTCACTAGAAGATCCTGTCAATACCCTTATTACTGCTTTTAAGTTCTCTAATTTTTGCAGCCAACCCACTACATTTATCCATTACTCCACAGTCGAATTTCAATAAGCAGAAAATTTCACCTCCATATATGTCCACCCACAACCCAAAAAGCCACCCCTACAACACCATTGTTATTTTCTCTCTGCCTCCACTGTCATCACAAGAAGCATCACTCATGTTCAGCATCAACTTACAAACCTAAAGACTAACCATCTATGAGTCTCCTCTCTTTCTCTTTCTTGCTCATATTTTTTAGATAAAAGAAGATTTTATTAATGAATAGAGAAGATATTAAAATGGATTTAGAGGGAAAAAATTCCTTGCTAAAGAAAACCAAAAGAAAATCAAAGAATTAGTGAAACAATGTCCGCTCCTAATACATGAGCCTAAAAAGAAGCAACAATACACTATCCCAAAGCAAATATGTATTCGTTTGTGCAACCACAAAGGTCATAGCATTCAATTCAATCCAAACAGCCCTAATACTGGCAAAAAATACATTTTCAAAGAATCCTTTAGCATTTGCACTGCCTAAACCCCTGAATGATGCAGACTGAATCTGCGTAGTATAAGATCTTCAACTGAAGAACGACAAATCCAACATTCATCCAACATGTTAAACAAACAATACCACAATGGTGAAGCCATCATACAGTTAACAAACAAATGAGAATGAGACTCACTATTTTGCATACACATAACACACATACGGGGATAAAGAGTTGTGAGGCCTAGTATTTGATGCACGTCATTAGTGTTGAGAACAAAGGGTCAAGGACCACAGAAAAGTCTTAATTTTTTAGTGAACCTTAGCTTTCCAAACATAAGAGACGAGGAAAATGATGCACTGAATGTTAAACCAGTAAATGGAAAAAGATTGTCAAGAAAAGTTACTGATGAATCAAAACACCAAACACGCCTATTCAAGAACAGAGAAATAAATACTGAATTAAGAAGTTGAATAAAAGAAAATTACTCTGCCTTAACAATTCTTTGGACTGCAGAAAAAAATAGCTATCCAAAAATACTGTCTCACCTCCCAGATAAAGAAGATAGAAAAGGGAGATTTGTGCTCAGACAAGATGTAATTGAAGAGAGAGGAGCATCGAGCATCCCCAATAAAGATTTCCTCCAAAAACTGTAAATTCATAATATTACCAAGTCGAAGCCGAACAAGAAAGTGAAAGGAATTGTACCATTGAGCTCAGTTTTTCAGGACTTAGTCTCAATATTACAGCAACGCATTATAATTTATATATATATATATATATATATATATATATACACACATATATATATGTATATATATACACACATATAAGTTTGAAATAGTTGGTTCAAAACCCTCTTAGTCCGTGCCCAATATCCATTCATCGACCTTAACGAATTTGTTGGATCGATACACCCATATATGTGTAAAGATACACACATGCCCCTGTATACATATAAATATAGACCGCTATATATTATGTGAAAGACCGCACAACTGTGTTTTTTTTTTTAAATTTCATTTTGATTGGCATCTAGATGGATTTTGGTTTCGGAGAGATAATTAGAGTGAGGTTCCAGCTTTGTCATTTGTATTGGAAAGGAAAGAGAGGAATATTATTTATTGAATATGCACATGGCCAAAAACATCCATCAGGGGAAGGGAAACAGAAAAAAGGAAAACCCAATAAAACCCTGCTTACCATGGGAACAGCCCCTAATAGCACTGTAAAATCCACCAGCGCTTGGAAGCAATAGCTACCTTCTTTTGGTAAATGAGACAAAAAGCTATACGAGTGCGAATACCACAAGACAAACTTATTTAAACGAGAAGTATTAATTATCTTTGCCCTTTAATTATCAGTTTATGCTTTGAAAGTAGCAATATGCCAATATCTAGAACTATATCATAGGACGCAAAGAGAGTAGCATTCTCTTTCAGGAGACTCTAACCCAAAGATAAGAGACCATATTGGGCCAGATAAGAAATTTGAATCAATGATTACATATGTAGGCAATGCAAGACCAACAGATGACAAATCAACACAATAGATGAACAACCAAATACAACCACAAGCCTGAACTGAACTGAATATTATCATTATGAAATTAAATTCACACCGTAGAAGGGGAAAAAAGATGTCTAAATAGACTTACAACAGCGAATCAAGATACCCAACTTGTTCAGCATGTATTAATTCCATCCTTGCAATCTCTGGTCAAGTTATAAAATGTCTCTACCCGTGTCTTTGCCCTGTAAAGTACTTCAGTGTCTACTTCAACTCTCATATAACCATCAAAATCAACTGGGCGGTCACCATTCAGAAGTCTTGTTTCGTTGTACCATTCACTTGTATTTCCCCACAATTCCTTGAAATCTTCAAGCAAATGAACCTTGTAATGAGACCTCAATTTATCAAAGTAATTATAGAATGGTTCATTGGTGGCAATATATAAATTCCTCCAAGGTTGAATCATCCCTTGCAGCTTTGTAACAAGGGCATCTGGCGATGTATCAGCATCCAGATGCGGCCACATTTCCTTATTCTGAGCTTTCTCTCCTCGAACAACATGGACTGCATCAAAATCCCAGTCCATTTGCCCGCTAATTTCAGAAACTATATTCATAAGTCTCTTGGATTTCCAAAGAGCATGCCATGGCCTCTGAATGTACTTCGCAGACGGACCTTCACAAACCCTATACCAATAATTTTCTGGCTCAGGAGCATCAAATTGCCTCCATATAATCGTGCTCTTATCGTTCCGTAGTTGCATTGGTGTGACTTTATGGCTTGCAACCTTTCTGGCCGGAATTTTTTTCTTATGGAACTTATCCCATTTTCTCCAATCTCTAAGAAACTCTCCCTCATCTGCAATTGACGCCACCTCCTTCAAATGCTCAAAATCATAATAGAACCTAAAATCTTTTCCCTCCTCATCCTTATTACTCATAGAATGGGTCGCAGACAAACACATACTCAAATCCATCACAAATGTTCTATTCAAATACTGAGCCTCACCAAGAGCACATAAAAAGCTCCACATATAATGATTCATTTCTTTACAATAATCTCCTCCACGCGAATAGTACAAGTATCTCCCCTTTCGGAAAGCTGCATCTGACCCCAACAGCGGGACTGTATCATTGATCTCATCATCATGGAATGGTGGAGTAATCTTAGCTCTTTCACCTCTTCCAGTGGCATTAACTCTACTTCTTGGCCTACGAGCATTTATCCCCGAATGCCAACCTTTAGCACCAACCACTTTATAAGTACAATTTTCGCCAAATCCAATCCTAAACCTCCGGAAATCCCTATACTTCCTCCAGGACTTCTCTTTCTTGTTCCGAAACCTCCAAGAAACATCACATTCACCAGTTTTTGACCCATCAACCGGAACTTGATATTCCAAAAATACAATGGACTTAAACAGCTTCAAGTTAAACTTCTCTATCGCAATCAAAACACCAGGGTCAGAGCAATTCACTACATTCATGTCCTCGCAACCCGATTTCAAGGACAGATTTCTAATATCCTCAGCAGATTTCTCAATAATTGCATCGGTCAGCGGAACCATCATACCCACAGGTGACACAGCTGGGCTAACAACCATATCTTCCCCAGTTTTGAGGACTGAAGTATCAGTCTGAAAGGTGGCATTTTCAACTTCAGTGAAAACCTTAGTTAAGGCTCTGGAAGACTCCCATGGATCAGGAGGTTGATATGTGATGGCAATCACAGTAACTATAAGTACTGAGAACACAAAAACTGAGAAGCAAACATTGCTTATACCTTTTATTAGGTTTTGCCCAATTGGGTCTGTTGTTGGATTCACTTCTTTCATTGATTCAAACCCTAATCAAATTAAGCTCATAAAGAACACGATTGCAGTGTGTAAATTGGGAAATTAAACCAAAGATTGATGTCAAATTTGGGGTTCGAGTATAAAGAGATGTAACATTGAAATTCAAAAGCAAATACAGAAAGTTGGGTTTTACTCGCCTCTGATATGAAATGGATCCTTGAATTTGAGGGATTGAATTTATAGTAATAAAAGATCGATCCTTGAAATTGTGAGCCAATGGGTGCTTGTAGATAATAAATTGTGGGTAGGATTAAATTAACTCTGATCTGGGAAATTGAGCTCGATATCCTAGGATTGGATTTTTAATAAGGAAAGATTGGATCTTGAATTTCCCAGTTCAGGAAAAAAGAAAAGGTGAGGTTTTAACTAAAGAACATGAAACAGAAGAAACTTAAATCCAAGAGAAGCAAAGAGAGATGAAGAGATCAAAATCTCAAATAGAATTTGTTAATGCTCTGTGTTTCAAATAGAATTTGTATGAGGTTTCATTTCATTTTCACACACTGCTTTGTTTCTGTCAAGTGGAGCTACTCAGCTAGCTGTATAATTGCTATATTCCAGTCATGTTGTATGGGCCCCAGTTATTACAATTACAATAATAATTCAAACAAAATTTTATAAAAATGAGCATTACTACTATTTTTTTGCTCTCCATAACCATAACTCCATTTATCTTAGTCTTTAAGTTAAAGGAAAATAATAGTGTGTGATAGAAGACATTTTTTATATATTCCAGTTTGCTGATAATTAAATTTTAACCTCCACAAATTTATCATGTTTGAAATCCATTAACAAGTTCCTCAACAATATATAGAGTATATTCAGAGATTGTTATAAAATAAAAGAGGGATTCAGAGTAATTCATATTTTTACCAACGCAGGTACCACTGGGTGCTAGTATAGAATAAATTGGACTTGACATGAATTTAATATGGATGGGTTTAGATGAAGTTTATTTTTTTTGATAAGTTTCATTCAATTGGCCAAGAAAATCTTGATACGTAGCGCCAGCACGCGTGTCAAGATTTCCATCTCGATTAATCAATTAACTTATCCAAAAAATAAAACTTTACGCTAACCACTTCCATTTAGCCAAGACTCCTAAAACTTTTTATGCTAGATTTAATATTAAATTTTAAGACTAGAATTTATTATCGGCAAAAAATTATAAATTCTTTTTATGTCTAAGTAGTCGATGAAGGCAGTTTGGTGAGAATGGGAGGTTGTTGGGAGAGTGAGACATTGAAAATTGAATTTTACTAGGTTTTGTGAATGTTCATATATTCAAGAAAGCTCAATCAGGTTAAATGTCATTCCTAGGGCTACAAACCATGGAATTGATTCCACTTTGTAGTAATTTTCACAAATTTAACCTTCACTATGATTTGAAATCAGCAAAGAGGAGAAAAAACAACTTTTCTCCCATGGGAAATCAAAGTTATTGGTTGATTTTTCTTAAACATAAAGCTTCAAGGGAATGGTTTATTTTGTCCACAAATTTAGATATAATCAATCAGTGTAAGGCTCTTCTTAATTTTCTCTTATCTAGGTTTGCAAACAAACCGAACCGTTTGTGAACATGTTCGGTTTAGTTTTAGTTCGATTGGACTGCCTTGTCGAGTTGAGTTCACACACATGTTCACGAAGCATGTGGTTCGGCAGTTCGGTTTGATTTTAGTGATTCGCAAATAGCTCGTGAGATGCTCGAGAATTTATAATATTTGACCAAAATTTTATTTCAGTGTGTTGATGTTCACAAACATGGTGATGTTCGACTATGTTCGTGAACATAATAATGTTCGAATATGTTCGCGAACTATTCACGAACAACTAATGATTCGAACTCCCACATGTATGTTGGTTCGATCGTGGTACTCGAATATGTTTGAGTTCGACTTATTGTGTTCGAGTTCTACAAAATTCGAATCGGATCGGATCGCTTGCAGCTCTATTTTCATCCCATATTCATATACGGTGATATTTATTATTGATATAAATTTGTCATTATATATAGTAAAGCTCAAACTTCAAAGAATAACATTGATGATTTTAAAGAAATTATTGAAAATATTATGTCTTACTGTACCAAAAATACACCTTAATATCTTAATATGTTTATATAATTAGAATTATGATTTTTTGATTTCTCCTTTTCATTTTGTTTTCCCTTTCTCCTTCTTTTTTCCCCTTTTCTTTTCCAAGTTTTTCAAGTAATCATACAGAATTATACATTACCGCATGCATCATTACCACATGCATCTGAAATGATTCAAAGTTTTAGGTAACTTTGGGACCGTTTGTTTATATCTGAATAAACCTGAATTTGATCGATTAAGTCATTCAAACGGTTTGTTTTATAATTTTTAAACTCTGAATGCATCTGAATTTATCTGAACGACTCATTCAAAAAATTATGACTGAATCAATAAGAACTAGTGTTGAATGATATTTTTACCTATCTACCCTCGTAGACAATTAAAAATTACATTGAAAATGATACATGTATCTCTAATTTTGAAAATGATAGTAAAAAAATAATGACAAATTGATAACATCACAATCACTCTATAATTTTAAAACATACATGTATCTCTAATTTTGAAACGAACTAAATATATATATAGTCCAGTCCCAGTCCGGACGTCCGGATTTTAGTCCCGTCCGGACCTTTATTATTATTTTTTTGCTTTTTTTTTTAAAACAACTAAAAAAAATAATTAATATTTTATAGAATTGAAAATTTTTCATAATAAATTGCGCTGGGTGTAATTTGATGCATTATAACAAAACATGTATATACAATCTGCAGCATCGTATATACATTTTTTATATATAGGTATCCAAATCACCACCAAAACATCAGTATTATGAAAAATTTCGCCCATAAAATATTAAAAAAAAATTAGTTGTTTAAAAAAAGCAAAAAATAAAAATAAAATTGGGGTCCATTTTTGATCCCTGACCTGATCCGTATATATATATATATATATATATATATATATATATATATATATATATATATATATATATCTCCAAATTGGAATGGAGGTAATATATACAATTTAGAGAAACTCTTAAATTGGATGGAGGGAATATATTCATATAGAACTCAACAAATGCAAACTTCAAGTCCCCAAAAAGCATTGCTTCATATTGTAGCAAAAAAATAAAAATGAAAACAGAAAAATCAGTTTAACCATATAGATCACACTCTTTAACCAAATCTCTCAAGTTCAGAAGCTCCTGAACACAGCAATTTTCTGAAACAGAAATACATAATCTATATTTCAAGCATTCAGAAGTTATACATAGTACAAGTTAGCACAAATTCCTTGTCATGCCACACTGCAGAATTCAACTCTTAGTTGCAGTTACTAGCTAACAGACTTCTGAAATAAATATATACACTCCATGTTCCCCGGAAAAGAGTATCATTTCCAATAGAAATTAGAAAAAAAAAGAAAGTACGGTAATATTTTTCCAGACTGAAGGATTAAGTAGCAAATATTCTCCATATCTGGGTAAGAAATGAGTAATATGATCACTGTTTCCCAACCATTACCACATAGAAGACATTCACATCAATGAATAATTCCCAAATCCATAGGTGCATAACTAAAGCGAAAGCACTTGGGGTTTACAGATTAAACCACATATCTGCGCAAGGTTTTGTTCCAAGATCAAACCACAAAATAATCAAACATTTCCTCAATACTTTTGAATATGCTGAATTATTCTCCTAATAATCATGGTGCAGTGTTTATCAATCATCATCAGAAAGAGTTAACATAATAATTATCTATTGACCTATTTATACAAAAAACCATTGGTAGAAGCCATTTGCTAACACCAAAATCAATGCAAATACAACAACTCACCCCAAGAAACGCCTTTGAATGGTTGCCTTTTGTCAACACACCTGAATAGTAATCTTCTGTCCCAGTTTTTAGTGTACTTTTAGTTTCAACTGAATTCTACAGCATATAGCCAGTGCACATATATTGAAGCCCTTCGACCCTGTTTGAGTGTCTAAGTTTCACAACAATGGTAGCTGCACATATATTTAAGACACGTCGACTGAAATCTAAATAGTAATATACTTTTAATATTTTCTTTCTTAAATGCTAAATAATTACATAACAAACCACACAAGGAATTGGAAATTTCACTCACAAACAGATGTCACAAGAAAAAGAGGCTTAATATTACTGATAACTGGTGAAGATCCCTCTACTCCAACAATTACAAGAAGAAGACTGCAATTATCTACTGGAAATGGAAATGACAAATGGAAGAAAAAACCCTTAATTATAAAGTAAAGCAGCAAAATGAATAACAGTCGGGATCAGCCTTCTCCATTGTACGAGTAGCTTTATACTTGTAACACCCCTAACATGGGTCATGCCCATAGAAAATGGAATCTTCTGCAGAAATCGTATGGGATCATGCCCACAGAAATGATTCAGCCCTCATTTCTGTCCGTACGTAGAATTGATCCAACGGCTCTCAGCCATGAAATCAATACACAGCAATATGACCACGATCCTAATTACACATTTACACCCCTATCCTCTATAGACCATTATGCCCCTCTTATAACTCTGCAGTCTTAACCCTTTCACTGAACGATTAACTAACTTCTCAAAACGTAGTTAATATTATTTGGAAGAAATTATATCCAAAAAAAAGTATACTATCTGGATTGTTATATGCTACTTTTAAAAGCCGCAAAAGTGCCTAATTTTTAAGATGACATCAAGATGACACAGAAGAGAGGGCACTCAGTAAATGTATAAACCATTTTAAATGCATTATTTGTTACTACTAATTTGTAAGAAGAAAACTATTTCAAAACTTATTTAGAAGACTTGAACCCTTCAAATTAAATTGTCATATCAAATAATCATTTGTTTGAAGTTCTACGATATTTATCAAATCACGAGGAAATAAATAAAGTAACAAATCTGAAACAATTATTTTCATAATTTCTATTGACCTTTGTACCATTATAACATACAGACTCTAACTTTGTTCTGCATATTTAAAACTTTTACGATATTTAGATGGAAAATATAATAAGAAGAAATCAACATAACTGACCAAGAATATAATTATAAATGAAATTCCACCAGATAAAATGGAATATTATTTTGAGTATGCATGTAAAGTACTCTTGTGTAGTTGTATGAATATCGTGGCATCTGCTGTTTGAGTATGTCTGGGTTTATCGTGGTTTCAACATTTTAAACTTTTAAACAGCTAGAGTTAAAAGCATTGGTGTCCTTTAGCATGAAAGATTTTACCTCCACATTTTCTAAAAATTTTAAAGCAATAAAACGGAAATATGAATCTTCAACATTATTGTTTTCTACTACCTTGGTCCTTGTTTTGCTTCATTACTTTTGTCCCCCTGGCAAAATATGGTTATGGGTTGGTTTTGGTTTACAAAACTTGGTTATGGTTCCATTTAAGAACTAAAACCACAATATTTATTTTTAATATGGGTTGTGTGGGTTAAAACTATATACTGATGACCCAAATATAGGTCGACTCATATTTCAAATTTACATTATTATGATCCAATTAAATAAATTATTTATGATATTTAATTTCTATATTCATTCACCTTCTATCTCTAATGTTTTATACATTCTTCCTCTTTTTCTCTAAAAATTCTTCTACGCTCAATTTTTTTATATACTTTCTAGCGCATATATATGTATATATATATATATATATATATATATATATATATATATTCTAGCGTATATATATGTGTATATATATTGTATATTTAAAATTGTGTTATGCTTGCAGTTTTTTATAGCATATTGAATTATTTACAAGATTTCAATTGTACTATTAAAGGTTTTCAATCATGATTTTTTGAATGAATCTAAGTGTGTTTTAAATAAATCTTAATATATACAAAAAGGAAAAAAACAATAATAAGTATATATTAAAAATAAGGCAGTCATCTCCAGATGTAATATCTCAATACCATGCTTTAAAAATAATTAATTAAGTATTAATAATTTGTCATATTTGGCAAATGGGTCGTATACCTGATTATAGGCATGAGAAATATATTTTTGGATGTGAATATGATAGAGGTATATAATTAATTAAGTATTAATAATTTCTCTAATTTCTCCCTACTTTTATTTTTTGAAAAAAATAAATAAACAGTTATAGGTACGCTAGAAATATATTTTGGGCACATTAATTTTAATCCTAATTAATTAAATGAGTTTATTAATTATGTAGTTAATTTATTTATGCATGAAATTGTAATGACTAACTATTGCAGTTGCTGGGGAACAAAATGCATTATCAAGTATTGACAGTGGATTGACTCCTCATCAGCTTGAAGATTTGGATTTGGAATGAAAAATATGGGTCAAAACTAGTTTAACAGGTTTGGGCCTATATTTCTTTTTAGATTTATGGGTCTAAACTTTACCCAACTTAAATAAATAAAAACAGTTAACCAACCCAATTGGTTTCCAATTAATATGGGTTGACTCAACAGTTAACTAGATTGTATAATAATCGTCATATATAACATACCTATGGTGAAGAAAAGGAAAGACGGAGTCTAAACTAAAGGCATGGTTGTAATCATGAAAATCGAAATTCTTGTAGATGAAGTGAGACAATAATCTTGACGCGGCAAAACATAATACTGCCATGGCAACCAGAGTGGTCCTCGCGCTTGCAGAAATCATGCCCTGCTTGGCAACAGCGACAATCCCAACTGAAGCAATGGATATAATCTGCAATGCCACCTCAAGTGCATTGAGGCTTTTATATGCAGCACTGCAACTTCGGCAACATCGCCAACGTCACCCCTTTGAAATCCGGAACCTCTAAGGCATAGTCATTACAAAGAGGTCCCCAAAGAGGCAAGTCATGAAGGTCGGGACCACCTACATATAACCACTCTTTACTCTAATCCTTGTTATTTGAGTTATATGTGATCCACTTTGTCCTTCCTGTCTTTAGCCCAAAAGTATAAAATCCCTTCTCCTTCGAACAAAGAACATTGTACGTGTGCCAGAAGTAATCTCTTCGGGGATCAATATTGCGACGATTGCAAATCATCAAAAACCCACAAATTTGGGTAAAAGTGTTGGGACACAACTGTCCTAGAGAAATTCCTAAGACATCTAAGATTTCAAAGTAAAAAGGATGCAGGGGGAACTGAAGCCCACAACGAAAATCCACACTCCCTCAGGACGATTATATATTCTCTCCTCTCCCCTTGGGCTCCGAATCTCATAACCAGCTGGGAAATTATAGTCAGACATAAACCTACTGCTAACAGCATAAGTTAGCGACGAAGGAAAATTACACCTAGGGAAATCAGCTGTATTGGCAAAAATACATCAGGATTCAGTTTCTCCCTAGGTTTTGGGGGAACCATTTCGCCTACAGTCCTGACATCAGCAGGTTCGATCTCATCTAAGGTCTCCTCGAAATCCCCTGAATCCGACCAAATAGGCTCGCATCGTACTCGAGATCTCCTTTCCAAAGGAAATTCTTCTACATCCCCTAAAGATTCATCAGAAACCCTGATGAGTGAGTTTTATACACATGAATTGAGTGCGTTTGAGCTTAATCTTTTCGATGTTTTTAAGTGTTTGTGTCTATTCATGCATGTTTTACGTTGTTTTGTAGGAATTGGGACAAAAGTTACTTGGATCGACGTTTAGGGTGGCTAGATTCGCGTTTTCGGCTTGCCATTTACATAGCATCCACTTCAAAGCCAATTTCAGCATTGCTCCGGACTTTATTTCGAAAAACTCAAAGAATGAAAGTTGTAGATCTACGTCTCCTCTTTCCGGAACATCTTGAATCATTGAAATCGGAGTTCGGACGAAGAAGTTATAGCCATTTTTCCAAAGGACATCGGAGCAGAAAATTTCCAAAAATGAAGCCAGTGCCGGGGCGCCCAAACAAGGCCTATGCCCAGCGCCGGGGAGCTAGAATGCAGTGTTGCAGCGCCGTGCCCAGTGCCGGGGCGCTGGGGAAGGGATTGGTCAAGCTTGGACGCGTTTTGGGGCGAATTTTGACACTTTTTTGACTCCAAATTGGATTGGGTTTGTTCCTAAGCTAAAAATTGGACTTGTAACCTATAAATACATGATGTAAGGCATAAAATAAAGGGGGATTACATAGATTAACTTAGATAAAATACTCAATTAGATTAGAACATAAACCCTAGTTTATATTGGATTGTTGGAGATTGAAGCAACTTGAGGATCATTGAAGATTCAAAGTAGGAGCGGAAGAGGAGTCTCAAAACTACTGACAACAGATTCTATTTTCTTTTCTTACTTTTATCTTTTAATATTTATTCAGTTGTGGATTATTGATTTTAATTCAATGAATGAACTAAATTTCTTTTATTAAGACTACAAATTGAACATTTTATGTCTATGAACTAATTATTTGATTTATTCCAATTATTTATGTCAAGGTGGATTGTTTATTATGTCTTGTGCTTATTGATTAAATATTTGGCCAGTAATTACCGTGTTACTCTAGAAGGATTCGGAAGATGAAATCTAGGGTTGGAACTGGACATGATAACATGTATGCTTAATTATTTGCACGAGATGAATAATTAGGGTCGTGAATTAAATAGGAATATATGTTCACTGCATGTAACAAATTTGGAATTGGAATTTAACAGGTTTGGTTTAATTATTTTGCATAGGAATATCGCAGGATTAATTGAATTGAATAAAAGTTATCTGTTCACTTGGGAAAGGACTTTTAACAACTAGAATTCCTGTTAACAATTTAGGTGGCATAATAATTGGGTTAATTGGATAATTGGTTTATAGTTCATAATTGGGGGTATTGTAGTCTTAATCTTTATTTATTTGAATTCATTTATACAGTAATCTTTATTTGAATTCATTTATACAGTAATCCAGTTTAATTAGTTAATTTAGTTTGCTTAAGTTTAAAAATCATAAATTTCAGTTGTTTAAATAAAATTAGTTTGGTTAAGAACTAGTACTTGATGATTTCTATTAAATAATTCCTCGTGGGAACGATACTTTACTTTCACTTTATTACTTGTTGACCGTGTATACTTGCACGTATGTTTTGATTGTGAAATCGATCAACAACTCCAAAAACAGGGTTAAATGTTTATGGTAAGGAAGGATCTACGTCACGAGAAGACATACCCACCAGAAAACCCCCAATTCGTAGGCAACAAACCTAAAAGAACTAGAGCACCACACACACCAGAAAACCTGAAACTCGCAAACAAAAATCAAAACAAGCAAAGATCAAGTGTGAAATCAAACAAAGGCAGAACAAGAAATACTTACTTGGAGCAAAAACAAGAACTTGAAGAAGACGGGAAGATGAAGAAGCCTAAAAAAGACCAGAACACATATGAACTGCAGATTTCAAATGGAATGTGAAGCAAAAGAAAGAGGGTTTTCAAAAAAAATAATGCCTTACCGCGAGAGTATGTTCTCAATTGAAGGATCCAGATCAATCTACAACGAAGGGTCACGATTACGTCCCAACTGCTAGGAAGTGCACGTACGTGAAAAATCAGACCCACACACGCAATATGGGGGACAACTAAGATGACTGACACCCTATCACATCAGAAATTTCAAAAGGCGAAAACCCCAACAGGCGACCAAAGCATCCATTCGCACAATTCTACTCCTCCAACTCATTAAAATATGTTAAAGGAGTGGGGGGGGGGGGGGGGCAATGTTAGGATATACCCGGGACGACACCTTCGGGGGTGTCACACCAACGGATCGGGTCCACCCGATCAAAACATAAAAGTAAAGTCTTCGCCACAATAACGATAATAAGAGTCGCCCCATTCCATCGACCAACATGATACCTTCGGCGGAAGCGACAACTTCCCTTATTACCTCTCCCTCAGCACAAAGGCGAAGCCCCTTCAACATAAAGGCAAAGCCCCTTAATAATAGGAGTGTGGTCCCCAAACGCAGCATGGAAAGAATGCTTCACGTCACTATCAACCTGTCAGAAGGTAGTTACCTACCTCTTCCCGAAGCAAGTACCCTCCATACATGTGAGACCACGACCCAAGCCAATGAGGAGACTCCACGTCTCTATCAGAGATAAATCCAAAACACGTGATCAGGTACTTATAAATAAGAAAACCTCCTTGAAAGGTAAGATAAGCTCTATTTTCCCTAATTCTCCCTCTAAAACCTCAATACCTCCTTTGTACATCTTTCTCCGATTATCTTCATCCTCATTCCAGCACTTACTCTCACACCGGAGGTATCCCACGATTGCTTCGGCCGCTAAGGATATTTGTGGTCTTCTTCCTTTTGTAGGTTCACCTCGTTTGGACCTACCAGAGATCAGACCCATAGAAATATTACCGTTAACAATATATATATATATATATATATATATATATAGATACATATTTAAAACACAACTTTTAAGGAAAATACTTTCTAACATTTACTAGAAATGTAGTAGTGGTGAAATGATAATACTCTCTCAACCTAAAATACAAGTGATGGCATGTTAGAAACTTTATGTCACTTTGTACTCTAAAACTAGAGGTAGAAATGTATCTCTAATTTTAGAATAGAGAGAATATACACATACACACACCGTGTGGTTGTTCGTCTATAATGTTTGGTGCCATTAGAACTTCCAAACGCACCAACTACACTTGAGAATCTTGTTCGTTTAACAACTTATTCCAAACGCGGCATTTGAACCTCTAAATGCACCAAACCTGTAATACCCGGAAAAAAACTAATATTTAGTTTTATATTTAAAAGAAAAAAAATTTGTTTGGACTTTGTCTTTTAATTGGGTTAAAATAGTCATTTAATTTATGTGGGATAATAAATATTAATAAGTGTGGATAAATTAATTTGATAAAATTAGACCTTAAAATTAATTAGATTTAATTTATGTGTGGGTAATATTAAATCCGATTATAACTAGGAAAAATAAATAAAATCTGTTAATAAGTAAATAAATAACTAAACCTAATCTTACTTTCATTATACGAATTGAGAAAAAGAAAAAGAGACACAGCCGCGGCTAAGGAGGTTATACTGTGGGCACGTAGAAGCATAGAAGTAGTCTTTTCGTTTAATTGAAGTATGTTATATATGCATATATATATATATGTGTGTGTGTGTGTGTGTGTGTGTGTGTGTTCCTCTTTCTTAATCTATAGCTGATTATCATAGGATGATCCGAAAAAGTCACCAAGTTTTGTTTCAGTAGACGAATATTATTTATTAAGTTGTATATGAATGTTAGGTAATGATTAATGGCCAGAGGGTGATTTAGGCAATATATATATATATATATATATATATATATATGTGGTTGATAAGGCTGCAGGGAAATGGTGGGAGCAGGAATTGAAAGTGTAATAATAATAAAAAGAAAAAGTCATGTACTAGCATGTTGGCCAACAATTTAATTAACAGATTAAACTTGGATGGGTGGAACATTATAAAATATAATAATAAGGCAACATAATTAGTTAATTAAAGCATGACAATAGTAACCATAATATATATAAAAAAGCGTGATGATTAGCAGTATTATATAAATTAATGACAATTAAATGTAAGGTTATAATTGCATTAAAATTTTAATTAATTAATTAATTAACTTTTTTTTTATTAATTAGTTCAAACGGAGGAAGTCTAAACGAATCATATTTGGAATATACTTTAGGTATTATATTGCTTAATTCAGGTACGGATTTCGTACTCTTTTAGCGAAACTCTTTTGATTTTAATTTGTTCGTTTGCTATTTGTTTCGAGATTTAGTATTATCTCTCATGAGTATTTATTGCCAAATTTATTATGCTAGTTCATTTTGGCGTTGATATTTGGAACTCCTATTTGTACTCTTTAGACTAGTGTATTATGTCTTTAAATTATTTTGATATTTGTAGAAATGTACATGTAATATATTTTGGAGATTTGTGTTGATGATTTGTTTCGATTTAACATGTACATATTATAACCCCATTGTATTGATATTGTGTCGCATGTGTTGTGACATGATATTTTTGTTAGAATATACTGTAGGGTATACCTGAACTATAACCACCTGTGGGATACCACATGCATGTTCTCTTGGCACCGAGGCATGACACCTTCCGTGGCGGTGTGATCAGTCCACGACGTCTCCGTTTTGTATTCCAGTGGGAGTTGGTCATTTGGTGATTTGTTGTGGGAGGCGTATGGATCGACCCTAGTTTTCTGTTATGTTCTGTTCTGCGGATTGGTGATATTTATGCCAAACACGCCTTCCGATTTGCGTGCATCTGGATCCGGCGATATATGTCATGCCTGTGTGGCATTATTTTGATTGCTTGTGCGACAAGATATATTTTTGTTTTGTTTGAGCTCGGTATGAAATAACACACAGCCATTTGATTCAGCCTATTATTTCGTTGTATTCGTTTTGTTCGTTACAGTTCAGTTCATTAAATCGAGTTAGTTATTTCAGTTCATTATTTTGTATTCTATATCCGTACTGGGCATTTGGCTCATGTTGTGTTTTTTCTTCCGGCAAGTAATTAGGGGGGATCAAGGACAGGTGTGACGAGAGCTCTCTTTTATCCAAATGATTTAGATATATTTGTTTTAGGTTGTGATACATTAGTTTGTTTTTTGGAGTTGTAATAATTATTTTAGATTGTGATTTAAGCCAGTTTGACAGTTATTATGGTTCGACTTGTGGTATTTATAATTTATTGGAGGAATTCTTTTTTTTTGGATTAAAGTTCTCTATTTATTTTGTAGTTTGTTGTGTTTTGTGAGTAACCTCTTTCTATTTCGGAAGGGGGTGTTACAAAACCATACCTCTCTAAACGCACCAAACACTAGTAACTAAACAAACTCTACATCTTTTACAGTAATACCTTACTTTTTTAAAATATGCTCATATATTCGGTTATTTAAATATCAATCAAATTCATTCATGCACGTTGTTTGGATTGCTCACTAGCTAGAGCTAGGGTAGTAAACAACAAATTCGTCACCATTATGGCACATCTGAACTTGAGTTTAATTATCAACTTCAAAATCCAAGATTGTATTCAAATCCAACAGGTCTAAATAAATCGTAATTGAGAGGACAGGGATGTTACAACCAGAGAACCATGTCAGGGTGCTAGCGGAATTTTGACACTGTTCATTTATGTTATAGCATAATTAATTGCATTGCAAATCTAACAACTTTGATAACAAATTTTTATAGCAGAAACCTCACAATAATGAAATTAACAATACTATTTTCCATCAAGTTCATCTGGCTAGTGATCAGAATGGAAATATACATGTTTGTCATTTCAGAGTTATTACCGGAGGACCGTCTCGGGGTGCTTGAGGAATGAATTTACAGTCACCAGAACCACCAAAACATCAACCATGGTACACACTGCAATCTCCGCCACTGATCAATTCTTCCTTCAGAAAGTGGAGCCAATCTATGAGGGCAAGCATCATCAAACACCTTCCATGCATTCTCATTCCTGTCCCACCACACTACTATATCAAGACCCAAAACCTTCTTCCCATGTGGGGCCCTCTTATCGAGGTCACAAACCCGCGTGATCGGATACCATTGAGCAAACCAGTAAAATTCTCATCTTGGTTTTTGATTTCTAGTTCTTCCTCAGGTGGGTCTGTTAATTCAGTTGACGAAATAGTTAAATAAAGCTTGAATTTTGCTTTGTTGCTGGGAAATGATGAGAGGTGTGAATTGGGTCGTTGAGTTGATGGAAGATTAAAAAGGGTTTCTGCTCAATTTGGGTTTTCGGAAGTAATTTTGAAGGTAACGGAAGGTGAAAACAAGACGAAGGTGAAGCTCCGAGAGCTTCCATGATTATGAGTAGTAGGCAATCTGATCACGAGATTTCTTAATCTAGATATACATGAAGAGAGAGATTCGAGAATTCAAGATAAGCTCGGGACGCGACCAGACTGTCTCTTTAGTGGAGTAAACAAATTGCTTGATATACATAAATTGACTGTCTTATTAAAACATTTTTAGAAAACATTAGTCTCTTTAATGTAATGTAAGGTTGATAACCAAACCTTCTAAGGTAATCAAACTTTTATACTAAGGTAACTAAATATTTATATCAAGGTAACCAATCTACTTACCTTGGTCTGAAAATTTGGCAACCAACTACATAAAGGTTTGGCTACCAACTGCATCTCATTCAAAATAAATTGGTAACTTAATAAAACTGAAATGGTTATCTAGGTATGAAGGTTTGGATACCCACTGCATGAAAGTTTGGCTACCAACTGCATCACGTTCAAAATAAATTGGTAACCTAATAATAGTGAATTGATTATCTTGATATGAATGTTTGGCTACCAACTGCACTATGAAAAAATTACAAATGTAAATGCCATGCTTATCAATTGCTAAAAAAAAATACCCATAAACTTCAATCTACCATAAAAAGGAAAAACATGGAAGATGCTATTTTGCATTAGATGGTTTCATAGGAGATGGTGGAGAAATTATGAAGAATCATTAGGAACCAATCGTGATTGTTCCCCCTTTAATAATGCCCTGTATTTGATAAAAATGAAAAGAAGACCAAAATCATCTCTCCTCATCTTCTCCCCTTCCGATCACACTCTCCAATGTCCCCCCTCCATCTGACATTTTAATCTTCTCCGAATGGATCCGAATCCTCCCACCTTCGCACCGAACTATCCAAACTCTCACTGTACATACATCGAACCACCCTCTTCCGCCATGGTTTTCGGTGACAAAGAACTGCTATGGAGAATACTCAGTGGGGAGGCCTTTGTTTGTAAGAAAGCTTTGACGGTGTCCATGGCCTTAACATAACTGCACTAGTGTTGTAGAGTTTGAATGTTTCAATCTTTGAATTAAAGAAACAAAAACAAGAGGAGAAAGAAAGTAATTCAATACTAATTCCCTAAAATAAAGAATCCTAATTGCATACTAATTCCCTAAATTAAGGAATCCTAATTGCATTAATATTGTAAATAAATATGAAAAATGTATTACTTTTATAAATATTTTATGAGTACATTATTGTTGTAATTATTTTAAAAAATGTAATAGAATATGTAATTGATCCTTTTTTTCTTTAGTTAATTATTTTTTAGGAAATTATAAATATGTAACAGGATATGTAAAGAAAAAAAATGTAATAGAATATGTAATTAGTGCAATTAGGATTCCTTAATTTAGGGAATTAATATGCAATTAGGATTCCTTATTTTAGGGGATTAGTATTGAATTACTTTCTCTCTCCTCTTGTTTTTGTTTCTTTAATTCAAAGACTGAAACATTCAAACTCTACAACACTAGTGCAGTTATGTTAAGGCCATGGACACCGTCAAAGCTTTCTTACAAACAAAGGCCTCCCCACTGAGTATTCTCCATAGTAGTTCTTTTGTCACCGAAAACCACGGCTAAAGAGGGTGGTTTCATGTACGATGAAGGAGAGTTTGGATAGTTCTATGCAGAAGGTGGAGGATTCTTGATCCATCCAAAGAAGATTAAAATGTCGATGGAGGGGGGACATTGGAGAGTGTGATCTGAAGGGGAGAAGATGAGGAGAGATGATTTTGGTCTTCTTTTCATTTTTATCAAATACATGGCATTATTAAAGGGGGAGCAATCACGATTGATTCTTAATGATTCTTCATAATTTCTCCACCATCTCCTATGAAACCATCTAATGCAAAAATAAAGATCTTCCATGTTTTTCCTTTTATGGTAGATCAAGTTTATGGGTATTTTTTTAGCAATCGATAAGATGGCATTTACACCGCAATTTTTCCATAAAGGCAAATGGTAGCCAAACATTCATATCAAGGTAACCAATTCAGTATTATTAGGTTACCAATTTATTTTGAACGCGATGCAGTTGGTAGCCAAACTTTCATGCAGTGGGTATCCAAACCTTCATACCTAGGTAACCATTTCAGTTTTATTAAGTTACCAATTTATTTTGAATGAGATGCAGTTGGTAGCCAAACCTTCATGTAGTTGGTTGCCAAATTTTTAGACCAAGGTAAGTAGATTGGTTACCTTGATATAAATATTTAGTTACCTTGGTATAAAAGTTTGGTTACCTTTTTAAGAAGGTTTGGTTATCAACATTACATTACACATCAGTCTCTCATCTTTATCTTTTCTATGCAGTGTTCTTATTTTCTTTTGGACCTGAAATTGGGTCTCACCGGCGAAGGAGATGAGGAAGATGACGTGAAATTAATATCTATGCAATGATAGCAATAGAGACTATTAGAGAGAGAATTTAAGAAGATTTCTTCAAAATATTTGTATATAGAGTTCAGTACATTCAGGAGATATTTTCCCTCGCACAAAAATGTCAAGGATTTCTTATATTTTGATAACTAAGTTCTGAGAGAGCATAATTATCTCAATCATCATAATTTCTCGTGCAAATGAGTGCTGAAGTCGTGTATTTTGCACACTGGATGAGTGAGAGATCCTGTGTTCTGGTTGTATCATGTTGCTACGTCTTGAATAACGCGCACTCACAGTATTATATGCAATGTTCATAAGGGATAAAAGCCTGTAAGCAGCTTTTTTATAAATTTTCTTATGTTCCTTTTACTCCCAATTTTTTTTTGGTTATATGTTGGCGGTTATTGGATGAAGGATTTGAGCATTGGATCTCTGTCTTTTCTTATGTCACTTTGAATATAGTAGACAGTTAATTAAATACTTTTTGAATTTGAATTTGTTTTTGTTGTTAGATCCAAATATTTGAATTTGAATTAGTAATTATGACAGTTAGTTGTCCTTGATTTTAGATTTCTTTATTAATGTGAATTGTACTATTTTTGTAATATGGGTCCTAATTACACTCTTTTTATAATTATTTAGTTGATGTACTTTTCTTGTAATTACTTTCTATTTGTTGTATACTTATGTAAAGGACCCGAAAAAAAATATTGTTGGGCCATAATACTTTTTCGTATTGGGCTAGGCCGAATGGGCTCCTCCCTTTGACCGATATATTTTACCTTTTGGACCGAATAGATTGGGCCGAATTATTTGATTATTCTATTGGGTCATTTCGGTTGGATCCGGTCAGATGGGTCATCTTTAGTATTGGGCTTAGTCATTGGATCGGTCCATTATGCAAATTGTCTCTTATCCTATATTTGACCGGTAATCATGACAAAAGATAACAGTTGACTGTTATCTCTGACACCGTCTGCATGACATTAATGAGAATGTGACTGTAATAGCCGGCGGTGGACAAAGGTGATGGAGTAGTAGGTGAATCACCGGACGTGGGAGAGGGCTGTGTCAAGGATAGTGGGTGGCACGGTAAACCAGGTTTTGGAGTGCATATGGGGCAAGGATCACACAAGGGAAAGGTAAGAAAAAGAACAACAAATCACTTAACCAAACCATTATTCTCTCTCAAGCACTAGACATATTATTTTCCTCCATTGTTAACCTTGTGATCGGCGATACTAACTCTCACGCCGGAGCTATCCCCCGATGGTCAAGCCGTCAAGCTTTTGGTGTTGACTTGTTGAACTGTGTAGGATATGGGACAAGTCTTGGTGATTGGGACGTGAGGAAAGATCTTGGCGTTAACAAATACCTTATCCCTAAAAAAGAATTCATTATTCTTTGGTACTTTAATTTATCAAAAGTCACACAACAAATGTTTATACATTGCTATCAAAGAAGCTCGTAGGTGTTGTACCCGAATTTCTTTTTAAAAAATTAGGAATTTTTTTTGTGAGAAATAATTAATAATTTTTTGTTTGTCGTTGCTAGGACTGATCATTCGGTTATAACCGAATCAAGATAAAGTTATTCTTGTTATAACCTAATAATCTTAAATATTCATATTTTCAATATCCGAACTAATAATCGAATTTTGGTAATAACCGAATTACTGAATTGTAAATTCGGTATTTCGGGTAATAACCGATTCTGGGTTGGGTTACAAACAATTAATTAGATACAGAAGGATATTTCTACACCAAAACTTTAACAAAGAAAGAGCAATTGCTTCTAGGCACAAATGATGACCGAAAATTAGAAGCATGTATGAATACAATCAAGATGTAGGAATACAATCACACCTCCAAGCTCCAGCTTCGTACCCACACGGCCACACCATCTTGATTCTTGCCGTCGTAACCAAATCTAAACCCTCCCCAAATTTTCGATGGCGATTGGTGTCTGGTGATACCTTGAATGTTCTCCTTCAATACCTTTGGGATGAGAGGCGGATAGGCTGAGAAAGTGAGAAGTGAGAGGCGGAGGCCGAAAATTTGGGATTTGGGATGAGACTTGAGAGAGGCGGAGAGGCAGGAGACTAAGAGTGAGATGAGAATTTGGGAAATGAAAATTGAAAAGGGTTAGTGCAGTCTGGCGTCTGCTATTCCTATTTCCAAGAAAGAGAATTATAATGTAGGAAGACTTTGGTGGTGAATAGAATACATATAAATATAAAATAATTATTTTTAATTAATAAATTCGGCTATTCGGGTATCCGAATAGCTTGATTTTAATTGCCGAACCCGAAACCGAATACTGAATAAAAAATCGGATATAACCTAAATTAGAAAAAAACCGAATAACCGAAATAATTCGGTTAAAAAAGTTCGGTTCGGTTCGGTAATTCGATTTTATCCGTTTTTTGCTGAGTCATAGTCGTTGCTAATGCTACAAGACTGCATGGTTGGTTGATTTGTAGCCACAAGCTCTCAGGGCTCACTTCATCTCATCTCTTCAACTCCATATCCAAACTTACTCCCATTGTTGGAATTTGAACTATTGTAAAGTTTAATGAGTTTAAAGTTTAAACAATAGCACAAAGGGAAAAGAGGCAGCCATGGAAGCTCTAAGAGCTCTCTCCCTTTCTTCGTTTCACCTTACCATACCTTCAAAAACACTGCCCAGAACCCAAATTGAACAGGGACCCCTTTTCAGTCTCCCATTAACTCAACGACCCAATTCATATTTCTCACCATTTCATACCAACACACCTAAATTCAAGCTTCATACAGCCGTTTCTCGAGCTGTTTCAACTGAATTGACAGACCCACCTGAGCAAGAACTGGAAATTCAAAACCAAGATGAGAAATTTGACTGGTTTTCTCAATGGTATCCGATCATGCCGGTTTGTGACCTCGATAAGAGTGCCCCACATGGGAAGAAGGTATTGGGTCTTTATATAGTGGTGTGGTGGGACAGAAATGAGAATGCATGGAAGGTGTTTGATGATGCTTGCCCTCATAGATTGGCTCCACTTTCTGAAGGAAGGATTGATCAGTGGGGGAGATTGCAGTGTGTGTACCATGGTTGGTGTTTTGGTGGTGCTGGTGACTGCAAATTCATTCCTCAAGCACCCCGAGACGGTCCTCCGGTATTAACTCTGAAATGACATAAATATATACTCCCATTTTGTTATTTATATAGCTAGATCAACTTGTTGCATATTACTATAATTGTAGTGTTAATTTCATTAGATTAAGGTTAAATAGAAATAAGTTTTTATTTTTTTCAAGTTTATTAGAATTGCTATGCAATGAATTATATTAATTCTCATGGACAACATTAAAAAACTGTCCCTTATGATTGGTGTGATTCAACTCTACCTGGGGTTTTCGCTAAAGTCTTTATATAATATAGCATGTCTTATCTTTTCCATGTTATTTCTCTGATACATAAAACTCAAATTATTAGCATAATGTTTCTTGGGGTACAACAAAGGGGTAAAGGCTCCAAAATAAATTAAATAGTCAGAATAGGGAAGGAGACTGCATTATTAGAGGGTGTCGTAAGAATACGTAGCTCTTGACTTTGATGCAGGGGCAGAGTCATAAGTCAAGCCAAAATAGGATTTTTCATTGGGTATACTTCAAACGGCCGTAAGTTTTGATTTAAGAAGAGTTACGGGGCCCAAAATATATCAAATTTAAGATCTCAAGAGCTCTATAGATTTAATATCTTATGGGCCCTGTAACTCTCATTGGATAAAAAGTTAGTAAGTTATGCCTGTTTGAAGTTTACACGACGAAATCTCCTATTTTACTCGACTTAGTCGACTTTTGACTCTACCCCTGCATAGGACTTGGTATGATGTTGGTCTTAACAGAGTTTGTGCACCTATTATCTTCCTGCCAGGTATGAACAGACTTATGCTGCCATTGCATTTTTTAAAAGCTCGCTTATGTATAGGATTAAAGTATAATGCGAGTCAAGGTGGTCACTTTGAAGATTAAAATACATGAAAATTTGCAAGCCAATCTCAGAAATTACTTGAGTAAGCCTTCCTATTGAGTCTGCCAGAGAATTCCTTTCTGTAGGCAGTTTAGATTTTCAAAAATTATCCTAGATCACTTTACATTCTTGCTCTTGAGGATGACTATCATATAAGAATTTAAAGGCAGACTGTGTTGTGAACTAACCATTTGGATAGGCTTTCTAGAGGATGACGTAAAGCATGATTTAGCTGTAACTTTACCCGTGGAATTATTGATTGTTAACGAAGTTACTTTCTAGATTGGTAATTTAGCATACGGGAATTAGGAGTGCAGCATGTTTTGAATCTTATGATCCAAGTCACTGTATGCTGTTCATATGTTTATGCGAACTATGCAAAAGAAAAACAGAAAAGATGTGAATTAGTTTTGCAGGTTTCTTCATTTTGCGTAGAAAGTAAAAAGTTATGTATAATTGAAGTTCAGCAATTTCCTTCATCAAATGAGGAGTGCAGCATGTTTTTTTAGTATTTTGATCCAAGTAAGATGTTCTTATGTTTATTTTATCTATGCAAAAGAATTCTAAAGAAGATGTTGATCAATTTTATATTTTTCCGCCAGTTTTTGTACTCCAATAGTTAAAAATAATATCATTGAGGTTCAATAATCATTTTACATATTTATTTCTTCTTATTGCCGGTGCTTGTAGCATATTAGACCAATTTATATGTGGGATTTGAATCGACCACTCCAACTAATTATGTAGATAAACACATCCAAGAAAGCATGTGTAGCTGTTTATCCAAGTACTGTGCAGAATGACATTGTTTGGTTTTGGCCAAACACTGATCCTAAATATGTGGATATCCTTCTGAAGAAAAAGCCTCCGTACATTCCAGAACTGGATGACCCATCATATGCTAGGTTAATGGGAAACAGAGATATACAATATGGGTATGCAACGATAATTCTTACCTATTATTTTAGTGTGTTTATGTATAATTTTTTTTGCCAAACTTCGTTGACACTGTTTCCAAGTGGAAATATTTTAGAAGTTCCACTTCAGAGGGGAAAACCTTGTAGGTGTTGTGGACAATCATAAACTGAACTGATAGAGGAACGGTAATCTAGACAGGAAACCAATTCAACATCATTTCCATAAACCACCTCCAAATGTCTATGAAAAACACAGAATTAAATAATTTTACTGTCAGATACTCACTCTAAGGATGAAAAAAAAGGAATCTTTGTAACTGGTGAAGGCCCTCCAGAATGATTCATTATCCTAATAGCGCAAATGCTCTTATACTACATCATAATCATGTTATCAGAAAATAAAATAAAAAATGAGACGTCATGTATTCAATTTTTTGAGGATTTACTCTTCAAATCAAATTCTTCACAAACAAGTTCAAGGACTATATCAACCTTCTTGTTAAGAATACACTTATAGGAATCCATTTTCAAAATAGTCATCCTATATCATAGGCAATTTCAATTTCTATTTAATAGTCCATTATTCACAGTAGAAGTTAGTCGTAGAAAGCAGTAGTGGCGCCTCCATTTGCTACATGACCTTTGGTGTTGCAACTCACAAGGGAGTGACTTGTCCAACATCAAAGTAGGATGAAGAGGACAAAGAAAGAATATGTTGACTGGATCATTGTGGCACACTGTCTTTCTTTGTCCTCAACCCAAATTTTCTGAATCAATTGGTAATTACAAAGATATATGTACATTTACTTTGTGTAATTTTGTGATCAAAATACTATGGGTTCTTCTAGGTAAGATGAAGTGATTTTTTCAGGTACGAGGTTCTGATTGAAAATCTTATGGACCCTGCTCATGTTCCATATGCACATTACGGTATAATGGGACGTCAAACTGGGAAAAACAGATAAGAACTTCAATAACACTATTATTATTTGTTGTTGCATTCCATTTTCTCTTAATTTATAATAGGTTTACCTAACTAACAATATGTTTTCCTCACTGAGAAGGTTGATAGAGAAGGGGGCAGACCTATTGAAATAAGTATAAAGAAACTAGACAAAAATGGTTTTACTGCAAAGCAGGAGACCATAGACTTCAATTTTATTGCTCCTTGTGTGTTTCATGGTTATGCTACTGTCAAGGGGAAACAAGGTAAAGGATCTGCATCAGCAGCTGGAACCACAGAGGTATTTGTCATGGTACATTAATTTGACTAATGTCAGTTAATTTACTGTTATTCTGATCCTTTGATATTTGCACTTCGATTTGTACATACTTTGGTTGGTACAGGAGCTATCATCACAGGCGCCACAAAAAAGGGTCCTGTTAATTTTTATATGTGTTCCAGTTAGTCCGGGTAATAGCAGAATTATATGGTCCTTCCCAAGAAACTTTGGAGTTTGGATTGATAAATTCGTTCCACGATGGATGTTTCATGTGGGTCAAAACTTGATCCTCGATTCAGACTTATATCTTCTTCACATGGAGGTAACTTCTGTCACTTTGAAGACTCAAGAGACAATTTCCTGTTAGGTAGCTTGTTGTATTTATGTTATGTTGCTTATTTTCCTTTGATACTTTTTGTGGAGTGACTAATATAATTAGAATAACCAAACTGACAAATTGGTTATCAGGGAAGACTGGCCACCTAGATGATTAGAACACATGAGGTGTATAGGCTAAAATCCTCAGCACAACCGTAGTAAAGGAAGGTTTACATCTAACAGCTTTAGATCAGCTATATCTGATTTTTTTTTTGGTTACTATTCTGCATTCTTTTCAGCTATTTACATTATTATTGTGATTTGTGATTTGTTGTTAACATAGCTTTGCTTTCTATGCCTTTCTTGTACTTTTGGCTCGTTTAATTTGAGCCAATCCACTCTCAGGAAGCCCCTGCCTTCTTGTACTTCCAGGCCACTAAATTCTTAACAATCTAATACTTCAGCATCGAATGCCAGCAAATAAAAACAACTCTTTTGCATCACTGTTCAATGCACATGAGTGGTTGGTTCATGTAATTTGGATATAATATTTTCCTTTATAAAAAACTTTACGTAAGTTGTTTGGTTGATTCTCAAATAATTTAATCTCGGGGAGAAGCTGTTCCTTAATCTGGCATTGGACCTTGGATTGTGCGATACTTCAGGTAGAATTCTCCAACTCATATTTGTTCCTTTCTTTTTGCTCTTTTTTTTTTTCAACCCCCTGCCAAAAAGAAAACTCACTGTTTAGTTGCTACCAGTCTTTTCAGATACCAAAGTGGGTTACACACATAAGGGAAGGTGTAATCTTATGCATCATCTTTGGAACATACTATAATAGCTTAATCTTTTGGACTAAACTCGCCGCGTAACACCCATCATCTTTTCCTTATTTGTGCCACCTTTAACTCCTTAAAGTGCATCCCTTTATTTCTTTATTGTCATTAGTCTCTCATCCATCCATCATAGGAGAAGACTGAAGTGTTTCACCACAGTTTTCTCCAACAAGAAGTGAAACATAGTTACAGTTTTGGCTGTTTACTTCCTGACTAACTACACAGCCATAAAAAGCATCCATATTCTGTTATGTTTCAATAAATCTGTTGGAGCCTTGTCTAAGTTTTTATTTCCCGACTCTTGTGTTTTCCATATAGGAACGTAAGATTATGGATGTCGGCCCTTCCAACTGGCAGAAAGCTGTTTTTGTGCCAACAAAATCAGATGCTCATGTGGTGGCATTCAGAAGGTGGTTAAACAAGTATTCAGGAGGTCAATTTGATTGGGGAACAAAGTTCAGTGGAGCCCTTCCGCCCACCCCTCCAAAAGAACAGCTGCTGGACAGGTAAGTTTCCTGCAAATTTTTGGTTTTAATCAACCTACAAAATTTTGTGGATAGTGAAATAATTTCTCACTTTATTATAATGATTTATTATTTTTGGCTCAAGGGAATGAGCCAAAATATTGGGAGAGGATAAAGGGCGTCGCAACATTATAATTTTAATTATAATAGTGGAAATCTGAAGTTACTATTACTGATCCTAAGGCTTTACTTTTTTACCGAGCTATAAGAAATGAGATGAATCCTTCAATCACATGTTAGAATTCCTAACCCCATTTGCTGTAAAATGAAGTGTTTATTTCCATTTTTTCTGTATTTATTGAGAGGTTAACGAATAGTTCTGATATACTTCATGACAATTTGAAATTTTCACAAAGTCGAAAACATAACGTATAAACTCCTTTCCTGGTCTTATGTTGTGCCGTGTGCTCTAGTAGGCTACACAATGGGATGTAGCCTGCCTTCTTGCCATATACTCCTCTCCTATTGTGGACCTTTATAAAGGACAAAAGATATTTCATTTGAGCAAGACATCTGATGGTTATGTATGCATTTTCTTCCTACAAGCATTATGATCTTTCAAATCTTAAAAAACTTATTAAGGTTGTCATAATCTTAATTTTCAGATCCCAATTGATAATGCTCTTTCTTTTTCATTGTTTAGTATAAATGCTCTCTTCAAATATTGAAAAGAAAAGGCAATGAAGTTGGTTAGTGTAACACCCAGTTACGCATCGAAAGATAGGAGAAAAATTTGTCTGCATATAACTATATAAGGAAATAAGTTACTACCAATAGTACCTTCAAGTCATGACCTTTTGGGTGAGCCTTTGGTGGGCTAAGATGACTCAAGAAGATACTATTTGGTAAGTGGTTTAAGGTTTATTTGAATGGGTTTGATTCGATTCGGACTTGAGATTTGACCTGAGATTTGTTCCGGACTCAGGATTTGACCCGGTTGTTTCATGAAGTGTTTCTGAAAATTTCTTGGTATATTGTGTGTCAGGTATTGGTCCCATGTAGTGAATTGCCGCAGCTGCAGTGCTGCATATAAAGGCCTCAATGCACTCGAGGTGGCGCTGCAGATTATCTCCATTGCTACAGTTGGGATTGTTGCTGCAACAAAGGAGGGCATGATCTCGGCGATATTGAGGAATACTCTGGTTGCCATGGCAGTACTATGCTTTGCCACATCAAAATTATTGTCTCACTTCATCTACAAGAATTTCCATTTCCATGATTATAACCATGCCTTCCGTTGAGACTCCCTGTTTCCTTGTCCTCCAGAATTTTCAATCGGTGTGTAAATATGATGACTAAAAAATCATTAGAAAATCGCTCGCTATAGTAACCGTTCCATTTCAATGAGTATCCAGTCCGCAGTCCATCTCCTCACCCCGGATCAGACTTTTCACCCCTCGTCCCCGTGGCCCCATGATCATTTTATTGGCTTGACAAATTGGAGTTGGTGGTATTCGAACTCAAGATGTCCGAGTCTAGGTCTCGTACCGGGGTCTCATTTGTATCGTTGCGCCAACTGCTCGAATTTTGATTCTTAAATTTTATATTTACATTTTGGTGATTTTTTTTACATAATTCTTTATATTAAGGTTGAATGAACGTATAAAATATAAAATAATTTAGGAATAATAAAAACAAGGAAATTGTTTTCAAGCATTGTAATATTTATTTATATTTTCATGTAAGATTATTTATTTAAGAGAAGGTTATGTTGGTTGCTGCAAAAAGATGTAGTATTCAGTGGGTGAATCCAACTGTTGTATGCTCTTTTATGGATTCATGTAAGTTTTAATTTTTTGAAATAAAGAAAAATTGTTACTGATTATTATTCAACAAAACATGAGCCTTTTTTCCACCTTCAATTAGATCCTAAGCAAGCCGCTTGACATTTAATTTTTCGCCTATGAGTAGCCTGTAAGCAATGCAATGCAATACCATAAAAAAATTCCTTTAGTCCTTGTAATCAAACATATTATAAAATTCAATTCAATTTTATCTAATTTACTCACCAACAATTAATTACTCTACTTCACAACTTCTTGCAAAAGCTAAATAAATAAATACCAATTAAAAATATAGCAAATACACCATCTCTTCAATTAATATGAGAAATTAAATTACCATAAATATGTGTTTTTGCTTACTAATATGGTATATATATATATACATCGGAAATGATTCATAAGTAAAGTATTTGTTACGGATAAAAAATAGGCAAGTTGTAAGACCCCAACTTTTCTAAATAAAGATGAATTTTTTATAAATATTATTTTGAATATTATGGAGTAAATTTGATATAATGTTATAGTTGTGGGTAATATTTATAAATTTTGCAAAGTAAGCAAGTTGTTATAAAATATTCGTTTGGTGGGGAATATTCTTTTTGTCGGGAATATTCATACGACTAAAGACAATCATTAATTGGACCCCACAACGGAATTATTGTCCTGATTGAGAAAATGACAAAAATACTTTATGAAAATAACTACGAGGTGTTACACTTAAAACTGTTGAACTACCCTAGTAAAAAGTACAATAATACGCGTGGTTGCGTAGTAGCACTACCAGATTGATTATTGATGCTTAAGTGAGAAGTCACTCACCATATACTCAATTATTGCTTTCAAGATAATTCTTTGATTATATCTCTTATATTATTGATTCAATTATTGTCACAAGATCATCCAGTATATATGTTATATTATTAAATCAATAATTGAGACGACAAAGTTTTAAATGATTAATAATTGTTGAAAGATTAAATATGTGTTGATTAAAAATAAAATGATTTGTGGTAATATTTATTCAATCCTCATGTATAAAAAGAGTCTATTATGAGACGTTTGTGGTAAGTTTGGTTATTTTATGGGGGCCCATATGTCATCATCTAAGAGTCTCTTCATCAATAGTAATTACCTTCGTCGATAGTAATTACGTTCAATCGATAAGTAATTACCTTCACAATAGTAATTACCTTCATCAATAGTAATTACCTTTACCAGACGTCAAACCACTTGCCGTTTCATATTACAAGCGTCGAACCAATTGTCGTTTCACATTCAAAGGCCAAACTACTTTTCTTTTCACATCACCACCGCCAAGCCACTCACTTGCATTTTCACATTTCAAGTGCTTTAGCTAGAAATCTTCTATAAATAGAGGCCTAGTGCTTCATTATTTTTCACGAATTCATTCAAGCTATAGAGAGAAAAGTATAGAGAGAATAAGAGAGAAGAAGAAGAGTATTCTTCTTATTACACTACCGCAGATTCAATCTACTAATGTAAGGGTGTTATTCTTTCTTATTCATGAAGAGAACTGTTGTTATTCCATCGCTTATTATTACATTGGAATAACCTCGTATACGCTGCATTATTTACCTATACTTGGTGACATTCTTCTATTATTCATTTGAAACATCCCGTCATAGATGTTTTACACGGACCGGTTCCGCTTTTTATTATTATTATTGCTGAACATCCTCATCGTGTGTTTTACACCCACCGGTTCCGTTCCGTTTATTATTATTCTCACGGAACATCCACAGCGGTTGCAAATTTTGTCGACTGGTTTCGTTATTATTATTCATTGGAATAATCATACATCTGCAAGTACTGCATGCATGGTAATTTCTTTTGTTATTCCATTCTTTATTATACTCAAATTGGTTAAATTTTTGACTTCTATACTCCATGAAATTAGTAGAATATCCTTGATATTTCAAGCGCTTCATCCAAATCTTTTCATGGAAATATTCTTCCGATCATTCTTGAATTTTACTCTACAAAGCAAGATCATGTTGACAATTTGGATATTATTAGTTCTGGATAAATTAATTCTTGAACTTGTTTTATTGAATTCTTATATCATTGTCATCATCCTCATGTTTATATTATGTTGAAAGTCATCTCGTGGCTTGAAGTGCATAGATGGACTTGGTATGATTATGACTGTGGATTATTCTAAGTGTAATCATGGCCGTAATGTTACAAATGATGTGGTAAAAGTTATCATTGGCCCGTAGTGCATTGATGGATGATTGTTGGCATGATCATGACCATTAATGAATACACGAATGTCCTCGGTCAGAGTGCATGGATAATTTATGGTCGTGATATTAAAGAATATTCTTGGTCAGTAGTGCGGGGTGATTCGATGATGTGGATTATTTATTAATCTGAGTCCCAAATGATAAAAGTCATGAAAAACCTTTTAAATCATAAAAGATAGTAGATTTTATTCTCTACTTGACTCTTTTAATGGATTGCTTGTTCAACCGCAGCTTAAACTTGATGTTATATTTTATCGGTTTAACATCGTTGAAGGCTAACGATAATTTATTCTCGCATTATCTTAGTCATAATATTTCTTCTTGGGCTAGTTAAGCTCACCTTTCTTTCACCGCTCTCTCTTGAAATGAGAACATAGCGAGGGACTAGTCGGGAAGCGAAGTGACGGTCCGGATGATAAAGCATTAGTAGTCCTCACTATTCTCGTGAAATAGTGTGTTAATAATTGTAATGAGGACTCCTTTTGAGTTTGTATAATCTCTAGTAGACAATAATTGTATTCAAACTCACAGTTATGTTTTGTCGTATTATACACGACAGTTGTATTAGTAAGTTGTATTTGAATTTTGTACCATGTATCTGACGACCCAAGATGGGTGATGTATACCTAATTTTGGGGGCGTCATACAAATAGTATCATAATCATCCAGGGTAATAATCAAGGGCGGAGATTAAAAACAACTTATACTTGTCGTTTTCTTCATCCAATCGCTTTCTGTTATAGGCCCACACAAGGTTGCGCCGTCGTACGAATATTCCTCGACAGTAAGAATATTTCACGACCAAACGAATATTCTCCGACAACAATGAGTATTTTATAACCACTTGCTTATTTGAAATATTTGCGCATTTTACCCATAACTAACCACATTAATCAAATCAACCCTTACTATTTCAAAATGATAAATAGAGGAAATTAAATTTCAATTATTAATAATTTGGGGTCTTATAGCAAGGAACCCGAATGAGGTCATCACGGGTAAGCTTATCATAAACTCTAACGAAATCTATACTTTATTTGATACCGGTTCTACCCATTCTTTTATTTCTCCTACTTGCGCTCATCGATTAAATTTGACTCCGGAGAAATTAGACTTTGACTTATCTGTGAAACTCCGTTGGGAGAAACCTTCATTACATCCACTATTTATAAGTCTTGTTTGGTTCAAATCGGTACCCTCACATTACCTGTAGATCTTATTTTATTGAAAATACTTGCATTTGACGTGATTCTAGGGATTGATTGGTTAACTACTCATCATGCAAAAATTGATTGTTTCTGTAAGGTTGTTAGCTTTCATATTCCTAATCAACCTATTATGCGAATTCAAGCGACCAAACCATTAAAATCAATCACGGTCATCTCAAGCCATAAAGCTATTCGTTTATTGAAAAACGGATGTCAAGCTTTCTTAGCTCATGTCACGATTTAAACAAAATACGCCGCTTTTGAACGATATTTCTATTGTTAATAAATTTCTTGACGATTCCCCAAGAACTTCCCCGCCTACCCCTAAGCGTGAAATTGAATTTTGTATCGACCTTGAACCCAAAGACAAAACCCATTTCCAAAGCCCCATATCGAATGGCTCCTATTGAACTTCGTGAGTTAAAGACCCAACCGCAGGAATTGTTGTGACATTGGCTTTATTCGTCCTAGTACTTTATATTGATTATCGGAGTTAAATCATGTCACCATCAAAATAGGTATCCATTGCCACGTATTGATGACTGTTTGACCAACCAGTGAGGAGCCAAATTCTTTTCAAAGATTGATCTTCCTTCCTGATATCACCAATTGAAGATTAGAACAGACGACATTCCAAAGACGGCTTTCGTAACTCCCTATGACGGGCATTATGAATTCCTAGTCATGTCCTTTGGATTGACTAATGCTCCTCGCCTTCATGGATATGATGAACCGAGTATTCAAGGAATATTTGGATCACTTTGTGGTCGCCTTTATTAATGACATCCTTATTTATTCCAAAAGTCATGAAGATCATGAGCAACACTTGAGGTCGACACTCCAAAAGCTTCGTGAATACAAGCTTTATGCCAAGTTGAAGAAATGCGAATTCGGATTGAGGAAGTAGTATTCCTTGGGCACGTAGTATCAAGTCATGGAATATCTGCTGACCCAAAGAAAGATTGAAGCAATTCAAAGTCGGAGCAACCTAAATCGATGACCAAGTCACGTAGCTTTCTCGGTTTAGTTTGGTTATTATCGGAGATTCGTGGAAGGATTTTCTCGAATCGCTACTCCATCGACTCAAATTGACTCGAAAAAGATACAAAGTTCGGTTGGAGCGAAGAATGTGAGAAGAGTTTTCAAGAACTCAAGAGGAGACTCATTTCGGCACTGCTCGGCAATACCATCTGGCTTGGAGGGATTTGTCATCTACAGTGATGCTTCGGGCAAAGAGTTGGGATGTGTTCTCATGCAACATGTAAAAGTCATAGCCTATGCCTCAAGATAACTCAAAAAATATGAGAGGAATTATCCTACTCATGATCTAGAGTTGGCAGCTGTTGTCTTTGCACTAAAGATTTGGAGGCATTACTTGTATAGGGAGAAGGTGGAGATCTTTACGGATCATAAAAGCCTCAAATATTTCTTTACTCAAAAGGAACTCAACATGCGACAACGACGTTGGCTTGAACTGTTGAAAGATTATGATCATACCATCCAATATCATCCTGGAAAAGTGAACGTGGTAGGCGCATTGATCGAGGTAAGATCATATGCAAGTCACGAAAAGTGCGATATTATCAACGCAAAGGCCCATTTTGTGTGACTTGCAAAGGATGGAGATAGAGTTAAAGACTCCAGGGACCCACGTGATGATGGCGAATATACGAGTAGAACCGACTTTAATGGATAAAGTTAAAGCTGCTCAAGTTACAGACCTGGAGCTAATGCGTATGAGGAAGAAAGTGCAAGAAGGTGCTATGCCGGAAGCAAGAATCGATGAAGAAGGAATACTTCGTGTCAACTCCAGACTTTGTGTTCCTAACGACCCTGATTTAAAGTATAAAATCATAATGGAGGCGCACAACACACCGTTTGCAATCCATCCTGGGAGTACCAAAATGTATCATGATATTCGTCATACATTTTGGTGGAGCAATATGAAGAGAGAGATATCGTTGTTTATCTCAAGGTGTCTAACTTGTCAACGAGTTAAAGCGGAGCATCAAGTACCAAAAGGTCCATTGCAACCACTTGAAATTTCGTAATGGAAGTGGGAGCACATTACCATGGATTTCAGCACGGCCTTCCTAAGGTTTCTCAAGGCATAGATGCGATTTGGGTCATTGTTGATAGATTGATCAAGTCCGCTCATTTCTTACCGATACGAAACTTATACACTTGAACGTCTTGCTCAGATGTACATAAACGAGATTGTAAGATCGCATGGTATGCCTAAGTATCCATAGTTTCGATCGAGACCCAAGATTCACTTCACGATTTTGGGTTAGTTTGCAAAAAGCTATGGGCACGGACTTACGATTTAGCTTCGGCATATCATCCTCGCACGGACCGGACAATGGAGAGGACTATTCAAACTCTTGAAGATCTATTAAGACTCTGTGTCCTTGATTTCAAGGAAGTTGGGACAAGTTCTTACCATTGGTGGAGTTTTCCTACAACAACAGCTTATCAAGCAAGTATTGGCATGGCTCCATTCAAGCGTTGTATGGAAGAAAATGTCGTTCTCCAAAGATCTTTGGGATGAGGTGGGTGAAGCAACGTTGTTGGGACCGGAGTTGTATACGTATGACTACGGAAAAGATTCAAACGATCCGACAATGTATAAAAACCTCACAAGATCGATAAAAGAGTTATCTTGATCCGAAAGTAATATGCACACAAAGCCAATCATGTTTGATGATAAAGCATATACTTTGTAACAATCTTATTCATTTATTAATAAATAGTATTAATTTATTAAAGGCTTTTAATTATCTACATGATGTCGCTTTTATAATATGTGATAAACCCATAGTTTTAAGCAATGCTTTTAGAATAATGATGATGATCATTCTAATGAGATCTAAATTCTTAGAAAGCTTAAAACTAAAATAGTTCCCAATCATTGATTACTAAATCGGGGATTAGTGAATCCGATAGATTGGTACATACGCTTGCTTGCTTCATCGATGAGGATGATTGATCTCACGATCATTTGTGTGGAGACACTAAAGCAAGTATGTAGGTGCTTATTAGAGAATAAGTTCATCGAACGCGGCTCGCTAAGGAATACCTAATGGAGTTTTATTTGCATCAATAGGAATTCTCAGTAGTGATAGTAGTACAAGTAATCCTTGACTTGAGATCATCATAGATCTTATGTATGATGAGTTATACTTTGACTTATTCCTTAAGACCCTTAGGGTATATCAAAGGGTATGCTTGGGTATAATAAGTTATACATGGAGATAATGTATGATCAATAAAGAATCTACCACTTCTAATAAAAGAAGAGAAATGTCCTATGTGATTCGATAAATGACAACCCAAAGAGTCCTCGGCGAAGGCGTAATGAAATTAGAAAGGAGTTTCTAATTTGCATTATTTGAGTCAGTGCATTTAAGGATCGAAATACATATAATTAAATAAAATAAGACTTGACAAAGAATTCCATGCCTTATATTTAATCGGGACATCAGATGGTGGAAGGATTGAATTGCATTTGCAGAACTATTTACTCAAAGGTTCTTTTATGATTAATGTTGAAATCTATATTATCCGGAAGTCGCCGATCGCTAGGAGGCTTATCCCTATCAGAGAATAAATATTATTTATTTAAATAAATTAATTGTTTAATTTATTTATTTAAATAAGATTAGAATTGTTCTAATTGATTTATTCACAACCTGCTTAATATGGAGAACCTAAAGGGTCACACCATAAAAGGAAGAATAATTATTTAAGAAGTTAATGGCATAATCGTAATAATATAAAGTAAGTATATTTAATTTAATCTATGGTGATAGAATAAATTAAATAGCTTAATATTTATTATTTAATATTTTAGAAATATTAAATATAAATTAATAAGAGGAGTCTTATTAATATTATTACAATTATTATTATTTTAATTTCTAAAAGAGTTTAGGAATTAATTTAATATAAGTACTCTCATTTATTCCTAATAGGATTAGGAGGGAAAATTAGTTAAAGGAGTTTAATTAATTATCCCTAATAAGATTAGGGAGCTTAATTAATTAAAAGAATTTAATTAATTAAATAAAATCCAATTCCTTAATTGTTAAGGTGGGTTGCCCACATTTATAAATAAGAGGAGTCTTATTATGGGTGAAGTGGTGGTTGACTTTTACAACATACGACATAATTCCAATTTGTTGGAGAGTACCCTTTTCTATAGAGATAGAAAATTAGGGTTTGAGCCAAAATACACCATCTTCTTGAATTCTTTATTTTTCCTTGGTGGATCACCTCAGAGGCCAAACACCTTGGGTGGCTAACGTTGATCAAAGGAAGGAACCAAACCCGGTGGATTCAAGTTGAACGCGAAAAGGATTGGAGGTGAACTTGACCGAGGAAAACTCGATCTTCAAGGGTATGATTCTCATTCGTTATCTTTTTCGCTTAATTAATAATTGTGCAAAAGGGTGATCCGGGTATATGGTTTGTAAATTTTTTTAAACTCTAATTTTACACGCTTCCGCACTTTTTATGCAATTTGATTGCGCCCATGAATATTACAAACCCAACAGTGGCATCAGAGCCAAACCTTTATGCAAATTATTAATTATTTTAATTTGATATGTATATTAATGTGTTTAGAACAATTTAATTGGGCATAATTTTATTGTATAAAATTTATTAAAAAAAAAAAATAAATAAAAAAAATAAAAAAAAAATGCCAAAAAGGTTTTCGGAAAATATTTTTTTTTTATGAATCCGTGGGTGATTTTATTATTATATGTACATAAGTCTTCTCCTGGTTGGTATCATATATATATAAATATTATAGCTTTCGGAAGATTCTTCCCATGCCTGGCCACGCGGAAATTTCTATTATATATATATATATATATATATATATATAATTTCGTTGGTGGATGCTAGTATATTACATGTGATTCCTGCAATCATGTATTACATATATATGTTAGTACTCACGGATTTGTTAAAAAGGAAGGAGAATGGTTAATATATTATATATCATACGGATGCTATATATATATATATATATATATATATATATATATATATACTTGATTATAATAAATATATATATATATATATATATATATATATATTAATTTATAAATGGGATTATATTATATATTAATAATATATAATATTCTTAATTATTTTATTATTAAAATAAAAGTTTATTTTAATTTTAAAATAAAAGTTTATTTTAATCTTAAAATAAAAGATTATTTTAATTTTAAAATTAAATTTCATGCTAACTAATTAGAGTTGGAATTGGATTCCATGATAACTAATTAGAGTTGAAATTTGATTCCATATTTCCTTAAATAAAGGAGCTTATTTAAATATGAAATAAGATTTCATATTATTCAAAATAAAGGAGTTTATTTGTGAATAGGAAGAAAATCCATTTTTCCTTAAATAAAGGAGTTTATTTAGATATGAAATAAGATTTCATATTATTCAAAATAAAAGAGTTTATTTGTGAATAGGAAAGAGAATCCATGTTTCCTTAAATAAAGGAGTTTATTTAAATATGAAATAAGATTTCATATTATTCAAAATAAAGGAGTTTATTTGTGAATAGGAAAGAAAAATCCGTGTTTCCTTAAATAAAGGAGTTTATTTAAATATGAAATAAGATTTCATATTATTCAAAATAAAGGAGTTTATTTGTGAATAGGAAAGATAATCCGTGTTTCCTTTAATAATTTTTTTTTATATATATATATGGAATTGATTCCATAATTAATTAAAATAAAGGAGTTTATTTTGATTAAAATTTTGATTAAAATAAAATAGTTTATTTTATTCAAAATTAGATAAATTAAAATAAAATAGTTTTATTTTGATTTAAATTTGGATTAAAATAAAGGAGTTTATTTTGATTCAAAAATAGATTTTATACTAACTAAAGTTGCCCATTAAATGATATCAATATATATATATATTAAATGTTTATTATTCATAAGATGAATGTTATTTATCGATGCATATGGTGATGTGTATGATAATAAATGGGATTGATTATGGACTATCACCAACTGATTGAATTTTATTTTAGTTGGATGCACGAATGTATGGGTTTTATTAAATGGGGTCACAGACTGCCTTCTCTAATTTTTCTTAATGTAAATTCTATCTCTCTCCTATGCATTTCCCTCGATCACGATCAAAGTTTCTATTTATTTTAAATAGTTTTGTAATAGGAATAGTTAGAATAAATTTTGAAGAATTAGATATCAAAGATCAAGGAGCGCAATGAAGACCCGCTTGTAATGGAGCCCTAGTTTAAATGTAATAGTTATATTTAAATATTATTTCTCAGACCCTGGGGGAGTTTGACCTTTTAGTTCACTTGGTGGCTCTAGTGAACCAAACTAGAATAAAAGTCCATAATCAATCCGTGTAGAATATAGTATTCTATATGTGCATGCTTATATTATATATATATATATATATATATATATTATATATTATGCAAACATGCTTCGCATGTTTATTAATACGACGCGATTTTATATATATATATGTACGCACGCGCTTAAACAAGATGAGACAAATTAATAACAAACCCTCAATTTTTATATTAAGTCCTAAGCGCTCAAAGATATTTGGAATATCGAACGTCGCCTTTCTAGCATGATAAAATTAATAGAGTATTAAATATTTAATATGAGTTTGTTGTGTCACCACAAGGCAAGTATTAAGTATTTAAGATGTTAATTTATCACATTTGATGCTTATAAAGAAAATTGAACAATATTGTTTTGTTGTGTCACCACAAGGATGATATTTTTCTTTTTGAATATACGGAGTGCTAGGTTGACTTAACTTGGATAATTTTGATTCTGATGTGCCACCACTTGATCAAAATAATCTAAGAGGCAAAAGAAAAGGAGTCAGATAGTTGATATAATTGACAAAAGTTGTCTACCTATTTATTTATATATAGTTTGTTGTGTCACCACAAGGCTATATACATTTGAAATGGGATCCTTATTCTCACTAACAAATCTTTAATTAGATTTTGCCGAACTATATAAGTGAGGGTAATATAGTTTGAAGAAAATAGTGGGAGATACCAATTTAAAACAAGACCTAAATTTATTTTGGTAATTAATAAAAGAATGTATGTTAAAATGTTGTTAATTACAAATTCATTTACAGAATTTTACAATGTCTAAAATTACTATCACTGCGAAGCATATTAGATGCTAAATTAATCAAACCGAATTAAACGGATTGGTTAAGGAAATTGAGAATAGTTCTCATAGATTTAAAAGCTATCTTATGTCCTTAATACGCCTATCCTCGCAATGGTTGCGCATAATGCCTCTGAGGAAGAAATTGCTACTTTTAGAAAGTGGCAAGATGATGCACACTGGCTCAATGCATCATGCTCGATCCACGAGTAACGAGCTTCAACACAAGATGAAACTATGGATGCTCCTACTATATTCCCGCACATCAAGTAGTTGATGGTGAGGAAAGTAGGACCGATAGATATCGACATCTAAGGAGCTCTTCCGATCTAGAATGGCCAATGGCACTATAAGATGCATAAAAGTTCTTAACATAATCAATTTGATTGATCAATTAGACAACGAAGTTTTGTCATGGATGGAGAGTTGAGCCAAGATTTGATCTTGCACTCACTCCCTACTCCTTTCACAATTGTTGTGAATTTTTCATATGAAACAAGCTAGATATCGCCTCGTTGATTTGCTTAACATGTTAAAAAATGTTGAGAGTCACTTTCCAACCAAGAAAAGACCATGTCTTATCGGTAGGGGCCAAAGAATCTTCCGAAAAGAAGAACGATTCTAAGAAGGTAAATAGAAGGCAAAAACAAAGGATAATAAGAACAAAACCGATATGGATAGCAAAGGAGTTTGCTTCCACCGCAATAAGCCCGACACCGGAAAGAAATGCGAGAAGCATCTTGCAGAGGCTAACCAAAGAAGCTTAGTGAAGTTTCTACATAATACGCTTTTGTTCATGATTGAAATAAATTTTTCTTTAAGTCAAGGTTCTACTTGGGTATTGATACCGACTTTGGTTATCATAAATATAGATTTATGAAGGACCAAGGTAAGTAGAAAGCTAAACAAATATAAGTAATCCTATGTGGGAAAATGTAGCAAAGGTTGCCATATTAGCCATAGAAACTTATAGTTTAGCAATGCCTACGGCAAATCTATTAAGTCAATAAGTTGTTATTGTATTCCAGCTTCTTGTTAAAAATATTATTTCCATTTTATTGTTGGACAATGAAATCTTTGGTATTATTATTAAGAACAATTGTTGTTCTATTTATAATAATAATGTTTCAGATAGAATCGAAAGATTACTTAATGGATTTTGTATACTGACTTACGTGAAAAATTATTTTGTAAATCAACAAACTAGTATAGAAAAAAAAGAGATGATCATTCAAAGAGTTGAATGTATGTATTTGTTGAAATACAAGTGTGAATTATTTGAAAGGTTCAAAGAATTCGTATGAAACAAATTGGCAAAGTATTAAGATTCTTTGATTAGATCAAGGAATAAATACTTGTGAAATAAGTTTCTAGATCATCTTAAATGGTTTTCTCATAATGGACGCCTCCTGATACGCAATAATTGATTGATGTATTTGAATGGAAAAATCGTACTTTGTTGGACTTGGTGCGGTCCATAATGATTTTACCGACATTCCAAAGATCCTTCAGGGTCATGTCCTAGAAATGGTCAGACATCTCACGAAAAATGGTAACCTCAAAATCCTACCCCAAGACTCCATAAAAGTTATGGATGGGAGGATTCCTAATCTTAAGTATGTTAAGATAAGGGGTTGTCCAACTTATGTGAAAAGGTTTCAAAGGATAAGCTTGGGACAAAATTTGACAAGTACAGATTTGTGGGACATCCTAAAGTAAGTTTAGGTATATGTTCTATAATCCTACTTAGCAAAAGGTGTTTGTTATGAAACACGCTACCTTCTAAGATAAAGGTGTTTATCATTGAAGGGCTAGTGGAGGATATATAGATCTTGAAGAGTTCAAGAACCACAAAAACTATAAGTCAAATAAAAGGAACTCAGAGATGTAATTCCATTGTACCACAACCAATCAGAAATCGAATAGTACCGAAGATACCTAGAGAGTATGGATTCATCATAGATGATGATGATGAGGTACACATCATAGAAGATGATGATCCAGAGTTACATTTGATAAGGTAAGACTTCTAGTGTGTACAAAAGGGACAGTGGGAGCGCCGTGACATTCTTAATATTATATGTTGATATACTACGGATAAGGAATGACATACTAATGCTACAATCAGTAATGATAAAGTTGTCTAAACATTCCTCCATGAATGATTCGGAAGAGTATCTTAATTGGGGATATAAATCTATATAGATAGATTTAAGAGGATACTCGACTTAACCCAAGGAACGTATATTCATTTGATGCTAAAGTCGTTTAGCATGGCAAACTCTAAGAGATGTCTCATGTCGATGAGCTATGGAGTGTATCTCTCTTAATAGTCCCCACAGCACTCTCGAAAAGAGAGGTCGCATGAGTGACAATCATGTATGCAATGAAATGTACGAGACCGATGTCGATCACCATATTATGGAGAAGTTCACTATGAGTCGCTGAAAAACATCTTAAAGTGCTTAACCCACTAAGGATGTGATCATATTCATGGTGGGTCTAAATTAAAACTAGAGGGCTTAATGCACTCAAGTTTTTCGACATGCACCAAGATGACGTAAAAAATCCACTTTAAGGTAAAACGTTATCTTGAACAAAGGTGCAAAGAATCGAAAGGTTCCAAACAAAGAAAGAGTTGTTTGGTTTAGTGATAAAGACAAAGTATATAGCTATAAATGAAGCTACAAGTTGATTGTTTGGATTAAAAGTTCATTACGTAACTCAGAATAGTTCCTAAGTCTCATCTTGGATCTAAACATGTGTCAGGGCACTTTCATTTGATTATAAGAATCATTGAAAGATGGGAAATCACTATAGAGATGGTGGACTCTCAAGAAACAACATTACATATCCATTAACTAAAGCTTATCCAACAAAGCAGGATAATCGCCACTTAGAGAAGAAGAGTATAAGATACAACGATGGCGATCGGGTTTAGTGCAAGTGGGAGATTGAAAGTAATATGCACACAAGCCAATCACGTTTGATGATAAAGCATATACTTTGTAACAATCTTATTCATTTATTAATAAAAGTATTAATTTATTAAAGGCTTTTAATTATCTACATGATGTCGTTTTTATAATATGTGATAAACCCATAGTTTTAAGCAATGCTTTTAGAATAATGATGATGATCATTCTAATGAGATCTAAATTCTTAGAAAGCTTAAAACTAAAATAGTTCCCAATCATTGATTACTAAATTGGGGATTAGTGAATCCGGATAGATCGGTACATACGCTGTTAACTTTTCATCGATGAGGATGATTGATCTCACGATCATTTGTGTGGAGACACTAAAGCAAGTATGTAGGTGCTTATTAGAGAATAAGTTCATCGAACGTGGCTCGCTAAGGAATACCTAATGGAGTTTTATTTGCTGTCAATAGGAATTCTCAGTAGTGATAGTAGTACAAGTAATCCTTGACTTGAGATCATCATAGTATCTTATGTATGATGAGTTATACTTTGACTTATTCCTTAAGACCCTTAGGGTATATCAAAGGGTATGCTTGGGTATAATAAGTTATACATGGAGATAATGTATGATCAATAAAGAATCTACCACTTCTAATAAAAGAAGAGAAATGTCCTATGTGATTCGATAAATGACAACCCAAGAGTCCTCGGTTAAAGCGTAATGAAATTAGAAAGGAGTTTCTAATTTGCATTATTTGAGTTGTGCATTTAAGGATCGAAATACATATAATTAAATAAAATAAGACTTGACAAAGAATTCCATGCCTTATATTTAATCGGGACATCAGATGGTGGAAGGATTGAATTGCATTTTAACTATTTACTCAAAGGTTCTTTTATGATTAATGTTGAAATCTATATTATCCGGAAAGTCGTTGATCGCTAGGAGGCTTATCCCTATTGTAGAATAAATATTATTTATTTAAATAAATTAATTGTTTAATTTATTTATTTAAATAAGATTAGAATTGTTCTAATTGATTTATTCACAACCTAGCTTAATATGGAGAACCTAAAGGGTCACACCATAAAAGGAAGAATAATTATTTAAGAAGTTAATGACATAATCGTAATAATATAAAATAGTATATTTAATTTAATCTATGGTGATAGAATAAATTAAATAGCTTAATATTTATTATTTAATATTTTAGAAATATTAAATATAAATTAATAAGAGGAGTCTTATTAATATTATTACAATTATTATTATTTTAATTTCTAAAAGAGTTTAGGAATTAATTTAATATAAGTACTCTCATTTATTCCTAATAGGATTAGGAGGGAAAATTAGTTAAAGGAGTTTAATTAATTATCCCTAATAAGATTAGGGAGCTTAATTAATTAAAAGAATTTAATTAATTAAATAAAACCCAATTCCTTAATTGTTAAGGTGGGTTGCCCACATCTATAAATAAGAGGAGTCTTATTATGGGTGAAGTGGTGGTTGACTTTTACAACATCATACATAATTCCAATTTGTTGAGAGTACCCTTTTATATAGAGATAGAAAATTAGGGTTTGAGCCAAAATACACCATCTTCTCAATTCTTTATTTTTCCTCGGTGGATCACCTCTGAGGCCAAACACTTGGGTGGCTAACGTTGATCAAAGGAAGGAACCAAACCCTATGGATTCAAGTTGAACGCGAAAAGGATTGGAGGTGAACTTGTACTGAGGAAGCTCGATCTTCAAGGGTATGATTCTCATTCGTTATCTTTTTCGCTTAATTAATAATTGTGCATAAAGGGTGATCCGGTATATGGTTTGTAAATTTTTTAAACTCGATTTTACACGCTTAGCACTTTTTATGCAATTTGATTGCGCCATGAATATTATAAACCCAACACGATCTTCATCGAAAGGACGTGGAATTCGATATAGGAGATCATGTGTTGTTGCAATGTTGCTCCATGGAAAGGAGTTACGAGATTTGGAAAGAGAGGAAAACTCAATCCTCGATTCATCTACCCATTTTAATCCTCGATCGAGTAGGAACGTGGCCTATAGACTCGCTTTATCTGTAAGTATGTCTCGTGTTCATAACATTTTTCACATATCCATGTTACGTAAATATATGAAAGACCCGAACCACATTATTGAGTTAGAACCGGACGAAATAGCGGAAGATTTGACGTATGAAGAGGTTCATGTTCAAATCTTGGATAAGAAGGAACATATTCTACGCTCCAAGGTTATACCTCAAGTCAAAGTTTTGTGGAGAAACCACGATGTTGAGGAAATGACTTGGGAGTTAAAATCTGAAATGAAATCAAGGTATCCTTACCTCTTCGACATACCAGGTACGTATCCTAATTTCGAGGGCGAAATTTCATAAGAAGGGGAGGTTGTAAGACCCCAACTTTTATAAAGAAAGATGAATTTTCTATAAATATTATTTTTTGAACATTATGGAGTAAATTTGATATAATGTTATGATTGTGGGTAATATTTATAAATTTTGTAAAGTAAGCAAGTTGTTATAAAATATTCGCTTTGGTGGGAAATATTCTATTTGTTTGGGGATATTCGCGATTTACGACAAGACAATCATTAGTGGACTCCATTAACGGAATTATTATTTGATTGAGAAAACGACAAAAATACTTTTATGAAAATAACTATGAGGTGTTATCGTTAAAACCGCTTGAACTACCCTTAGTAGTAAAAGTACAAGAATACGCTGGGTCGCATAAGAAGTAGCACTCAGATTGATTATCGATGCTTACGTGAGAAGTCACTCACCTATACTCAATTATTGCTACAAATAATTGCTTGATTATATTTCTTATATTATTGATTCAATTATTGTCACAATATCATCTCAGATAATATGTTATATTATTAAATCAATAATTGAGACGACAAGTTATAAATGTTTAATAATTGTTGAAAGATTAAATATGTGTTGATTAAAAATAAAATGATTTGTGGTAATATTTATTCAATCCTTGATGTATATAAAGAGTCTATTATGAGACGTTTGTGGTAAGTTTGGTTATTTTATGGGGGAGCCCATATGTCATCATCTAAGAGTCTCTTCGTCAATAGTAATTACGTTCGTCAATAGTAATTACCTTCGTCAATAGTAATTACCTTCATCAATAGTAATTACCTTTACCAGACGTCAAACCACTTGCCGTTCCGTATTACAGGCGTCGAACCAATTGTCGTTTCAAATTACAAGCGTCAAACCACTTTTCTTTTCACATCACCTGTCGTCAAGCCACTTGTATTTTCACATTTCAAGTGCTAAGCTAAAAATCTTCTATAAATAGAGGCCTAGTGCTTCATTATTTTTCACGAATTCATTCATGCTATAGAGAGAGAAAGTATAGAGAGAATAAGAGAGAAAGAAGAAGAGTATTCTGTTACTACACTATCGCAAAGATTCAATCTACTAATGTAAGGGGTGTTATTCTTTCTTATTCATGAAGAGAACTGCGTTGTTATTCCATTGCTTATTATTCTATTGAATAACTCAGTGATACGCTGGGATTTACCCTATACTTGGTGACATTCTTCTTCATTATTATTCGCTGGAACATCATGTTCACATGTGTTTTACAATCAACCTCGGTTCTCGCCTTTATTATTATTCTGTTGGAACATCCTGTCTGTTTGTTTTACACCGGACTTGGTTCCGTCTTTATTATTTTGTTGGAACATCCTGTCGGTGCAAATTTTGCCTGACCTGGTTTCGTTATTATTATTTTGTTGGAATAACCTGTCTATGCGAAGTACTGCATGCATGGTGATTTCTTTTGTTATTCCATTCTTTATTATACTCAGTTGGTTAAAGTTTTGACTTCTATACTCCATGAAATTAGTAGAATATCCTTGATATTTGCACTTCATCCAGTATCTTTTCATGGAAATATTCTTTTGATCATTCTTGAATTTTACTCTACAAAGCAGTATCATGTTGACAATTTGCACATTATTAGTTCCCGGATAAATTAATTCTTGAACTTGTTTTATTGAATTCTTATATCATTGTCATCATCCTCATGTTTATATTATGTTGAAAGTCATCTCGTGGCTCAGTAGTGCATAGATGGACTTGGTATGATTATAACCAGAGATTATTCTTGTAATCATGACCGTAATGTTACAAATGATGTGGTAAAAGTTATCATTGGCCCGTAGTGCATCGATGGACAAATTGTTGGCATGATCATGACCATTAATGAATACACGAATGTCCTCGGGTCAGAAGTGCATGGATAATTTGTGGTCGTGATATTAAAGAATATCCTCGTCAGAAGTAAGCGAGGGTGATTCGACGATGTGGATTATTTATTAAGTCGAGTCCCAGCGATAAAAGTCATGAAAAACTTTTTAAATCATAAAAGATAGTAGATTTTATTCTCTACTTGACTTTTTAATGGATTGCTTGTTCATACCGCAGCTTAAACTTGATGTTGTTATATTTTATCGCTTTAACATCGTTGAAGGCAAACGATAATTTATTCTCGCATTATCTTAGTCATAATATTTCTTCTCGGGCTAGTTGAGCTCATCCTTTCTTTCAATGTTCTCTTCGTAAAATGAGAACATAGCAGGGACTAGTCGGGGAACCAAGTGACGGTCCGCAGAGGATAAGATTAGTAGTCCTCACTATTTTGTGAAATAGTGTGTTAATAATTGTAATGACGACTCCTTTTGAGTTTGTATAATCTCTAGTAGACAATAATTGTATTCAAACTCACAGTTATGTTTTGTCGTATTGTACACGTCAGTTGTATTAGTAAGTTGTATTTGAATTTTGTACCATGTATCTGACGACCCAAGATGGGTGATGTATACCTAATTTTGGGGGCATCATAGTTGGTATCAAAGCTTAGGGATATGATCCCTGGCTAAGATGTGAGAATAGTACTAGGAGGGGAGAGACGGGGAATTCCTTCGCTAGTATGACCTACCTAAGTTTATGTGGTATTTAATTGGTCGGTCAGAATTTAGGGATAATATGTTACATGTCAATTAACCTTTGTTTTGTGACAGTATCTGAAAATGACATCCGAGAATGTTGAGAATAACAATGGAGCACAGTCCGTTGATTCACCACATATCAATAATCAGGATAATGTGCATCAGGAAGGCGACAATCCTCATGCAAACAACAACACTGACCAAATGATGAATGATCAAATGTTCAGGGGCTTTATGCAATTAATGCAACAAAGAAAGCGAGAGCTCCCTCGCCCAAAATGCAGTGGAAACACTGAAACTCTCGCCACACCGCTAAATGCTTCAAGGAGTTGGGACCACCGGAGTTTAAGGGAGAGCCAAACCACTTATGGTGGAAGCATGGATAAAGCGTATCACCAAGATATTTGATGTCTTGGGATGCTCCGAGGAACAAAAGGTTCCCTTTGCGCTTTTATGTTGCACGCGAGAGGCAGACATCGGGTGGGAATCGGTAAACGTACTCAACTCGCCAGATCAAGATGTCTTGGGAGAAGTTCCAAGAGTCGCTCAACGACAAATATTTTCCCGAAAGTATTCGCCACACGAAGGAGGTGGAGTTTATCAAGTTGGAATAAAATAATACGACCATGTCGCAATACGAGGCTAAATTTGCGGAGTTATCCTTTTATATCCCACTTGGTGGATAATGAAGAGAGAATGACACGGATGTTTTTAAGAGGTTTGAAGTCGGAGATACGCCAACATCTTATTTCTCATAAACCGTGTTTATATTCGATGATGTTGTAAATAGGGCTCGCTTAGTGGAGCGCAGCGATAACGAGTCAACGCAACTAAAAGAGAGCGGTAGGTAAAATGATAATACCAATGAGAGCGATCCATCGAAGCTATGATAACAAGCGTGGAGGAATCAACATGCCGTAAATAGTAACCACTTCTGCTAATCGTACAAAAACAATAAGAATGGACATTTCAAGAAGAGGAGATTCAACAATGATGGAAAGACGTCAAGACCATCACCGTCGTTAAGGAAGGAGAACGACCACCTATCATATGTTTCAAATGCGAGGGGAGGGCACATCGGGCTCAAACTCACGCGATGCCGTCCAAAGCATGTTATAATTATGGAAGAGAAGGTCACTTAGCCCGATTTTGTCGCTCACCAAAGATAAATTCAAATAGGATGGAGGAACCAAAGGCCATCCTGCAAAAGTCAGAAAAAGTCAAAGCCGTAGTCTGCAAGGAGAGAGTTTGTTGTGACGCCTCAAAATAGGTATACATCACCCATTCTCGAGTCGCCAAATACATGGTACGTATGTAAATAACTACAACTTTATTAATACAACATAAAAACTGTGAGTTTAAATACAAATATTGTCATCTAGACAATATCCACACTCAAATAAGTCCTCATTACAATTATTGATACACTATTTTACAAAATAGTACAAAATAGTGAGGACTACTAAAACAACTGTCTTGAACCATTACTCCACACCCCGACTAGTTCCTATATTCTCGCCTCTCGAGAAAAAATGGAACAAAAGGAAAAGGGTGAGCTCAACTAACCCAAGAAAGAACATTATGACTAAGATAATATAGAACAAATTATCGTTAGTCCTCAACAGGAAAAATCTAATAGAATACAATAGATAACCGCTTTTAAATCAATCTTCGCAATGAAATAATAATTCATTAGAAGAGTTAAGTAGAGAATGCAAACTACTATCTTCTATATATGAATTTAAAAGTTCATCGTCGATATTTTATCCCCTCGTAACATCAATCAATATATATCTGAATCAAATATTCATCTTTGCACTATAGGCCAAAGATATTCATCACCGGTCATGTTCATCTAAACACTGCTCATCTTTTCGCCCAAAGATATTAATCAATCGGTCATGTTCATCTCAACACTGCTCATCTTTGCACTACGGGCCAAAGATATTCATCAAGAAATCATTCATCTTTTGCACTACGGGCCAAAGATATTCATTATATCATCATTTAGGACCGAGGATGATGAAAATATTTTAAAGAAAACGAATCCAAAGAAACAAAAGAACAAGTATTAAAGATTCGTACTTTTAAATAATCCAAGTTCAAAAATACTTCATAAATAACCGTGATTGGAGTAAAATTCAAGAATGAAGATCAAAACATAGATCCAATCAAAGATAGGAATCATAACAGCATAATCTTGGACACAAAAGAAAATTTAATTTTTGACAATCTTGGACACAAAAGAAAATTTAATTTTATGTGAATAAGTGTCAGATTCGTGAATAAAGGCCGATATCGTGAATAAGAATCTCACACCAAAAGATAGAAATTTCACACAAAAACATCATCACGCTTCGTGAATAAGATTTCGTGAATAATAGTAACTCATGAATAATAACTCGTGAATAAGAACTCATGAATAAGAACCCCGACATGAAAAAGTTCCAAATTTGATAAAAATTTCCAACCAATATTTCAAGATAATGATATTGAAGAAATAATATCATTTTCGAATAAAATAACATCCCTTACCTCGTAAAGAATAAGACTTATGATCGAATACTTGATATAGTCTGAAAGAACTTTCACCGTATAGCAATACTCAAAGTACTAAAATACTCACAAATACGCTCGATATTATAGAGAGAGAAAGAGAGAGAAAACTTCAGTTTCTGGTGTGATTTTCAATTCTAACATAAGCACCCTATTTATAGGAAATTGCTTAGAACATCAAAGCAAAAAATTTAATAAAATATTAATATATATATTAAATTTTCCTACGCACACACCAGCTCACAACATCAGCCATCCACCCACAATAAATAAGAAAAATGTTTTTCTCAATAATTTTATTTAAAACTCCAAATAATAATAATTAATTAATTCAGAACTTCAATAATTCATAATAAATAGCCCTTTTCTCAGAAAATTCGAATCTCGCGAATTTTTATAGGAAATTCAATTCTCTACAACTTTGCAGAAGAAAGTTTTTCCAAATTGCAAACAGAAATTGACCGAAATTCACATACGGACGATTTTACAAGCTATAATCAAATTTCAGTCAAGAAATGGGGTCCACCGACACACAAAACATGTGTTAATCATTTAATGCAACAAAAATACTCTTCCTCCTCATATACTCTTATATCACACATTCATTGTAAAAATATCATCATTATTCTATTATAATAATATAACAAAATATTATTTTATCAGAAAAGATAAAATATCAATTTTTAACAATTGTTACTTTAAAAATGTTCTCCATCTATATCCACATAAAATCAATATTTTCCTCATCATATAAATCAATAATTAATTATTCACAAATAATATTACAGAATCACATTACTGACAACCAGGCCGTTCCCAGGAAAGAGGGGGCTTTCCAATAAAGATTTCTCCTTACTGACGCGCAATTAGGTGACCAAACCTCTCCTTAGACAGAACTTTCTAGACATTGCCAATAATGTTTTCTAATAATATTATTCAGATAATATGAATTATTGCTCCGATAATGAAAAATACTATGTAGTGATAATTTTTAAAACAACAGTAATATAAAATATCAACGCAAAGAATTATTGAATAAAATATTGAACAATAAGAACTACCGTAATAATTATTGAGTAGTGCCTTTTCACGTAAGAATCAATAATTGGTGCAATACCGCGGTGCTATCTTGGCAACAACGCCAGACATCGTGTTTTAACCACCGGGTATTCCAACAAGATAAATCAGAATAACTACGCCTTTATTTATAAACAACTTATACTTGTCATTTTCTTCATCCAATCGCTTTCACATGGGGCCCACACACAGGTCAATACCGTCAGCATTTAATATTCCTCGACAAAGAAGAATATTCCACGACCAAACGAATATTCTCCCGACAACAATGAGTATTTTATAACCACTTCTTGCTTATTTGAAATATTTATGATTTTACCCATAACTAACCACATTAATCAAATCAACCCTTACTATTTCAAAATGATAAATAGAGAAATTAAATTTCAATTATTAATAATTTGGGGTCTTACAACCTCCCTCCTTATGAAATTTCGTCCTCGAAATTGACGTGACGTACACTGTGTTTCAAAAGATGAGGATACATCGCTTTTATTTCCGTTTCCAACTCCCAGGTCATTTCCTCAATAGCATGGTTTCTCCACAAAACTTTAACTTGTGGTATGATCTTCGTACGTAGGACATGCTCCTTCATATTTAAAATCTTGACAGGTACCTCTTCATACGTTAAGTCTTCGGCTATCTCGTCCGGTTCTAACTCAATAACATGGTTTGAGTCGTCCACATATTTACGTAACATCGATACGTGAAAAACGTTATGAACACGCGTCATACTTGGCGGTAAAAGCAGTCTATAGGCCACGCCCCTATTCGATCTAGGATTTGAAATGGACTAATAAATCGAAGGTTTGAGCTTTCCTCACCTCGCCAATTCTCGCTTTTGGAATAACAACTTCCCACACCTCCTTCTTCATATTCATCACTTCTGTGTAGTAGCTTGAACGCTTTTTAACTTTATCGATTAAAGTCGGTTCTACTTGTATATCATCACATGAGTCCCTAGAGTCTTTAACTCTATATCTATCATTTGTAAGTTATATGAAATGGGTCTTTGACAATATCGCATTCGTATCAGATACCGATCTTTTACTCAACACGCCGCCACCACGCTCGCTTTTCCGGGATGGTATGGTCAGAACATGTGCCGAAATGAGTCTCCTATTGAGTTCTTCGAAGCTCTTCCCACATTCATTACTCCATTCGAATTTTGTATCTCTACGAGTCACCATTAATGGAGTAGCGATTTGAGAAAATCTTTCCACAAAATCTTCGATAATAACCACTAAGCATGTAAAGCTACGATTTCGATTCTCGACTTAGGTTGCTCTCAACTGTGACTCATATCCCAGTCTTGGATAGCACGTCACAATGACACCTATCAGTTTACTACCGCACAAATATGGTGTCCCCTACGGAGAGTCTGGCTTCGGTGTATTCCACAAAGGAAGTCACCAGATAAAGGCTCGGGTAAAAACTTCTACAGTTGAATTTTTAACTCCTGAAGTTCAATAGGAGCCATGAGATTTCAGATATGGGTTTTGTACCGGGTTCAAAGTTGATACAAAATTCAATATCACACTTTGGGAGTAAGCCAAGAAATTCTTCAGGAAATACATCAGGAAATTTACTAACAATAGAAATATCATTCAAATCTGACGTATTTTTGTTTAAGTCCATAACATGGGCTAAGAAAACTTGACATCCGTTTTTCAATAAATGAATGACTTTATGGCTTGATATGAAATTGTTTGACTTCAATGGTTTGGTTGCTTGAATTCGAATAACAGGCTGCTTAGGAATATGAAAACTACCAACCTTACGAAAGCAATCAATTTTGGCATGATGAATAGTTAATCAATCAATCCCCAAAATCACATCAAAAGCAAGTATCTTTAAAGAAATAAGGTCAACAGGTAATGTGATGGTGCCAACTTGGATCAAACAAGATTTATAAACAGTGGATGTGATGAAAGTTTCTCTTAACGGAGTTTCCACAGATAGGTCAAAGTCTAATTTCTCCGGAGTCAAGTTTAAACGTTGAGCACAAACAGGAGAGATAAATGAATGGGTAGAACCGGTATCTAATAAGGTATAAACTTCGTAAGAATTTATAATTAACTAACCCGTGCTAACTTCGTTCGGGTTCCTCGATTTCGACCAATCCACGAAAAAACGCTCTTCCAGAACCGCTGACTTTGACTTGTCGGGATGACCTTTGAGTCACCATCCCACTGGGACTGGGTTTCGCTCACTGCATAATCTCGAAAGCGATATGACCTTCTTTTCAACAATTATAACATACCTTGGAAGGTTGTGAACAGTTTGGACTTATGTGTCCCTCTTCTCCGCATCGGTAGCATCTAACTGGAGGTCTTTCTCCTCCTCTAAAATTCGTTGCTGGTGTTGGTGCCGACGTCTTCCCGTTATTGTTAAATCTTCTCTTTTTGAAATTTCCACTTGAATTATTTCTTCTATTATCTTGGCATTACCACCGAAGTGGTTACCATTTCTGGCATGATAATTTCCTCCACGATTGTTATCATTGTTCCGATGACCTTTACCATCGGTACGATTATCATCGAGTTGTTGGTCATTATTCTTCAACAGTCGACTCATTATCGCTACTCCAATAACTGAGCCCTATTCACAACATCTGAATATAAACAAAGTTTGTGAGAAATGAGGTATTGACGTATTTTGGTTTTCAAACCTTGCAGAAACATTCGCGTCATTCTCTCCTCATTATCAACCAAATGGGATGCAAATCCGGACAACTCGGCAAACTTAGCTTCGTACTGCGACACGTTCATATTATTTTGCTCCAGCTTGATGAACTCTACCTTCTTCACGTGACGAATACTTTCGGGAAAGTACTTGTCGTTGAAAAATTCTTGGAACTTCTCCCAAGACATCTTCGGTCAGGTAGAAAAGTACGCTTTTACTGATTCCCACCAATAATCACCTCTCCTCGTAATATGAAGGTGGCAAATGAACCTTTTGCTCCTCCGAGCATCCCAAGACATCAAATATTTTAGTGATTTACTTTATCCACGTCTCTGCCGTAAGTGGTTCTGGCTTTCCCAAAAACTCCGGCGATCCTAAATCCTTGAACTGCTTAGCGGTGACTATCCATGAGTTACCAGTGTTTCCACCTGCATTTTGAATAGTAGTCTCTCTCGTTTGGTTTTGCATGAATTCTAAAAGTTCCTAAACATACCATCGTCATCATCCGCTTCGTTAGGTGTTGTTCACGGGAGGAACATTGCCACTGTTGCATCGTTCTCCTCGTTGGTGAAGTACAGTGTCTCCACGGTCTCATTTACTCCATTGTTAACATTCTAAGTCGACATTCTTAAATCTGCCATAAAAACAAGGGTTAATTAAACAAATTAATAAATCACATAATACCCCCTATATTATGATGACCAACAAATAAGCTTAGGTAGTACACACTAGCGAAGGATTTACTCGTCTCTCCCCTCCTAGTTCTATTCCCCGATCTCTGCCAGAGATCATATCCCTAAGCTCTGATACCAACTGTGACGCCCCCAAAATAGGTATACATCACCCATTCTGAGTCGCCAAATACATGGTACAGAAATAACTACAACTTTATTAATACAACATAAAAACTGTGAGTTTAAATACAAATATTGTCATCTAGACAATATCCACACTCAAATAAGTCCTCATTACAATTATTGATACACTATTTTATAAAATAGTGAGGACTACTAAAACAACTGTCTTGAACCATTACTCCACACCCCGACTAGTTCCTATATTCTCGTCTCCTGAGAAAAAAATGGAACAAAAAGGAAAAGGGTGAGCTCAACTAGCAGGGAAAATTATCGTTAGTCCTCAACAGGAAAATTCTAATAGAATACAATAGATAACAACCGCTTTAAATCAATCTTCAGTAAAATAAATAATAATTCATTAGAAGAGTTAAGTAGAGAATGCAAACTACTATCTTCTATATATGAATTTAAAAGTTCATCGTCGATATTTTATCCTCAGTAACATCAATCAATATATATCCGAATCAAATATTCATCTTTGCACTACAGCCAAAGATATTCATCGATTAGCCATGTTCATCTAAACACTGCTCATCTTTTTGCTACGCCCAAAAATATTTATCAAGAAATCATTCATTTTGCACTACGGGCAAAGATATTCAATTATATCATCATTTAGGATGAGGATGATAAAAATATTTTAAAGAAAAACGAATCCAAAGAAACAAAAGAACAAGTATTAAGGATTCGTACTTTAAATAATCCAAGTTCAAAATACTTCATAAATAACCAGATTGGAGTAAAATTCAAGAACGAAGATCAAAACATAGATCCAATCAAAGATAGAATCATAATAGACAATCTTAGACACGTAAAAGAAAATTTAATTTTTCTTTGAATAGTGTCGATTCGTGAATAAGTCTTTGTACGTGAATAGTGCCGATATCGTGAATAAGTAACTCACACCAAAAGATAGAAATTTCACACAAAAAAAACATCATCACGCTTATGAATAGTACTCGTGAATAAGAACTCATGAATAGTAACTCGTGAATAAGAACTCATGAATAGTAACCTAAATATGAAAAAGTTCCAAATTTGATAAAAATTTCCAACCAATATTTCGACATAATGATATTGAAGAAATAATATCATTTTCAATAAAATAACATCCTTACCTCGTAAAGAATAGTACTTTGATCGAATACTTGATATAGTCTTTGAAAGAACTTGCACCGAGTATAGCAATACTCAAAGTACTAAAATACTCACAAATACGCTCGATATTATAGAGAGAGAAAGAGAGAGAAAACTTCAGTTTCTGGTGTGATTTTCAATTCTAACATAAACACCCTATTTATAGGAAATTGCTTAGAACACCAAAGCAGAAAATTTAATAAAATATTAATATATATATATATATATATATATTAAATTTTCCTACGCACACACCAGCTCACAACATCAGCCATCCACCCACAATAAATAAGAAAAACGTTTTTCTCAATTATTTTATTTAAAACTCCAAATAATAATAATTAATTAATTCAGAACTTCAATAATTCATAATAAATAGCCCATTTGTCAGAAAATTCGAAACTCGCGAATGTTTATAAGAAATTCAATTTTCTACAACTTTGCAGAAGAAAGATTTTCCAAATTCCAAATGAAATTGGCCAAATCCACATACAGGACGATTTTACAAAGTATAATCAAATTTCAAATAAGAAATGGGGTCCACCGACACACAAAACATGTGTTAATCATTTAATGCAACAAAAATACTCTTCCTCCTCATATACTCATATATCACACATTCATTGTAAAAATATCATCATTATTCTATTATAATAATATAATAAAATATTATTTTATCAGAAAAGATAAAATATCAATTTTTAACAATTGTCACTTTAAAAATTTTCTCCACTATATCCACATAAAATTAATATTTTTCTCATCATATAATTTAATAATTAATTATTCACAAATAATATTACGTAATCACAAGATTACATGACGTAGTTTCCCACGAAAGGGGGGCTTTCCAATAAAGATTTCTCCTTACTGACGCGCAATTAGGTGACCAAACCTCTCCTTAGACAGAACTTTTTAGACATTGCCAATAATGTTTTCTAATAATATTATTCAGATAATATGAATTATTGCTCCGATAATAAAAAATACTGTGTAGTGACAATTTTTAAAACAACAGTAATATAAAATATCAACGCAACAATTATTGAATAAAATATTGAACAGTAACTACTGTAACAATTATTGAGTAGTGCCTTCTTACGTAAGAATCAATAATTGGTGCAATACTGTAAGACCCCGAAATTTTTTTAATAAAAAGGAATTTCCTTTATTTATTATTTTGAAATAGTAAGGGTTGATTTGATTAATGTGGATAGTTAAGGGTTAAATACACAAATATTTCAAAATAAGCAAGTGGTTATAAAATATTCATTTTTATTTGAATATTCGTTTGGTCGTGGAATATTCGTATCGCTGTCGAATATTCGTTTGGTCGTGGAATATTCGTGATCGTTTGAGAATATTCGTACAACCAATGCAACCATGTGTGGGCCCCATAACGGAAAAGCGATTGGATGAGGAAAACGACAAAGTTTGGGTGGTTATAAATAACTACGTAGTTGTTACCGCTAAGATCGTTGAATACCCGTTGGTTAAAATACGATGAATACGCGCGGGTTGCACAAAGAAGACACCAGATTACAGCACAAGATTGTTGAATTATTGATCCTTACGTAAAGAAGGCACTACTCAATAATTTTCACAAGAATTATTGCTCAATATTTTATTTTATTGATTCAATAATTGTTGCGTTGATATTTTATATTATTATTGTTTCAATAATTGTCATCGCACAATATTTCCCATTATCGATCAATAATTCATATTATTTGAATAATATTATTAGATAACATTATTGGCAATGTCTAGAAAGTTCGCCTAAGGAGAGGTTTGGTCACCTAATTGCGCCGCCAAGGAGAGATCCTTATTGAAAGCCCCTCTTCCCGGGAACAAACTGGTCATTATAAATGTGATTCGTAATATTATTTGTGAATAATTAATTATTGATTCATATGATAAGGAAATATTTATTTTATATGAATATAAATGATGGATTTATTTATGTGGTTATTAATGAAGGAATTAATGTTGAGGTGTTTTATCGTGATTTTATCTGATTGGAGGTGTTAAAAATCAAATCGGGGTTTTGAGATATATTATGGGGTTATAATTTTTAATCCGACCGCTGGATTGTGGTAATTTTTGGGTATGTTATACATACATAAGTTGAGTATATGTCCACAAATTTTGAACCGTTAAAAATGCACGAATGATTTGTTGTGAATTTTAAGAGGTGTCGGATTCTAAATTAGGTTTATAATTGATTTTGGTGGAAAATTCTAGAATTGAGTGGGCCCCACTTGTGGTTGGTGAAGAAATGTGCTGAATTTTATTTCAAATGTGGTGGGTGGCAATAGTAGCGGTAAAGCCATCGTGTAGCGTGTCAAGTCTCGCTTTCTGGTACGGCTAACATTTTCCTATAAATGAGAGGGCTGTTAGAATTTAAAATCACACCGTAAACAAAGTTTTCTCTTTCTCTCTCTATATTATTGAGCGTATTTTGTGTATTTAGATACTTTGAGAGTTGTTGTCAAGATAAGTTTCATTCAATCATCTTTCCACCTTTTCTTCCTAAGTAATCGATTCTTTGAGGTAAGGGATATTATTTTTTTTCGTAATGATATTATTTCTTCAATATCATTATCTTTGAAATGTCGATCCAAGTTTTATCAAATTTGGAACTTTTTCATGTCGGGGTTACTATTCATGAGTTACTATTCACGAAGTTACTATTCATGAGTTACTATTCACGAGTTACTATTCACGAGTACTATTCACGAAGCGTGAAAATATTTTTTTGGAATTTCTATCTTTTGGTGTTTGAGTTACTATTCACGATATCTAAGACTATTCACGATACTCAAGACTATTCACGATACTCAAGACTATTCATCGGAAAATAAAATTTCTTCTTTTCGTCTAAAATATCTATTCGGATACTAGCTTTGATTGTATCCATGTTTTGATCATTCTTTAATTTTACACCACTACTATGATTATTTTTGAGGTATTTTTGACGTGGATAAAACCAAGTACTAATCCTTAATCCTTAATCCTTGTCATTTTGTTTCATCGATTCGTTTTTAAAATATTTTTCATCATCCTCGCCTTAAATGATGATATTATTGAATATCTTCGGCAGTAGAGCAAAGATGAATGATTTAAGAAGAATATCTTTGGCCCGTAGTGCAAAGATGAGCGTGTGTTTAAATGAATACGACCGATCGATGAATATCTTTGGCCTTTAGTGCAAAGATGAACAGTGTTGAGATGAACATGACCGATTGATGAATATCTTTGGCCTCAGAAGTGCAAAGATGAATATTTGATTTGAGATGAATATTGATTGATGTTACAGGATAAAATATTGATGATGGATCGTTAAATTCATAGATTATAGTAGATTTCATTCTCTACGTAACTCTTCTATGAATTATTATTTTCACCCATGAATATTGATCTCGAAACTTGTTGTCTATTGTATTCTATCGATTTTTTCGCTTGGAGACTAACGATAATTTGTTGTATATTATCTTAGTCATAATATTCTTTTCTCGGGCTAGTTGAGCTCACCCTTTCCTTGTTGTTCCATTCTTCTTCTCGGGAGGCGAGAATGTAATGAGTACTAGTCGGGTATGGAATGAAGGTTCTGTAGAGAGTTGTTTAGTAGTCCTCACCATTTTTGTAAAATAATGTATCAATAATTATGATGGGGATTTATTTATGTGTGGATATTGTCTGTAAGACAATATTATATTTAAACTCACAAGATATATTGTCGTATTTCACAAGACATTTGTATTATTGAAGTTGTAGTTTGTTTCTTGTACCATGTATTTGGCGACTCGTAATGGTGTTGTGTATACCTATTTTGGGGGCGTCACAGCTGGTATCGTAGCTTAGGATATGATCTCTCAAGCGAGATCGGGGAATAAAACTAGAGGGGAGAGACGTAAATCCTTCGCTAGTGTCTCCTACCTAAGCTTATTTGTTGGTTGGTCATATTATAGGGTATTATGTGATTTGTTAATTTATTTAATTAACCCTTGTTTTATGATAGTTTTTTTAGAATGGTCACGAGAACGTTAACAATGGAGTGAATGAGATCGTGGAGACACCTCTAATCGCCAACCGTGATAATGTGATGTCGGTGCGAAGAAGGAATTAGAGATATCCATGTGGTGAGTGAAGAATTGATAGTTGCACCTTTAGATAATCGCAGAGGGTAACAAATTGAGAGTGAGGAAGAAGAGGAAGAAGAGGTACCAAGAAGAGAGTTTATTAGAGGTATTTTATGATCGAAATATAGAATTGCAAAATCGTATTCATGAGTTAGAAGAAGCGAAGCAAAGAATTGCAGGCGTTAATGTGGAGCAAAAGGATGCAACGATTCAAGCTTGTGTTACCCGATACGTGATGCTTGAATGTAAGCACTCTTTGGCGAGTATAAGATGATAAAGCCGAAATCGAAATGAAAGAAGAAATAATCGAACGAGTGAGAATGAGTGATGCATGGGTAAAAAGTCGCACGACGCGTTGATATTATGGAAAGAGATGTCCAATCTAAAAGAGAAGATTTAACGATGACGGAAGACGTCGACAATGAACATCAAGACCATCAACAAATTCTAGGGGAAGAGAACGATCGCCGCTTAGATGCTACTGATGTGTGGAGGGAGGGACATATAAGGTCAAACTGTTCAAAGCCTTCCAAGGTATGCTATAATTGTGGAAAAGAAGGACATATCGCCGAGATTGTACAATATCGAAACCCAAATCCAAATGTGAATGGTGACTCAAAAAGGATGTCCCGTAAAAAGTCAAAGTCAACGGTTCTTGGAAGAGCGTTTGTCGTGGCCTATTAAAATGCGAGGAACCCGAACGGTTAGCACGGTTAGTTAATTATAAATTCTTGCGAAGTTTATACCTTACTAGATATCTGGGCTTCTACCCATTCTTTTATCTCTCTTGCTTTGCGCCAACGCTTGAACTTGACTACGGAGAAATTAGACTTTGACCTATTTATGGAGAATCCGTTAGAGAAACTTTCATTACATCTCGTTGTTTAGAAATCTTGTTTGATTCAGTTGGCACTATCACATTACCTCGTTAACCTTATTTCTATAGAGATATTTGCTTTTGATGTGATTTTAAGGTTAACTACTCATCATGCCAAATTGATTGCTTTTGTAAGGTTGTTAGTTTTCATATTCCTAAGCAACTCATTTATTCAATTCAAGCAATCAAACCATTGTAATCAAACATTTTCATATCGTCCATGAAGTCATTCGCTTATTACGGATGTCAAGTTTTCTTAGTCCATGTTATGGATTTGAATAAAGACACGCCGATTTGAATAATATTCCTGTTGTTATTGATTTTCCCGATGTATTTCTGAAGAATTTCTTGGCTTACTCCCAAAGCTCGATATTAAATTTTGTATCGACTTTGAACCCTAGACAAAACTCATTTCTAAAATCTCATATCGAATGGCTCTATTGAACTTCGTGAGTTAAAAATTCAACTATAGAATTTGGTACCGAGCCTTTATCTTGTGACTTCCTTTGTGGAATTCACCTGCCGGACTCTCTATAGGAGACGCTATATTCGCGCGATAGTAAATCGATAGGTGTCATTGTGACGTCTTATCCAAGATTGGGATATGAGTCACAGCTTGAGAGCAACCTAAGTCGATGAATCTAAATACGTAGCTTTCAGGCTTAGTTGGTTATTATCGAGATTCGTTGAAGGATATTCTCGAATCGCTATTTCATTATCGCAAATTGACTCGTAGAGATACAAAATTCGAATGGAGCAAGGAATGTGGGAAGAGCTTCAAGAACTCAAGAGGAGACTCATTTCAAAGACATGTTCGACCATGCCATCCCGAAAAGCGAACGTGGTAGCCGACGTGTTGAGTAGAAGATCGTATATAAGCACGAGAGTACGATATTGTCAAAGACTAATTTCAGATAATTTACAAATAATAGAGATGGAGATGAAAACTCTAGGTACCCACGTGATGATATACGAGTATAATCGACTTTAGTTAAAGTTCCAGCCACCGAATCTTGCCGAGTGATGCGTATGAAGAGAGAAAGTACAAGAAGGAGCTATTCCTAAGGCGAGAATTGATGAAGAAGGAATACTTGAGTCCACTCTAGACTTTGTGTTCCTAACGACTCGATTTGAAGTACAAGATTATGATGGAGGCACACAATACGCCATTTGCAATCCATCCTCGAAGTACTAAAATGTATCGTGATCTTCGACATACATTTTGGTGGAACAATATGAAGAGAGAGATTGCAAAGTTTATCTCGATGTGTTTAACTTGCCCGGCGTGTAAAGGCGGAGCATCTTGTACCTAAGGGTCCGTTGCAACCACTTGAGATTCCTAATGGAAGTGGGAACACATTACTATGGATTTCGTTAGACGGGTCTTCCTACGGTTTCTCAAGGCATCAATGCTATTTGGGTTATTGTTGATAGATTAACCAAGTCCGCTCATTTCTTGCCGATACGGAGACTTATTCCTCGAACGCTTTGCTAGTATGTGCGTGAATGCGATTGTGAAGTTGCATGGCATGCCTCAGTATCCATAGTTTCGGATCGTGACCCAAGATTCACTTCAAGATTTTGGGTTAACTTGCAAAAAGCTATGGGCACGGATTTGCGATTTAGTTTGGCTTACCATCCTCAAACGGATGGGCAATCGAAAAGGACTACTCAAACTCTTGAAGATATATTAAAACTCGTGTCCTAGATTTCAAAGGAAGTTGATAAGTACCGCCATCGTGGTGGAATTCTCATACAACAATAGTTATTAAACAAATATAGGCATGGTTCCATTCAAGCATTATATGGACAAAAATGTCGCTTCTCCAATATGTTGGGATGAGGTGGGTGAAGCAACATTATTGGGACCCGAAGTTAAATACGTATGACTAATGATTCGACAACGATATAAAACGGCACAAGATCGACAAAAGAGTTATGCGGATCTTCATCGAAAGGATGTGGAATTTAATGTAGGGGATCATGTATTGTTGCGAGGGAATTACAAGATTTGGGAAGAGAGAAAGCTCAAATCCATGATTTATCGGTCCATTTCAAATTCTTGACCGAGTAGGAAATGTAGCCTATAGACTTGCGTTACCTCCAAGTATGTCTCGTGTTCATAATGTGTTTCACATATCTCGTATTTCAGTAAATATGTGAAAGACCCGAACCACGTTATTGAGTTAAACCGGACGAGATAATAGAAGACTTAACGTATGAGGAGGTACCGTCAAGATCTTGGATAGGAAGGAGCATGTCCTACGCCAAGAAAGGTCATACCACAAGTTAAAGTTTTGTGGAGGAATCATGCTATAGAGAAATGACCGGGAATTGGAAACGGAAATGAAAGCGAGGTATCCTCACCTTTTCAAACACTGTGTACGTACGTCAATTTCGAGGACGAAATTTCATAAGGAGGGAGGTTGTAAGACCCCAACTTATTATTAATGAAATTTAATTTTCTCTATTTATTATTTTGAAATAGTAAGGGTTGATTTGATTAATGTGATAGTTATGGGTTAAATACGCAAATATTTCAAAATAAGTAAGTGGTTATAAAATATTCATTTTGTCGGGGAATATTCGTTTGGTCGTGGAATATTCAGTCTCTTCGGGAATATTCGTATAACGGCGCAGCAAATGCATGTGTGGGCCCCATAACTAAAAAGCGATTGGATGAGGAAAACGACAAAGTTTGGGTGGTTATAAATAACTACAGTAGTTTATTCTTAGGTAAAAGACATTGGAATACCCGGTTAAAATACAAGATGTCTACGCGTGGTTGCACAAAGAGCTATGACGGTATTGCACAAAGATTGTTGAATTATTGATCCTTACGTAAGAAGGCACTACTCAATAATTTTCACAGTTCTTACTTGCTCAATATTTTATTTTATTGATTCAATAATTGTTGCGTTGATATTTTATATTATTATTGTTTCAATAATTGTCATCGCACAAGATTTCCCATTATCGGATCAATAATTCATATTATTTGAATAATATTATTAGATAACATTATTGGCAATGTCTAGAAAGTTCTGCCTAAGGAGAGGTTTGGTCACCTAATTGCGCCCGAGAAGGAGAGATCCTTATTGAAAGCCCCTCTTTCTTGGGAACAAATGTACTGGTTATATAAATGTGATTACGTAATATTATTTGTGAATAATTAATTATTGATTCATATGATAAGGAAATATTTATTTTATATGAATATAAATGATGGATTTATTTATGTGGTTATTAATGAAGGAATTAATGTTGAGGTGTTTTATCATTTTATCGGATTGAGGTGTTAAAAATCAAATCGTGGGTTTTCAGATATATTGCGGGGTTATAATTTTTAATCCGACCGTTGGATTGTGGTAATTTTTGGGTATGTTATACATACATAAGTTGAGTATATGTCCACAAATTTTGAACCGTTAAAAATGCACGAATGATTTGTTGTGAATTTTAAGAGGTGTCGGATTCTAAATTAGGTTTATAATTGATTTTGGTGGAAAATTCTAGAATTGAGTGGGCCCCACTTGTGGTTGGTGAAGAAATGTGCTGAATTTTATTTCAAATGTGGTGGTGGCAATAGTAGCGTAAAGCCATCGTGCAGTGTCAAGTCTGCTTTCTACGGCTAACATTTTCCTATAAATGAGGGCTAAGTTAAATTTAAAATCACACCGTAAACAAAGTTTTCTCTTTCTCTCTCTATATTATTGAGCGTATTTTGTGAGTATTTAGATACTTTGAGAGTTCTTTGTTCAAGATAAGTTTTATTCAAAGATCACTCCGACCTTTCCTTCCAAGTAATCGATTCTTTGAGGTAAGGGATATTATTTTTTTCAGAATGATATTATTTCTTCAATATCATTATCTTTGAAATGTTGATCCAAGTTTTTATCAAATTTGGAACTTTTTCATGCTCTGGGGTTACTATTCATGAGTTACTATTCACGAGTTACTATTCATGAGTTACTATTCACGAGTTTCTTATTCACGAGTACTATTCATGAAGCGTGAAAATATTTTTTTTGGAATTTCTATCTTTTGGTGTCTCTGAGTTACTATTCACGATATCTTGGCACTATTCACGATATCTGACTATTCACGATACTAAGACTATTCATCGGAAAATAAAATTTCTTCTTTTCGTCCAAAATATCTATTCTCGATACTAGCTTTGATTGTATCCATGTTTTGATCATTCTTGAATTTTACACCACTATGATTATTTTTGAGGTATTTTTGGATCGTGGATAAAACCAAGTACTAATCCTTAATCCTTAATCCTTGTCATTTTGTTTCACCGGATTCGTTCTTTAAAAATATTTTCATCATCCTCGCCTTAAATGATGATATTATTGAATATCTTTGGCTTTAAGTGCAAAGATGAATGATTTCTGAAGAATATCTTTGGCCCAGTAGTGCAAAGATGAAAGCGGTGTTTAAATGAACATGATCGATCGATGAATATCTTTGGCCTTTAGTGCAAAGATGAACAGTGTTGAGATGAACAAGACCGATTGATGAATATCTTTGGCTCAGTAGTGCAAAGATGAATATTTGATTTGAGATGAATATCGATTGATGTTACAGGGATAAAATATTGATGATGGATCGTTAAATTCATAGATTATAGTAGATTTCATTCTCTACGTAACTCTTCTATGAATTATTATTTCATTGCGAATATTGATCCGAAACTTGTTGTCTATTGTATTCTATCGATTTTTTCCTCATTGAGACTAACGATAATTTGTTGTATATTATCTTAGTCATAATATTCTTTATCGGGCTAGTTGAGCTCACCCTTTTCCTTGTTGTTCCATTCTTCTTCTCGTGGAGGCGAGAATGTAGCGAAGTACTAGTCGGGTATGGAATGAAGGTTCTAGAGAGAGTTGTTTAGTAGTCCTCACCATTTTGTAAAATAATGTATCAATAATTATGATGGGGATTTATTTGCGTGTGGATATTGTCTAGAAGACAATATTATATTTAAACTCATAGTATATATTGTCGTATTTCACAAGACATTTGTATTATTGAAGTTGTAGTTTGTTTCTTGTACCATGTATTTGGCGACTCGTAATGGTGTTGTGTATACCTATTTTGGGGCGCCACAAATACCGTGTGCTTGTCTTGAACAACGCCAGACATCGTGTTTTTAACCAACGGGTATTCCAACAAGATAAACAGTAATAACTACGCCATTATTTATAAATAACTTATACTTGTCGCTTTCTTCATCCAATCGCTTTCACATTATGGGCCCACACAAAGTCACAAGTCGCATTTAATATTCCTCGACAAGATGAAAATTCCACAACCAAACGAATATTCTCGCACAACAATGAGTATTTTATAACCACTTGTTTATTTGAAATATTTAAGATTTTACCCATTACTAAACCACATTAATCAAATCAACCCTTACTATTTTAAAATGATAAATAGAGGAAATTAAATTTCAATTATTAATAATTTGGGGTCTTCTGACAAGGAACCCTGAATGAGGTCATCACGGGTAAGCTTATCATAAACCCTAACGAAATCTATACTTTATTTGATACCGGTTCTACCCATTCTTTTATTTCTCCTACTTGCGCTCATCGATTAAATTTGACTCCGGAGAAATTAGACTTTGACTTATCTGTGAAACTCCATTGGGAGAAACCTTCATTACATCCACTGTTTATAAGTCTTGTTTGGTTCAAATCGGTACCCTCACATCACCTGTAGATCTTATTTTATTGAAAATACTTGCATTTGACGTGATTCTAGAGATTGATTGGTTAACTACTCATCATACAAAAATTGATTGTTTCCGTAAGGTTGTTAGCTTTCATATTCTTAATCAACCTATTATGCGAATTCAAACGACCAAACCATTAAAATTAATCATGATCATCTCAAGCCATAAAGCTATTCGTTTATTGCTACAGTTAAAACTGTTGAACTACCCGGTAGTAAAAGTACAATAATACGCGTGGTTGCATAGTAGCACACGGTATTGATTATTGATGCTTAAGTGAGAAGTCACTCAGCTATACTCAATTATTGCTACAGTAATTGCTGCATTATATCTCTTATATTATTGATTCAATTATTGTCACAGTATCATCTGTATAATATGTTATATTATTAAATCAATAATTGAGACGACAAGTTTTAAATGATTAATAATTGTTGAAAGATTAAATATGTGTTGATTAAAAATAAAATGATTTGTGGTAATATTTATTCAATCCTTGATGTATATAAAGAGTCTATTATGAGACGTTTGTGGTAAGTTTGGTTATTTTATGGGGGGCCCATATGTCATCATCTAAGAGTCTCTTCATCAATAGTAATTACCTTCGTCAATAGTAATTACGTTCAATCGATAGTAATTACCTTCACAATAGTAATTACCTTCATCAATAGTAATTACCTTTACCAGACGCCAAACCACTTGCCGCTTCATATATTACAAGCGCCGAACCAATTGTCGCTTTCACATTACAAAGGCCAAACTACTTTTCTTTTCACATCATCACCAAATCAAGCCACTTGCATTTTCACATTTCAAGTGCTAAGCTAGAAATCTTCTATAAATAGAGGCCTAGTGCTTTATTATTTTTCACTTAATTCATTCAAGCTATAGAGAGAAAAGTATAGAGAGAATAAGAGAGAAAGAAGAAGAGTATTCTGCTACTACACTATCAAGCAAAGATTCAATCTACTAATGTAAGGGTGTTATTCTTTCTTATTCATGAAGAGAACTGTTTGTTATTCCATTGCTTATTATTCTGCTGGAATAACTTTGTATACGCCATTTTACCCTATACTTGGTGACATTCTTCTATTATTCTGCTTGAAACATCCTCGTCTAGATATGTTTTACACCTGACCTAGTTCCGCTCTTTATTATTATTCGCTGGAACATCCTCGTCTGTGGTGTTTTATACCCACTGGTTCCGCTTTTTATTATTCTACATTGGAACATCCCGCTTGCAAAATTTGTCTGCGACTGGTTTTCGTTATTATTATTCGTTGAATAACTTTGTCTATGCAAGTACCGCATGCATGGTAATTTCTTTTGTTATTCCATTCTTTATTATACTCAAATTGGTTAAATTTTTTACTTATACTCCATGAAATTAGTAGAATATCCTTGATATTTAAGGCTTCATCCAAAGATCTTTTCATGGAAATATTCTTTTGATCATTCTTGAATTTTACTCTACAAAGCAGTATCATGTTGACAATTTGGATATTATTAGTTCCTGGATAAATTAATTATTGAACTTGTTTTATTGAATTCTTATATCATTGTCATCATCCTCATGTTTATATTATGTTGAAAGTCATTTGTGGCTTGTAGTGCATAGATGGACTTGGTATGGTTATGACCAGGGATTATTCGGTGTAATCATGACCGTAATGTTACAAATGATGTGGTAAAAGTTATCATTGGCCCGTAGTGCATTGATGGACTATTGTTGGCATGATTATGACCATTAATGAATACACGAATGTCCTTGGCTGTAGTGCATGGATAATTTGTGGTCGTGATATTAAAGAATATCCTTGGTCAGTAGTGTGTAAGTGATTCGATGATGTGGATTATTTATTAATCTGAGTCCCAGCGATAAAAGTCATGAAAAACCTTTTAAATCATAAAAGATAGTAGATTTTATTCTCTACTTGACTCTTTTAATGGATTGTTTGTTCCATTGATTAAAACTTGATGTTGTTATATTTTATCGGTTTTTAACCATTTGTTGAAGGCTAATGATAATTTATTCTCGCATTATCTTAGTCATAATATTTCTTACTGGGCTAGTTGAGCTCACCCTTTCTTTCAATGTTCTCTTCAGGAAATGAGAACATAGCAGGGACTAGTCGGGGAACGGAGTGACGGTCCAGATTATAGCATTAATAGTCCTCACTATTCTGTGAAATATTGTGTTAATAATTGTTTTGAGGACTCCTTTTGAGTTTGTACATAAACGAGATTGTAAGACTGCATGGTTTGCCGGTATCCGTAGTTTCTGATCGAGACCCAAGATTCACTTCACAATTTTGGGTTACTTTGCAAAAAGCTATGGGAACAGACTTACGATTTAGCTCGACATATCATCCTCGATTGGACGGACGTTGGAGAGGACTATTCAAACTTTTGAAGATCTATTAAGACTACGTGTCCTTGATTTCAAGGGAAGTTGGGACAAGTTCTTACCATTGGTGGAGTTTTCCTACAACAGCGATTATCAAGCAAGTATTGGCATGGCTCCATTCGAGCGTTGTATGGAAGAAAATGTCGTTCTCCGGTATCTTTGGGATGATGTGGGTGAAGCAACGTTGTTGGGACCAGAGTTGATACGTATGACTACGGAAAAAGATTCAAACGATCCGGACAACGTATAAAAACCTCACTAGATCGACAAAGAGTTATCTTGATCTTCATCGAAAGGACGTGGAATTCGATATAGAGATCATGTGTTGTTGCGTGTTGCTCCATGGAAAGGAGTTACGAGATTTGGAAAGAGAGAAAACTCAATCCTCGATTCATCAACCCATTTTAATCCTCGATCGAGTAGGAACTGTGGCCTATGTACTCGCTTTCATGCTAAGTATATCTCGTGTTCATAACATTTTCACATATCCATGTTACGTAAATATATGAAAGACCCGAACCACATTATCGAAGTTAAGACTTGACGAAATAGCGGAAGATTTGACGTATGAAGAGGTTCATGTTCAAATCTTGGATAAGAAGGAACATATTCTACGCTCCAAGGTTATACCTCAAGTCAAAGTTTTGTGGAGAAACCACGATGTTGAGGAAATGACTTGGGAGTTAGAATCTGAAATGAAATCAAGGTATCCTTACCTCTTCGACATACCAGGTATGTACCCTAATTTCGAGGGCGAAATTTCATAAGAAGGGGAGGTTGTAAGTCCCCAACTTTTATAAATAAAGATGAATTTTCTATAAATATTATTTTTTGAATATTATGGAGTAAATTTGATATAATGTTATAATTGTGGGTAATATTTATAAATTTTGCAAAGTAAGCAAGTTGTTATAAAATATTCGTTTGGTCGGGGAATATTCTTTTTGTCGGGGAATATTCGTACGACGGCACAATCATTGGTGGACTCCACAACGGAATTATTTTCGGATTGAGAAAACGACAAAAATACTTTATGAAAATAACGGATTGGCCCGTAGTGCATTGATGGACAGTTGTTGGCATTATCATGACCATTAATGAATACAGGAATGTCCTTGGCTGTAGTGCATGGATAATTTGTTGTCATGATATTAAAGAATATTCATGGCCGTAGTACAGGGGTGATTCGATGATGTGGATTATTTATTAAGCTGAGTCCTAGCGATAAAAGTAATGAAAAACTTTTTAAATCATAAAATAATGTAGATTTTATTCTCTACTTGACTCTTTTAATGGATTGCTTGTTCCGCTGCAGTTAAACTTGATGTTGTTATATTTTATCAGTTTAACACTGTTGAAGGCTAACGATAATTTATTCTGCATTATCTTAGTCATAATATTTCTTACTGGGCTAGTTGAGCTCACCCTTTCTTTCAATGTTCTCTTCAGAAAATGAGAACATAGCAGAGACTAGTCGGGGAACGGAGTGACGGTCCAGAGGATAGCATTAGTAGTCCTCACTATTCTGTGAAATAGTGTGTTAATAATTGTAATGAGGACTCCTTTTGAGTTTGTATAATCTCTAGTAGACAATAATTGTATTCAAACTCACAGTTATGTTTTGTCGTATTGCATACATAACAGTTTGTATTAGTAAGTTGTATTTGAATTTTGTACCATGTATCGGCGACCCAAGATGGGTGATGTATACCTAATTTTGGGGGCGTCACGGTTAATATCAAAGCTTAGGGATATGATCCCCGCTAAGATGTGAGAATAGTACTAGGAGGGGAGAGACGGGGAATTCATTCGTTAGTATGACCTACCTAAGTTTATGTGGTATTTAATTGGTCGGTCAGAATTTAGGGATAATATGTTACATGTCAATTAACCTTTGTTTTGTGACAAGATCTCTAAAATGACATCCGAGAATGTTGAGAATAACAATGGAGCACAAAGCACCGCCGATTCACCACATATCAATAATCGGGATAATGTGCATCGGGAAGGCGACAATCCTCATGCAAACAACAACACTGACCAAATGATGAATGATCAAATGTTTAGGGGCTTTATGCAATTAATGAAACAGCAGGTGAGAGTGGCTCCTGTCCAAAATGCAGGTGGAAACACCGAAACTCTCGGGCAGGTCACCGCTAAACAGATTCAAGGAGTTGGGACCACTTTGGAGTTTAAGGAGAGCCAAACCACTTATGGTGGAAGCATGGATAAAGCGGATCACCAAGATATTTGATGTCTTGGGATGCTCCGAGGAGCAAAAGGTTCCCTTTCACGCCTTTTATGTTGCACATGGAGAGGCGATTCATGGTGGAAATCGGTAAAAACGTACTCAACTCATTGTCTTCAAGATGTCTTGGGAGAAGTTCCAAGAGTCGCTCAACGAGAAATATTTTCCGAAAGTATTCGCTACATGAAGGAGGTGGAGTTTATCAAGTTGGAACAAAACAATATGGCCGTGTCGCAATACGAGGCTAAATTTGCGGAGTTATCCCGGTTTCATATCCCCACTTGGTGGATAATAAAGAGAGAATGACACGGATGTTTTAAGAGGTTTGAAGTCGGGAGATACGTCAACATCTTATTTCTCATAAACCGTGTTTATATTCGGATGTTGTAAATAGGGCTCGATTAGTGGAGCGCGATAACGAGTCAACGCAACTAAAAGAGAGCGGTAAGCAAAATGATAATACCAATGAGAGCGATCCATCGGTGATAACAATAACGTGGAGGAATCAACATGCCAGAAATAGTAACCACTTCGGTGCTAATCAGGGCCAAAACAATAAGAATGGACATTTCAAGAAGAGGAGATTCAGCACCATCACTTGTAGTTAAGGAAGGAGAACGACCACCTATCATATGTTTCAAATGCGGAGGGGAGGGGCACATCAGTTCAAACTGCGCGATGCCGTCCAAAGCATGTTACAATTGTGGAAGAGAAGGTCACTTAGCCCGATTTTGTCGTTCACCAAAGACAAATTCAGCTAGGATGGAGGCACCAAAGGCCGTCCCAGAAAAGTCAAAATCGGTAGTGCAAGAGAGAGCGTTTGTTGTGACCTCCCAGAAAGCAAGTGTGACGCCCTCAAAATAGGTATACATCACCCATTCCGAGTCGCCAAATACATAGTACAGAAACAACTACAACTTTATTAATACAACATAAAAACTGTACGTTTAAATACAAATATTGTCATCTAGACAATATCCACACTCAAATAAGTCCTCATTACAATTATTGATACACTATTTTACAAAATAGTGAGGACTACTAAAACAACTGTCTTGAACCATTACTCCACACCCCGACTAGTTCCTATATTCTCGTCTCCTGAGAAAAAAATGGAACAAAAAGGAAAAGGGTGAGCTCAACTAGCCCAGAAAGAACATTATGACTAAGATAATATAGAACAAATTATCGTTAGTCCTCAACAGGGAAAAATCTAATAGAATACAATAGACAACCGGTTTTAAATCAATCTTAGCAGTGAAATAATAATTCATTAGAAGAGTTAAGTAGAGAATGCAAACTACTATCTTCTATATATGAATTTAAAAGTTCATCGTCGATATTTTATCCTCAGAACATCAATCAATATATATACGAATCAAATATTCATCTTTACTCTGAGCCAAAGATATTCATCGATTAATTCATGTTCATCTAAACACTGCTCATCTTTGCACTATGGGCCAAAGATATTAATCGATCGGTCATGTTCATCTCAACACTGTTCATTTTTGCACTACGGCCAAAGATATTCATCAAGAAATCATTCATCTTTGCTACTGGGCCAAATATATTCAGTTATATCATCATTTAGGGTGAGGATGATGAAAATATTTTAAAAGAAAACGAATCCATTGAAACAAAAGAACAAGTATTAAGGATTAAGTACTTTAAATAATCCAAGTTCAAAAATACTTCATAACTAACTTGATTGGAGTAAAATTCAAGAATGAAGATCAAAACATAGATCCAATCAAAGATAGGAATCATAACAGACAATCTTGGACACGAGAAAAGAAAATTTAATTTTTCGTGAATAGTGTCGTGATTCGTGAATAGTCTTAGTATATCGTGAATAGTAATCTCGACACCAAAAGATAGAAATTTCACACAAAAACATCATCACGCTTCGTGAATAGTACTCGTGAATAGTAACTCATGAATAGTAATTAAGTGAATAAGTAACTCATGAATAAAGTAACCCGAACATGAAAAAGTTCCAAATTTGATAAAAATTTCCAACCAATATTTCGGCATAATGATATTGAAGAAATAATATCATTTTCGAATAAAATAACATCCCTTACCTCAGAAAGAATAGTACTTATGACTGGAATACTTAATATAGTGCTGAAAGAACTTGCACCGTATAACAATACTCAAAGTACTAAAATACTCACAAATACGCTCGATATTATAGAGAGAGAAAGAGAGAGAAAACTTCAGTTTCTGGTGTGATTTTCAATTCTAACATAAGCACCCTATTTATAAGAAATTGCTTAGAACACCAAAGCAGAAAATTTAATAAAATATTAATATATATATATTAAATTTTCCTACGCACACACCAGCTCACAACATCAGCCATCCACCCACAATAAATAAGAAAAACGTTTTTCTCAATAATTTTATTTAAAACTCCAAATAGTAATAATTAATTAATTCGAAACTTCAATAATTCATAATAAATAGCCCTTTTCTCAGAAAATTCAAATCTCGCGACTTTTTATAGAAAATTCAATTCTCTACAACTTTACAGAAAAAAAGTTTTTCCAAATTCCAAGCGAAATTGATCAAAATCCACATACGAGACGATTTTTGCTATAATATAATCAAATTTCAATCAAGAAATGGGGTCCACTGCACACAAAACATGTGTTAATCATTTAATGCAACAAAAATACTCTTCCTCCTCATATACTCATATATCACACATTCATTGTAAAAATATCATCATTATTCTATTATAATAATATAATAAAATATTATTTTATTAAAAAGATAAAATATCAATTTTAACAATTGTCACTTTAAAAATTTCTCCATCTATATCCACATAAAATCAATATTTTCTCATCATATAAATCAATAATTAATTATTCACAAATAACGTAAGACCCCAACTTATTATTAATGAAATTTAATTTTCTCTATTTATTATTTTGAAATAGTAAGGGTTGATTTGATTAATGTGGATAGTTATGGGTAAAATATGCAAATATTTTAAAATAATCAAGTGGTTATAAAATATTCATTGTTGTTTTAGGAATATTAGTTTGGTCGTGAAATATTAAATCTTGTTGGGGAATATTCGCATGCGATGACAAATGACCATGTGGGCCCCATAACTGAAAGCGATTGGATGAAGAAAACGATAAGTATAAGTTGTTTAAAAATAACGACGTAGTTATTCTGCAGATTATCTTCGCTAAAATACTCTAATTGGTTAAAACACGGTGAAGACACCGGTATTGCACCAATTATTGATTCTTACGTGAAGAAGCACTTCTTTCAATAATGGTTACGATAATTATTGTTTCGATTATTTTATTTTATTGATTTAATAATTGTTTGCGTTGATATTTTATATTCTTTGTTATTTCAATAATTGTCATTACACAAGATTTTTCATTATCAAAGCAATAATTCATATTATCCGATAATATTATTAGATAACATTATTGGCAATATCTAGAAAGTTACGCTACAGGAGAGGTTTGGTCACCTAATTGCGGCGCACCAGAAGGAGAAATTCTTATTGAAAGCCCCTCTTCCTGAAACCGCTGTCAGTTGTCGATATTGTGATTACAGTAATTTTATTTGTGAATAATTAATTATTGATTCATATGATGAGAAAAATATTGATTTTATGTGGATATAGATGGAGAAAATTTTTAATGTGACAATTGTTGAAAATTGAAATTTTATCTTTTTCTGATAAAATAATTCATTTAAATATATTATTATATTTTAATAATATAATAATGGTGATATTTTTACAACGAATGTGGGATATATGAGTATACGAGGAGGAAGAGTATTTTTGTTGCAATAAATGTTTAAAACATGTTAAACATGTCGGTGGACCCCATTTATTATTTGGAATTTGATTATAACTTGCTAAATCGCCCGTTTGTGGATTTCGGTCAATTTCTATTTGGAATTTGGAAAAACTTTCTTCTGCAAAGTTGTAGAGAATTGAATTTCCTATAAAAATTCGCGAGTTTCGAATTTTCTGACAAAAGGGCTATTTATTATGAATTATTGAAGTTCTGAAGCTCCGAAATAATTAATTTTTGGAAGTTTAAAATATTTTAAATATGAAAAACGTTTTTGTCATTATTGTGGGTCTTGCATGTGTTGGAATTTGCTGAATTCAGATCCTTAAAAGTGGGAAAATTATAATATATATATTAATATTTTATTAAATATTTTTCTTTTGGTGTTCTAAGCATTTTTCTATAAATAGGGCTTAGGTTAAATTGAAAATCACATCGAAATCAAATTTTCTCTCTCTATATTATCGAGCGTATTCTTGTGAGTATTTTGAGTATATTTTGAGTATTGCTATATCTGATCTTGAGTTCAGTCATAGCTTTATATCCTGTGTTTTATTAAAGTCTTAATCTTTCGAGGTAAGGGATATTTTTTTTTCCGTAATGATATTATTTCTTCAATATCATTATCTTTGAAATATTGATATGAAGTTTTTATCAAATTTGAAACTTTTGGTGTCGAGAGTTACTATTCACGATACTGACTATTCACGATATCTGATGCTTATTCACGAATCGACACTTATTCATGAAAAAATGAAAATTTTCCTTTTAGTCCAAAATATCTATTGTGGATACTAGCTTTGATTGTATCCATATTTTGATCATTCTTGAATTTTACACCACTATGATTATTTTTGAGGTATTTTTGGACATGGATAAAACAAAATACTAATCCTTAATCCTTAATCCTTGTCATTTTGTTTCAATTGGATTCGTTTCTTTAAAAATATTTTCATCATCCTCGGTCTCAAATGATGATATTATTGAATATCTTTGGCACAGTAGTGCAAAGATGAATGATTTCGATGAATATCTTTGGCCAGTAGTGCAAAGATGAGCAGTGTTTAGATGAACATGACTAATCGATGAATATCTTTGGCTCAGTAGTGCAAAGATGAATATTTGATTCCAGATGTATATTGATTAATGTTACAGGGATAAAAGATAGACGATGAACTTTTAAATTCATACATAGAAGATAGTAGTTTGCATTCTCTACTTAACTCTTCTAATGAATTATTATTTCCGTTGCGAATATTGATTTAAAACTTGTTGTCTATTGTATTCTATTAGATTTTTCCCTGTTGAAGACTAATGATAATTTGTTGTATATTATCTTAGTCATAATATTATTTTACTGGGATAGTTGAGCTCACCCTTTTCCTTTTTGTTCCATTTTTCTTCTCGTGAGGCGAGAATATAAGCGAGTGCAGCTCGGGGTATGGATTGAAGGTTCTAAAGAGAGTTGTTTAGTAGTCCTCACCATTTTGTAAAATAATGTATCAATAAATGTGATGAGGATTTATTTGAGTATAGATATTGTCTAGAAGATAATATTTGTATTCAAACCGACAATTTTATTGTTGTAATAATAAAGTTGTAGTTGTTTACGTACCATGTATTGACAACTCGTAATGGGTGATGTATACCTATTTTGGGGGCGTCCACGGTTGGTATCGAGCTTAGGGATATGATCTCCATGTGAGATCGGGGAATAGAACTAGGAGGGAGAGGCGAGTAAATCCTTCAGCTAGTGTGTCTTACCTAAGCTTATTTGTTAGTTAGTCAGTATATAGGGATATTATGTGATATATTGATTTCCTTAATTAACCCTTGTTTTATGACAGTATTTGAGAATGTCGACTGAGAATATTAATAGTGGAGTAAATGAGACCGTGGAGACGCCTGTACTGATCACCAACGTGGAGAACATGCAACAGGCTATCAATGTTCCTCCTATGAACAACACCACTGAGCAGATGATGAACGAGGGGATGTTTAGAAGCTTTTTGCAGTTCATGCAAAATCAAACGAGGGAGACTCGTGTTCAAAATACGAGGAGGAAATGATAGCAATTCACGGGTTGTCACTGACCCAAGCGATTCAAAGAGTTGGGACCACGAAATTTAAGGGAAAGTCGATCCGATCATGGCGGAAACATGGGTCAAGCAAATTACCAAGATATTCGATGTCTTGGGATGCACGGATGAAACGAAGGTTCCATTCGCCACCTTTATGTTCCGTGGCGAAGGCGGATTATCGGGTGGGAGTCTCGTGAAGCGTACCCATCCAAACAAGACGGCGGCATGTCTTGGGAGACATTTGAAACTATTTAATGACAAATACTTTCACGAAAGTGTTCGTCATATGAAGGAAGTGGAGTTCATCGATTAGAACAAAACAACATGGCGGTGTGTCTCGATGACGAGGCAAAGTTTGCGAGTTATCCGTTTTTCACCTCATTTGGTGGAGAATGAGGAACGTTATGACGTGGATGTTTCTTAGAGGTTTGAAACCCGATACGTCGAAGATCTCATTTCTCATAAATTTTCTCTCTATTCAGATGTTGTAAACAGGACTCAATTATTAGAGCGAGATAACGAGTACGGTCAACCGAGGGACCACAATCAGGATTATACCGGAGATAGCAGTCAACAAAACAACGATAACCAGCGGAGAAAGAAAAAGACGGATAAAAATGGTAACCACTCTGGTGGTAATCATGGCCATGAAAATAGAAGAAGCGAGTCGGAGGAGATTTTAAAAAGAGGAGATTTAACAACGACCATGTGAAGACGCGGTCTTAAGGTGACAAAGAATCGGTTCTAAGGGAGGAGAAACGACCACCGGTCGTATACTTATAAATGCGGGAAAGAGGGACATATCACCAAACCGCCCACAACCTGCTTCAAGGTATGCTATAATTGTGGAAAGGAAGGACATATCGCTTTCGGGATTATACGATAGCAAAACCTAGTTCAATGAGGGGCGGTGACTCAAAAGATTGTCCCAGAAAAGTCAAAGTCAACGGTTCCTGGAAGAGCGTTTGTTGTGATCGGGTCAAAATGCGAGAACCCAAACGAGGTGATCACGGGTAAGCTATTTATAAATTCTTGTGAAGTTTATAATTTACTGAATCTAGGTGCTACCCATTCATTTATCTCTCTACTTGTGCTCAATGTTTAAACTTGACTCAGGAGAAATTAGACTTTGACCTATTTGTGGAAACTCCGTTAGGAGAAACTTTCATCACATCCACTCGTTTATAAATCTTGTTTGATTCAAGTTGGCACCATCACCTTACTTGTTGACCTTATCTCTTTAAAGATACTTGCTTTTGATGTGATTTTAGGGATTGATTGGTTAACTACTCATCATGCCAAAATTGATTGTTTTCGTAAGGTTGTTAGTTTTCATATTCTAACCAACCCGACTTTTGTATGCAATTCAAGCAACTAAACCATTAAAATCAATCATCATCATATCTAATCATAAAGCTATTCGTTTATTGAAAAAGCGGATGTCAAGCTTTCTTAGCCCATGTTATGGATTTGAATAAAGACACGTCAAATTTGAATAATATTCTGTTGTTATTAACTTTCTCCCGACGTATTTCAAGAAGAACTTCCCCGGTACCCCGAACGTGAAGTTGAATTCTTTATTGATCTTGAACCCGATACAAAGCCCATTTCTAAAACGCCATATCGAATGGCTCTATTGAACTTCAGGAGTTAAAGGTCCAACTACGAGAATTGCTGGACATCGGTTTCATTCATCCTAGTACATATCCTTGGGGTGCTCTGTTTTATTAAATACGTAAGAAAGACGGGGTATGCGACTTTAATATTGACTATCGAAATTGAACCATGTCACCATCAAGAATAGGTATCCTCACCTCGTATTGATGACTGTTTGACCGGATTGCAAGGAGCACAATTCTTTTCAAAGATCGATCTTCGCTTCTAGATATCATCAAATTGAAGATTAAAACGAGGATATTCTAAAGACGCCTTCGAACTCCATGCGGACATTATGAATTCTTAGTCATGTCTTTAGGATTAACTAATGTTCCTGCGGCTTTCATGGATATGATGAACCGAGTATTCAAGGAATATTTGGATCAGTTCGTTGTTGTTTTTATTAATGACATCCTCATATATTCCAAAAGTCGTGAAGATCATGAGCACCATTTGAAGCTGGTACTCCAAAAGCTTCGTGAAAACAAACTATATGCCAAATTGAAGAAATGCAAGTTCTGGCTTGAGGAAGTAGCATTCCTTGGGCACGTGGTGTTGAAACATGAAGTATCTGTTGATTCGGCGAAGATTGAAACAATACAAAGTTAGAGCAACCAAAATTCGGTGGTGAAATCGTAGCTTTTTTTGGGCTTAGTTGGTTATTATCGGAGATTCGTGGAAGGGTTTTCTCGAATCGCTACTCCATTAACCCAGCTAACTCGGAAGGATACAAAATTCATTTGGAGCGAAGAATGCGAGAAGAGTTTCCAAGAGCTCAAGAGGAGACTCATTTTGACACCTGTTCTAACAATACCATCTGGTACGGATGGATTTGTTATCTACAACGATGCTTCAGGCAAAGGGTTAGGATGTGTTCTTATGCAACGTGGGAAAGTCATAGCCTATGCCTCGCGACAACTTAAAGAGTATGAGAAGAATTATCCTACTCATGATCTAGAGTTGGCAGCAGTCGTTTTTGCGCTTAAGATATGGAGGCGCTATCTATATGGGGAGAAAGTGGAGATATATTCATACCATAAAAGCCTCAAATATTTCTTCACGCAAAAGGAACTCAACATGCGGCAACAACGTTGGCTTGAGTTGTTGAAAGATTACGACTACACTATTCAATACCATCCTGGAAAAGCGAACGTGGTAGCTGACGCGTTGAGTAGAAGATCATATGCAGGAATGAGTGCGATGATGTCAAGTATACGCATGAGCCAACTTTAATAGAAAAAGTTAAGGTTGCTCAAGCTCTGGGCCGGACCCGGATCGCGTATGAAGAAGAAAGTACAAGAAGGTGCTATTAGGAAGCGAGAATTGATGAAGAAGGAATACTTGAGTCTACTCGGACTTTGTGTCCCTAACGACTCTGATTTGAAGTACAAGATTATGATGGAGGCACACAATACACCATTTGCAATCCATCCTGGAAGTACTAAAATGTATCATGATCTTTGACATACATTTTGGTGGAACAATATGAAGAGAGAGATTGCAAAGTTTATCTCGATGTGTTTAACTTGTCAACGTGTAAAGGCGGAGCATCTAGTACCTAAGGGTCCGTTGAACCAACTGAGATTCCGAAATGGAAGTGGCAACACATTACCATGGATTTCATTCTGGGGGTCTTCTTACGTATTCTCAAGGCATCGATGCTTTATTTGGGTTATTGTTGATAGATTAACCAAGTCTGCTCATTTCTTGTCGTCTGGAGACTTATTCCTTGAACGTCTTGCTAGTATATATGTAAATGAGATTTTGAGGTTGCATGGCATGCCAAGATCCATAGTTTGGGATCGTGACCCAAGATTCACTTCAAGATTTTGGGTTAGCTTGCAAAAAGCTATGGGCACGGATTTCTGATTGATTCGCATACCATCCTCAAACCAGACGGACAATCGAAAGGACTATTCAAACTCTTGAAGATTTATTAAGACTCGTGTCCTGACTTCAAGAGGCGGTTGGGATAAGTATTTACCATTGGTGGAATTCTCCTACAACAACAGTTATCGAGCAAGTATAGGTGTGGCTCCATTTGAAGCATTATATGGACGAAAGTGTCGCTCCAATATGTTGGGATGAGGTGGGTGAAGCAACATTGTTGGGACCCGAGTTAAATGCGTATGACTCACCGAAAAGATCCAAATGATTCGACAATGTATACAAATGGCACAAGATCGACAAAAGAGTTATGCGGATCTTCATCGAAAGGACGTGGAATTTAGTATAGGGGATCATGTATTATTGAGGTTTCTCCAATGGAAGGGAGTTATAAGATTTGGGAAGAGAGAAAAGCTCAATCCACGATTTATTGGTCCATTTCAAATTCTTGACCGAGTAGGAAATGTAGCCTATAGACTCGCATTACCTCAAAGTATGTCTCGTGTTCATAATGTGTTTCACATATCTCGTACTTCAGAAATATGTGAAAGACCCGAACCACGTTATAGAGTTAGAACCCGGACGAGATAATAGAAGACTTAACGTACGAAGAAGTACCTGTCAAGATTTTAGATAGGAAGGAGCATGTCCTACGCACAAAGGTCATACCACAAGTTAAAGTTCTGTGGAGGAATCATGCTTTAGAGGAGATGACCTGGGAATTAGAAAGCGAAATGAAAGTGAGGTATCCTCACCTTTTCAAAACACCAGTCGTCGTCGATTTCGAGGACGAAATTTCATAAGGAGGGAGGTTGTAAGACCCCAACTTATTATTAATGAAATTTAATTTTCTCTATTTATTATTTTGAAATAGTAAGGGTTGATTTGATTAATGTGGATAGTTATGGGTAAAATACGCAAATATTTCAAAATAAGCAAGTGGTTATAAAATATTCATTGTTGTTTGGAATATTCGTTTGGTCGTGGAATATTAAATGCTGTCGGGAATATTAAATGCGGAGGCAATGACCGTGTGTGGACCCCATAACTAAAAGATTGGATGAAGAAAACGACAAATATAAGTTGTTTAAAAATAACTTGGCGTAGTTGTTATCGTTAATCTTGTTAAAATACTCTTGGGTTAAAACACAAGAAGACATGGTATTGCACCAATTATTGATTCTTACGTAAAGAAGTGTACTACTCAATAACATTCTGATAATTCTTGCTTCAAAGATTTTATTTTATTGATTTAATAATTGCTGCGTTGATATTTTATATTCTTTGTTGTTTGATAATTGTTATTACAATATTTTTTCATTATTGAAGCAATAATTCATATTATCCGAATAATATTATTAGATAACATTATTGGCAATGTCTAGAAAGTTCTACATACAGGAGAGGTTTGGTCACCTAATTATATGCCAAGAGTAAGGAGAAATTCTTATTGGACGCCTCTTTCCTCGAGGAACTGCTGGTTGTCAATATTGTGATTCTGTAATATTATTTGTGAATAATTAATTATTGATTCATATGATGAGAAAAATATTGATTTTATGTGGATATAGATGGAGAAAATTTTAATGTGACAATTGTTGAAAATTGAAATTTTATCTTTTTCTGATAAAATAATTCATTTAAATATATTATTATATTTTAATAATATAATAATGGTGATATTTTTACAACGAATGTGGGATATATGAGTATACGAGGAGGAAGAGTATTTTTGCTACAATAAATGTTTAAAACATGTTAAACATGTCGGTGGACCCCATTTATTGACTGAAATTTGATTATAACTTTAAAATCGCTTGTTTGTGGATTTCTATCGATTTCATTTTGGAATTTGGAAAAACTTTCTTCTGCAAAGTTGTAGAGAATTGAATTTTCTATAAAAATTCATGAGTTTCTTCTCGGGAGGCGAGAATATAAGCGAGTACGAGCCTGGGGTATGGATTGAAGGTTCTGTAGAGAGTTGTTTAGTAGTCCTCACCCTTTTGTAAAATAATGTATCAATAAATGTGATGAGGATTTATTTGAGTATAGATATTGTCTAGAAGATAATATTTGTATTCAAACCGACAATTTCTTGTTGTAATAATAAAGTTGTAGTTGTTTACGTACCATGTATTGACAACTCGAATGGGTGATGTATACCTATTTTGGGGCGTCACAAATAATATTACAGAATCACGATCTCGGGTAACTGGTGCCGTTCCTGGAAAGAGGGGCTTTCCAATAAAGATTTCTCCTTCTTGGCCGCAATTGATTAGGTGACCAAACCTCTCCTTAGACAGAACTTTCTAGACATTGCCAATAATGTTTTCTAATAATATTATTCGAGATAATATGAATTAATACTCCGATAATGAAAATACTTGTAGTGACAATTTTAAAACAACGATAATATAAAATATCAACGCAAAGAATTATTGAATAAAATATTGAACAAGAACTCACTGTAACAATTATTGAGTAGTACCTTTTTACGTAAGAATCAATAATTGGTGCTATATCACCGTACTCTTCTTGTGCAAAACGCCAGACATCGTGTTTTTAACCCACTCGGGTATTCCAACAAGATAATTCGTAATAACTACGCCATTATTTATAAACAACTTATACTTGTTGTTTTCTTCATCCAATCGCTTTCTGTTATAGGCCCACACAAGGCTGCGTCGTCGTACGAATATTCCTCGACAGTAAGAATATTCCACGACCAACGAATATTCTCCGACAACAATGAGTATTTTATAACCACTTGTTTATTTGAAATATTTGCGCATTTTACCCATAACTAACCACATTAATCAAATCAACCCTTACTATTTCAAAATGATAAATAGAGGAAATTAAATTTCAATTATTAATAATTTGGGGTCTTACAGCAAGGAACCTGAATGAGGTCATCACGGGTAAGCTTATCATAAACTCTAACGAAATCTATACTTTATTTGATACCGGTTCTACCCATTCTTTTATTTCTCCTACTTGCGCTCATTGATTAAATTTGACTCTGGAGAAATTAGACTTTGATTTATATGTGGAAACTCCGTTGGGAGAAACCTTCATTACATCCACTGTTTATAAGTCTTGTTTGGTTCAAATCGGTACCCTCACATTACCTGTAGATCTTATTTTATTGAAAATACTTGCATTTGACGTGATTCTAAGAATTGATTGGTTAACTACTCATCATACAAAAATTGATTGTTTCCGTAAGGTTGTTAGCTTTCATATTCCTAATCAACCTATTATGCGAATTCAAGCGACCAAACAATTATTGTTAATCACGGTCATCTCAAGCCATAAAGCTATTCGTTTATTGAAAAATGGATGTCAAGCTTTCTTAGCTCATGTCACAGATTTAAACAAAAATACGTCAGTCTTGAACGATATTTCTATTGACTTATCTGTGAAAACTCCGTTGGGAGAAACTTTTATTACATCCACTGTTTATAAGTCTTGTTTGGTTCAAATCGGTACCCTCACATTACCTGTAGATCTTATTTTATTGAAAATACTTGCATTTGACGTGATTCTAGGGATTGATTGGTTAACTACTCATCATACAAAAATTGATTGTTTCCGTAAGGTTGTTAGCTTTCATATTTCTAATCAACCTATTATGCGAATTCAAGCGACCAAACCATTAAAATCAATTACGGTCATCTCAAGCCATAAAGTTATTCGTTTATTGAAAAATGGATGTCAAACTTTCTTAGCTCATGTCACAGATTTAAACAAAAATACGTCAGTCTTGAACGATATTTCTATTGTTAATAAATTTCCTAACGTATTCCCCGAAGAACTTCCTGGCCTACCCCCTGAGGAATACTTCGCGTCAACTCCATACTTTGTGTTCCTAACGACTCTGATTTAAAGTATAAAATCATGATGGAGGCGCACAACACACCGTTTGCAATCCATCCTGGGAGTACCAAAATGTATCATGATATTCGTCATACATTTTGGTGGAGCAATATGAAGAGAGAGAGATAGCGTTGTTTATCTCAAGGTGTCTAACTTGTCAACGAGTTAAAGCGGAGCATCAAGTACCAAAAGGTCCATTACAACCACTTGAAATTCCAGAATGGAAGTGGGAGCACATTACCATGGATTTTGTTACCGGTCTTCCTAAGGTTTCTCAAGGCATAGATGCTATTTGGGTCATTGTTGATAGATTGATCAAGTTTGCTCATTTCTTACCGATACGAGAAACTTATACACTTGAACATCTTGCTTGTATGTACATAAACGAGATTGTAAGACTACATGGTATTCCGGTATCCATAGTTTCTGATCGAGACCCAAGATTCACTTCACGATTTTGGGTTAGTTTGCAAAAAGCTATGGGCACAGACTTACGATTTAGCTCGGCATTTCATCCTTAGACGGACGGACAGTCGGAGCATGAATAATGAAGCTGTAGGGTGAACTGAGCTCTGAACACGGCAATATATCAAACGGATCCCTAATCCCTACCAGGAAAGCTGACCACGATGCAACATCTGTACACTCCATAGGCTGGAAGGAATACGTCATGGCTATGTCATGGGTGAAACAAAATCCATGATGTCTAAATGTGCCAATCGGTCTCAAGTGTGACATAACCCTTGATCCAAAATGTATTCTACGCTCCAAGGTTATACCTCAAGTCAAAGTTTTGTGGAGAAACCACGATGTTGAGGAAATGACTTGGGAGTTAGAATCTGAAATGAAATCAAGGTATCCTTACCTTTTCGACATACCAGGTACGTACCCTAATTTCGAGGGCGAAATTTCATAAGGGGAGGTTTTAAGACCCCAACTTTTATAAATAAAGATGAATTTTCTATAAATATTATTTTTTTGAATATTATGGTGTAAATTTGATATAATGTTATAGTTGTGGGTAATATTTATAAATTTTGCAAAGTAAGCAAGTTGTTATAAAATATTCGTTTGGTCGGAGAATATTCTTTTTATCTGGAAATATTCGTACGATGGCACAATCATTGGTGGACCCCACAACGGAATTATTGTCGGATTGAAAAAACGACAAAAATACTTTATGAAAATAACGGCGGATGTGTTACCGTTAAAACTGTTGAACTACCCGGTAGTAAAAGTACAGTAATACGCGTGGTTGCATAGTAACACACGATATTGATTATTGATGCTTACGTGAGAAGTCACTCAGCTATATACTCAATTATTGCTACAGTAATTGTTGCATCATATCTCTTATATTATTGATTCAATTATTGTCACACTATCATCTGTATAATATCTTATATTATTAAATCAATAATTGAGACGACAAGTTATAAATGATTAATAATTGTTGAAAGATTAAATATGTGTTGATTAAAAATAAAATGATTTGTGGTAATATTTTTTCAATCCTTGATGTATATAAAGAGTCTATTATGAGACGTTTGTGGTAAGTTTGGTTATTTTATGGGGGCCCATATGTCATCATCTAAGAGTCTCTTCAAATCGATAGTAATTACCTTCCTCAATAGTAATTACCTTCATCAATAAGTAATTACCTTCGTCGATAGTAATTACCTTCGTCAATAGTAATTACCTTTACCAGACGTCAAACCACTTGCCGTTTCATATTACAGGCGTCGAACCAATTGTCGTTTCACATTACAGGCGTCAAACCACTTTTCTTTTCACATCACCAATCGTCCGTTTACTTTACATTTTCACATTTCAAGTGTTAAGCTAGAAATCTTCTATAAATAGAGGCCTAGTGCTTCATTATTTTTTTACTGAATTCATTCAAGCTATAGAGAGAAAGTATAGAGAGAATAAGAGAGAAAGAAGAAGAGTATTCTTCTTACTACACTACTGCGTTAGATTCAATCTACTAATGTAAGGGGTGTTATTCTTTCTTATTCATGAAGAGAACTGTGTTATTCCATTGCTTATTATTCTGGCTGGAATAACCTGTATACGCCAGTTTTACCTATACTTGGTGACATTCTTCTATTATTCATTGGAACATCCATGCATGTGTTTTACAGGACACGGTTCCGCTCTTTATTATTATTCTGGAACATCTTGTTGCATGTGTTTTACACCCCTGACTGGTTCCGCCTTTTATTATTCTGTTGGAACATCCTGCCGGTGCAAATTTTGCCTGACCTGGTTCCGTTATTATTATTCTGTTCGAATAACCTAGCCCGTAGTGCATAGATGGACTTGGTATGATTATGACCAGGGTGTAATCATGACCGTAATGTTACTAATGATGTGGTAAAAGTTATCATTGGCCCGTAGTGCATTGATGGACAGTTGTTGGCATGATCATGACCATTAATGAATACACGAATGTCTTTGGCTGTAGTGCATGGATAATTTGTGGTCGTGATATTAAAGAATTTCCTTGGCCGTAGTGCAGGGGTGATTCGATGATGTGGATTATTTATTAAGTTGAGTCCTAGCGATAAAAGTCATGAAAAACTTTTTAAATCATAAAATATAGTAGATTTTATTCTCTACTTGACTCTTTTAATGGATTGCTTGTTCTGCTGCAGTTAAACTTGATGTTGTTATATTTTATCAGTTTAACACTGTTGAAGGCTAACGATAATTTATTCTGCATTATTTTAGTCATAATATTTCTTACTGGGCTGGTTGAGCTCACCCTTTCTTTCAATGTTCTCTTCAGAAAATGAGAACATAGCAGGGACTAGTCAGGGAACGGAGTGACATTCCAGAGGATAGCATTAGTAGTCCTCACTATTTTGTGAAATAGTGTGTTAATAATTGTAATGAGGACTCCTTTTGAGTTTGTATAATCTCTAGTAGACAATAATTGTATTCAAACTCACAGTTATGTTTTGTCGTATTGTACACGACAGTTGTATTAGTAAGTTGTATTTGAATTTTGTACCATGTATTTGACGACCCAAGATGGGTGATGTATACCTAATTTTGGGGGCGTCACACAAATAGTATCATAATCATCCATGGTAATAATCAAGGGCGGAGATTAAAAAGAAAGATGCGCAGAGTGGTGCAGGGTGAGATTACGTTCGGCCATGTTATATCCCAGCGTTTCCTGTTTGACAGGTTTGGCTCTGAGGACAGCTATGCACGGCATTCCGGGGATTTCACCACACCGGAGGATCATTGGCGTTCAACGAGTAGAGATGTCTTTCTATGCATATTGTCATACGTCTACGTCTTTGCGGTACATGGATGAGCTAGATATCGGCGTCGTCTATGTGATGATAGCTCTCGTGGAAGGTCATACCATTATTCCGATGATCATTGCGAGACCTTGAGGTCATTACATCTTCTTTGCACTTATCCGTGAGGGAGTATTCGAGGTAGCTTCGGTCGTGTTGTATGTGTGGGTTATGTCACACTTGAGACCGATTGGCACATTTAGACATCATGGATTTTGTTTCACCCATGACATAGCCATGACGTATTCCTTCCAGCCTATTGAGTGTACAGATGTTGCATCGTGGTCAGCTTTCCTGGTAGGGATTAGGGATCCGTTTGATATATTATCGTGTTCAGGGCTCAGTTCATCCTACAGCAAGGAACCTGAATGAGGTCATCACGGGTAAGCTTATCATAAACTCTAATGAAATCTATACTTTATTTGATACCGGTTCTACCCATTCTTTTATTTCTCCTACTTGCGCTCATCGATTAAATTTGACTCTGGAGAAATTAGACTTTGACTTATGTGCGGAAACTCCGTTGGGAGAAACCTTCATTACATCCACTGTTTATAAGTCTTGTTTGGTTCAAATCGGTACCCTCACATTACCTATAGATATTATTTTATTGAAAATACTTGCATTTGACGTGATTCTAAGGATTGATTGGTTAACTACTCATCATACAAAAATTGATTGTTTCCGTAAGGTTGTTAGCTTTCATATTCCTAATCAACCTATTATGCGAATTCAAGCGACCAAACCATTAAAATTAATCACGGTCATCTCAAGCCATAAAGCTATTCGTTTATTGAAAAACGGATGTCAAGCTTTCTTAGCTCATGTCACAGATTTAAACAAAAATATGTCAGTTTTGAACGATATTGCTATTGTTAATAAATTTCTTGACGTATTCCCCGAAGAACTTCCTGGCCTACCCCTGAGCGTGAAATTGAATTTTGTATCGACCTTGAACCCGGTACAAAATCCATTTCCAAAGCCCCATATCGAATGGCTCCTATTGAACTTCAGGAGTTAAAGACCCAACTGCAGGAATTGTTAAACATTGACTTTATTCGTCCTAGTACTTCTCCTTGGGGTGCTCCTGTTCTATTCGTGAAGAAGAAAGTGTTAGGTTTGTAATATTCAAGAATGCAATCAAATTGCATAAATAAGCGGAAACGTGTAAAAATCAGAGTTTAAAATTTTACAAACCATAAACCCGGATCACCCTTTATGCACAATTATTAATTAAACGAAAAGAAAGAACAAGAATCATACCCTTGAAGATCCAAGCTTCCTCAGGTACAAGTTCACCTCCAATCCTTTTCGCGTTCAACTTGAATCCACCGGGTTTGGTTTCTTCCTTTGATCAACGTTAGCCACCCAAGTGTTTGGCCTCTAGAGGTGATCCACCAAGGAAGAAGAAGAATTCAAGAAGATGAGTATTTGGCAAAACCCTAGTTTTCTATCTCTATAGAAAGGGCGTACTTTCCAACAATTGGAATGACGCCATGTTGTTAAAAAGTCAACAACCCTTCCACCCATAATAAGACTCCTCTTATTTATAGATGTGGCAACCCTCCTTAACAATTAAGGAATTGGGTTTTATTTTAATTAATTAAAATTCTTTAATTAATTAAGCTCCCTTATCTTATTAGGGATAATTAATTAAACTCTTTTAATTAATTTAACCTCCTAATCCTATTAGGAATAAATGAGAGTACTTATATTAAATTAATTCCTAAACTCTTTTAGAAATTAAAATAATAATAATTGTAATAATATTAATAAGACTCCTCTTATTAATTTATATTTAATATTTCTAAAATATTAAATAATAAATATTAAGCTATTTAATTTATTCTATCACCATAGATTAAATTAAATATACTTAACATATTATTACGATTATGCCATTAACTTCTTAAATAATTATTCTTCCTTTTATGGTGTGACCCTTTAGGTTCTCCATATTAAACCTAGGTTGTGAATAAATCAATTAGAACAATTCTAATCTTATTTAAATAAATAAATTAAACAATTAATTTATTTAAATAAATAAATAATATTTATTCTACAATAGGGATAAGCCTCCCTAGCGATCAACGACTTTCCGGATAATATAGATTTCAACATTAATCATAAAAGAACCTTTGAGTAAATAGTTCTGACAATTCAATCCTTCCACTATATCTGATGTCCCAATTAAATATAAGATATGTAATTCTTTGTCAAGTCTTATTTTATTTAATTATATGTATTTCGATCCTTAAATGCATAACTCCAAATAATGCAAATTAGAAACTCCTTTCTAATTTCATTACGCTTGTAACCAAGGACTCTTTGGGTTGTCATTTATCGAATCACATAGGACATTTCTCTTCTTTTATTAGAAGTGGTAGATTCTTTATTGATCATACATTATCTCCATATACAACTTATTATACCCAAGCATACCCTTTGATATACCCTAAGGGTCTTAAGGAATAAGTCAAAGTATAACTCATCATACACAAGATACTATGATGACCTCAAGTCCAAGGATCACTTGACTACTATCACTACTGAAATTCCTATTGACAGTAAGTAAAACTCCATTAGGTATTCCTTAGCGAGCCACGTTCAGTGAACTTATTCTCTAATAAGCATCTACATACTTGCTTTAGTGTCTCCATACAAATGATCATGAGATCCATCATCCTCATCCAATGAGAAAGCAACGTATGTACCAATCTATCCGGATTCACTAATCCCCAATTTAGTAATCCAACGATTGGGAACTATTTTAGTTTTAAGCTTTCTAAGAATTTAGATCTCATTAGAATGATCATCATCATTATTCTAAAAGCATTGCTTAAAACTATGGGTTTATCACATATTATAAAATAACATCATGTAGATAATTAAAAGCCTTTAATAAATTAATACTTTTTATTAATAAATGAATAAGTTTGTTTCAAAGTATATGCTTTATCATCAAACATGATTGGCTTGTGTGCATACTACTTTCAATCTCCCACTTGCACTAAAGCCAATCGCCATGGTATCTCATACTCTTCTTCTCTAAGTGACGATTATTGTAAGACCCCAACTTATTATTAATGAAATTTAATTTTCTCTATTGATTATTTTGAAATAGTAAGGGTTGATTTGATTAATGTGGATAGTTAGGGGTAAAATACGCAAATACTTCAAAATAAGCAAGTGGTTATAAAATATTCATTGTTGTTTGGGAATATTCGTTTGGTCGTGGAATATTCGTCTTTTGGGGAATATTAAATGCGACACAAGTAGCGACCATGTATGGGCCCATAACTGAAAAGCGATTGGATGAAGAAAACGACAAATATAAGTTGTTTAAAAATAACTAGGCGTAGTTGTTATCGTTATCTTTGTAAAATACTCCTATTGGTTAAAACACAAGAAGACATGGTATTGCACCAATTATTGATTCTTACGTGAGAAGGTACTACTCAATAACGATTCACGTGAATTACCTTCAAAGATTTTATTTTATTGATTTAATAATTGCTTGCGTTGATATTTTATATTCTTTGTTGTTTCAATAATTGTCATTACACAATATTTTTCATTATTGAAGCAATAATTCATATTATCTGAATAATATTATTAGATAACATTATTGGCAATGTCTAGAAAGTTCTGCTCAAGGAGAGGTTTGGTCACCTAATTGCGCTACCAGAGAAGAAGAAATTCTTATTGAAAGCCCCTCTTTCTGGGAACCGCCTTTGTTGTCAATATTGTGATTCTGTAATATTATTTGTGAATAATTAATTATTGATTCATATGATGAGGAAAATATTGATTTTATGTGGATATAGATGGAGAAAAATTTTAATGTGATAATTGTTGAAAATTGAAATTTTATCTTTTTCTCGATAAAATAATTATCTAAATATATTATTATATTTTAATAATATAATAATGGTGATATTTTACAAATCTAATGTGGGATATATGAGTATACGAGGAGGAAGAGTATTTTGTTTCAATAAATGTTTAAAACATGTTAAACATGTCGGTGGACCCCATTTATTGACCGAAATTTGATTATAGCTTTAGAAAATCGCCTGCTTTGTGGATTTCACCAATTTCTATTTGGAATTTGGAAAACTTTCTTCTGCAAAGTTGTAGAGAATTGAATTTCCTATAAAAACTCTCGAGATTCGAATTTTCCGATGAAAGGGCTATTTATTATGAATTATTGAAGTTCAAGTTCAAATAATTAATTTTTGGGAGTTTTAGTTAATTATTTTGAGAAAAACGTTTTTTGCAACTAAGTTGGCCTCACATGTGATTCAAATCTACCTGAGATCAGTTGTCTAAGGTGGGCTAAAGAAAATGTGAAAAATATATTAATATTATATTCAATTTTCGCTTTGGTGTTCTAAGCATTTTCCTATAAATAGGGTGCTTAGGTTAGAATTGAAAAACACCGTAAACTCAAGTTTCTCTCTATTTCTCTCTCGATATATTGAGCGTATTCTTGTGAGTATACTTTGAGTATTGTTAGGCGGTGCAAGTTCCTTCAAAGACTATACCCTATTCCAAATTTAGAAGTACTAATCTTTCGAGGTAAGGGATGTTATTTTCTTCTCAAATGATATTATTTCTTCAATATCATTATCTTTGAAATATTGGTTGGAACTTTTATCAAATTTGGAACTTTTTCAAGTCGGGGTTACTATTCATGAGATTACTATTCACGAGTTACTATTCATGAGTTACTTATTCACGAGTTACTATTCATGAGTACTATTCATGAAGCGTGAAGATGTTTTTTGTGAAATTTCTATCTTTTGGTGTTTGAGTTACTATTCACGTGTACTTTACTATTCACTTATCTGACCTTATTCATAGAAAATGAAAATTTTTCTTTTCGTCTAAAATATCTATTCTGGATACTAGCTTTGATTGTATCTATGTTTTGATCATTCTTGAATTTTACACCACTATGATTATTTTTGAGGTATTTTTGAACATGGATAAAACAAAGTACGAATCCTTAATCCTTAATCCTTGTCATTTTGTTTCAATTTGGATTCGCTTTTAAAAATATTTTTATCATCCTCGGTCTTAAATGATGATATTATTGAATATCTTTGGCCTGTAGTGGAAAGATGAATGATTTCTGAAGAATATCTTTGGCTGTAGTGCAAAGATGAAAAGGTGTTTAGATGAACATGACCAACTGATGAATATCTTTGGCCTATAGTGCAAAGATGAATATTTGATTCGGTATGTATATTTATTGATGTTACAGGGATAAAAGATAGAGCGATGAACTTTTAAATTCATACATAGAAGATAGTAGTTTGCATTCTCTACTTAACTCTTCTAATGAATTATTATTTCACATGCGAATATTGATTTAAAATTTGTTGTCTATTGTATTCTATTAGATTTTTCCTGTTGAAGACTAACAATAATTTGTTGTATATTATCTTAGTCATAATATTCTTTATTTGGGCTAGTTGAGCTCACCCTTTTCCTTTTTGTTCCATTTTTCTTCTCGTGAGGCGAGAATATAAATGAGTACGAGCCTGGGTATGGAATGAAGGTTTTAGAAAGGATTGTTTAGTAGTCCTCACCATTTTGTAAAATAATGTATTAATAAATATGATGAGGATTTATTTGAGTATAGATATTGTCTAGAAGATAATATTTGTATTCAAACTCACAGCTTTTATTATTATAATAATAAAGTTGTAGTTGTTTACGTACCATGTATTGACAACTCGAATAGGTGATGTATACCTATTTTGGGGGCGCCACAATTATCCTATTTGTTGGATAAGCTTTAGTTAATGGATATGTAATGTTGTTCATGAGAGTCCACTATCTCTATAGTGATTTCCCATCTTTCAATGATTCTAATAATCAAATGAAAGTGCCACAACACATGTTTAGATCCAAGATGAGACTTAGGAACTATTCCTAGTTACAGTAATGAACTTTTAATCCAAACAATCAACTTGCGACTTCATTTATAGCTATATACTTTGTCTTTATCACTAAACCAAAGAACTCTTTCTGTTTTGGAACCTTTCCAATTCAACGCACCAATTGCTCAAAATAACGCTTTACCTTAAAGTAGATTTTCTCATCATCTTGGTCATGCTGAAAAACTTGAGTCATTAAGCCCTCTAGTTTTAATTTAGACCCACCATGAATATGATCACATCCTTAGTGCTTGGGTTAAGCACTTTAAGATGTTTTTCACTGACTCATAGTGAACTTTTCCATAATATGACTGATCATGGTAACACTTTACCTTAAAGTGAATTTTCTGTCGTCTTGGTCTGTCTGAAAAACTTGAGTCTGTTAAGCCCTCTAGTTTTAATTCAGACCCACCATAAATATGATCACATCCTTAGTACCAGTAAAGTACTTTAAGATGTTTTTCACTATCTCACAGTGAACTTCTCCAGAATATGACTGATCATCATCAGGTCTCGTACATTTCATTGCATACATGATTGTCACTCATGCGACCTCTCTTTTCAGGAGTCCGTGGGGACTATTAAGAGAGATACACTCCATGGCTCATCAACATGAGACATCTCTTGGAGTTTTCCATGCTAAACAACTTTAGCATCAAATGAATATCGTTCTCGGGTTAAGTCGAGCATCCTTTTAAATCTATCTGTATAGATTTGTATCCCGATTACGATACTCTTTCCCAATCATTCATGGAGGAATGTTTAGACAACTTTATCTTTACCGATTGTAGCATTGGTATGTAATTCCTCATCCGTAGTATATCAACATATAATACTAGAAATTTCACGACGCCCCAACCCTTTTTCAGACACACTAGAACTCTTACCTCATCAGATGTAAATCGGATCATCATCTTCTATGATGTGTACCTCATCATCATCATCCATGATGAATCCATACCTCCTAGGTATCTTCTTGCTATTCCATTCTGATTTACGATTCTATTTGTGGTACAATAGGTCTATCTACGAGTTCCTCTTATTTGACTTATAGTGTTTTGTGGTTCTTGAACTCTTCAAGATCTATTATCCTCCCACTAGCCCTTCAATGATAAACACCTTTATCTTAGAAAGTAGTGTGTTTAAGAACAAACACTTTTTTCTAAGTAGGATTATAGAACATATACCCTAAACTTACTTTAGGATGTCCCATAAATCTACACTTGTCAAATCTTGTCCCAAGCTTATCCTTTGAAACCTTTTCACATAAGTTGGACAACCCTTATCTTAACATACTTAAGATTAGGAATCCTCCTATCCATAACTTTTATGGAGTCTTGGGCTTGATTTTGAGGTTACCTTTTGTAGATATGTCACCCATTTCTAGGATACGACCTTGAGGGATACTGAAATGTCGGTAAAATCATTATGGACCGCACCATGTCCAACAAGGTACGATTTTTTCATTCCAATACGTCAATCAATTATTGCGTATCAGGAGGCGTCCATTATGAGAAAACCATTTAAGATGATCTAGAAACTTATTTCACAAATATTTATTCCTTGATCTAATCAAAGAATCTTAATACATTGTCAATTTGTTTCACTTCTGAATTCTTTTAACCTTTCAAATAATTCATACTTGTATTTCAGCAAATACACATATTCAACTCTTTGAATGATCATCTCCTTTTCTTATACTAATTTGTTCAATATGCAAAATTATTTTCATGTAAGTCAAGCATACAAAATTTATTAAGTAATATTCCAGTTCTATACAAAACATTATTATTATAAATAGAACAACAATTGTTCTTAATTATAATACCAAAGATTTCATTGTCCAACAATAAAATGGAAATAATATTTTAACAAGAACTGGAATACAATAACAACTTATTGACTTAATAGATTTGCCGTGTAGCATTGCTAAACTATAAGTTTCTATGGCTAATATGGCAACCTTTGCTACATTTCCGTCATATGGGATTACTTATATTTGTTTAGCTTTCTATTTCTTGGTCCCTTCATAAATCAATATTTATGATAACCAAAGTCGATATCCAATATCCAAGTAGAACCTCGACTTAAAGAAAATTTATTTTAAATCTTGAACAAAATTGTATTATGTAAAAACTTCATTAAGCTTCTTTGGTTAGCCATCGCAAGCGTGCTTCTCATGAGCTTCTTTCCGGTGTCGGGCTTATTGCGGTGGAAGCAAACTCCTTTGCTATCCGTGACGCTTTTGTTCTTATTATCCTTTGTTTTTGCCTTTCTATATACCTTCTTTGAATCGCTCTTCTTCTTTTAAGATCCTTTTACGCGCTACCAAGAAGACATGGTCTTTCTTGGTTGAAAGTGACTCTCATCATTTTTCAACATGTTAAGCAAATTAACGGAAGCTAATATCTAGCTTGTTTATATGAAAATTCACAACAATTGTGAAAGGAGTCCGGAGTGAGTGCAAGATCAAATCTTGCTCAACTCTCCATCCATGACAAAACCAAATTGTCTAATTGATCAATCAAATTGATTATGTTAAGAACTTTTTGTCTGTACAATAGTGCCATTGGCCATTCTAGATCGGAAGAGCTCCTTAGATATCTGATATTTATCAATCCCACTTTCCTCACCATCAACTAATTAATGTGCAAGAATATAGTAGGAGCATCCATAGTTTCATGCTGACACTGAAGCTCGTTACTCATGGATGCGAGCATGATGCATTGAGCCAACTGTGCATCATCTTGCCACTTTCTAAAAGTAGCAATCTCTTCCTCAGAGGCATTGTCTGCAACCATTGCAGGGTGATGAGTAGGTTTTATACCTATGAATCCGATATTATTAAACTTAATTATTGCTATATTTAATTGTTTTTTAGTATCTTTTTATCTGTTTTGTGTTTATTTCTTGTAGGTTGGAGCTGGAGGGACAAATTGGTCATTTCAGATAAGAAAAAGGTCAAAAAATCATTAAAATTAGAGCTGATTGGCATTTTTGTAATTACGTGGTCTCGGGTGGCGCCAGCGCTTGAAATGACTTGTGTTGGCGCCTAGCGCCACGTATGTGCAAAAAGGAGGATTTTCTACTACCAAGTGGGTTTTTGAAGCTAAAAAGGAATCTGAATGAGGTGGGAGACTAATACAAATAGGAGGAGACTTTAGAAAAGAGGGAACTCAATTTTTCAAGGGATTCGCAGAGAGAACAACGAAGAAAATACGAAGAAAAATTGCAAGAAAGATCAAATCAGAGAGTATTGGAGAAAATTCAGTTTCTTCCTCTTTCTCTAGTTTTATCTTTTGTAATTATCTCGGATGTTTGGATTATTAATTTGGATGATGTTTTTCTTTATTATTAGCATGAACTAAATTTTCATTAAGATTGCAAATGGAACTTGGTATGTAGTTTAAATTGAACCTTCCCATTGAATGAAAGTTGGTTTTATTGAATTGTTTATTATATCTTTTGCTTATTGATTAATTGTTTGGCCAACAACTATTGTGATAATCTATATAAAATTGGAAGATGGAGTATAGATTGAGATCCGGATATGATAACATCCGCTCATATAATCTGAATAGGGTTAATATGATTAGCATGTAGGATAGAAATATACCTATGTGTCTTTTGTATCCTTTGAAAAGAATTTATCGTAAACCCTAATTAACTTGATTCACATAGGAATATAGTGAATTAATTGAGTAGGGTGTTCCTTGTAATTTTGTTTCTTAAGGATCTGGAGTTAGGAGGATTTGTTCACGTGTTTTGGAAAAAGTGTGTGAATTTTATAAATCATTCTTGGATAATGATTCATATTAATTAATTGCTTTAAATGGGAAGTGAAATGATTTAAATGAAATACCAAGGGAAGTTGTAATCTTAACCTATTAAATCTGTAGTTATTCTTGTGAAATTTTGATTTTTAATCATTAGTTTTGTTAAGTTTAAATTTCAAATCAAAAACAAAATTTCGTAGTTTAAAATAGGATTAATTGCATTAGAATTAGTAATTGATAAATATTAGTCTATTTCCTCGTAAGAACGATATCCTTGCTTGCTGAATATTATAATTGAACGCGTATACTTGCGTGGTAAAGTGCTATTAAAAATTAGGCAACACAGGGATAGACGTATTAAGGACATAAGATAATTTTTCAGCCATGAGAACTATTCTCAAATTCCTTAACCAATCCGCTTAATACGGTTTGGTTAAATAACATCTAATATGTTTCGCAGTGATAGTAATTTAGACATTGTAAAATTCTGTAAATGAATTTGTAATTAACAACATTTTAACATACATTCTTTTATTAATTACCAAAATAAATTAGGTCTTGTTTTAAATTGGTATCTCCCACTATTTTCTTCAAACTATATTACCCTCACTTATATAGTTCGGCAAAATCTAATTAAAGATTTGCTAGTGAGAATAAGGATCCCATTTCAAATGTATATAGCCTTGTGGTGACACAACAAACTATATATAAATAAATAGGTAGACAACTTTTGTCAATTACATCAACTATGCAACTCCTTTTCTTTTGCCTCTTAGATTATTTTGATCAAGTGGTGGCACATCCGAATCAAAATTATCCAAGTTAAGTCCGACCTAGCACTCCATATATTAAAAAAGAAAAATATCATCCTTGTGGTGACACAACAAAATAATATTGTTCAATTTTCTTTATAAGCATCAAATGTGATAAATTAACATCTTAAATACTTAATACTTGCCTTGTGGTGACACAACAAACTCATATTCAATATTTAATACTCTATTAATTTTATCATGCTAGAAAGGCTGACGTTTGATATTCCAAATATCTTTGAACGCTTAGGACTTAATATAAAAAAATTTGGGGTTTTCTTTATTAATTTGTCTCATCTTGTTTAGCGTAACATTTACATATATATATAAAATACGCGTCGTATTAATAAACATGCGAAGCATGTTTGCATAATATATAATATATATAGTATAAGCATGCACATATAGAATACTATATTCTACCCGGATTGATTATGGACTTTTATTCTAGTTTGGTTCACTAGAGCCACCAAGTGAACCAAAAGGTCAAACCCTTAAAGGGTGCAAGAAATAATATTTAAATATAACTATTACATTTAAACCCTGGCTCCATTACAAACGGGTCTTCAAGCGCTCCTTGCTCCTTGATCTCTAATTCTTCAAAATTAATTCTAACTATTCCTATTACAAAGCTATTTAAAATAAATAGAAACCTTGATCAGCTGTGAGACCCCGAATTTTTATGAAATAAAAATTATTCAATTTTCTATTTTTGTGAATAATTAAATTGATAAAGGATTAACTTTAAAGGTAATTTTGAAAATTTTATTTATTTATATTTGGCTCTCTAGGGTATGTTCATAAAATTTTTATATTAAAATATCAAATCACATGAGATTATAAATTTACGTAATTTATGTATAAAGTCGTTGAGACCTCTTTCAATCAACTGTTATTAAAGTAGCGTGTGGGTGATAATTTCATCACTGGTGTAATAATAAAATAAAAGAGGAAAGGAAATAATTTAATCCCACCCAATTGTTAGTCGTGGAGTGAGAAAGTTTTGGTTTCTTCGTTGATTGGCTTCACATTTAAATAAGTTCCACCGCTTTCTTTTTGTTTTTCTCTCAGCCTTCTTTTTATTAATTGAACGTCCTCATTTTTTTTCTTACACAACTAATTTCGCCCACCAAACAATGCCTGCACCTCTTCTTCATAACAAGAAAACAACAGCTTTAAGTTTTTTTTCTGGTAGTTATTTCCAAGCGATTCACGGCGACGTCTGAAATCGCCGCTTCTTTCATTCTTCACGAGACTTCATTTTCCAAGCATCAAGACAGAGAACGGGTTAAGTGATACTAGTGGTATGGGTTTTCATGGTTGACCGGTTTGTCGCCGGAATAGAGCTCGGCTATGCCTCATAGTTATTACTTCCGATCTACACCCCCGAGCAAATGACCTCTAGTATCATGCCTGTCCACGATGCATGGTCTTTGGTATAAGATAGCTCACTAAACTTGTTAGTTGTAAAATGTGATGACCGTGGATACCGCAGTTGATCAGAATTTATGGCAAGGAGCTATTTTTGCTCATGCTTTCATGGATTTCCGACCGAGTTGAGGTTGTCGTTTCGGTGGTGGTGACTCGAGTAGTAGTAGTAACTTCGGTGGTGAGGCTAAACCGGTGACAACACTCGATTAATACCGTCAAGCTCGGGGAAGATGTGCGGAGAAGTGAACGGGTTCCACGGCTCACCTTTTAGAAGTGACGCCATCACCAACCTTTGCCGACCAAATTTCTGAATGACTATCCTCGTCGCTTTCTCCAAATGCATCCGTGAACTTGAAGATTCACCGGATTCACCGTCCTACCACATGTTTCAAATAACAAAGATCAAAACAAAACTTATGAAATATTCGTAGCAATTTATACAATATTTACAAAGGTATATATGTTGTATGTTTATAAGTCGTGTTATGTTGTAGTTAATTACCCCGATCGTTGGGATTCGTGAACGGTGGAGATGAAGTTCGTTAGGTCTGCACATGCGGTCAAGAACTCAACGACAAAGACGGTGGCGTCGATTGAGCTCGAGGGTGTCTATGCCCCGAGACTTTGCCTTAAGGATGCAATTCGCGTTGCGACTCTTTCTTGAGGACTCGTCATCCATCGAACTCATAATTTAGGTGGACGAGCATACGGAGCGAGGCGTAAGCCCTTTGTTCCTTCATACAAATTGTTTGAGGATCTTAATGCGCTTAGTAATGGAGATGGAAAGTTCATTACAACAAATCTCCCATTTATCGTGAACTTCAACCCGAATATGGTTTGGAAGGAAATGATTATTTGTGTTCGATAATTACATTTTCCTACACTACGGTAAATCTCATGCAACTAGAAGGTGATGTGAATATGGTGTATCATAGTGGTGGCTCAACCGATTTATATTTTAGTGGGACATGGGGCCAAGCATGGTCTCGGATTTTTTATGGAAGGCGCTTAATCTATGGGGTTTTGGATAAGTTGTCCCACGCCTCATTTATCACGCTCTGCTTAAAAACATGGTTTAAATTAATAAATTTTACAGATGCAAGAATCAAGTCACATACTAAGGTAAGGAAGGTTATTATGGTGGTAAGAGGATATCATATTTTTAGAAAGAATAACTCAGATATCGCTGAATACTTGATACATGGTGAAATTCGTTTATTATTCCGTTCTTTATTATTCTGCCGGAATATCCTGCGTGTTGGTGAATTTCACCGACCGTTTCCATTACTTATTATTCCGTATATACGATTTCGTTGGAACATCCTGTTCATGCTTTATGCTGGGACACGGTTCCGCTCTTTATTATTCTCGTTGGAATATCCCATGCCTGTGTTCTACACCTGGACTCGGTTCCATCTTTGTTATTCTATATTTATTATTCATTGAGAATAACTTTTATGCATGCGGTTTCTATCGCATGCACGGTGAACCCTTCATTATTCCATTCTTTATTTATTCATTGGAATAACTCGCCTATGTGGATTACCACATGCATGGTGAATGATCTTTTATATTCATTCCTTATTAAATTGTGAAAATAATCTGCAAAAGTGGATTACTGCATGGCGGTGGAAATTCATTCATGCGCTTTCATATATTCTTTATTATACTGTTGGTTATTGGTTTTACAAATTTGTAAGTTTTTGACCTATAGTGAAAAGATGATATGTGGTCGACTATCTTTGGCTTACGTGCAAAGATGAATTGTTAATTGATAGCCTTGACCAGTAGTGCAAAGATGGACAGTGTATGACATGATCATGACCACCACTGGTGATACTAACGAATATCCTCGCCATAGTGCGGGGATGATTCGATGATGGGAACTATTTATTTAGTGAGTCTCAAAGAATTGGTTTTATAGTTGAATATCTTTGTACGTAGTGCAAAGGTAGACAACCCGATTGGTATGATCATTGTTATTACATTTGAATATCTTTAGCCTTTGGGGTAAGGATATTAAGTAAACGTTCTATTAAGCCTTTGTGGCAAGAAGGAATTGTTAATTCATATTATTATAAATATGAATTGTGAATTTAACTAACATCTTTGGTGGTTCAGGTGAAGACAGATGATGAAAGTTCTCTTTGTCTTTGGTACAACCAAGAATTGTTGATGAGTATTACAGGAACGAAATATTAACGATGGACTTTTAATTCGGAGGAGACAGTAGACATTATGTTCTGCTTGACTCTTCTAATGGATTGTTGATTCCGCTGCAACTATGGTTGAAATTAAAGTTTTATCATCTACCATATGTTATAAATCTCTGATTTATTATTGACGAAAGCTATTGATAATGTAGTTATCTTTAGTCATGATATTCTTTCTCGAAGCTAGTTGTGCTCACCCTTTTTTTCACAATTCCTTTCGTGTAATAAGAGTGTAGGCTTTGGGTCGAAATGAAGGGGATAACGAGGGAAAGGAGTGACGGTCCGGATGATAGCATTAGTAGTTCTCACTATTCCGAATAAATAGTGTGACAATAAATGTAATGAGGACTCAGTTGAGTTTGATAATCGCCTGAAAGGCAATATTCCCATTTAAAATCTCAATTATGTTGTGTCGTATTCTATACGACAATTTGTATAATTAAGTTTTTTATTTGTATTTGTATTACCGTGTATTTGGCGACTCAAAATTGGGTGATGAATACCTAATTTTGGGGCGTCACATCGCTAGATCAGTGGAAGTACATGGGAGGAGAAAGAATTTACATTAAGAAAAATTAGAGAAGACAAGTACACGCAGACCCCATTTAATAAAACCCATACATTCATGCATCCAACTAAAATAAAATCCAATCGCATTGGTCAATAGTTCATAATCAATCCCATTTATTATCATACACATCATCATATGCATCAATAAATAACATTCATCTCATGAATAATAAACATTTAATATATATATTGATATCATTTAATGGGCAAATTTAATTAGTATAAAATTTAATTTTGAATTAAAATAAACTCCTTTATTTTAATCTAAATTTAAATCAAAATAAAACTATTTTATTTTAATTTATCCAATTTTGAATAAAATAAACTATTTTATTTTAATCAAAATTTTAATCAACTCTTTTATTTTAATTAATTATGGAATCCAATTCCATGTAAAAAAAATAAACTCCTTTATTTAAGGAAACACGGATTTTCTTTCCTATTCACAAATAAACTCTTTTATTTTGAATAATATGAAATCTTGTTTCATATCTAAATAAACTCCTTTATTTAAGAAAATTTGGATTCTCTTTTCATTCACAAATAAACTCTTTTATTTTGAATAATATGAAATCTTATTTCATATCTAAATAAACTCTTTTATTTAAGGAAAATATAGAATCCAATTTCAACTCCAATTAGTTATCATGGAATCCAATTCCAACTCTAATTAGTTAGCATGAAATTTAATTTTAAGATTAAAATAAACTCTTTTATTTTAATATTAAAATAAATCTTTATTTTAAAATTAAAATAAACTTTTTATTTTAATTATAAAATAAATGAAAATATATATATAATAATAATAATAACCAAATATTATAATATATATATATATATGTATATATATCCGAATGTTTTTTAAAAAAAAATCACGTGATAACCATTACATGAAATCCTTTGAATCCTTGAACCAATTCATGCCAATCATTAACCAAGATTCCTAGAAGCACGTGAACCAATCATGCTAATGATTACTAATGATTGCTAATGATTATATCATATATAATTAAAGCATACCAATTCCATGCATGATTAAAAAAAAACAGGGACAACACAGCAATGCACTCCGCGAAAAAAAAATAAAAATAAAATTATAGAATTACCTAAATTCCAACCGCGAATAATATCGGCTTTTCTTAATTTTTTTTTTTAAATTTTATACAATAAAATTATGCCCAATTAAATTGTTCTAAAAACATATCAATATACATATCAAATTAAAACAATTAATAATTCGCATAAAGGTTTGGCTCTGATGCCACTGTTAGGTTTGTAATATTCAAGAACGCAATCAAATTGCATAAATAAGTGGAAACGTGTAAAAATCAGAGTTTAAAATTTTACAAACCATAAACCCGGATCACCCTTTATGCACAATTATAAATTAAACGAAAAGAAAGAACAAGAATCATACCCTTGAAGATCCAAGCTTCCTCAGGTACAAGTTCACCTCAAATCCTTTTCGCGTTCAACTTGAATCCATCGGGTTTGGTTTCTTCCTTTGATCAACGTTAGCCACCCAAGTGTTTGGCCTCTAGAGGTGATCCACCAAGGAAGAAGAAGAATTCAAGAAGATGAGTATTTGGCAAAACCCTAGTTTTCTATCTCTATAGAAAGGGCGTACTCTCCAACAATTGGAATGACATCTGTTGTTAAAAAGTCAACAACCCCTTCCACCCATAATAAGACTCCTCTTATTTATAGATGTGGGCAACCCTCCTTAACAATTAAGGAATTGGGTTTTATTTTAATTAATTAAAATCCTTTAATTAATTAAGCTCCCTTATCTTATTAGGGATAATTAATTAAACTCTTTTAATTAATTTAACCTCCTAATCCTATTAGGAATAAATGAGAGTACTTATATTAAATTAATTCCTAAACTCTTTTAGAAATTAAAATAATAATAATTGTAATAATATTAATAAGACTCCTCTTATTAATTTATATTTAATATTTCTAAAATATTAAATAATAAATATTAAGCTATTTAATTTATTCTATCACCATAGATTAAATTAAATATACTTAACATATTATTACGATTATGCCATTAACTTCTTAAATAATTATTCTTCCTTTTATGGTGTGACCCTTTAGGTTCTCCATATTAAACCTAGGTTGTGAATAAATCAATTAGAACAATTCTAATCTTATTTAAATAAATAAATTAAACAATTAATTTATTTAAATAAATAATATTTATTCTACAATAGGATAAGCCTCCCTAGCGATCAACGACTTTCCAGCTAATATAGATTTCAACATTAATCATAAAAGAACCTTTGAGTAAATAGTTACTCAGACAATTCAATCCTTCCACCATACAATGTCCCAATTAAATATAAGACATGGAATTCTTGTCAAGTCTTATTTTATTTAATTATATGTATTTCGATCCTTAAATGCATAACTCCAAATAATGCAAATTAGAAACTCCTTTCTAATTTCATCCGCTTAACCCAAGGACTCTTGGGTTGTCATTTATCGAATCACATAGGACATTTCTCTTCTTTATTAGAAGTGGTAGATTCTTTATTGATCATACATTATCTCCATGTACAACTTATTATACCCAAGCATACCCTTTGATATACCCTAAGGGTCTTAAGGAATAAGTCAAAGTATAACTCATCATACACAAGATACTATGATGACCTCAAGTCCAAGGATCACTTGTACTACTATCACTACTGAGAATTCCTATTGACAGCAAGTAAAACTCCATTAGGTATTCCTTAGCGAGCCACGTTCGATGAACTTATTCTCTAATAAGCACCTACATACTTGCTTTTTAGTGTCTCCACACAAATGATCATGAGATCCATCATCCTCATCCAATGAGAAAGCAACGTATGTACCAATCTATCCGGATTCACTAATCCCCAATTTAGTAATCCAATGATTGGGAACTATTTTAGTTTTAAGCTTTCTAAGAATTTAGATCTCATTAGAATGATCATCATCATTATTCTAAAAGCATTGCTTAAAACTATGGGTTTATCACATATTATAAAACAACATCATGTAGATAATTAAAAACCTTTAATAAATTAATACTTTTTATTAATAAATGAATAAGATTGTTTCAAAGTATATGCTTTATCATCAAACATGATTGGCTTGTGTGCATACTACTTTCAATTTCCCACTTGCACTAAAGCCAATCGCCATGGTATCTCATACTCTTCTTCTCTAAGTGACGATTATCCTGCTGTTGGATAAGCTTTAGTTAATGGATATGTAATGTTGTTCATGAGAGTCCACTATCTCTATAGTGATTTCCCATCTTTCAATGATTCTAATAATCAAATGAAAGTGCCACAACACATGTTTAGATCCAAGATGAGACTTAGGAACTATTCCTAGTTACAGTAATGAACTTTTAATCTAAACAATCAACTTGCGACTTCATTTATAGCTATATACTTTGTCTTTATCACTAAACCAAAGAACTCTTTTGCTATTTGGAACCTTTCCAATTCAACGCACTAATTGCTCAAAATAACGCTTTACCTTAAAGTGGATTTTCTCGTCATCTTAGTCTCATCTCAAAAAAACTTGAGTCTGTTAAGCCCTCTAGTTTTAATTTAGACCCACCATGATTATGATCACATCCTTAGTGCTTGGGTTAAGCACTTTAAGATGTTTTTCACCGACTCATAGTGAACTTCTCCATAATATGACCGATCACGGTAACACTTTACCTTAAAGTGAATTTTCTACGTCGTCTTGGTGCTGCCTAAAAAACTTGAGTCTGTTAAGCCCTCTAGTTTTAATTCGGACCCACCATAAATATGATCACATCCTTAGTACCAGTAAAGTACTTTAAGATATTTTTCACTGTCTCACAGTGAACTTCTCCAGAATATGACTGATCATCATCAGGTCTCGTACATTTCATTGCATACATGATTGTCACTCATGCGACCTCTCTTTTCAGGAGTCTGTGGGGACTATTAAGAGAGATACACTCCATGGCTCATCAACATGAGACATCTCTTGGAGTTTTCCATGCTAAACAACTTTAGCATCAAATGAATATACGTTCCTTGGGTTAAGCTGAGCATCCTTTTAAATCTATCTGTATAGATTTGTATCCCCGATTACGATACTCTTCCTTAATCATTCATGGAGGAATATTTAGACAACTTTATCTTTACTGATTGTAGCATTGGTATGTAATTCATCATCCGTAGTATATCAACATATAATACTAGAAATTTCACGACGCTCCCACTGACCCTTTTGTACACACTAGAACTCTTACCTCATCGTATGTAACTGGATCATCATCTTCTATGATGTGTACCTCATCATCATCATCCATGATGAATCCATACCTCCTAGGTATCTTCTAGACTATTCCAGTTTTACGATTCGGTTTGTAGTACAAAAAAGGTCTATCTACAGGTTCCTCTTATTTGACTTATAGTGTTTTGTGGTTCTTGAACTCTTCAAGATCTATTATCCTCCCACTAGCCCCTTCAATGATAAACACCTTTATCTTAGAAAGTAGTGTGTTTCGCAACAAACACTTTTTTCTAAGTAGGATTATAGAACATATACCCTAAACTTACTTTAGGATGTCCCATAAATCTACACTTGTCAAATCTTGTCCCAAGCTTATCCTTTGAAACCTTTTCACATAAGTTGGACAACCCCTTATCTTAACATACTTAAGATTAGGAATCCTCCCTATCCATAACTTTTATGGAGTCTTGGGCCCGGATTTTGAGGTTACCTTTTGTAGATATGCAGCCATTTCTAGGACATGACCCTAGAGGGATACTGAAATGTCGGTAAAATCATTATGGACCGCTCCATTGACTCAGCTGACTCGGAAAGATACAAAGTTCGGTTGGAACGAAGAATGTGAGAAGAGTTTTCAAGAACTCAAGAGGGGACTCATTTCGGCACCTGTTCTGACAATACCATCTGGCTCAGAGGGATTTGTCATCTACATTGATGCTTCGGGCAAAGAGTTGGGATGTGTTCTCATGCAACATGTAAAAGTCATAGCCTATGCCTCAAGACAATTCAAAGAATATGAGAGGAATTATCCTACTCATGATCTAGAGTTGGCAGCTGTTGTCTTCGCACTAAAGATTTGGAGGCATTACTTGTATGGGGAGAAGGTGGAGATCTTTACAGATCATAAAAGCCTAAAATATTTCTTAACTCAAAAGGAACTCAACATGCGACAACGACGTTGGCTTGAACTGTTGAAAGATTATTTTCATACCATCCAATACTATCTTGGAAAAGCGAACGTGGTAGCTGACGCATTGAGTAGAAGATCATATGCAAGTACGAGTGCGATATTGTCAACGCAAAGGCCCATTTTGTATGACTTGCAAAGGATGGAGATAGAGTTAAAGACTCCAGGGACCCATGTGATGATGGTGAATATACGAATAGAACCGACTTTAATCGATAAAGTTAAAGTCGCTCAGTTCTGGACACTGAGTGATGCGTATGAGGAAGAAAGTGCAAGAAGGTGCTATGCCGGAAGCAAGAATCGATGAAGAAGGAATACTTCGCATCAACTCCATACTTTGTGTTCTTAACAAACCTGATTTAAAGTATAAAATCATGATGGAGGCGCACAACACACCGTTTGCAATCCATCTTGGGACTACCAAAATGTATCATAATATTCGTCATACATTTTAGTGGAGCAATATGAAGAGAGAGATAACGTTATTTATCTCAAGGTGTCTAACTTGTCAACGAGTTAAAGCGGAGCATCAAGTACCAAAAAGTCCATTGCAACCACTTGAAATTTCAGAATGGAAGTGGGAGCACATTACCATGGATTTCGTTACCGGTCTTCCTAAGGTTTCTCAAGGCATAGATGCGATTTGGGTCATTGTTGATAGATTGATCAAGTCTGCTCATTTCTTACCGATACGAGAAACTTATACACTTGAACGTCTTGCTTGTATGTACATAAACGAGATTGTAAGACTACATGGTATGCCGGTATCCATAGTTTCGATCGAGACCCAAGATTCACTTCACGATTTTGGGTTAGTTTGCAAAAAGCTATGGGCACAGACTTACGATTCATTTCGGCATATCATCCTTGACGGATGGACAATGGAGAGGACTATTCAAACTCTTGAAGATCTATTAAGACTCGTGTCCTTGATTTCAAGGGAAGTTGGGACAAGTTCTTACCATTGGTGGAGTTTTCCTCTGAATAACAATTATCAAACAGTATTGGCATGGCTCCATTCGAGCGTTGTATGGAAGAAAGTGTCGTTCTCCAAAGATTCGAGATGAGGTGGGTGAAGCAACGTTGTTGGGACCGGAGTTGGTACGTATGACTACGGAAAAGATTCAAACGATCCGACAACGTATAAAAACCTCACAAGATCGACAAAAGAGTTATGCTGATCTTCATCGAAAGGACGTGGAATTCGATATAGGAGATCATGTGTTGTTGCGTGTTGCTCCATGGAAAGGAGTTACGAGATTTGGAAAGAGAGGAAAACTCAATCCTCGATTCATCGACCCATTTTTAATCCTCGATCGAGTAAGAACTGTGGCCTATAGACTCGCTTTACCGCCAAGTATGTCTCGTGTTCATAACGTTTTTCACATATTCATGTTACGTAAATATGTGAAAGACCCGAACCACATTATTGAGTTAGAACCGGACGAAATAACGGAAGATTTGACGTATGAAGAGGTTCATGTTCAAATCTTGGATAAGAAGGAACATATTCTACGCTCCAAGGTTATACCTCAAGTCAAAGTTTTGTGGAGAAACCACGATGTTGAGGAAATGACTTGGGAGTTAAAATCTGAAATGAAATCAAGGTATCCTTACCTCTTCGACATACCAGGTACGTACCCTAATTTCGAGGGCGATATTTCATAAGAAGGGGAGGTTGTAAGACCCCAACTTTTATAAATAAAGATGAATTTTCTATAAATATTATTTTTTGAATATTATGATGTAAATTTGATATAATGTTATAGTTGTGGGTAATATTTATAAATTTTGCAAAGTAAGCAAGTTGTTATAAAACATTCATTTGGTTGGGGAATATTCTTTTTGTCAGGGAATATTCGTACGACGACACAATCATTGGTGGACCCCACAACGGAATTATTGTCGGATTGAGAAAACGACAAAAATACATTATGAAAATAATGGCGGAGGTGTTACCGTTAAAAGCTGCTGAATCGCCTTGAGTAAAAAAGTACGAAGAATATGCGTGGTTGCATAGTAGCACACTCTTGATTATTGATGCTTACGTGAAGAAGTCACTCACCTATATATACTCAATTATTACTCACGATGAATTGTTGTGATCATATCTCTTATATTATTGATTCAATTATTGTCACAAAGATTATCATCAGATAATATGTTATATTATTAAATCAATAATTGAGACGACAAGTTATAAATGATTAATAATTGTTGAAAGATTAAATATGTGTTGATTAAAAATAAAATGATTTGTGGAAATATTTTTTCAATCCTTGATGTATATAAAGAGTCTATTATGAGACGTTTGTGGGAAGTTTGGTTATTTTATGGGGGGCTCATATGTCATCATCTAAGAGTCTCTTCGTCAATAGTAATTACCTTCGTCAATAGTAATTACCTTCATCAATCGTAATTACCTTTACCAGACGTCAAACCACTTGCCGTTTCATATTACAGGCATCGAACCAATTGTCGTTTCATATTACAGGCGTCAAACCACTTTTCTTTTCACATCACTAGTCGTCAAACCACTTGCATTTTCACATTTCAAGTGCTAAGCTAGAAATCTTCTATAAATAGAAGCCTAGTGCTTCATTATTTTTCACTTAATTCATTCAAGCTATAGAGAGAGAAAGTATAGAGAGATAAGAGAGAAGAAGAAGAGTATTCTGCATTACTACACTACCGCAAAGATTCAATCTACTAATGTGTGGGGGTGTTATTCTTTCTTATTCATGAAGAGAATCTATTTGTTATTCCATTGCTTATTATTACATTGGAATAACTCAGATACGTGGTTTACCCTATACTTGGTGACATTCTTCTATTATTTTGTTGGAACATCACATCATGTGTTTTTACACCTAACTGGTTCCGCTTTTTATTATTATTCTCATTGGAACATCCTGCATGCATGTGTTTTACACCGGACCGGTTCCGCTCTTTATTATTCTTGGAACATCTTGTTGCAAAATTTTGCACGACTCGGTTTCGTTATTATTATTATTCTGTTGAATAACTCTGTACATCTGAGTCCGCATGCGATGGTGATTTCTTTTGTTATTCCATTCTTTATTATACTCAGTTGGTTAAAGTTTTGACTTCTATACTCCATGAAATTATTAGAATATCCTTGATATTTGCGCTTCATCCAGTATCTTTTCATGGAAATATTCTTCTGATCATTCTAGAATTTTACTCTACAAAGTAGTATCATGTTAACAATTTGGACATTATTAGTTCCTGGATAAATTAATTCTTGAACTTGATTTATTGAATTCTTATATCATTGTCATCATCCTCATGTTTATATTATGTTGAAAGTCATATGTGGCTTGTAGTGCATAGATGGACTTGGTATGATTATGACCATACATTATTCGGTGTAATCATAACCGTAATGTTACAAATGATGTGGTAAAAGTTATCATTGGCCCGTAGTGCATTGATGGACAGTTGTTGGCATGATCATGACCATTAATGAATGAATACACGAATGTCCTTGGCTGTAGTGCATGGATAATTTATGGTCGTGATAGTAAAGAATATCCTTGGCCGTAGTGCAGAGGTGATTCAATGATGTTGATTATTTATTAAGCTGAGTCCCAGCGATAAAAGTCATGAAAAACCTTTTAAATCATAAAAGATAGTAGATTTTATTCTCTACTTGACTCTTTTAATGGATTGCTTGTTCAACTAGCAGATTAAATTTGATGTTGTTATATTTTATCGGTTTAACATCTTTGTTGAAGGCTAAAGATAATTTATTCGCATTATCTTAGTCATAATATTTCTTCTTGGGCTAGTTGAGCTCACCTTTTCTTTCACTTTATTCTCTTGAGTGAAATGAGAACATAGCGAGGACTAGTCGGAGAACGGAGTGACAAATCAGAGAGGATAGCATTAATAGTCCTCACTATTCTCGTGAAATAGTAAATAATAATTGTAATGAGGACTCCTTTTGAGTTTGTATAATCTCTAGTAGACAATAATTGTATTCAAACTCACAGCTATGTTTTGTCGTATTGTACACGATAGTTGTATTAGTAAGTTTTATTTGAATTTTGTACCATGTATCGGCGACCCAAGATGGGCGATGTATACCTAATTTTGGGGGCGTCCACAACAGGTATCAAAGCTTGAGGATATGATCCTGGCTAAGATGTGAGAATAGTACTAGGAGGGGAGAGACGGGGAATTCCTTCGCTAGTATGACCTACCTAAGTTTATGTGGGATTTAATTGGTCGGTTAGAATTTAGGGATAATATGTTACATGTCAATTAACCTTTGTTTTGTGACAGTATCTGAAAATGACATCCGAGAATGTTGAGAATAGCAATGGAGCACATGCGACCGTTGATTCACCACATATCAATAATCAGGATAATGTGCATCAGGAAGGCGACAATCCTCATGCAAACAACAACACTGACCAAATGATGAATGATCAAATGTTCAGGGGCTTTATGCAATTAATGCAACAGCAGGCGAGAGCGGCTCCTGTCCAAAATGCAGGTGGAAACACTGGAAACTCTCGGGCGGTCACTACTAAACAGTTCAAGGAGTTGGGACCACCGGAGTTTAAGGGAGAGCCAAAACCACTTATGGCGAAAGTATAGATAAAGAAGATCTCCAAAATATTTAATGTCTTGGGATGCTCCGAGGAGCAAAAGGTTCCCTTTGTCGCCTTTATGTTGCGCGGAGAGGCAAATTACTGGTGGGAATCGGTAAAACGTACTCAACCTGCCGTACTGAAGATGTCTTGGGAGAAGTTCCAAGAGCTGTTCAACATCAAATATTTTCCCGAAAGTATTCGTCACATAAAGGAGGTGGAGTTTATCAAGTTAGAACAAAACAATATGACCGTGTCGCAATACGAGGCTAAATTTGCGGAGTTATCCCGGTTTGCGTCCCACTTGGTGGATAATGAAGAGAGAATGACACGGATGTTTTTAAGAGTTTTGAAGCTAGATACGTCAACATCTTATTTCTCATAAACTGTGTTTATATTCAGATGTTGTAAATAGGGCTCAGTTAGTGGAACGTGATAACGAGTGAACGCAACTAAAAGAGAGCAGCCGACAAAATGATAATACCAGCTAGAATAGTCATCGAAGCGGTGACAACAAGCGTGGAGGGAATCAACAAGCCAGAAATAGTAACCACTTCGGTGGTAATTAGGGTCAAAACAATAAGAGTGGACATTTCAAGAAGAAGAGATTCAACAATGATGGAAAGACGTCAGCACCAGCACCTATCGTTAAGGAAGGAGAACGACCACCTATCATATGTTTCAAATGCGGAGGGGAGGGGCACATCAGTTCAAACTGCGTGATGCCGTCCAAAGCATGTTATAATTATGGAAGAGAAGGTCACTTAGCCCGATTTTGTCGTTCACCAAAGACAAATTCAGCTAGGATGGAGGCACCAAAGGTCATTCCCGTAGAAAAGTCAAACCCAGTAGTCAAGGGAGGGAGGCGTTTGTTGTGACCTCCCGAAAGCAAGGAACCCGAATGAGGTCATCACGGGTAAGCTTATCATAAACTCTAACGAAATCTATACTTTATTTGATACCGGTTCTACCCAATCTTTTATTTCTCCTACTTGCGCTCATCGATTAAATTTGACTCTAGAGAAATTAGACTCTGACTTATCTGTGGAAACTCCGTTGGGAGAAACCTTCATTACATCCACTGTTTATAAGTCTTGTTTGGTTCAAATCGGTACCCTCACATTACCTGTAGATCTTATTTTATTGAAAATACTTGCATTTGACGTGATTCTAGGGATTGATTGGTTAACTACTCATCATGCAAAAATTGATTGTTTCCGTAAGGTTGTTAGCTTTCATATTCCTAATCAACCTATTATGCGAATTCAAGCGACCAAATCATTAAAATCAATCACGGTCATCTCAAGCCATAAAGCTATTCGTTTATTAAAAAATGGATGTCAAACTTTCTTAGCTCATGTCACAGATTTAAACAAAAATATGTCAGTCTTGAACGATATTTCTATTGTTAATAAATTTCCTGACGTATTCCCCGAAGAACTTCCTGGCCTACCCCCTGAGCGTGAAATTGAATTTTGTATCGACCTTGAACCCGGTACAAAACCCATTCCCAAAGCCCCATATCGAATGGCTCCTATTAAACTTCAGGAGTTAAAGACCCAATTGCAAGAATTGTTAGACATTGGCTTTATTCATCCTAGTACTTCTTCTTGGGGTGCTCATGTTCTATTCGTGAAGAAGAAAGATGGGAGTATGCGACTTTGTATTGATTATCGGGAGTTAAATCATGTCACCATCAAAAATAGGTATCCATTGCCACGTATTGATGACCTGTTTGACCAGTTGCAAGGAGCCAAATTCTTTTCAAAGATTGATCTTCGTTCCGAATATCACCAATTGAAGATTAGAACCGATGACATTCCAAAGACGGCTTTCAGAACTCGATACGGGCATTATGAATTCCTAGTCATGTCCTTTAGATTGACTAATGCTCCTCTTTGCCTTCATGGATATGATGAACCAAGTATTCAAGGAATATTTGGATCACTTTGTGGTCGTCTTTATTGATGACATCCTTATTTATTCCAAAAGCCGTGAAGATCATGAGCAACACTTGAGGCTGACACTCCAAAAGCTTCGTGAATATAAGCTTTATGCCAAGTTGAAGAAATGCGAATTCGGCTTGAGAAGTAGCATTCCTTGGGCACGTAGTATCAAGTCATGGAATATCTGTTGACCCAAAGAAAGATTGAAGCAATTCAAAGTTGAGAGCAACCTAAATCGATGATCAAAATCGTAACTTTCTCGGTTTAAATTTGTTATTATTATCGGAGATTCGTGGAAGGATTTTCTCGAATCGCTACTCCATTGACTCAGTTGACTCGGAAAGATACAAAGTTCGGTTGGAGCGAAGAATGTGAGAAGAGTTTTCAAGAACTAAAGGGGAGGCTCATTTCGGCACCTGTTCTGACAATACCATCTGGCTCGGAGGGATTTGTCATCTACAGTGATGTTTCGGGCAAAGAGTTGGGATGTGTTCTCATGCAACATGGAAAAGTCATAGCCTATGCCTCAAGACAACTCAAAGAATATGTGAGGAATTATCATACTCATGGTCTAGAGTTGGCAGCTGTTGTCTTCGCACTAAAGATTTGGAGGCATTACTTGTATGGGGAGAAGGTGGAGATCTTTACGGATCATAAAAGCCTAAAATATTTCTTAACTCAAAAGGAACTCAACATGCGACAACGACATTGGCTTGAACTGTTGAAAGATTATTTTCATACCATCCAATACCATCTTGGAAAAGCGAACGTGGTAGCTGACGCATTGAGTAGAAGATCATATCTGCAAGCACGAAAAGCGATATTGTCAACGCAAAGGCCCATTTTATATGACTTGCAAAGGATGGAGATAGAGTTAAAGACTCAGGGGACCCATGTGATGATGGCGAATATCTGAATAGAACCGACTTTAATCGATAAAGTTAAAGCCGCTCAAGTTACGCACTGGAGTGATGCGTATGAGGAAGAAAGTGCATAAGGTGCTATCTTAGGAGCAAGAATCGATGAAGAAGGAATACTTGGCGTCAACTCCATACTTTGTGTTCCTAACGACCACGATTTAAAGTATAAAATCATGATGGAGGTGCACAACACACGCTTTAAATCCATCTCAGGAGTACCAAAATGTATCATGATATTCGTAAATACATTTTGGTGGAGCAATATGAAGAGAGAGATAGCGTTGTTTATCTCAAGGTGTCTAACTTGTCAACGAGAGTTAAAGCGAGCATCAAGTACCAAAAGGTCCATTGCAACCACTTGAAATTCCGAAATGGAAGTGGGAGCACATTACCATGGATTTCAAGTTCTGGCCTTCTTAAGGTTTCTCAAGCGTAGATGCGATTTGGGTCATTGTTGATAGATTGATCAAGTCTGCTCATTTCTTACCGATACGAGAAACTTATACACTTGAACGTCTAGCTTCAGTATGTACATAAATGAGATTGTAAGATCGCATGGTATCTTAGGTATCCATAGTTTCGATCGAGACCCAAGATTCACTTCACGATTTTGGGTTAGTTTGCAAAAAGCTATGGGCACAGACTTACGATTTAGCTTTCGGCGATATCATCCTCGCATTTTACGGACAATGGAGAGGACTATTCAAACTCTTGAAGATCTATTAAGACTCTGTGTCCTTGATTTCAAGGAAGTTGGGACAAGTTCTTACCATTGGTGGAGTTTTCCCTACAACAACGCTTATCAAGCAAGTATTGGCATGGCTCCATTCGAAGCGTTGTATGGAAGAAAATGTCGTTCTCCAGTATGCTGGGATGAGGTGGGTGAAGCAACGTTGTTGGGACCGGAGTTGGTACGTATGACTACGAAAAAGATTCAAACGATCCGACAACGTATAAAAACCTCTCACAAGATCGACAAAAAGAGTTATCTTGATCTTCATCGAAAGGACGTGGAATTCGATATAGGAGATCATGTGTTGTTATGTGTTGCTCCATGGAAAGGAGTTACGAGATTTGGAAAGAGAGGAAAACTCAATCCTCGATTCATCGACCCATTTTTAATCCTCGATCGAGTAGGAACTGTGGCCTATAGACTCGCTTTACCGCCAAGTATGTCTCGTGTTCATAACATTTTTCACATATCCATGTTACGTAAATATGTAAAAGACCCGAACCACATTATTGAGTTAGAACCGGACGAAATAGCGGAAGATTTGACGTATGAAGAGGTTCATGTTCAAATCTTGGATAAGAAGGAACATATTCTACGCTCCAAGGTTATACCTCAAGTCAAAGTTTTGTGGAGAAACCACGATGTTGAGGAAATGACTTGGGAGTTAGAATCAAATGAAATCAAGGTATCCTTACCTCTTCGACATACCGTGCACGTCGTACCTAATTTCGAGGGTGAAATTTCATAAGAAGAGGAGGTTGTAAGACCCCAACTTTTATAAATAAAGATGAATTTTCTATAAATATTATTTTTTTGAATATTATGGTGTAAATTTGATATAATATTATAGTTGTGGGTAATATTTATAAATTTTGCAAAGTAAGCAAGTTGTTATAAAATATTCGTTTGGTCGGGGAATATTCTTTTTGTCGGGAAATATTCGATGACAACACAATCATTAGTGGACCCTACAACGGAATTATTATCGAATTGAGAAAACGACAAAAATACTTTATGAAAATAACTACGGAGGTGTTACTGTTAAAACTGCTGAACTACCCGTAGTAAAAAATACAAGAATGTCTGGCGTGGTTGCATAGTAGCACGATATTGATTATTGATGCTTACGTGAGAAGTCACTCACCTATATACTCAATTATTACTATACGATGAATTGTTGCATCATATCTCTTATATTATTGATTCAATTATTGTCACAAGATCATTACAGTATAATATGTTATATTATTAAATCAATAATTGAGACGACAAGTTATAAATGATTAATAATTGTTCAAAGATTAAATATGTGTTGATTAAAAATAAAATGATTTGTGAAAATATTTTTTCAATCCTTGATGTATATAAAGAGTCTATTATGAGACGTTTGTGGTAAGTTTGGTTATTTTATGGGGGGGCATATGTCATCATCTAAGAGTCTCTTCAATCAATAGTAATTACCTTCACAATAGTAATTACCTTCGTCGATAGTAATTACCTTCATCAATAGTAATTACATTCGTCAATAGTAATTACCTTCGTCAATAGTAATTACCTTTATCAGACGTTAAACCACTTGCCGTTTTATATTACAAAAATCGAACCAATTGTCGTTTCACATTACACGGTGTCAAACCACTTTTCTTTTTTCACATCACCACCGTCAAGCCACTTGCATTTTCATTTTCAAGTGCTAAGCTAGAAATCTTCTATAAATAGAGGCCTAGCGCTTCATTATTTTTTTACTGAATTCATTCAAGCTATAGAGAGAGAAAGTATAGAGAGAATAAGAGAGAAGAAGAAGAGATTCATTCTACTACACTACCGCAGATTCAATATACTAATGTAAGGGGTGTTATTCTTTCTTATTCATTAAGAAGAAGCTGTTATTATTCCATTGCTTATTATTCTGCTGGAATAACTTTTATATCATGCGGCTTTATTTATACCGGTTCCGTCTTTATTATTACATTTGGAACATCCTATCGGTGCAAAATTTTGCCTCGACTCGGTTACATTATTATTATTACATTGGAATAACTTGCCTACATCTAAGCACCGCATGCATGGTAATTTATTTTGTTATTCCATTCTTTTTTATTATACTCAGTTGGTTAAAGTTTTGACTTCTATACTCCATGAAATTAGTAGAATATCCTCGATATTTAAGGCTTCATCCAAATATCTTTCATGGAAATATTCTTCCGATCATTCTTGAATTTTACTCTACAAAGCGATGATCATGTTGACAATTTGGACATTATTAGTTCTGGATAAATTAATTCTTGAACTTGTTTTATTGAATTCTTATATCATTGTCATCATCCTCATGTTTATATTATGTTGAAAGTCATCCGTGGCTCAGTAGTGCATAGATGGACTTGGTATGATTATACTGGGTGTAATCATGGCCAGTAATGTTACTAATGATGTGGTAAAAAGTTATCATTGGCCCGTAGTGCATTGATGGACAAATGTTGGCATGATCATGACCATTAATGAATACACGAATGTCCTCGGTCAGTAGTCGTATGGATAATTTGTGGTCGTGATATTAAAGAATATCCTCGGCCAGTAGTGCGGGGGGGTGATTCGATGATGTGGATTATTTATTAAAATTTGAGTCCCAATGATAAAAGTCATGAAAAACCTTTTAAATCATAAAAGATAGTAGATTTTATTCTCTACTTGACTCTTTTTTAATGGATTGCTTGTTCACGCTAGCTTAAACTTGATGTTGTTATATTTTATCGCTTTAACATCATTGAAGGTTAACGATAATTTATTCTGCATTATCTTAGTCATAATATTTCTTCTTTGGGGCTAGTTGAGCTCACCCTTTCTTTCACCGTTCTCTTCGAGAAATGAGAACATAAAGAGGACTAATCGGGGAGCGGAGTGACGGTCCGAGAATAAGATTAGTAGTCCCTCACTATTCTTACGTGAAATAGTGTGTTAATAATTGTAATGAGGACTCCTTTTGAGTTTGTATAATCTCTAGTAGACAATAATTGTATTCAAACTCACAGTTATGTTTTGTCGTATTATATAACGACATAACAGATTAAGAAATTGTATTTGAATTTTGTACCACGATCTGACGACCCAAGATGAGTGATGTATACCTAATTTTGGGAGCGTCACACAAATAGTATCATAATCATCCATGGTAATAATCAAGGGCGGAGATTAAAAAGAAAGATGCGCCGTCCGCTAGTTGAAGTAGCGGATGCTTTAAAAAAAAGTTTCGTACCAACTTAACAAAACTAATTTTGAATTTTTTGCTCACTCTAATAAACGATCAGAATCGTACAAAATTTGAGATAAATCTCACCGTCTATTATATAAAAAATTGTTCTCTCAGATTCTCCCCCATTATTCCTCCTCCCAAATTCGTCATCTGTCTCCTCTATTCTCTAGTGCCGACAATATATCATCCCTTTGTACTTAGTGCCGAAGTCCCGGGTATTACTACTAGTATATATATATAGCAACACTCTTTGTTGGTGGGTTACCTATCATTACTCTTTTAAACTGTCCAAACAAAATGACTGTGTTGGTATATGACTGGTGTCTGCATGGATGGCTGATTTCAAGCCACAAGCTCTCAGAGCTCTCTATCCAAACTTACTCCCATTGTTGGAATTTGAATTACTTATATTAATTTGAGTTCAAAAAATAGCACAAAGAGTAAAGAGGCAGCCATGGAAGCTCTAAGAGCTCTCTCCCTTTCTTCGTTTCACCTTACCATACCCCAAAAATACTTCCCGGAACCCAAATTGAACAGTCACCCCTTTTGAATCTCCCATTAACTCAACGACCCAATTCATATTTCTCATCATTTCATGCCAACAAACCCAAATTCAAGCTTCAAACTGCCATTTCTCCTGCTGTTTCAACTGAACTGACAGACCCACCTGAGCAAGAACTAGAAATTCAAAACCAAGATGAGAAATTTGACTGGTTTTCCCATTGGTATCCGATCATGCCTGTTTGTAACCTCGATAAGAGGGCCCCACATGGGAAGAAGGTATTGGGTCTTGATATAGTGGTGTGGTGGGACAGGAATGAGAATGCATGGAAGGTGTTTGATGATGCTTGCCCTCATAGATTGGCTCCACTTTCTGAAGGAAGGATTGATCAGTGGGGGAGATTGCAGTGTGTGTACCATGGTTGGTGTTTTGGTGGTGCTGGTGACTGCAAATTCATTCCTCAAGCACCCCGTGACGGTCCTCCGGTACGTACTAAATCTGAAATGACAAAAACATATATTCCCATTTTGTAATTTATAATTTGTTGCATGTGTTAACATTCAAGTATCTTTGGCAACTCAATTCCGAGTATTGGGATTGGAAGTGACTTATCAAATTTTAACTAAATTTCAATTCCATGGAATTGAAAATGTGCTTTCAATTTCAAGTCTAAAACTTGGATTTAAGTTGTCAAACATAGCATCTATTGGAACTTTCACCTTAAGACGTTGCCGAAATTCTGAAAAATAATACTAGTGTAGCTTGAATCGAATGGAAGTCACCCTCCTTAAAACAGTATTCACCCCTATATTATTAGACACGATTACTGAAATTAATATGTATTAAATATTATGTGCAGAATAATTCTTAATTCAAAATTATAATTTGAGATAGAAGAAAATAATAGACCCAAAATTCTTTAAAAAAATAATGGAGCATGTTCAATTTGGGGATTGAAACGGGAGGAGGTTAGCAGAACTGCTGTACTGAACGTACCGTTGCATTGGTTCATAATAAACTCAAAATTCCTTGAAGGAATAAGGGAGCATGTTCAATTTGGGGATTGAAACGGGAGGTTAGCGGAACCGTACCGAATGTACCGTTGCATTGGTTCATAATAAACCCAAAATTCCTTAAAAGAATAAGGGAGTATTTTCAATTTGGGGATTGAAATGGGAGGAGGTTAGTAGAGCCGTTGTAATAAACGGTACCGTTGCATTGGTTCATAATAAACCCAAAATTCCTTAAAAGAATAATGGAGCGTGTTCAATTTGGGGATTGAAACAGGACGAGGTTAGTGGAACCGTTGTACTGAACAGTACCGTTGCATTGGTTCATATAGTTATGAATTTGAAAAAAATTTCTTTCCCCTATGATTGGTGTGATTCAAATCTGCCTGTGGCTTTCTCTGAAGTCTTATTGTTATATAACATAGCATATGCCTAAGCAAAATAGAATGTCCCAAAGCAGAATAGCTTCCCTTATCTTTTCCCATGTTATTTCTCCAATACACAAAACTCAAATTCTTAGCATTATGTTTCTTGGGGTACAACAAAGGGGTAAAGGCTCCAAAATAGATTAAATATATAGAATAAGCCATAAGGGGACTGTATTATTAAAGGTTGTCGTAAGAATTAGTAGCGATTGACTATGATGCAGGGGCAGAGTTGGAAATCAAGTGAAAATAAGAGTTTTCCTTGGGTAAACCTCAAATTGGCCTTTTGACCTAGGAAGAGTTACGAGGCCCGTAATATTTCAAATCGAAGATCTCAAGAGTTCTGCAAATATGATATATTATGGGCCTCATAACTCTTTCTGGCTCAAAAGTTACACCGTTTGAAGTTTACCTGACAAAAACTTCTATTTTGATGAGTTGCGACTTTGCCCCTGCATACGACTTGATATGTTGTGGTCTTAGCAATTACTTTGTACATCTATTTTATTCCTTCCATGCATGAACAAACTTATGCTGCCATTGCAGTTTTTAAAAGCTCACTTATGTATAGGATTAAAGTATAATACGAGTCAAGGTGGTCAACTTTGAAGATTAAAATGCGTGATAATTTGCTAGTCAACCTCAGAAATTACTTGAGTAGGCCTTCATATTAAGTCTAGCAAGCCAGAGAATTCCTTTCTATAGACAGTTTAGATTTTCAAAAATTATTCTAGACTTTGCATTCTTGTTCTTGAGCATGACTGTTATGTAAGAGTTTAAAGGTAGACTGGGTTGTGAACTTACCATTTGGATAGGCTTTCTAGAAGATGACGTAAAGCATGTTTTGCCTGTGTCTTTACTAGTGGAATTATTGATTGTTAAACAAGTTGTTTTCTGGATTGGTAATTTAGTATATAGGAATTTGGAGTGCAGCATGTTTTGAATCTTATGGTCCAAATCACTGTATGCTGTTCTTATATTTATGCTAACTATGCAAAAGAAAAACTGAAAAGATGTGAATTAGATTTGCAGGTCTTGTCATTTTGCATAGAAAGTAAAAAGTTGCCTATAATTGAAGTCCAGAAATTTCCTTCATCCTAGCATGATTTTTTTTTAAATCTTTTGATCCAAGTATCATGTTCTTATGTTTATGTTGTCTATGCAAAAGAATTCCAGAGAAGATGTTAATCAATTTTGCATTCCCCCTCCAGTTTTTGTACTCCAATAGTTAAAAATAATATCATTGAAGTTCAATAATCTTTTTACATATTTATTTCTTCATATTGCTGGTTCATTTAGCATATTAGACCAGTTTATATGTGGGATTTGAATTGGCCACTCCAAATAATTTTGTAGATTCACACATCCAAGAAAGCATGTGTAGCTGTTTATCCAAGTACTGTGCAGAATGACATTGTTTGGTTTTGGCCAAACACTGATCCTAAATACGAGGATATCCTTATGAAGGAAAAGCCTCCTTACATATCCGAACTGGATGACCCATCATATGCTAGGTTAATGGGAAACAGAGATATACAATACGGGTATGCAACAATAGTTCCTACCTATTATTTTTATGTGTTTATTTGTTGTTTTTTTTTGAAAAACTTTGTTGACACTGTTTCCAAGTGGAATATTTTAGAAGTTCCTTTCAGTGGGGAAAACCTTGCAAATGTATGTACATATTCCTTTGTGTAATTTTGTGATCAAAATACTATGGGTTCTTCTAGGTAAGATGAAGTGATTTTTTTCAGGTATGAGGTTCTGATTGAAAATCTTATGGACCCTGCTCACGTTCCATATGCACATTATGGGATAATGGGAAGTCAAACAGTGAAAAAAAGATAAGAACTTCAATAACACCATTATTATTTGTTGTTGCATTCCATTTTCTCTCAAGTTATAATAGGTTCACCTAACTAACAATATGTTTCCCTCACTGAGAAGGTTGATAGAGAAGGGGGGAGACCTCTTGAAATAAGTATAAAGAAACTAGACATAAATGGTTATACTGCAAAGCAGGAGAATGTAAGCTTCAATTTTATTGCTCCTTGTCTGTTGCACGGTGAGACAACCGTTAAGGGGAAACAAGGTAATGGATCTGCATCAGCAGCTGGAACCACAGAGGTATATGTCATGTTGCATTTTTGACTAATGTTGGTTAATTTACTGTTATTCTGATCCTGTGATATTTGCACTTTAATTCGTACATACTTTTGTTGGTTTAGGAGCTATCATCACATGCGCCACAAAAAAGGGTCGTGTTCATTTTATTGTGTGTTCCAGTTAGTCCGGGTAATAGCAGACTTATATGGTCCTTCCCAAGAAACTTCGGAGTTTGGATTGATAAAGTTGTTCCACGATGGGTGTTCCATTTGGCACAAAACTTGATTCTTGATTCAGATTTATATCTTCTTCATGTAGAGGTAACTTCTGTCACTTTGTAATTGACAGACTCAGGGAGACTGACAATTTCACACGAGGTAATCATCTAGATGATAAGAAGTTAGAAATAGGAGAAGATAAATCACACCAAGGTAAATGAAGGTTTATGTATAGGATAGTAATAGTTGATATGGATACAATCTTCCAGAAATAGTAAAGGTCAAGTTCAAATAGTAGCCCCTGCCTTCTCGTGCTTCCAGAAAAACAATCTAATACTCAGCATCAAATGGCAGCAAATAAAAAAATAACTCATTTGCATCACTGTCCAATTCACATGAGTAGTTTGTCCATGTAATTTGGATATAATAATCTCAAAGTGCATTACTTTCTTACTTTAGTCTCTCATCCATCCATCCATCATATGAGAAGATTGAAGTGTTTCGCCACAGTTTTCTCCAACAAGAAATGAAACATAGTTGCAGTCCTGGCTGTTTACTTCATGACAAACTACACTGCCATAAAAAGCATCCATATTCTGTTCTATTTCAATAAATCTGTTGGAGCTTGGATCACTTGTTATTTCCCGACTCTTGTGCTTTCCCTGTAGGAACGTAAGATTATGGATGTCGGCCCTTCCAACTGGCAGAAAGCTTGTTTTGTGCCAACAAAGTCAGATGCTCTTGTGGTGGCATTCAGGTGGTGGTTAAAGTATTCAGGAGGTCAAATTGATTGGGGAACGAAGTTCGGTGGAGCCCTTCCACCCACCCCTCCAAAAGAACAGCTTCTGGACAGGTAAGTTTCCTGCAAATTTCTGGTGTTAGACTAATCAACCTACAGAATTTTGTGGATAGTGAAATAAATTCTCATTTTATTATTATGACTCGAGGGAGGGAACCTAATATTAGAGAGGATAAAGGTCATTGCAACATTGTAATTTTAATTAAAATAGTGGAAATCTTCAATCACATATATGATAGAATCCTAACCCCATTTGCTGTAAAATTAAGTGTTTATTTTCCTTTCTTATGCAATTATACAGTAGGGTAACAATTAGTTCTGATATACTTGATAAAAAGTTGAAATTTTCGCAAAGTCGAAAAGATAATGCATAAATTCCTTTCTTGGTCTTATGGTGTGGGCTAGTAGGCTATACAATGAGCTGTAGCCTGCCTTCTTGCCATATAGCTATCTCCCATCATGGACCCTTCTTAAGGACAGAAAATATTTCATTTGACTATACATCTGATGGTTATATAATACATCTTCCTGCAAACTTGGCAATCTTTCAAACCTGAAAAACTATTAAGGTTTTCAGGATCATACTTTTTAGATCCCAAATGATAAAAAGGCTCACTTCAAATATTGAAAAGAAAAGGCAAACAAGTTGGTTAGGAAAAATGACCCTTCAGAAACCACATCCGAGAAACATGATCCATGTATTCAACTGTAAGCATTACAACAAAAAAGCTTTGTCGAGTAGTAGAACTGAAGTTTCTAAAAAATTCTGCATATATTGTCTCAGGTATTGGTCCCATGTGGTGAATTGCCGCAGCTGCAGTGTTGCATATAAGGGCCTCAATGCACTCGAGGTGGCGCTGCAGATTATCTCCATGGCTTCAATTGGGATTGCTGCTGCAACCAAGCAGGGCATGATTTCTGCCATAATGCGGAATACTCTGGTCGTCACGGCAGTACTATGCTTTGCCGCTTCAAAATTATTGTCTCACTTCATCTACAAGAATTTCCATTTCCATGATTACAGCCATGCCTTCCGTTGAGACTCCCAGTTTCCTTATCCTCCAGATTTATCAGTCGGAGTGTAAATATAACGACTATAGATTATGTATTTACAGTAAAGAATAATCAGCATTCAGCAGCTGTTATGTCGAGCTCCTTACCTTAGGGAGTGCAAAATGTGGTGTCTACGGCAATAATGAAGCAAAGTAGCAACTGAGTGTGTATACAGAACAGATATTGAGTTTTCTATATTATATGATTGTCCAGTTTTTTATACAAAAATTTAAAAGAATTTCTAGATTCTTATAATTATATGTAACTGGAAACTAATGTTCTGTACAAAGCACATGCTCTCTTTGTAAGTGCACATTACAAGGCAACCAAATCCTTACCTCCCTTGACATTGAGACTTGCTACTATAAGAAATTAATTTTAGTATCAACTAAGGTATTAAATTGAGGAATAGTGTACAAACTTTCCAGAAAAAAACCTGCAAAATTCATCTACTATAAGTATAGACATGGTATTTATCTATTAAAACTGTGTACTTCCTTGTATTTATATTACTTGAGGATTAATCATCATCTGCTTCTTCTGCAGATCATCTTGATCCTCATTGTTTTTTCTTCAATTACATTATAATTTGTTTTATATAAAAAAAATCCCTTTTTGATATCTCTATTTTTATGTTTCTATTCTTGTCCATCCTTTTTATTTTATCAACCTTATCTGTATTATTCCTAATTGATTCTAAAGAACTGTATTGATGCATTATCGGATTCCCCTTCTTGAAATGGAAGGCATTTCAATATGATTTGCCAATACAGAAGCTTAACTAGGCACTTGATATTAAAAGTATAGACATGGCTGTTAAGACATTAAGAATATTTTGTTCACTTAAAAAGGTTTCCATAGAAGGAAATACACAAAAAAAAGCCTGAATTATGGCCAATCCTAAAATGTGTAAGCTGTAAACTCAACCATAATTCTCATTTAAAAGCTTCAATGCTACCAATGGAAATATGATGTAGAGTCATGAGAATCTTGATGAAAATAAACATAATTCTTCTAGTGCTAACATTCAAAATGATACAAACTATTCTGGAGATCAATTTGGAAAAAAACTGTTGAACTCCAGGACATTTTCATAGCCTCGGTCAAAGTTCAGCATACGTCTATGATTCGCTCTCAATCTCTTCTACGGCTTCCACTTCCATGCTCTCATGCCGAGAAACCAAAGCTAATGGGGGGCTGTCTACAGATAGTGTACCTTCTAATACCTTAACGACTTCGCCAATGGAAGGTCTCAGAAATGGTTGACTTTGCATACACCACAAGGCTATTCTAACCACTCTTTCTACCCCTCTTGAATCCTCATTTGAGTAAAACGTTTGCTCTTTACTCAACTGGTCTATTAGTTGATGCAGATTGTCAACCGGCATACTCCTCTTGCACGTCACAATTTGGAGCAACATTTCGCCAAGCATGTAAATATCTCTCTCTGATGAAGACTCTGAAGTAGATGCGGCTTCCTTTAGGATTAAGCTTCGAAGTCCAAAATTTGTCACCTTGGGGACACACTTCTCATCAAGCAAGACATTTTCAAGCTTTATATTTCCATGGACTATGCATTGTTGACACTCCAAGTGTAAATAAGAAATGGCACATGCAATTCCAAGAGCAATATCAAGCCTTTGTTGCCAATTTCCTTTATCTTGGTCCTGGTCATTGTTGAATAACCAATTGTCCAGTGAGCCATTTGGGATATACTCGTAAAGTATAACCTTGTGTTTTGTCTCAAAACAAAAGCCTTTTAGAGGCACAAGATTACGGTGATGCGTCCCTCCCAAGGTAGAAACTGCCACTCGGAATTCTTTCTCAGATACAACCGCATCAATTATCAGTTTAGCAATCACTGGTGTTCTGTTCGGAAGCTCACCTTTAAATACTGAAGGACCAAGTTGACTTGCAAAGTTGGAAGTCAGTTCTTTTATCTCATCAAAAGATAATCTGATAAGAGCACTGTAATGTGGATTCATCTTGTCATCCTTCCCAAAAGGAATCCTTGTTCCGGCCTTAGTTTGCCTTCTCCGATAAATAAACCAAAATGCAAACATCTGTATTATCGAAATAAACAACAGTGTGACCAAAACTATGAGCACTATAGCTGCTATAAACTTTTTACTGCTACCTCCTTGAGCTCCGAGTCGACCAGATGGCAAAGCAATCGATTCTGGATCTCCACGATGGTTAGCACCGTGAGCTGCAACTGCCTGTGGGACAAAGCATGTCTTCAAGAACGAAGTGGCAGGGACAGACGGGGTTTTATACCCGCTAATAAAGCTAGTCCTTTTGACAGTGCATAGACCTGAACCATCATTCTTCGAAGTTACAGCAATACAAGTGGTGTCATTAGAGCAATATTCTTTGCAAGCTTCCTGGCCTAACATCATATCAACATCATGAGGAGGATATAAACCGTAAAGTACTGTTTGTTTCATAAGTATCATGCTCGAATGCATCTTGCAGTTACTCAAGTCCACCATTTTCTTGCACCCAGAACTACCCAAATCGGTTGCAGGAGCACTAGATCCCCATTCTAAAGAATTTGAATACAGGCAATCACAAACAGGTCCCGAGGAATTGAACCCACATAAACTGTATAAACCACAAGAACCAAAAACATTACATTGGTTCTCAACTGCTTGCCATCCTGCTCTCCAATCATGATCCGTACTATCCCATGAATAAATTCTCAAGTTTCCATCTTGATCAATCCTTAGATGTCTTAAATTGACAGAAGGGTCTCCAAAATCTTTACTCGAAATAGACCAAACAACCTTGTTGGTAAAATCAAACAATCCCAAACCACCATCACCATCAAATCTTGCTTCCTTGACAACAGCAGAGGAGCTAAAATGACTCCTCCAATAAGTCACATTGTGTTCCCACATAAGGGCAAGCTCGCCGGACTCCCTGATTACAAAACTATAGTAACTAGTAATGGATTTAGTTGAAGGGGCTCTAAGATTTTGAGGGAAATGAAGAGATTGACCAGGAAGTAAAGTGCTTGTTGGGCTATTAAAGCTTTCCCAGAGTACTTTATCTTTACTATCCATGAGAACTAAGTTACCATTGTTCAAAAGAATAGCTTTTTGGATGCCTAAATTAGAAGTGCTACTACTCCAAACTATTAACCCATTAGGGTTATTAACCAAGATCAGCTTTCCATCCATTGTAAGCTTAAAGGTGGAGTTCAAAGAAACCCCAAGACCTCCACCAACTGTCCAAACATGCATATTTGCGGTCTTTGTTCCTAAGTTATACCTAATACCCACAAAAAACCCATCAGCATCAGCACTATCTCTCTCCAAAAACCCCAATGCAAAAACCCCATTTTCAGAAACCAATTTATTACCTCTATCAAACCCAGAAACCTCAAATCCCAAAGGAACTGATACCATAGAAAAATCATCACAAAACACACAAGAACCAAAACACAAGAACAGAACTGCAGCTAAAACAGAAACAGACCTTCCAAAATAGAGAATTCTACGGCTCTTACCTGGAAAATGCTTGATGCGTACCTCTGAGAATAGCTGAATAAACACAAACATTTCAGCAGCAAAAAACAAGTTAAAGAATAATCAGTGGTGTGACAGAGTTAAGCATATGGGTGGGATAGAAGAGATTCTGAGGTGGGTTTAAAGTAACGACGAAGGGAAAAAGTGGGGATAAAAAGAGTATGTGTTTTACGAATTTGGATGGATGGATGCCCCTTTTCACAAGTTTGAACCTTGTTACCCAAAAAAAAAAGGAAAAGAAAAGTTTGAATCTTTGTTAAATGGACTGTAAAAAAAAGCAAAAATACAAACTCAATATACTTTTTGGAGATTCAAGACTCATATCTAACACTTATTTTCCACCAATTACTTTTTAGTTTTTAGTATCTAAGCTTCTGTGGGAGAATTTTTTGCTCTACTTTTGATAAGGTTTATGGGGTTAAGCATTGATTAACATGCTAAGTAATTCTATCATGTGGTCCCTTTCTCCATTGTGGTCAAATGAGTAATAAATAATACTCCATGTTAGCATAAAGAAGGGTTGGGACCATAAACAATTTGGTAGTCTCAAAACTTCAAAGGGATAAGAGTTGAGAAGTGATTTTATATGAATATGTAGACTAATTGAGACCCACTGACTTGAATCCTTTAAAAAGAAATAAATTGTATCTTTCCAAATATTTTTGTTTATTTTTAAAATATAAGAGCAGCCTATTTTTTTAGTTTTTGTTTTAAGATGAATTATCCAAAATAATTTTGAACAGAGCAAGTGTTTAATTGTTTTGAAAATAACAGAACACTACCTAGCCTAATGTAGACTCATGAGTTTTAAAAATACAAAAGAAATACCTGTGTTTAATTGTTTTCAAATTATATGGAAATACTCTTTTTCCCCTAAATTAATATTATAAATAAGAGTATAAGACTCATTTAATTTCATTACATGTTATAATTATTATTTTAATTATTATGTGCTTTTGAAAACAAAGCTTAAAGCACAATTGAAATATTTATGAAGTAATAATATACTCTCATAATATTATTATGCTTTTAAATTTTATTATTTTCGTTATTATATTTAATCTTATTATATATTTTTTTTATTTTTACGTTCTCTGAGTGAGTTACTGAGTGATGTTATGAGTTTGATATAAGTACTTATGAAGCAATAAAATAGATAATTATGAATTTAAAAAAGAGAGAGGATCCAATGTAGTGGTAATAAATCAGAAATGATGAAGTAAGATATGGTTTGTGGGGGCTAACTTTTCCATATTGGAGATAGAGTTATGAAGATATTTGCAGGCTCTTTGGATTTTTGGTTTGATGCCAAAAGATATTATAAGCCCACTCTAAATTGTCCCTCCCATCCCATCCGTGAACCAACCACTCACTTAGGAGTTAGGACTATTCCATTTTGAGGCTTGTGAGTTTATTAACAAAATGAAATTCAAAACATATAATAAACCAAGGATTTGTTCGTCTTGGTAAGTTTAAAAAGTGCGTTTATCATGTTAATTTGAGATTTATCGTGTTAATAAATCTTATCATGAATAATATTTTTTTAATATTTTATAATATTCATTATTATGTTGACTAAAATTAAAGGAATTAATCTCATTTTTAAATTTTAAAATATCTTAAGTTGGCTTTTAAAAGACGATAGCGATTTTATATATTTTGGAACATAAATAATATTTTTTTTTGTTTTATTAGTTAAGACCTTGGCCAATATATTAGGTTTTTTTTATAGAGTTCGTGGTTGGTCATCTAAATATATCTGTCTAATAAAATACAAATAATTTTGAATTTTTCACTTACTCAATAAATTATCTCATATTTTCAAAGTTTGGGATAAATCCCATTCCATACAGATCTTTGAAATCGGACACAACTAGTATATATATATGGGAAAATGTTTATTATTATCTTGTAACTCTTTTTACATAAGATATCAAAATCGTTTTTGATTTGTTTTAAAAAAAAAACACTAGTCCTCTCTACTCTCTCCTCCCAAAACTTCGATCAAGCTCTCCCTCCCAAATCACAGATCAAAGCTCTCCCTCCCAAATTGATCGCAAGATAAGGGCTTTTCCTCTAATTCCTAATCGAAATCACTCAAGCTCTTCTCCCCCAAATCAATTATTAGGTTTTATATATTGAGTTCGTGAGATGGCGGTCATCTAACCTGTTGGATATATATATATATATATATATATATATATATATTTTTTATATATATATAGTCTTAAACATTAAAAAAGAATATAAAAGATAGAGACGTGATAATATGTAATGATAACATCTTAATGATGTCATGGATACTTAAAACCTAAATTAAATCATTTCTTTTTTAGAGAAGTAATTAATCATTTGACTTGAGTAAGGGAGTTTGGAATGAAGTCCGTACAAATGTGGTGTTTAATTGTTCCAAGTACAATGGATCAAACAATGCCAGCTGCTTCTCACAGCAAGACTAATCAAATACTACTCCTAATAGTATATATTCATTAATTATAATACATACTCACTAGTAATCAAGTAATCACTCAAACTATATATTTGCATTATTATATATGAAATTTTGTAACACTCCTAAGTCCTAATAAATGACTTTCTTATCAGTCTTGAATTAAAATCAACAATTATGTTTTATTTGGCCCCAATACAGTTGGCCTTATCATTGAACATGTTTACTTAGTACTTTTGTTTTTTTTTATTAATTGTTGTTTTAGAGAAAAAAAGAAATTTTAAAAAATTATCTGTTAGTTAAAATTTTCAAGAAAAAAAAATTAATGAGTTGTTCTTAAATATTAAATTTTAATTTTTTTTGTCTTTGATTTGTTTAATAAAATTTAAAAAGATGAGATTTTATACTTAATTTAATTAATAAGACAAAATATTAATTATATTTTTTCTCCTCAATTAAAAAAAGAGAGAGAAAGGAATACTACATTATCCACTACTCCACCATGCATCCAGTTCATAACTTGTCAAAACAGACTAATTAAACCTAGCTACTCCTTTAATTTTAAATTTCAAATGTGCACTTCATCCCACCATTTAAGTTGGATTAGACTCAATAAAATATAATAATTGGGTTTTACTTTTGTTTCAAATTTACATTCATTATTGCAAAAGTATAATAACATTTTCCTTTATATTAGGTGTATAATTATGCTCTTATATATATTTTGAAATCTCATAATTACTTCATATTTTAACATAATTCATAATATTTATTATTGTATTCATAATAAATTCGATATAGTCAGAGTAATAAATATTGTTACTAAAAGTGTTGTCTCGTTAGAACAATTACAAAAATACCGTCAGTAATGTTTTTGCTGTGACAATATCAACCGTCGTTTTTAAAATGTAACGATCTCATTTTGGGCCAGATAGCATCTCCCCAGGGGAGGAACATTGCATTGTGTTAGACTGCAGTTTTTGTTGGGAAGAACCATTTACAGATTTACGATAATATGCATAACTGACAATGCATGAACAGCTTGTAGATTATATTCTATAGAATAATGTTAGACACATAAATTATTCTATAAATATTTTAAAAATTGTTGATGCAGATATCTTTAACCTCAAAGATATCATTGTGCGCCAAAACTATATTGAAATAATTTGTTAATCAATATGCTGAGGTGGAGATGTCACATCAACAAATTTGTAAAATAGTTTATATTCAGAAGATTCTTGATCATTCTATATATATATTATAGCAATAATTCCATGCCTCCCAAGACTATGATGATGGGATTTATCTCAAACTTTGACTTTCCGGATGATTTATTAGGATGAGCGATAAATTCAAAATCATTTGTATTTTATTATATAGATATATATATATATATATATATATATTTGTATTTTTTGTACTCTACACAATCTTCTGTTCTAGATCTCCATGACAGTTTTGTTTCGTATGTACTTCCAACAAGTAGTCTCAGAATTATGCGTCTCAAATCCAAATGATCGCGCTTACTATAATTACAACTAGTCATATAAACTAAGCGTTCCAAATCCGTGTGTTTGTCCGTTTTCTGTACATGATTTAGCTCGCAGGTTGGGGGCGAACGGACAGATCTTGACGTTAACAACAAGTAGTACTCATACAAATTAAGTGTTGTTGACATTGTAGATTAGATTCCATTCCAGACCAACAGATGTCTGTACGTACTTTTAACAACCTCATGTTATATATGTACGTAGTGGAGGCTGGAGCATCTTGAGCTGCATGCATGTGCCTGCGATTTTTTCACGTTATGGCCATGGAAATGAAAGTACATGCATGCATGCATGCATATGTTTATATTCTTCAGACAAGTGTATCTGTCAAAAATTGCAGTGTTTCGATTATTCTGAGCAGAATGTTAATTTCCTAATAAATCTGTTTTATTATCATTTTATCAGTGTTATTTTATGATCTATTCGGTCGTCATTAAATTCAATTAATAAATATATATTTATCCATTACTCATGAGATTATTTTCGATTGCAAGTTCTTGAGCTTGGGGATTACAAAATGATCTTATTTGTTTGCTTTCAGAACAACTCATTGATACTTATCCCGGAAATATATATGATTACAAAATGAAGCCTAATCTATACTCAACTAATTCTACAGATTTTGAAACAAACCTTAGGCATAGTTTTGAATCTGTTTTACAATCATTTACGTTATCATTTTCCGATAACCAAAAGAGTTAAATTATACAGGAAATGTGTAAGGATCATGACACGTCATTTAAACAAAAATAATTTTGCCAAATGTTAACGCCAAGATCTTTTGCCACATCCCAATCACGTAAGACGCTTTAACTCTGTCATAACAAGAAACACAATCAACACTAAAAGCTTGACTTGACCCGATCATTTCGGAGATAAATTCGCGTGAGAGAGTCGATCTGCTAGCTATGAGGTTAACAATGGAGGATAAAATGTCTAGTGTTCTTAGAGAGATAAAATTGTATGTTGTGTATGCAGTACCTTTTCTTGGAGACTTCCTTGCTAGGTTATACTCTCTTGCACGGTTCTATCGTACACCACCAACTCTTATCCGACACGACCCTCTACTTCTCCCCGATCTCAAATGGATGCATCACGGGGTTGTCACCTTTTTCCACTATACATATCGCGCAATGGATATAATCTCATCCACATTAATGATCTGCAGACTTTTGGTCAACACCTTTTCTTTTTCATCATTACAAGTCAAAGACTTAGATATTAAAAGATTTAATGGATTAATCCATTGACCCGGTCCAATATTAAGGAGATATAATGTAAGGATTAGGCCCAATAGTGGAGACCCAACGGATGACTAAATAAATAAATAAGCCCAATCCATAGTACCTAATAGAGAAATATCACGACCAACACATTCCTGGCTTTTTCTTTCAAATAGGATATTTAATGGAAAACTATAAGTGGTCCATGACTTTATTGGATTTGATAGGATTGAAATAAGCCCAAGATGAGACTTACCAAAGCCCAAACGGAAAATCATAAGGTAATTTAAAAACCGGAAACCCAATTGGAGGGCCCAACCCGCTAAATGTTTAGAACTCAATCCTGACGCAACCCTTTCGAATTCGTGATCATGACTGTCAATTTAATGTGCCGCCCTCGATTACTATGTAACCGTCAGTATAAAAGGTAAACTTTACCAAATTTGACAGTTTTACCTACCAATTTGAATTTCGGACCTTTGAGCTTTCTTCTTACCTCTCGAGCTTTCTTTCTCTTCTCTGCAAATCGTTAACAATGGCTTCTCAAGATTCTGAGCAAGGTCGTCCCCTGCTAGTGACACCGATCAGCGCCGTTCTTCCAAGCCCAAACCCCAACAAAGACGCTTCAAGCTCTGATCCGACCGCTACAACTACTAAGAAGAAACCGATAACGAAATCCCCTCCCAATCCTTCTATATTCTATAGGAGTAAGGAACAGTATTTTCATGCCAACACTCCCTCGAAAGTTACAGAGATTGATTTGAAGAGGCTTCGAACTCGTTGCCACATTCCGGATACCCATTTGGTGAGAGCTCCCAGGTCTGAAGAACGGATGTATCAACGCCCCGAAGGATGGATGGCTGTTACGATGACCATCTTGGAGAAAGGGGTTCGATTCCCTCTTCATGCTTTCATAGTAACTCTCTTAGGGTTTCTGGGTGTTAAATTCGCCCAATTGATGCCGAACTCTTATATTCACATTCTAGCATTCATAGCCTTATGCCACGAACTGGGTGTCGAACCTACACTCGACTTCTTCTTTACTGTGTACAAGGTCGGCCAGTCCAGAGAGAAAGGATTTAAGACCATAAGCAAACATTCTTCGAAAACAGGAGAGAAGTTTGAGAGACGTTCTTTGGTAAATACTCCTTCGAGTAACAGAGGATGGCATGAGAGGTGGTTTTTCGTCAAAGGACCCGAAATCATCTCTTTACCAAACTAGGCCACGGATGAGAAGACTTCTACTGACTTCGGAGACATCTCTGAAGAACGTGAGGCCGAGATGATAGAACTTTTTGACAATTTCCCGAGGGAGGAGTGGAACTATAGACTTCTTTCCAAACAAGTGTGGTTATACGACCACAAACGTAAGTACGGATTTATTTTGTGAATATTTGAAAATTTATGTGATATGGATTCTGATGTAGAACTGTTAATCTTCTGTAGTAACTTTGATTAAACCGTCGCCTCTTGGAGGTGAAGGACTTAGAGGATTTTATAACCGGAAAGTCGGTAGAAGCACCGCCTCCTCACAATAGAAGTCCTATCCAAGATAATGTAGTCGGAAAATCTGCAGAGGTCGATGTTGATCCTTACTTCAGAACCTAAGCCTCCTCCAAATTCAAACCACCTCATCGAGACACCAATCAACAAACACACACTGTTGAACCTCAAACCCATGCGCCCGTAGATGATGAACCCATTCTCTCGGAAGACGTCCTCCAGCCTCGTCTAAAGAAAAGAGCTACCCGCAGACCTCGACTAATTTCCATCCTATTAGACTCCGAGGCCCTTTCTGAATCTGAACCAACTGTCAACCCAATATCACCAACTGTCGAACTAACACCACCAACTGTCGAACCAACACCACTGACTGTCGACCCAATACAACTAACTATCGACCCAATACCACCAACCGTCAATCCTATACCACCAACCGTCAACCCAACACAAGCTCGAGGAAGTTTGTTAGATCTACCCGTAGATGCCCGAAATCAACTTCTTCGAATGAAGAAGTTAAGAACTAAGATTATTCCTCTGACCCCCTAGGAGCTTAGAGTACCTTCTTCGAGTGTTCATCCCCAATGTTCTCAAGTGGAGACTCGAATCACAATGAAGAAGAACAACTCAACCCGGCGCAATACACCATCTCGAAAAAAAAACAACCATCCGATGCCCATCCAGCTTCTAACACCAGTATTTTCACCGTCTGACGACCCTACTCATTCGATCTCCCTCCTTGAAAATATATACGGATCCTTCTCCTACTCAGGCGACCAACCAACCTATGTCTTCCCCGAGGGCTTTCATCACAAAAATTCCATGATGAGGCTCTTTGGAGCATCACCCTTATGGCCTCAGTTCAATGTAAATTTTCCTTTTCGGCTCTTTGATGCCTTCGTTCAGGAAACCGACGATCACCGATTCGATAGCCATACGAACGAGAATTTTCTTGATGAAGGCATGAGTTATTTGGCAAAGGTAAGTGACAGTTTCCTTGGTTAAACACCTCTTTTCTTGTTTTAAGTATCTGAAATTGACTGGATATCTTTATCGAATATGTGCGAAAATGCGGTCTTGAGCGTTCGTCCCAGACACATAAATGCTGAGTCTGATGAAGAGACTATGAGAAGGGAGATCAACATGTTAAAGGCTTCATTGGCTCAGAAGAGAGATGAACACGAAACCATTCTTCATGCCAATGAAGGCCTTCAGAGGGAATTGGCCCAAACCAAGGAGGATCTGAGGGAAACCTATGATGTGCTGAGCTCGGCCAGAGAGGAACTGAGGACGACAAAAGCCAGTGAACAGAAATTGGCTAACATGAATGTCAATTTTGTCATAGAGACCGAAGCTTTGAAGACTACCAACGAGGGGCTTGCTGCAGCCAATCATAGCTTGTCAGTACAAGTCGACAGTACAGGTGAAAATTCACGAAGTAAAAGAAAAACATTCCTCTAAACGTCGAAAGCTTCGTCGCAAACTGAAAGCTTTAAAGGGACGAAGTCCTCCCTTAACTGAAGAGTTGCGCAAGCAAATTCAGACTGAATACCGGGCGTCCGAGGAGTTAAGTGCAGAAATACTTCGGGTGTATTCAGGTGGATACGAATTTTGTCGAAGTCAAGGCAAGGAAAAATTGGTTGCGGCCCAATTGGATCCGGCCTTGCTCAACTCCGAGGATGAAGGTGCAGCCTGAGTCTGACGTTGCTTCATTTTAATTTTTAGGACCTCTGTCTCTTGTTGTTAAAAAAATTTATTTGTAAAGAAATTTAAGTGAACTTGTTTAAGTTTTAATGAAATTTCAATTTTCTTTACCATGACTTCTGTTTACTTCGTTTCTTGTCAATGATTCAGCATTAATGATCTTGAAGGAACTTAACTTAGACTATGAATCAGATAAGGCATATAATAATTAAGTTGAGAAATGAAATGAACTGAACCCAATAAGCTGAACTAAATGAACCGAACTCAACACTTGAACAAAATAAAGTAACGTATACTTATCGTTTCCAAAGGGTGAAGTGGGTTGAAGTCTGGAAGGATTCAAGGTGCAGCAGGCCATCCGATTTGGATTTAGAGCAACGAATAACGAGGCCGAGTATGAAGCAGTGTTGGCAGGAGTCCGATTGGCAAAAAGTTTAGAAGTACAGAAGCTGATCATCTACAGTGACTCTCAACTGGTCGTCAAACAATTATCGGGAGATTATGAAGCTTGTGGAACGAGGATGATCAAGTATCTGGCAGAGTTGAAGGATCGGCTTCAGTATTTCATCTCTTATGAATTTCAGGGCATAGAACGTAATGACAATTCCATTGCCGATGCGTTGTCAAAATTGGCCACTACGGATGCAGTCGTTTTCAATGGGTCAGTTTATTTCAAGGTTTTGCAGCAGCCAAGTATCCAGCACGAAGCGGTAATGTGTATCGAACGATCTAACTGTTGGATGACTCCATATATTGAATATCTGGCAGATGGCGTCCTTCCTTCGGATCAGATGATGGCAAAGAAGATCAAGTACAAGAGTGCCAACTTCGTTCTCATTGATGGGGATCTTTATCGAAGGGCATTTTCGTCACCATTGTTAAAGTGTCTGGTTCCATCTGAGGCTGAGTATGCTCTTCGGGAGGTTCACGAGGGTATTTGCGGTGATCATATGGCTGCTAAGTCTTTGGCTTATAAAGTACTTCGACAGGGATATTACTGGCCCATGATCTTCAAGGAAGCTACATAGTACGTAAAGAAGTGTGAAAAGTGTTAGCTCAATAGCCCGATCCCTCATCAGCCACCAGAAGAGCTATACTCGATTTTATCTCTTATACCCTTTACTGTCTGGGGGGTAGATATATTGGGTCCGTTGCCGAAAGCTAAAGGGCAGGTCAGTTTTGTCATAGTTGCTATCGACTACATGACCAAATGGGTAGAAGCGAAGTCACTTCGGTTGATAACGGAACAAGAGTGTTTGAAATTTATGAAGGAGTCCGTAGTATTTCATTTTGGAATTCCTAAAGTGGTGATATCGGACAACGGGCGCCAATTTGTGGGATCAAAATTTGAAGGATTTCTGAAAGAGTTGGGGGTTCAGCACAGGAAGACTTCAGTGGCTAACCCACAGTCAAATGGGCAGGTTGAAGTGACCAACAGAACACTTCTGAACGGGATCAAACGCAGACTGGACGAAGCTAAATGAAGATGGCCAGAGGAATTACTCAGCGTATTATGGGCTTACCGGACTACACCGAGGACTACAACAGGGGATTCACCTTTCAGATTGGCCTATGGTACTGACGCTTTAGTTCCAGTCGAGATTGGATCCTCAAGTCTTCGGGTTAGTCAGTTCAAAGAGCTTTATAATGAAGAAGGACTGAAGGTCAACTTGGATCTGTTAGAAGAAGTCAGAGAGGTGTCTTTGATCAAGCTGGCAGCATATCAACGAAGAGTAGCCAAACACTACAATAAGGGGGTAAAGCTTCGCAGATTTGAAGTGGGGGATTTTATCCTCAGAGAAGTTGAAGCATCCATGCCGCAGAACATGGGAAAGCTAATGCCAAACTGGGAAGGACCGTATGAAGTAATTGAAGCACCGAAACCTGGAACTTATCGGTTAAAGGCATTAAATTTTGATCGAGATCAAAAACACTTAACTTAAGACGTCGGAGACTTCGAAATACTTTCAGTAGAGATCGAGTCAGTTTATCGGAAGTCTGTACATAATTGTTCATCATCAATAAAAGATTCACTTTTTCACAATTGATCTTCGTCCTATTTGTCCTAAGTTCACAAAGGAGCAAGGAGGACGGGGGGAGACTCGCTGACCATTCGATGGTAGCCTTCTTGGCAGGTGGTCCTTATGAATTTTTCAGGCCCTTCGGGGTAGGCAAACTACATCGGAGTAAGGAGGACGGGGTGGACTCGCTGACCATTCGATGGTAGCCTTTTCGGCAGGAGTGTCCTTATGAGTTTGTTCTACCTCGAGTGGTAAACAAATTCCATGGTCCTGTTAATATTGCTTTTACCGCGAGTGGTAAATCAATATGCACTGAAGTAAGGAGGTATGGTCGGACTTGTTGGCCATTCGATGGCAGCCTTCTTGTTAGGAGAGTCCTTATGAATTTGTTCTACCGTGAGTGGTGAACAAATTCCATGGCCCTTATAAAATTGTTCTACCCCGAGTGGTAAACAAATGTCCTTATATACTTGTTCTACCCCGAGTGGTAAACGAGATCTTGATGATGCAAGGAGGATCAGCCGAATTCACCTCAAAATAATCTTTGCCCCGCTGACATCCGCAGTAGAAGAGCCATCTGCATATAGCGTCCAAGAATTCTGACCATGCTGAAGAACTGCAACCACTCGATCGAACGTCTCAGCTTTTGGCAGCTCAGCATTTGCTTCGGAGAACAAACATTCCACCATGAAATCGGCCAAGGCTTGACCTTTGATAGCAGTTCGGGGATGATATTCAATAAAAAATTAGGATAATTCCATAGTCCATGCTGCTAATCTCCCCGAAACTTCTCATCACCTTCTTCAGAGGTTGATCCGTGTATACCATTAGGAGTCGACCTTGAAAATATTGCTGAAGCTTTCGACTAGCAATTATTAAATCAAAGGCAAATTTTTCAATATTTTGATACCTGGTTTCAGCATCTCTCAGGACGTGACTGACATAATAAACTGGATGTTGCTTCCCACTGACCTCTCGAACAAAGATCTTCGCTCCAACCGCTAAATGAAACTAGCCGCGGATATAAATACAAAGTCTCAATTTGGGTGTTTTCATCAATAAAGGAGCCGAAGACAGATATATCTTTATGTCTTAGAAGGCGTCTTCACACTCTGAAGTCCATTGGAATGTCTTCGCATTATTCGGCCCCTTCAGTGTGTCAAAGAATGGTAAGTATCTCTCTGCGGATTTGGACATGAATCTCCTCAAAGCTGCAATCCTACCAGTCAGACGTTGAACGTCTTTAAATGACTGAGGAGTCTTCATGTCTAAAATGGCCTGGATCTTTTTCGGATTGGCCTCAATGCCCCTTTGACTGACCAGGTAACCCAGGAACTTTCCTGCACCGAGTCCGAAGGTACACTTTGTGGGATTGAGCCTCAATTTGTGTTGGCGGACTGTCTGAAAGCATTCCTCCAGATCATCCAAATGCTTCTGAATCATCGTGCTCTTCACGATCATATCATCCACGTATACCTCCATGTTCTTTCCCAGATGCTTCTAGAAGACAAAGTTCATCATCCTCTGATAGGTGGCTCCAGCATTTATCAGGCCGAAGGTCATCTTCTTATAGGTGTACACCGAACGGTGTGTGATGAATGTTATCTTTGGAATATCCTCCTTGCACATAGAAATTTGATGATAACCTGAAAAAGCATCCATAAAGCTTAGTAATGCATACCCCGAAGTCGCATCAATAAGTTGGTCAATATGGGGTAAAGGATAGAAGTCCTTTGGGCATGCTTTGTTCAGATCTGTGTAGTCAATGCAGACTCTCCATTTCCCATTCTGCTTCTGTACCAGCACTACATTTGCCATCCACTCTGGATAGTCGATCTCGAAGATGAAGTCAGCAGCTATCAGCTTCACGATCTCCTCGTCAATGATTCTTTGACGTTCAGGTGCAAAGATCCGCCTTTTCTGCCGAACTGGCTTCTTTGACGGATCCACATCCAGCCGATGCTCGGCAATCTTTTGACTAATCCCAGGCATGTTTTGTGGCTCCCATGCAAAGATGTCTGCATAGCAGCGAAGAAGTTCTATAAGATTTGTCCGGAGAGGTTCTAGCAAACTCTGAACCAATCTTCACCATCTTGTCTTTCTTTCCAGGACCACCGATCTCCTCTGTCTCCCCATATAGAATAACCAATGGCTCAACCGCTTTCGAAGAAAGGGCTCGATTTCAATTGCCATGGTTTGCTTACGCTTCTTGACCCTACTCCCCGAGGAAATGACAAAGATTCCGATAATAAATGTCGGGCCAGATCCAAATCCCCTGCTACCTCTCCCACTCCATATGCCGTAGAGAACTTGATTTTAAAATGAGGGATGAAAGTCACTGCTTGGAGAGCAGTCAAGGTAGGTCTTCCCAGTATGGCGTTGTAGGTAGAATCTACATGCACAACATAAAATTTACATGTTATTTCTACCAGTTGTGGAGCAGTACCGAAGATGATCGTTAGCTCAATAGTCCCTGCCACTCTGACCGGATCGTTGCTGAAGCCATATAGGGGAGCCTCTTACCTAACCTCCATTTTTCGCCCATCAAGATGCATCCTCTGATAGGCATGGGCATACACAGTGTCCACAGAAGACCCGTTGTCTATCATCATACGCTTCACATCTGCTGAGCCCAGTTGTGCAGTGATCACCAGTGTTCCTTCATGAGGTTCAATAGGTTCCGAAGGATAATCCGCATCGGTGAAGGATATAACAGTTCCTAGAAATGGTCTGTCGATCTTCGGGGGAACACTTGCCACGGACATGACTGAATCTAGATATCCCCTTCTCTTATTTCCTACCAACTTTCCTGCTGTCCCCCGGTTATTACATCAACGATGTGCCTTGGTGGCTGATTTGGAGGAGGTTGTACGGGGGGAGCTGTTTGAACTGTCTGAACGGTACGGTCTACTTTCTGCTGGTCTCTCCCGGCCACATATTGGACCATCACACCACTTTGAACCTTCCTCTCTATAAAATCTTTCAAATTGCAACACTCATTCGTATCGTGACCTGTAGCTTGATGATAGCCATAATATTTCCGAGTATTGCCTTGTCCTGGCTTGAAGTTATCACGAGGTGGTTCGAAGAATGGCTAGCCCCTGATCTGATCCAAAATTACTGACCTTTCTATATTCAGCATGGTGTAGACCTTATTCACCTTCGGGGCAGAAGCAAGTGGGCGATTATTTCCTTGTCGCCATGTGTTATTGTACTTCTTCGAGCTGCCCTACGACCGATCGTTATACCCCCCCCCCCCCACCTTCTTCTGATTGCCCTCGGTCTTGGGAGTATCGGCCCCCTTTGTTCGATCCGAGGAAGGTCGTTTAAGGCTATTCATGGCCTCCTCCACCACGATATAACCTTCTGCCTTATCAAAGGCCTCTGCCAAACTGTGACGCCCCCAAAATAGGTATACATCACCCATTCTGAGTTGTCAATACATGGTACAGAAACAACTACAACTTTATTATTACAACAAGAAAAGCTGTGAGTTTGAATACAAATATTATCTTCTAGACCATATCTATACTCAAATAAATCCTCATCACATTTATTGATACATTATTTTACAAAATGGTGAGGACTACTAAACAACTCTCTCTAGAACCTTCATTCCATACCCAGGCTGCACTTAAGTTATATTCTCGCATCCCGAGAAGAAAAATGGAACAAAAAGGAAAAGGGTGAGCTCAACTAGCCCAAAGAAAAGAATATTATGACTAAGATAATATACAACAAATTATCGTTAGTCTTCAACAGGAAAAAATCTAATAGAATACAATAGACAACAAGTTTTAAATCAATATTCGCAATGAAATAATAATTCATTAGAAGATTTAAGTAGAGAATGCAAACTACTATCTTCTATGTATGAATTTAAAAGTTCATCGTCTATCTTTTATCCCTATCACATCAATCAATATATATCTAGAATCAATTATTCAACTTTGCACTACAGGCCAAAGATATTCATCAGTTGGTCATGTTCATCTAAACACCTGATCATCTTTGCACTACGGGCCAAAGATATTCATCGAAATCATTCATCTTTGCACTACAAAATAAAAGATATTCAATAATATCATCATTTAAGACCGAGAATGATGAAAATATTTTTAAAGAAACGAATCCAAAGGAAACAAAATGACAAGGATTAAGGATTAAGGATTCGTACTTTGTTTTATCCATGTCCAACAATACCTCAAAATAATCATAGTGGTGTAAAATTCAAGAATGATCAAAACATGGATACAATCAAAGATAGTATCCGAATAGATATTTTGAATGAAAAGGAAAATTTTCATTTTTCGATGAATAAAGGCAGATTCGTGAATAATCTGGTATACGTGAATAGTGTTGTATACGTGAATAAGAAACCCCACACTAAAAGTTCCAAATTTGATTAAAAGTTCAGATCAATACTTGATATAATGATATTAGAATAAATAATATCATTAAAAAATAATATCCCTTACCTCGAAAGATCAAGATTTAAATTAAACACCTGATATAAAGCTATGACTTGAACTTGCCGATAGTATAGCAATACTCAAAATATACTCAAAATACTCACAAGAATACGCTTGATAATATAGAGAGAAAACTTGAGCTTTACGTGTAATTTTCAATTCTAACCTAAGCACCCTATTTATAGGAAAATGCTTAGAACACCAAAGCGAAAAATTTAATATAATATTAATATATAAATTAAATTTTCCTACGCCAACCTTTCAAAAACTGAATTCAAATCATTCAACACACATGTGTAACACGCCATAATGAAAAAATGTTTTTGTTATTTAAAATATTTTAAACTTCCAAAATCAATTATTTTGAGCTTGAACTTCAATAATTCACAATAAATAGCCCTTTTGTCGAGGAAAATTCAAACTCGTGAATTTTTATAGAAAATTCAATTCTCTAAAACTTTACGAAGAAAGTTTTTCCAAATTCCAAATGTAAATTGACCAAAATCCACAAACGGACAATTTTACAAAAGTTATAATCAAATTTCAATCAAGAAATGGGGTCCACCGACACATAAAACATGCTTTAAATATTTTTGGTAACAAAATACTCCTCCACATATACTCATATATCCCACATTCATCGTAAAAATATCATCATTATTATATTATTAAAATATAATAATATATTTAAATGAATTATTTTATCGAGAAAAATAAAATTTCAATTTTCAACAATTGTCACATTAAAAATTTTCTCCATCTATATCCACATAAAATCAATATTTTCCTCATCATATGAATCAATAATTAATTATTCACAAATAATATTACGTAATCATTAATATTGATCGTGACGCCCCCAAAATTAGGTATACATCACCCATCTTGGCCTATTAATTTACATGGTATGTAATTTAAATACAACTTATTAACATAAGCATAGGTATAATACGACATAAACTGTGAGTTTAAATACAAATATCGCCTACTAGATATTATACAAACTCAAACAAAAAGTCCTCATTATAGATTATTATCACACTATTTTTCTGAGAATAGTGAGGACTACTAATGCTATCTTCGTGACCATCACTGCTTTCCCAGACTCGTCCCAAATTATATTATCATTTCAAGAAGAATAAAGTGAAAGAAAGGGTGAGCTCAACTAGCCCAATGAAATATTATGACTAAGATAATGCGTAATAAATTATCAATAGTCTTCAATAATGTTAAACCGATAAAATACAATAGACAACCAGTTTAATCTGCAGTGAATATGCAATCCATTTAAAAGAGTCAAGTAGAAAATAAAGTCTACTATCTTTTAGGTTTTAAAGGTTTTTATCATCGTTTATAGTTGAGACTCGAACTTTAATAAATATTTCACATCATCGAATCACCCCGCATCTTTTCTAGCCAAGGATATTCTTTAGTATCACGACCACAATTATTCATGCACTACGGGCCAAGAATATTTGTGTATTCATTAATGGTCATAATCATGCCAACAACTGTCCATCAATGCACTACGGCCACTGAGGATTTTTATCACATCATTTGTAACATTACTACCATGATTACACCGAATAGTCTCTGGTCATAATCATACCAAGTCCATCTATGCACTACAGGCCACAGATGACTTTCAAAAAAATATAAACATGAGGATGATGACAATGATATAAGAATTCAATAAAATAAGTTCAAGAATTATTAACGTCCAAATTATCAACATGATCTTTGTTTTGTAGAGTAAAATTCAAGAATAATCGGAAGAATATTTCCATGAAAAGATCTTTGGATGAAACGAAATATCAAGGATATTCTACTAATTTCATGGAGTATAGAAGTCAAAGTTTTAACCAACTGGGTATAATAAAGAATGGAATAACAAAAGAAATCACCATGCATGCGATAGATCCGCATGCATGAGTTATTCCAGCGTAATAATAAATAACGGAACCAGTCGTGAAATTCACACCGGCAGTGATGTTCCAATGTAATAATAAAGATGGAACCCGGATCCGGTGTAAAACACATGATAGGATATTCCAACGTAATAATAAAGACGAAACCAGTCCGGTGTAAACACACATGCATGGATGTTCCAACGAATAATAATAAAGATGGAACCAGTCCTGTAAAACACACGCATGTGATGTTCCAAATGTAATAATAATAAAGAGCGGAACCGGTCCTGTAAAACACACGATGTGATGTTCCAATGTAATAATAGAAGAATGTCACCAAGTATAGGTAAATCATGATACAAGTTATTCCAATGTAATAATAAGCAATGGAATAACAGCAGCTTCTTTCATGAATAAGAAAGAATAACACCCCTTACATTTGGTAGGAGATTGAATCTCGCAGCGGTGTAGTAACAAAATACTCTTCTTCTTTTTCTCTTATTCTCTCTATACTTTCTCTCTATAGCTTGAATGAATTCGTGAAAATAATGAAGCCCTAGGCCTCTATTTATAGAAGATTTCTAGCTTAGCAGACCGTCAGGTGAAAAGGCAAGTGGCTTGGACGAATCGGGTTTGGCGCCTCAGAATGTGAAACGACAAGTGGTTCGACGCTTTGTAATGTGAAACGACAAGTGGTTCGACGTCTGGTAAAGGTAATTACTATTAACGAAGGTAAATACTATTGACGAAGGTAAATACTATTCACAAGGGTAATTACTATCGATGAAGGTAATTACTATCGACGAAGGTAAATACTATTCACAAGGGTAATTACTATTGACGAAGGTAATTACTATTGACGAAGGTAAATACTATTGACGAAGAGACTCTTAGATGATGACATATGAGCCCCCAAAATAATCAAACTTACCACAAATCATTTTTTTTTTCATCAACACATATTTAATCTTTCAACAATTATTAATCATTTATAACTCATGTCGTCTCAATTATTGATTTAATACTATAACATATTATACGTATGATACCGTGACAATAATTGAATCAATAATATAAGAGATATGATGCAAAGAATTATCGTAGTAATAATTGAGCATAAATTGAAAGTGACTTCTCACGTAAGCATCAATAATCAATACTTGCGTGTCTACTTGTCAACTACGCCAGACATCGCATTTTACTTTTACCACCGGGTAGTTCAACAGCTTTTAACGGTAACACCTCCGCCGTTATTTTTATAAAATATTTTTGTCGTTTTCTCAATCCGAACAATAATTACATTGTGGGGTCCACCAATGATTGAGCCATTATTTAATATTCCCTAACAAAAGAATATTCCCCACCAAACGAATATTTTATAACAACTTGCATACTTTGCAAAATTTATAAATATTACCCACAACTATAACATTATATCAAATTTATTCCATAATATTCAAAAATAATATTTATAGAAAATTCATCTTTATTTATAAAAGTTTGGGGTCTTACATTGACAACCGTGTGCCTCCTGGAAAAGAGGGGCTTTCAATAAGAATTTCTCCTTCTTCAAGCCATGATTAGGTGACCAAACCTCTCCTTGTATGTAACTTTCTAGACATCGCCAATAATGTTATCTAATAATATTATTCAAATAATATGAATTATTGCTTCGATAATGAAAAATCACGTGTAAATGACAATTATTGAAACAACAACAATATAAAATATCAATGCAACAATTATTAAATCAATAAAATCTTTGAATAAAGAATTACTATAACCATTATTGAGTAGTGCCTTCTTACGTAAGAATCAATAATTGGTGCGATAACGTGCTATCAGTGTTTAACCACGAGTATTTTTAACAAGATTAATGGTAAAAACTTCGCCGTTATTTTTAAACAACTTATATTTGTCGTTTTCTTCATCTAATCGCTTTTTACATGGGGGCCCATTAAAAGATCTGCTACTGTCGCATTTAATATTCCCCGACAAAGCAAGAATATTCCACGACCAAAACGAATATTCCCGACAACAATGAATATTTTATAACCACTTGCTTATTTTAAAATATTTGCGTATTTTTACCCATAACTATCCACATTAATCAAATCAACCCTTACTATTTCAAAATAATAAATAGAGAAAATTAAATTTCATTAATAATAAGTTGGGGTCTTACAACCTCCCCTCCTTATGAAATTTCGTCCTCGAAATTGACGTACGTACCTGGTGTTTTGAAAAGGTGAGGATACCTTGCTTTCATTTCCGTTTCTAATTCTCATGTCATTTCCTCTATAGCATGATTCCTCCACAAAACTTTAACTTGTGGTATGACCTTTGCGCGTAGGACATGCTCCTTCCTATCCAAGATCTTGACAGGTGCCTCCTCATACGTTAAGTCTTCGGCTATCTCGTCCGGTTCTAACCCTATAACGTGGTTTGGGTCTTTCACATATTTATGAAGTACAGATATGTGAAACACATTATGAACACGAGACATACTCGGAGGTAACGCGAGTCTATAGGCTACATTTCCTACTCGGTCAAGAATTTGAAATGGACCAATAAATCGTGAATTGAGCTTTCCTCTCTTCCCAAATCTTGTAACTCCCTTCCATGGAGCAACTCGCAACAATACATGATCCCCTATACTAAATTCCACGTCTTTTCGATGAAGATCCGCATAACTCTTTTGTCGATCTTGTGCCATTTGTATACGTTGTCGAATCATTTGGATCTTTTCCATAGTCATACGTACCAACTCGGGTCCCAACAATGTTGCTTCACCCACCTCGTCCCAACATACTGGAGAGCGATATTTTCGTCCATATAATGCTTCAATGGAGCCACACCTATATACTTGCTTCGATAATCGTTGTTGTAGGAGAATTCCACCAATGGTAAATACTTATCCCAATCGCCTTGAAGTCAGGACATAGAGTCCTAATAGATCTTCAAGAGTTTGAATAGTCCTCTCGATTGTCCGTCTGCTTTGAGGATGGTATGCGAATCAATCGTAAATCTGCGCCCATGGCTTTTTGCAAGCTAACCCAAAATCTTGAAGTGAATCTTGGGTCACGATCCAAACTATGGATATTGGCATGCCATGCAACCTCACAATCTCATTTACATATATACTAGCAAGACGTTTAAGGGAATAAGTCTCCTCAGATCGGCAAGAAATGAGCGGACTTGGTTAATCTATCAACAATAACCCAAATAGCATTGATGCCTTGAGAAACCGTAGGAAGACCCGTGAAATCCATGGTAATGTGTTCCCACTTCCATTTCGGAATCTCAAGTGGTTCTGCAACAGGACCCTTAGGTACTAGATGCTCTGCCTTTACACGTTGACAAGTTAAACACGTTGAGATAAACTTTGCAATCTCTCTCTTCATATTGTTCCACCAAAATGTATGTCAAGATCACGATACATTTGGTACTTCCAGATGGATTGCAAATGGTGTATTGTGTGCCTCCATCATAATCTTGTACTTCAAATCGAGTCGTTAGGGACACAAAGTCTGAGTGGACTCGAAGTATTCCTTCTTCATCAATTCTTCAGGAAAGTCAATAACAACAGGAATATTATTCAAATTTGACGTGTCTTTATTCAAATCCATAACATGGGCTAAGAAAGCTTGACATCCGCTTTTCAATAAACGAATAGCTTTATGATTAGATATGACGATGTGATTGATTTTAATGGTTTAGTTGCTTGAATTCGCACAACAGGTTGGTTAGGAATATGAAAACTAACAACCTTACGAAAACAATCAATTTTGGCATGATGAGTAGTTAACTAATCAATCCCTAAAAACACATCAAAAGCAAGTATCTTTAAAGAGATAAGGTCAACAAAAGGTGATGGTGCCAACTTGAATCAAACAAGATTTATAAACAAAGGATGTGATGAAAGTTTCTCTAACGTAGTTTTCACATATAGGTCAACGCCTAATTTCTCTCGAGTCAAGTTTAAACGTTGAGCACAAGCAGAGAGAGATAAATGAATGGGTAAAGACCGGTATCAAGTAAGGTATAAACTTTGCAAGAATTTATAAAGAGCTTACCCGTGATCACCTCGTTTGGGTTCTCGCATTTTGACCAAATACAACAAACGCCTTCCGAGAACTGCTGACTTTGACTTTTTCGGGATGATCTTTTGAGTCACCGTCCCATTGAACTAGGTTTCGCTACTGCATAATCTCGAGCGATATGTCCTTCCTTTCCACAATTATAGCATACCTTGAACTGTTGTGGGCGCTTTGACCGATATGTCCTCTTTCCGCATTTATAAGCATATGATGGGTGGTCGTTCTCCTCCCTTAGAACCGATTCTTTCTTAAGACCGCTGCTCTTCACATAATCGTTATTAAATCTCCTCTTTTAAAATCTCCTCCCGACTCGCTTCTTCTATTTTCATGGCCATGATTACCACCAGAGTGGTTACCATTTTGTCCGTCTTTTTCTTTCTCCGCCGGTTATCGTTGTTTTGTTGATCGCTATCTCCTAGATTATCCCGGTTGTGGTTCCTCGGTTGGCCGTATTTCGTTATCTCGCTTCTAATAATTGAGCCCTATTTACAACATCCCCGAATAGAGAAAAATTTATGAGAAATGAGATATTGTCGTGTCTTAGGGTTTCAAACCTCTCGAAACATCCGCGTCATACGCTCCTCATTCTTCAACAAATGAGGTGCAAACTCGATAACTCTGCAAACTTTGCCTCATACCGAGACACCGCCATGTTATTCTCGCCCAATCTAATAAATTCCACTTCCTTCATACGACGAACACTTTCGGAAAGTATTTGTCATTAAATAGTTTCTGAAATGTCTCCCAAGACATCTTTGAAAAGTCATTGGATGGTACGCTTCACGAGACTCCCACCAAAGAGTCCGCCGCCACTTTTAACATAAAGGTGGCGAATGGAACCTTCTTTCCTCCGTGCATCCCAAGACATCGAATATCTTGGTAATTTGCTTGACCCATGTTTCCGCCATGATCGGATCCGCTTTCCTTTAAATTCGTGGTCCCAACTCTTTGAATCGCTTGGTTGTGACAACCTCGTGAATTGCTATCATTTCTCCTCAGATTTTGAACACGAGTCTCCCTCGTCTCGATTTTGCATGAACTGCAAAAAGCTTCTAAACATCCCTCATTCATCATCTGCTTTCGGTGGTGTTTTTCACGGGAGGAACATTGCCACTTGCCTGTTGCACGTTCTCCTCGTTGGTGAGTACAAAGCGCTCCACTGGTCTCATTTCCATTGTTAATATTCTCAGTCGACATTCTCAAATACTGTCATAAAACAAGGGTTAATTAAGGAAATTAATATATCACATAATATCCCTATATACTGACCAACTAACAAATAAGCTTAGGTAGGACACACTAGCGAAGGATTTACTCGTCTCTCCCCTCCTAGTTCTATTCCCCGATCTCCGCCAGAGATCATATCCCTAAGCTCTGATACCAACTGTGACGCCCCCAAAATAGGTATACATCACCCATTCTGAGTTGTCAATACATGGTACAGAAACAACTACAACTTTATTATTACAACAGTAAAACTGTGAGTTTGAATACAAATATTATCTTCTAGACAATATCTATACTCAAATAAATCCTCGACGCCCAAAATAGGTCCATCCATTCCATCCAACCCATTCTCGAGTCGCCAAATACATGGTACGTAAATAACTACAACTTTATTAATACATTTGTCGTGCAAAATACAAACATATATATACTGTGAGTTTAAATACAATTATTGTCTTCTGTATACAATATACATACGCAAATAAATCCTCATCATAATTATTTATACATTATTTTACAAAATGGTGAGGACTACTAAACAACTCTCTAGAACCTTCATTCCATACCCCGACTAGTACTCGCTACATTCTCGCCTCCCGAGAAGAAAATGGAACAACAAGGAAAAGGGTGAGCTCAACTAGCCCAAGAAAGAATATTACGACTAAGATAATATACAACAAATTATCGTTAGTCTTCAACAGGGAAAAATCTAATAGAATACAATAGACAACCAGCTTTTAAATCAATCTTCGCAATGAAATAATAATTCATTAGAAGAGTTAAGAGAAATGCAAACTACTATCTTCTATATATGAATTTAAAAGTTCATCGTCGATATTTTATCCCCTCAGAACATCAATCAATATATATCTGAATCAAATATTCATCTTTGCACTATGGCCAAAGATATTCATCACCGGTCATGTTCATCTAAACACTGCTCATCTTTGCACTACGGCCAAAGATATTAATCACCAATCATGTTCATCTCAACACTGCTCATCTTCAGACTACGCCAAAGATATTCATCAAGAAATCATTCATCTTTGCACTACAGTGCCAAAAGATATTCAAGTAATATCATCATTTAGGACCGAGAATGATGAAAAATATTTTAAAGAAAACGAATCCAAAGGAAACAAAAGAACAATATTAAGGATTCGTATTTTAAACAATCCAAGTTCAAAAATACTTCATAAGTAATCATAGTGGAGTAAAATTCAAGAATGATCAAAACACGGATACAATCAAAGCTAGTATCCATAATAGATATTTTGACAAAAAGAAGAAATTTCATTTTTCTATGAATAAAGGTCAGATTCGTGAATAGTGTCGATATGCGTGAATAAGGTCGTATACGTGAATAGTAACTCCGACACCAAAAGATAGAAATTTCACAAAAAACATCATTCACGCTTCATGAATAGTACTCGTGAATAAGAATCGTGAATAATAACTCGTGAATAAGAACTCGTGAATAAGAACTCATGAATAAGAACTCATGAATAGTAACCCCGATATGAAAAAGTTCCAAATTTGATAAAAAATTCCAACCAATATTTCAAAGATAATGATATCAAGAAATAATATCATTTTCGAATAAAATAACATCCCTTACCTCGAAAGACAAGATTTCTAGTCAAAACACCTGACATAAAGCATGACTTGAACTTCACCAGATAGCAATACTCAAAGTATACTCAAAATACTCACAAGAATACGCGATAATATAGAGAGAAAACTTCAGCTTCGTGTGATTTTCAATTCTAACCCAAGACCCTATTTATAGAAATCGCTAGAACACCAAAGCGTAAAATTTAATATAATATTAATATAATTATACAAATTTTCCTTAGCCCACCTTTTGGTCAAAAACACCAGCCACACATGTTAATGATGTCCAAAAAAAATACAAAAAACGTTTTTCTAACAAAAATAATTTAAACTCCAAAAATCAATTATTTTATATACCAAAACTTCAATAATTCATAATAAATAGCTCTTTATATCAGAAAATTCAATCTCATGAATTTTTATAGGAAATTCAATTCTCTACAACTTTGCGTAAGAAAGTTTTTCCAAATTCCAAATGTAAATTAACCAAAAATCCACAAACCAAGCGATTTTACAAAAGCTATAATCAAATTTCACCAATAATTGTGTCCACCAACACACAAAATATGTGTTAAACATTTAATGCCACAAAAATACTCTTCCTCCTCATATACTCATATATCCCACATTCATTATAAAAATATCACCATTAATATATTATTAAAATAATATATTTAAATGAATTATTTTATCGTAAAAAGATAAAATATTAATTTTCAACAATTGTCATTTTAAAAATTTTCTCCATCTATATCCACATAAAATCAATATTTTCCTCATCATATAAATCAATAATTAATTATTCACAAATAATATTACAGAATCACAATATCGGGCAACCAGCCGCTCCTGTGAAAGAGGGGCTTTCCAATAAGATTTCTCTTACATCGCCGCAATTAGTGACCAAACCTCTCCTTAGATGTAACTTTCTAGACATCGCCAATAATGTTATCCAATAATATTATTCAGATAATATGAATTATTGTTCGATAATGGAAAATATATGTAATGACAATTTATCAAAACAACAAGAATATAAAATATCAATGCAAAGAATTATCAATCAATAAAATAAAATATCGAATAAGAATTATCGTAATAATTATCGAGTAGTGCCTTCACGTAAGAATCAATAATTGGTGCAATACCGTGCAAGCTGCCACGTGCTCAACAACGCCAGACAGTGTTTTTAACCAATTTGGTATTCCAACAAGATAATTGTAAATAACTACGCCAAGTATTTATAAACAACTTATATTTGTCATTTTCTTCATCCAATCGCTTTCCATGGGGCCCATAAAAGATCATACTGCAGCATTTAATATTCCCCGACAAAGATTTAATATTCCACCACCAAACGAATATCCCCGGCAATAATGAATATTTTATAACCACTGCTTATTCAAATATTTCATGATTTTACCCATAACTATCCACATTAATCAAATCAACCCTTACTATTTCAAAATAATAAATAGAGGAAAATAAATTTCATTTATTAATAATTTGGGGTCTTACAACCTCCCTCCTTATGAAATTTCATCCTCGAATCGACGACGACTGTGTTTCAAAAGATGAGAATACCTCGCTTTCATTTCGCTTTCCAACTCCCGTGTCATTTCATCAATAAAGATGGTTTCTCCACAAAACTTTAACTTGTGGTATAACCCCTCAGACATAGGACATGTTCTTTCCTATCCAAGATCTTGACAGTACCTCTCTCACGACGTTAAGTCTTCTATTATCTCGTCCGGTTCTAACTCAATGACGTGGTTCGGTCGTCCACATATTTACGTAACATCGATACGTGAAAAACGCTATGAACACGCCATCATACTTGGCGCAGAAAACGAGTCTATAGGCCACAGCCCTATTCGATCGAGAATTTCAAATGGATTAATAAATCAAGGTTCGAGCTTTCCTCACCTCACCGATTCTCGCTTTTGAAATAACAACTTCGCACCCTCCTTCTTCAAATTCATCACCCCCGTGTAGCTTGAATAACTTTTAACTTTATCGATTAAAGTCGATTATACTCAGATATCATCACGCGGGTACCTAGAGTTTTCATCTCCATCTCTATTATTTGTAAATTATACGAAATGAGTCTTTGACAATATCGCACTCAGATTTGTATACGATCTTCTACTCAACACGCCACCTACCACGCTCGCTTTTCCAGATGGCATGGTCGTAATACGTGTTTAAATGAGTCTCCTCTCGAGTTCTTCAAGCTCTTCCCACATTCCTCGCTTCCATTCGAATTTTGTATCTCTACGAGTCACCATCTATTAATGGAATAGCGATTCGAGAATATCCTTCAACGAATCTCCGATAATAACCAACTAAGCCTGTAAAGCTACGATTTTTGATTATTACGACTTTAGGTTGTTCTCAATCGTGACTCATATCCCAACCTTGATAAGACGCTACAATGACACCTATCGCTTACTTACTATCGCATCTAATATGGTGTCCCCTACGAGAGTCCGCTTTTGCATTCCACAAAGGAAGTCACCAGATAAAGGCTCAGTACCAAATTTATAGTTGAATTTTTAACTCCTCAAGTTCAATAGAGCCATTCGATATGAGATTTTAGAAATGAGTTTTTTACCGGGTTCAAAGTCGATACAAAATTTAATATCGTGCTTTGGAGAGTAAGCCAAGAAATTCTTCAGAAATACGCCAGAAAAATCAATAACAACAGAATATTATTCAAATCGACGTGTCTTTATTCAAATCCATAACATGGACTAAGAAAACTCGACATCCGTAATAAACGAAATGACTTCATGGCTTGATATGAAAATGTTTGACTACAATGGTTTGATTGTTGAATTCAATAACAAAGTTGCTTAGAATATGAAAACTAACAACCTTACGAAAAGTAATCAATTTTGCATTTTGATGAGTAGTTAACCTTAAAATCACATCAAAAGCAAATATCTCTATAGAAATAAGGTTAACAGTAATGTGATAGTGCCAACTCAATCAAGCAAGATTTCTAAACAACGGATGTAATGAAAGTTTCTCCTAACTGAGTCTCCATAAATAGGTCAAAAAGTCTAATTTCTCCGTAGTCAAGTTCAAACGCTGAGCGCAAGCAAGAGAGAGATAAAAGAATGGGTAGAACCCAGATTCTAGTAAGGTATAAACTTCGCAAGAATTTATAATTAACTAACCCGCGCTAACTTCGTCGTCGTTCTCGTGATTTTGACCGGCCACGACAAACGCCTTCCAGAACCGCTGACTTTGACTTTTCTCGGACATCCTTTTGAGTCACCATTCCCGCCGGATCGGTTTCATATATCGCATAACTCGAGCGATATGTCCTTCTTTTTCCACAATTATAGCATACCTTAAACTTTTGTAGGGCGCCAATGATATGTCCCTCTTCCCAGATTTGTAACATACGACCGGTGGTCTTTCTCTCCCCTTGGAACCAGCTTGCCATCAAGGCGCCGACGCCTTCACATGGTCGTTGTTGAATCTCCTTTTTAAAATCTCCTCCCACTCGCTTTTTCTATTTTCATGGCCACGATTACCACCGTAGTGGTTACCGCCGCTTTGTCCGTATTCTTCTTTCTCCTACTAGTTATCGTTATTCGATGATCGCTATCTTCTAGATGATCCTCCTCGTTATGGTCCCTCATTGAACGTATCGTTATCTCGCTTCTAACAATCGAGCCTCGCTGACAACATCTCAATAGAGAGAAATTTATTAGAAATGAGATATCGACGATGCCGGGTTTCAAACCTCTCGAAACATCCGCGCCATACGCTCCTCATTCTCCACCAAATGAGGTGCAAACTCGATAACTCCGCTGAACTTCGCCCAGACCGGGACACCGCCATGTTATTCTCGCTTCCAATTAATAAACTCCACTTCCTTCATACGACGAAATACTTTCGTGGAAGTACTTGTCATTGAACTATTTCAAATATCTCCCACGACATGCCGAAAGTGTAAATGATGGGTACGCTTCACGTATTCCCACCAAGAATCGCCTCGCACTTTAACATAAAAGTAGCGAATGGAACTTTCTTCTCCGCGCATCCCAAGACATCGAATATCTTGGTAATTTGTTTGACCCATGCCTCCGCCTTTAATCGGATCCGCTTTCCTGCACTCGTGGTCCCAACTTTTTAAACTACTCATCAGACCACCCGTGAATTGCTATCATTTCTCCTCATTTTGAACACGAGTCTCCTCGTCTCCGATTTTGCATGAACTCGCAAAAAACTTCTAAACATCCCCTCGCTCATCATCTCGCAAAGGTGTTGTTCACAGAGAGGTACATTGCCACTTTCAGACGCTCTCCTCGCTGGTAAAGACAGTGCATCTCCACTGGCCTCATTTACTCAATCATTAATATTCTCACGACATTCTCAAATACCGCTATAAAACAAGGGGTTAATTAAGGAAATCAATATATCACATAATATCCCTATATACTCGACTAACTAACAAATAAGCTTAGTAGACACACTAGCTAAGGATTTACTCGCCTCTCCTCCTAGTTCTATTCCCCGATCTCCGCCAGAGATCATATCCCTAAGCTCGATACCAACCGCGACGCCCCCAAAATAGGTCCATTCCATCCAACCCATTCTCGAGTCGCCAAATACATGGTACGTAAATAACTACAACTTTATTAATACATTTGTCGGCAAAAATACGATATAACATATATATATGTGAGTTTAAATACAATTATTGTCTTCTGATAATATACATATCCAAATAAATCCTCATCATAATTATTTATACATTATTTTACAAAAATGGTGAGGACTACTAAACAACTCTCTCTAAACCTTCATTCCATACCCCGACTAAGACTCGCTACATTCTCGCCTCCCGAGAAGAAAAATGGAACAACAAGGAAAAGGGTGAGCTCAACTAGCCCAAGAAGAATATTATGACTAAGATAATATACAACAAATTATCGTTAGTCTTCAACAGGAAAAATCTAATAGAATACAATAGACAAAACCAGCTTTAAATCAATCTTCGCAATGAAATAATAATTCATTAGAAGAGTTAAGTAGAGAATGCAAACTACTATCTTCTATATATGAATTTAAAAGTTCATCGTCGATATTTTATCCCCAGTAACATCAATCAATATATATCTCGAATCAAATATTCATCTTTGCACTACAAGCCAAAGATATTCATCACCGGTCATGTTCATCTAAACACTGCTCATCTTTGCACTACTAGCCAAAGATATTAATCACCGGTCATATTTCATCTCAACACTGCTCATCTTCGCACTACGGCCAAAGATATTCATCAAGAAATCATTCATCTTTTGCACTACAGCCAAAGATATTCAAGAATATCATCATTTAGGACCGAGGATGATGAAAAATATTTTAAAGAAAACGAATCCAAAGGAAACAAAAGAACAATATTAAGGATTCAGATTTTAAACAATCCAAGTTCAAAAATACTTCATAAGTAATCGAGTGGAGTAAAATTCAAGAATGATCAAAACATGGATACAATCAAAGCTAGTATCCATAATAGATATTTTGACAAAAAGAAAAAATTTCATTTTTCTATGAATAAGTGCCAGATTCGTGAATAGTGTCAGATACGTGAATAAAGGCCGTGAACGTGAATAAGAATCTCGACACCAAAAGATAGAAATTTCACAAAAAACATCATTCACGCTTCATGAATAAGACTAATAAGAATTCGTAAGAATAAATAAGAATCTCGTGAATAAGAACTCATGAATAGTAAATCGTGAATAAGAACTCATGAATAAGAACTCCGACATGAAAAAGTTCCAAATTTGATAAAAATTCCAACCAATATTTCAAAGATAATGATATCAAGAAATAATATCATTTTCGAATAAAATAACATCCCTTACCTCGAAAGACAAGATTTCTAAATAAACACCTGATATAAAGCTATGACTTGAACTTGCACCGTATAGCAATACTCAAAGTATACTCAAAATACTCACAAGAATACGCCGATAATATAGAGAGAGAAAACTTCAGCTTCGTGTGATTTTCAATTCTAACCTAAGACCCTATTTATAGAAAATCGCTAGAACACCAAAGCGTAAAATTTAATATAATATTAATATAATTATACAAATTTTCCTTAGCCCACCTTTTTTTCAAAAAAAAACACCAGCACACATGTTAAATGATGTCCAAAAAAAACAAAAAAAACGTTTTTCTAACAAAAATAATTTAAACTCCAAAAATCAATTCACACCCGATATACCAAAACTTCAATAATTCATAATAAATAGCTTTTTTATCGTAAAATTCAATCTCATGAATTTTTATAGGAAATTCAATTCTCTACAACTTTGCGTAAGAAAGTTTTTCCAAATTCCAAATGTAAATTAAACCAAATCCACAAACCAAGATATTTTACAAAGCTATAATCAAATTTCAAATAATAATCAGGTGTCCACCAACACACAAAATATGTGTTAAACATTTAATGCCACAAAAATACTCTTCCTCCTCATATACTCATATATCCCACATTCATTATAAAATATCACCAAGCTAATATATTATTAAAATAATATATTTAAATGAATTATTTTATCGTAAAAGATAAAATATTAATTTTCAACAATTGTCATTTTAAAAATTTTTCCATCTATATCCACATAAAATCAATATTTTCTCATCATATAAATCAATAATTAATTATTCACAAATAATATTACAGAATCACAAATCGCGGGCAACCAGTGCGCTCCTGTGAAAGAGGGGGCTTTCAATAAGAATTTCTCCTTATCGCGCCAGCAATTAGTGACCAAACCTCTCCTTAGATGTAACTTTCTAGACATCGCCAATAATGTTATCCAATAATATTATTCAGATAATATGAATTATTGCTCTCGATAATGAAAAATACCGTGTAATGACAATTTATCAAACAACAAAGAATATAAAATATCAACGCAAAGAATTATCAAATCAATAAAATAAAATATCGAATAAGAATTATCGTAAATAATTATCGAGTAGTGCCTTCTCACGTAAGAATCAATAATTGGTGCAATACTGCAGCTACTTTGCTCAACAACGCCAGATTTTAACAGTGTGTTTTTTACCAATTTATATTCCAACAAGATAATTTGTCGTTTTCAGAATAACTACGCCGCTATATATATAAACAACTTATATTTGTCGCTTTTCATCCAATCGCTTTCACATGGGCCCATAAAAGATCAAATCAACCATTGCATTTAATATTCCCCTGAAAATTTCATTATTAATATTCCACGACCAAACTAATATTCCCATCATTTAAATAAATGAATATTTATAACCACTTGCTTATTCAAATATTTATGATTTTTTACCCATAACTATCCACATTAATCAAATCAACCCTTACTATTTCAAAATAATAATATAGAGGAAAAATAAATTTCATTTATTAATAATAGTCTTGAAATGATAAATGAATTAATTATTTTGAGCTTCTAACTTCAATAATTCACAATAAATAACCCTTTTGTTAGAAAATTCGAAACTCACTTTTTTTTATAAGAAATTCAATTCTCTACAACTTTACAGAAGAAAGTTTTTCCAAATTCCAAACAGATATTGACCGAAATCCATAAACGGGCGATTTTACAGGCTATAATCAAACTTCAGTCAAGAAATGGGGTCCACCGACACATAAAACATGCTTTAAATATTTTTGGTAACAAAAATACTCCTCCTCCACATATACTCATATATCCCACATTCATCGTAAAAATATCATCATTATTATATTATTAAAATATAATAATATATTTAAATGAATTATTTTATCAAGAAAAAATAAATTTTCAATTTTCAACAATTGTCACATTAAAAATTTCTCCATCTAAATCCACATAAAATCAATATTTTCCTCATCATATGAATCAATAATTAATTATTCACAAATAATATTATAGAATCACAATATTATACAACCAGCGCAGCTCTCGTGGAAAGAGGGGCTTTCTAATAAGAATTTTTCCTTCTTGGCAGCATTGATTAGGTGACCAAACCTCTCCTTAGATGTAACTTTCTAGACATTGCCAATAATGTTATCTAATAATATTATTCAGATAATATGAATTATTGCTTCGATAATGAAAAATACCGTAATGACAATTATCAAAACAACAAAGAATATAAAATATCAACGCAAAGAATTATTAAATCAATAAAATATCGAATAAAGAAATTCACGTAACCATTATTGAGTAAAGGCCTTCTTCACGTAAGAATCAATAATTGGTGCAATACCGCAGTGCTATCAGTGTTTTTAACCACCGAGTATTTTTAACAAAGATTAATTGTAAAAACTACGCCGTTATTTTTAAACAACTTAATTTGTCGCTTTTCTTCATCCAATCGCTTTTCTTATTATAGGGCCCATAAAAGATCGAGTCCGTCGCATTTAATATTCCCCCACGACAAAGAATATTCCACGACCAAACGAATATTCCCCGACAATAATGAATATTTTATAACCACTTGCTTATTTTGAAATATTTGCGTATTTTACCCATAACTATCCACATTAATCAAATCAACCCTTACTATTTCAAAATAATAAATAGAAAAAATTAAATTTTATTAATAATAAGTTGGGGTCTTACACAAACTCTTCGGATGGTGAATCATCAGCTTCTTCACTAATTTTTCAGACTTCACCAGATCCAACCCATTTTGAAACAAACCTACAGCCTGCAGATCATTGAGGTCCGATACCTGGCCAACTGCTTCCCTGAATCTCTTCATGTATTGGCCCAATGACTCGTCGGTGAATTGTCTGACCTGTTCTAAAGAGTCTGTGGGCTTCCCTCTTCTTCAGTTGTTCCCGAAACGGGCATGGAATTTGTCACACAGCTCAGACCAGGAGGATACTAAATCTGCCGGCAAAGTCCCCATCCACTGTCTCGTATCCTTTCTTAACGTTGTAACAAACGTGTGGCATTTATCAGCATCAGTAAAATCATAATAATCCATCAGCCGGTCATATGCCTGGCTATGGTCATAAGGGTCTCCACACTCATCGTAACTCTCTATGTGAGGCAACTTCTTGGTGGTGTCTGCCTTCTCTTTAAGAATATCCGAAGAAAATGGGGACGCCTTCTTTCCTGGAGTGTCCTTCACCTGTTGAACCTCAGCTAATTGTTTCTGGAGCTCTTTCAATTCTTTAACCAAATAATCTACCCCCTCCGGTTGAGACAACGCTTCTTTCTCCGGGGAGTCTTTCTTCTTTCGAGTGGATCGGTCTTTTACCATAAAACCCCCAATTTTCGAGGGACTTTTACGATGATGATGGTCCACAGAGCGACGTGCCCCTGGTGGACTTTCTGGTGTACGGCCCCTAGATCTGCTTCGTCTTTGGGTTCTGTGGCTGTAATGAGAATGCGGAACAATGAGCGCTTTCTTTGTATTCTCCGGAGTGCGTTCCCTGGATCGGCCTCTTCGTTCACTTCGACCCTGCTCCTTAGAATCGATAGGGTGATGTGCCCTCTTCAATCGTTGAGGAGTAGGACTTCTTGATCCTCTTCTTTCTCGATGTTGGCCCCGAGACTCATGTCCTGAATGAGCAGGTTCCTTCCCACTCTGATGCCCACGCTCTTCGGACTGAACATAACGGGACTCTTCATCCCTCAACTCTGCCATCCTGGACATCTGCTCAGCTATATCCTGCCGTTGCTTCATAAGTGCCTCCATGTGTGGGGACTATTAAGAGAGATACACTCCATAGCTCATCGACATGAGACATCTCTTGGAGTTTGCCATGCTAAACGACTTTAGCATCAAATGAATATATGTTCCTTGGGTTAAGTCGAGCATCCTTTTAAATCTATCTATATAGATTTTATCCCCAATTAAGATACTCTTCCCAAATCATTCGTGGAGGAATGTTTAGACAACTTTAACTTTACTGATTGTAGCATTGGTATGTAATTCTTCATCCGTAGTATATCAACATATAATACTAAAAATTTCAAGACGCTCCCACTGACCCTTTTGTACACACTAGAAGTCTTACCTCATCGAATGTAACTCTGGATCATCATCTTCTATGATGTGTACCTCATCATCATCATCCATGATGAATCCATACCTCCTAGGTATCTTTGGTACTATTCCAGATTTAAGATTCGGTTGTGGTACAATAGGTCTATCTACAGGTTCCTCTTATTTGACTTATAGTGTTTTGTGGATCACGAACTTTTCAAGATCTATAATCCTCTCACTAGCCCCTTTTAATAATAAACACATTTATCTTAGAAGGCAGCGTGTTTCGCAACAAACACCTTTTGCTAAGTAGGATTATAGAACATATACCCTAAACTTACTTTAGGATGTCCCACAAATTGTACTTGTCAAATCTTGTCCCAAGCTTATCCTTTGAAACCTTTTCACATAAGTTGGACAACCCCTTATCTTAACATACTTAAGATTAGGAATCCTCCCCATCCATAACTTTTATGGAGTCTTGGGGCAATTTTGAGGTTACCATTTTCCGTAGATATGCAGCCATTTCTAGGACATAACCCTAGAAGGATACTGGAATGTCGGTAAAATCATTATGGACCGCACCATGTCCAACAAGGTACGATTTTTCCATTCAAATACATCAATCAATTATTGTGTATCAGGAGGTGTCCATTATGAGAAAAACCATTTGAGATGATCTAGAAACTTATTGCACAAATATTTATTCCTTGATCCAATCAAAGAATCTTAATACTTTGCCAATTTGTTTCACTTCTGAATTCTTTGAACCTTTCAAATAATTCACACTTGTATTTCAACAAATACATACATTCAACTCTTTGAATGATCATCTCCTTTTCTTATACTAATTTGTTCAATATGCAAAATTATTTTCATGTAAGTCAAGTATACAAAATTTATTAAGTAATATTCCAGTTCTATACAAAACATTATTATTATAAATAGAACAACAATTGTTCTTAATTATAATACCAAAGATTTCATTATCCAACAATAAAATGGAAATAATATTTTAACAAGAACTGGAATACAATAACAACTTATCGACTTAATAGATTTGCTTCGTAGGCATTGCTAAACTATAAGTTTCTATGGCTAATATGGCAACCTTGCTACATTTCCCGCATATAGATTACTTATATTTGTTTAGCTTTCTACTTCGTTTGGTCCCTTCATAAATCTATATTTATGATAACCAAAGTCGGTATCCAATACCCAAGTAGAACCTCGACTTAAGGAAAATTTATTTCAATCATGAACAAAAAGCGTATTATATCAAAACTTCACTAAGCTTCTTTGATTAGCCTCTCGCAAGATACTTCTCAGCTTTTTTTCAAAGTGTCCGTGCTTATTGTAGTGGAAGCAAACTCCTTTGCTATCCATATCGCTTTTTATTCTTATTATCCTTTGTTTACGCCTTTCTATTTACCTTCTTTGAATCATTCTTCTTTTCGTAAGATCCTTTGGCCCCTACCAAGAAGACTTGGTCATTCTTGGTGAGAAAGTGACTCTCAACATTTTTCAACATGTTAAGCAAATCAAAGAAAGTCGATATCTAGCTTGTTCATATGAAAAATTCACAACAATTGTGAAAGGAGTCCGGAGTGAGTGCAAGATCAAATCTTGGCTCAACTCTCCATCCATGACAAAACCAAATTGTTCTAATTGATCAATCAAATTGATTATGTTAAGGACTTTTATCTATACTTTGTAGTGTCATCTGCTATTCTAGATCGGAAGAGCTCCTTGAATATCTCGATATCTATCACCCTACTTTCCTCACCATCAACTACTTGACGTGCGGAGTATAAGAGAAGTATCCATAGTTTCAGTGTGACGCCAAGCTTGTTACTCATGGATACGAGCATGATGCATTGAGCCAATCGTGCATCATCTTGCCACTTTCTAAAAGTAGCAATGTCTTCCTCGAGGCATTGTGCGCAACCATTGCAGGATAGACGTATTAAGGACATAAGATAACTTTTCAAATGACATGAGAACTATTCTCAAATTCCTTAACCAATCCGCTTTAATTCTATTCCATTAAATAACATCTAATATGTTTCGCAGATGATAGTAATTTTAGACATTGTAAAATTTCGTAAATGAATTTGTAATTAACAACATTTTAACATACATTCTTTTATTAATTACCAAAATAAATTAGGTCTTGTTTTAAATTGGTATCTCCCACTATTTTCTTCAAACTATATTACCTCACTTATATAGTTCGAAAAATCTAATTAAAGATTTGCTAGTGAGAATAAGGATCCCATTTCAAATATATATAGCCTTGTGGTGACACAACAAACTATATATAAATAAATAGGTAGACAACTTTTGTCAATTACATCAACTATGAACTCCTTTTCTTTTGCCTCTTAGATTATTTTGATCAGTGGTGACACATCCGAATCAAAATTATCCAAGTTAAGTCCGACCTAGCACTCCATATATTCAAAAAGAAAAATATCATCCTTGTGGTGACACAACAAAACAATATTGTTCAATTTTCTTTATAAGCATCAAATGTGATAAATTAACATCTTAAATACTTAATACTTACCTTGTGGTGACACAACAAACTCATATTAAATATTTAATACTCTATTAATTTTATCATGCTAGAAAAGCTGACGTTCGATATTCCAAATATCTTTGAACGCTTAGGACTTAATATAAAAAATTGAGGGGTTTGTTATTAATTTGTCTCATCTTGTTTAGCGCCGCATTATTATATATATATAAAAATACGCGTCGTATTAATGAACATGCGAAGCATGTTTGCATAATATATAATATATATAGTATAAGCATGCATATATAGAATACTATATTCTACCCTTGATTGATTATGGACTTTATATTCTAGTTTGGTTCACTAGAGCCACCAAGTGAACCAAAAGGTCAAACCCTAGGGGTGCAAGAAATAATATTTAAATATAACTATTACATTTAAACCCTGGGCTCCATTACAAATGGGTCTTCAAGCGCTCTTTGCTTTCCTTGATCTCCAATTTTTCAAAATTAATTCTAACTATTCCTATTACAAAACTATTTAAAATAAATAGAAACCTTGATCGTGAATCAAGGAAAAGTACATAGGAGGAGATAGAATTTACATTCGTAAAAATTAGAGAAGACGAGTCTGTGCAGACCCCATTTAATAAAACCCATACATTCATGCATCCAACTAAAATAAAATCCAATCACATTGGTCAATAGTCCATAATCAATCCCATTTATTATCATACACATCATCATATGCATCAATAAATAACATTCATCCCATGAATAATAAACATTTAATATATATATTGATATCATTTAATGGGCAAATTTAGTTAGTATAAAATCTATTTTTGAATCAAAATAAACTCCTTTATTTTAATCCAAAATTTTAATCAAAATAAACTCCTTTATTTTAATTAATTATGGAATCCAATTCCATGTAAAAAAAAAAATTATTAAAGGAAACACTTGATGATATTCTTTTATTCACAAATAAACTCCTTTATTTTGAATAATATGAAATCTTATTCCATATTTAAATAAACTCTTTTATTTAAGGAAAGATCGATTCTTTTTCCTATTCACAAATAAACTCTTTTATTTTGAATAATATGAAATCTATTTCATATCTAAATAAACTCCTTTATTTAAGGAAACATAGAATCCAATTTCAACTCTAATTAGTTATCATGGAATCCAATTCCAACTCTAATTAGTTAGCATGAAATTTAATTTTAAAATTAAAATAAACTTTATATTTTAATATTAAAATAAACCTTTTATTTTAAAATTAAAATAACTTTTTATTTTAATAATAAAATTATTAAAATTAAAATAAAACTTTATATTTTAATATTAAAATAAACCTTTTATTTTAAAATTAAAATAAACTTTTATTTTAATTATAAAATAATTAAGAATAATAATATATATAATATATATATAACTCAGAATTCATCGAAATTAACATCACGTGATTGCCAAAAACGTCCCCATATTTCCTTTCAAAAAACGTGGCGTGTTCTTTTTGAAAAACAATTCTTGTTTGTTACAGATTCACTTATATATATATATATATATATATATATATATATATATATATATATATATATATATATATATATTACCAAATCAAAGCCACGACGGTTTTCTCGCTTTTTTTTTTAAATCGCCATGTTCTTTACTTTCTAATAAGAGAAATAACAAAGATGCAAAGAGAAACATAAAAAAAACAAAAACGTGAATCACTTGCACTTTAAAAAAAGGGAAAAGCCGAAAGTGATTGCTAACCTGTTATTCAATATTACACGGAAATCATGTAAAGTAGTATGCATACAAGCCAATCATGTTTGATGATAAAGCATATACTTTGTAACAATCTTTTTCATTTATTAATAAAAAGTATTAATTTATTAAAGGCTTTTAATTATCTACATGATGCGTTTTTATAATATGTGATAAACCCATAGTTTTAAGCAATGCTTTTAGAATAATGATGATGATCATTCTAATGAGATCTAAATTCTTAAGCTTAAAACTAAAATAGTTCCCAATCATTGGATTACTAAATTGGGGATTAGTGAATCCGGATAGATTGGTACATACGTTGCTTTGCTCATTGGATGAGGATGATTGATCTCATGATCATTTGTGTGGAGACACTAAAACAAGTATGTAGGTGCTTATTAGAGAATAAGTTCAATTGAACGTGGCTCGCTAAGGAATACCTAATGGAGTTTTATTTGTCTCATCAATAGAAATTCTGTAGTGATAGTAAGACAAGTAATCCTTGGACTTGAGATCATCATAGTATCTTATGTATGATGAGTTATACTTTAACTTATTCCTTAAGACCCTTAGGGTATATCAAAGGGTATGCTTGGGTATAATAAGTTATACGGAGATAATGTATGATCAATAAAGAATCTACCACTTCTAATAAAAGAAGAGAAATATCTTATGTGATTCGATAAATGACAACCCAAGTAGTCCTTGGCAAGGCGTAATGAAATTAGAAAGGAGTTTCTAATTTGCATTATTTGAGTTGTGCATTTAAGGATCGAATACATATAATTAAATAAAATAAGACTTGACAAGAATTCCATGTCTTATATTTAATTGGGACATTGTATGGTGGAAGGATTGAATTGTGCGGTAACTATTTACTCAAAGGTTCTTTTTATGATTAATGTTGAAATCTATATTATCCGGAAAGTCGTTGATCGCTAGGGAGGCTTATCCCTATTGTAGAATAAATATTATTTATTTAAATAAATTAATTGTTTAATTTATTTATTTAAATAAGATTAAATTGTTCTAATTGATTTATTCACAACCTGTTTAATATGGAGAACCTAAAGGGTCACGCCATAAAAGGAAGAATAATTATTTAAGAAGTTAATGGCATAATCGTAATAATATGTTATGTATATTTAATTTAATCTATGGTGATAGAATAAATTAAATAGCTTAATATTTATTATTTAATATTTTAGAAATATTAAATATAAATTAATAAGAGGAGTCTTATTAATATTATTACAATTATTATTATTTTAATTTCTAAAAGAGTTTAGGAATTAATTTAATATAAGTACTCTCATTTATTCCTAATTGGATTAGGAAGGAAAATTAGTTAAAGGAGTTTAATTAATTATCCCTAATAAGATTAGGGAGCTTAATTAATTAAAACCCAATTCCTTAATTGTTAAGGTGGGTTGCTCACATCTATAAATAAGAGGAGTCTTATTATGGGTGATGGGGGTTGTTGACTTTTACAACGTAATAATTCCAATTTGTTGGGAGAGTACACCTTTTCTATAGAGATAGAAAAACTAGGGTTTAGCCAACCACCCTTCTTCTTGAATTTTCTTCTTCCTTGGTGGATCACCTCTAGAGGCCAAACATTTGGGTGGCTAACGTTGATCAAAGGAAGGAACCAAACCCGGTGGATTCAAGATTGAACGCGAAAGGATTTGGAGGTGAACTTGTACCTGAGGAAGCTCGATCTTCAAGGGTATGATTTATTTTTTATCTTTTCGTTTAATTAATAATTGTGCATAAAGGGTGATTCGGGTATATGGTTTGTAAAAAATTTTAAACTCTGATTTTACACGCTTCCGCATTATTTTGTAATTTGATTGTGCACATGAATATTACAAACCTAACACCATGGCCCTATCTGCTTCATCTGCCATCTTAGCCAGTCGGAAGGCCTTTTTGTCCTGGTCATCTCGGTATCGAGCTTTAGGCGAGGTGCCTTCTACTCGTTTCCGACCGTGACCAGACGCTTTCTCTACCGTGAAGACTAGCTTTCTCTTAGCTTTTCCCACAGCCCTTGGACGAGAATCTCCATGCGAACGTTTGAACGCTGTGCTGGCATAAACACTTAATGCAGGTCCCAAACGATCTTTAACAGAAACTCATGGTGCTGATTCACTGACAGCCACCGGCTGCCCTTCGGGTGTAGGCGTTCTACTCTTCCCCATGAACACTGACGTAGAACGACCACAATGTGTGATTGAAAAATACTCAGGACACTAGAACTCACCCCTCCTTCTAGCGCCAATGTTAACGCCAAGATCTTTTGCCACGTCCCAATCACGTAAGACGCCCTGATCCTACACAGTAAACATAGTCAACACCAAAAGCTTGACGATTTTCCCTCAACCGTCGGGGGATAGCTCAGCGTGAGAGTCGGTCAAGGCGCTTCTGAGGGTTAACAATGGAGGATAAAATGTCTAGTGTTCTTAGAGAGATAAAATTGTATGTTGTGTGTATGCGTACCTTTTCTTGGAGACTTCCTTGCTAGGTTATACTCTCTTGCCTGGTTTACCGTGCCACCAACTCTTATCTGACACAGCCCCCTACTTCTCCCTGATCTCAGCCGGATGCATGTAGGTTGTCACCTTTTTCCCACTGTACATATCGCCGGCCGGATATAATCCCATCCACATTAATGATCGCAGACTTTTGGCCAACACCCTTTCTTTTTCATCATTACAAGTCAAAGACTTAGATATTAAAAGATCTAATGGATCAATCCATTGACCCGGTCCAATATTAAGGAGATATAATGTAAGGATTATGCCCAATAACTTTAAGGCCTAATAGTGGAGACCCAATGGACTGACTAAATAAATAAGCCCAATCCATAAGACCCAATAGAAGAAATATCATGACCCAACACCAAACATAAGTATTTCATTAATTAATGACGTGTTATAATTCAAACACCACTAGTGTTATACATAGTCGGTTTATGAATCTTTAATTATAACCAAAAAGCATAAATTCTTAGTTCATTCCATTCACATTCTTTTCAAATGAGTGGAATCTTCTTAGAATGATATTCACATAAAAAATTTAAGGTTAGCCTTACAAACAGATCTGGAGCGTCCATCGATCCGAATATCAGATGATTAATATAGCTTTCGTCCGCAGTTAATTAATTTTCATTATTTCGCAGTTTAATGTTGCGGACGTGACAGATGACCAAAATAATCCTCCTTATAAATGTCACAGGAGTTATATTAATCGTCTGATATTCGGATGGACGCTCTAGATTTATTGTAAGGCTAATTACTTTAAATTGATAACGTTAGTTATGAATCAATCTACTATATATATATATATATATATATATATGTATATTCCTGTGTTGAATATTCATCAAGCTAACACACCAATTCTTCTATACCTCTCTAACAGATCATGTCATAGATTTCATATCGACTCCACTAAATAAATTTTGGAAAGACAAATTGTTGTCCAAGAAAAATTGTCAAATTAATAAGAAGTTAACTATTACTAGAAAACATCATGCATGTATTTGAAGGAAGATCAGACCTACAAGAAATTACAATGTTGACTTATAAGAAGGGTTTATTCAATTAAGACTTTTATAGATATTTTTAAAATTCTTAAAAATTTGGTTGTACTTATACATTTAAAGAGTTGTAAAAGTTTACTAGTATTCAATTATAATTTTGTGATGTCTTTAAAAGTTAGGTGATATTGAATTGAGACTTTTACAAAGTCTATAAAAATATTTTTGTATTTAAAAAGTCATAATTTTTTTAGAGTTTGACGACTTTAAAAGAAGAAATCTATCCATATCCAAAGTCTGACTTCGTCTCTAAACACTTCCAAAAACTTCCAAATATTCGAGAAAGGTACAAGATGAACAGATGAGAAAGAGATGGAGAAAATCAAACAAAGAAGAAAAAAGAAAAACAAAATATATATATTTCTCACTTTCTCTCTCTACCTCATTCTCTCAAAATAAAAACCCCAAAAGAAAAGGGAAGAGAGCTATTATATCAAGCGTGGAGAGAGAAAAAGAAGGATGGGTTAAAAAGAGGGAGTAGCGTTAAAGGTTCCAAATAGAATCAATGGTATAAATAGATATGACAAATATTTTAATATCATTTTATAATTCTTCTCTCCCATAAAAAAATCTCATTTATTATATTTGTAATTATTAAGAAGGTATTTTATTTTATATATATTTTTAAAAGTAATAAATTTTTTATTTTGTTATTTGTTGAAAATTATAAATTGTTAGTTTAGTAATAATGACTCAATAGGAAAACGACAATGAAAATTTTAAAATCAAAATTGTTATTGTATATTATTGTTAGTAGAAAATGACTTTTTTTATATAAAATATAACATTTTCTTGTAATAAATGGGTATAATCTAATAATTCAACTTCAACAATGCTTTTTATTTAAAATCAATTAAGTTGTGACACATGACCAAAATATTTTAATATTATTTAATATCGTACTCGTTTAATCTAAAATATGAGATATTTGTTAATTTTTAACAATTAATATAAACTGCAAAGATATATTAAAATATACAAAAATCTATCAAAGTCTTGATAAAAAGTCTGTCACTTATTTTATAATCTTTAAAAATCATTAAAATTCATAAACTCTACAAAAATCTATCACTTTAAGAAAATAAAGAATGATTTATATATGTGGACTAATTTTATGTTGAATGTGAATTGTGAGTAACTTGAAATAGTAATATGTGAGTCCCTCCTTTATACCCTCCTCCTATCCAATCCAATCCAATCCAATCCAATGTTTCCATATATATATACAGACTTGGGAAACAGCTGCTAAAAATGGATTTCCTTCTTCTTTTAAATTATATGGGTATACAACAAGTAACAAAAAACGTGTACATGGTTGTAAAAATAAAAAGAATCAACAAATTTCTATCAGAGAAGAATTAATGTCAATGAATTTCTCTATCTCATAATTTTCTATACCAAAAAGAAAGAATTGATCAACAATTTACCCGTCATAATAATGGTTTCTCAATTGAATGCAACTCTAGAGGAGTTGGAGAAGTGGCCACTTGACTTTCTCCACTAAAACTGGTTGGAGTAGATACCCAAAATGAATTGGTTGATGATCTTAGGCAGGGAGTAATTCTTGGAGACAAGTTGGCTTGCTCCAAAGTCTGAGATTGGAGGCCCGAGGGATAATCCCTCAAACAACCGATTCGAGGTCCAGCTCCAGTACTCCATTTGCAAGACAGCTGCTTTCCTAGTTGACATGACTTCATTCCTTTATGAGAATTAATTCTCTGCAGAATACTCTCTTCTTCTGCACTCTCATAGCCGTCTAATGCTGATTCCCCTCGGAAACTATTGGACCTCAATTGTTTCTCATCCTTTTTTGGTATTTCAATATTGGGTAGTTTTTGAGAAAAGCTACTAGACAGACTCGGGTTAGGAAGTTCAAGTGCCGGAGAAGGTTCTAATTGTACTGTTGAATTGCTTTTCTCTAAGGTCAAGTCTTCGCCATCAACCTCTTCCGTCTCCAACTGATCCTTTACATTCATGTCTTCATCAGATGAGTGGCTTCTCATGTGACTAATGCACTTTTTGCCAACGGATTCTTCTTCTTCATCTTCATCCGCCGAATCCATCTGAGCATATAAAGTGAAAAATAATAAGCATACGATCTTTTACAAACTACAATATATTCGTGACACGTCTTAAAGCAATAGGTATGGACTCTTGTACACAATTTACCTTAACATCAGTGATATCCACATCATTCTCCTTGAGGAACGAAACGAAATCCTGAAAATTTTCTGGCGTTGGTCGATAATGGCCACTGTGAGGCCAGACAGCCTGTTGTTCATCGAAAAATAAAACAAAAGTTAATTAACGAACTCAACTTTGAATTACCATATACAAATTGTATAGTAATTGTGATATGGAACAAAAAAAAAAAGTATACCTTTAGGATGCCATTTTCGACGACTATTCTCCCGGCTGCCAATGTGGCACCACCAGCCAGGAAGCTTGAATGCTGAAATGTGCCTTTCTTCTTTTTGCCAACATATAAGGTCCTTGATGTGCTGAGGACAAAGATCCACTTAGCTCCTTTGGTTCCTTCAGTGGTATCAAGAAACTCCCCAGTTTGCTTGCATAATAGCTTCCCATCCTCTACGACAACTTCGTATGCCATTCTTTCCATCTGTGACGAGGGAAATGAAAGTAGGTAAGAAACTTGCTAAAGCCCTAAAGAAACAGTTTGTTTATTATGTAATAGAACAAAAAAATAGTAGACCATACGAAAAGGGACGCACCGGACCAAGATACTTTATGCATTGCTGTTGAAGTTTTGATCGAGAACATTTTTCAACAAGATTGACCTCCTTTCCTTCTCCAATATCCAGCCTGCATAATGGTACATAAGATTAATAATCATTTAACAGAATTTCAAATATCTGAATGTTTGTTCAAATTAACACAAAAATGTTTATCTTTGTTTGAAAATTGTCAAAAAAAAAATACCAGTAGAAGAATGGTTCGTTGCTTTGAGAATGCAGCCACTTAACGTAGTAAAAGTGAAGATTGTGTCCATAACGATGTCGTGGATCAATCTGTTGCACATGAAAAAGAAATAGAATTCCCATTTAATGACAATTCTAACTTTCTAAGCGTAAACAGAGAAATAAATCTAACTTTATAAGTGATGAATTCACTTACTGCCTCAAGCCAATGTTGTAAAGCAAGTTTCCGGGCTTTACCATTCTTTGATAAGCCTTTACCAACCTAAAAAAAATCAAGGGGAAAAAAATCAGAACTCTCAATTCATTGTATAAACTTAGAAAAGAATATCAGAAAAAAAAAAAAACAATAATTGGTTTGAATTTACCTTGGCAGCTCTTGTTCTTGCTCTTGACCAACGTGAAATGGCAGTCTCGTGTTTTTCTACGTCAAAGAAGGATATAGAACTACGCTTGAGCTCTGCAAAATCTAATAGCTTCCACCTAAAATCATTATCAAAAAAAATGCATTAGAAGGAGATAAAAACCTACAGAAAATGCCAAGAAATCACTGGATAAATAGATAAAAAGTTTCAAGCAGCAGAAAAAATATACCAGCTCTGCTCAATGAGAACTGCACAATCAGCCAACTTTCTTCTTGTCCGAAAGCTTTTGTACACTTTTTGCAACTTTATCGCCGCTTGATGTTTGGGGTTGCTTGAATCCAAAATGGGCAACCTTAAAGTCTTCTCAATCATGCTATCGGATCTTAAACATTGATTCTTGATCTCTATGCCTTCAGAACTCGGCGTAATAAACAAATTCCTTTTGGACAAGGGAGCTTTAAAAGAGTTCATTATTTCATTGTCTCCCCTTCTAAAGCTAACAGATACTTCCATCATCTTTATAGAACCCACTGATTTCATAATAGTGGGTTCAGAATCTTGGTCCTTGAAACTGATGGACCGGACCGGAGTCTTTGCTTCCTCATCCCCAAAACAGATGGATTTTACAATAACAGATTCAATGCCGCTTTCTATATCATTATACGCAGCAAGTGGGCACGAAAAAGGTATCCCCATACGCCCTCAAAAGGAATTTTGAATATCCTATCAGGCCTAATTTCCTGCTAAGAGAATTGTTACCTATAAGTATATATTAAAAAGAACTAGTAAATTTTAAAAATTATTAGAAGCTTAGATTCAAGTGTGGGCAACAACTCAATTAAAGAGGGGATAGAACTATAAACCAAAAAACTAGTGTGATTTTGCTAAAATATAAGAAAATCATTACCAAATACACATCCATATAAAATTTCTTTTTCTTCAATTATGGAAGAAGGTTCCCTTCCATTTCATATCAACCATAATACAAACATGAAACACCCCACATTTGTTTATGTGCTGATTGCTGAATATATAAATAATATATGCAAGACAAGCAAGAGTGTGAATGAGCTGTAAAATCACTCACGCCAAGAGAAAATCAAAAGCTGCAAATTGCAATCAACCAATTTAAAAAATTCCAAAGATCTATAATTTCCTTTTGTAAGAACCCAAAATTTATTTTCTTGCACTTTAGAGAAATATCAAGTTATACATGAATTTCAACAATGCAAAAGGCATATATTTTTCACACCACATAACACAAATGAATACAAATAACTATTGACTAGGCTACCCATTTCATCAAATACTAAACACCCACTAAGCAATAAGGAAAGATTTGCAGCAGCTAGTAATAACAAAAAAAAGATTTTAAAGGCCAAATTCAAGAAACCCAAAAGAAGCATTGCAACAAAATAAAAAGTTAAAAAAAAACATATGAGGATTCACCATCATTATGTACAAGAAATTAACCAGCAAGCATAAACAAGAAAAAATTCACAAATTTGAGGGAAAGAAGAAAGACTGTACCTTAAAATGGTGAGCTAATTTTGAATTGAAGAATGATGGGATTTTTTTCCGTTTGGGTGGAAAGATAATTTCTCTTTTCTTTTCCTTTTCTTGTTCTTGAGATTTTCCAAAAAATCATAAAAAGATATGATGCCGTACTCTCCTCCACTGCCTCCTGTTTGTTTATATAGGATAGGAGGAGAGCAAGCAGACAGGGTTGAGAGAGAGACAGAGTCTAAGCAGTAAGCACGTGGAAATGACTTTTCCTTCATTTTTTGAAGGGAAAATCCAATTCCCCTTTTTATTTTCCGAGCAATTCTCATTATTAATTATCCCAATTTTTATTTATTTTTTATTTTTTTATTTTTTTTATTTTTTATAAGTTTAGGACTGTAATAAAAGAAAGAATATACAATAGCGAGGGTCATACTCTGGATCAAAAACAGGGAATACACCCTCCCCTATACAAAAAATAGGAAGATAAAGCCCAAGTACTTACTATAAGGCTAAATTCCTATAACATGTTCTAGTTTTAACTTTTTGAATATTTGATTGAAGCAATATTTTCACAGAATCGAAAAAGTTATCAAAATTTAATTAATAGTTAAACTGTTATTGAACCGATGACGTTATAAATATTTTAAAAAATATATTATTAGTAATTAATAAAATTTTAAAAAAATTCGTTTTTTATGAACTAAACTAAAACACAATAAAGTTGAGTTACAATATTACTAAAAGTGGTTAAGTTTAATATTAAAACAAAATTAGTACCAAAAAAATATTTTAAAAAATCGGTTTATTAGGTCAATTTAATTGGTTTTACCGGCTCAACCGGTTCAATCTAGGTTTTGACCAAACTAATTCAATCGGATCAAATCGGACCAGACATAGAACTGATTCTCGATTCAACCAGAACCGGCTGATCCGGACTCGGTCTAAAATCACTGTTTTGAAGTTTGAACAAGAATTGTTAATTCCAATTTCCATCCATATATATATTCAATTATTTTTTAGGATTCCTAGACAATCTTCCCATGCATTCTTGTCACTTCCAAAATTAAAATTTTAAAAATACATAATTATCCATCCTAATTATGAATTTTAAAATATTTTAAATTAACTGACAAAAATTAATAATTATAGTTTTATATTATAAAACGGATAAAATATTAAATATTATTAAAAATTAATTCACATATAGTTATTTTGATAATTATTGAGTCACGTATAGTTCTTTTAGCTCAAGTTGGTGGATTATCTAATTATATTCTTCGCTCAAGTATTACAACTTAAGAAAATAGTAATTTTTTTCTTCAAATTATAAAATCAATATTGTCAAATCCTTAACACTCACTGAGTTAACCCTTTATCAATTAAGACTTTGAATTGAAAAACTCACTGAGTTAAAACTCTTAATCAATTAAGACTTAACTCGATCAATTGAAAAGCTCAAAAATCGAGTCCATCTTCAATCGACAAAATCGTCGTTTTCTTTTCAGATTTCTCAATTCGTCCTCTTCCTCTTCTTCACTACCTTCTCTTTCCCCCCTTCAATTAAAAAAAAAAACCTTAGAAATGGGTTTGCTAACAACATCATGTAATCAGAACATCAAGACATAAAATTGATCGTCATTCAATTGGGTCGTTGATAATAAAGAGATCGACGTTGAATTGCCCTTCCTACTCATCTGAAAACTCTCGGCAATTAACAAAGAGAAAAGAAAACTGCCATTAATTGAGAAAGAGAAGGAGAATTTTTATAATGTAATTAAAATAATAAAATATAATACAAAAATTAACAAACATCTCGCTTCCCGCATTCCATCTTTAATAAGCACATTTGCAATAATCCAAACTAACTCTCTATATATAGAGAGAGAATTCAAGTTCTCAAAAGAAAAAAAAATGGACTTTGATAGACGGTAATTTTATTTAAATAATTAGCTTTATTTATATTTTCAATTGCAATTAATTAAAATTATTTTCCTCCAAAAAAGAAAAAGAAACTTATCCAATTACCTACGAAAATACATGAAATTTTCTTGGAAATTTTCAAGATCCTAGTAAAAGTCAATTCAAATAGTAGTGGGAATGGGAGCTGATATTGGAGTTATCGCCATTGCTTAGGCAAGATGTATAGAATTCTAGCGCCCAAGTAACCGGGTAACGTAGCTTAACTTTCAAGCTTTTCATTATTAATTATTACAATCACATCGCATAAATTAAATATAAATTTAATTATATTATTATTATTTTATTTACAATATAATTGCAATATAATTTACAATATAAATTTACAATATAATCGCCTTAAGTGATTCTCGCTTTTCCAAAAATTCGGGTCCCAGCCTTCCTTGAATTGCTAATGCGACCAACCGCGGTTGCCATTGTTTCCTCCTCTGCATTATGAAAAGAGTCGTCGTCTTTGATGTTGTATGGATTCCAAAAGCTCTTAAACGCACATTGTGGTTCGTCAATTGATCGTTGTTGTTGTTTACGGGAGGATTATCGCCATCCTCGCAGCACATTGTCCTCGATTATTGATCTGTGGAGACTCAACGGTCTCCTCGTGGCTCCATTGCTATTCTCAACATTCTCTGATGCCATTTTCAAACACCGCCACAAAATAAAGGTTAATTGACATGCAACATATTATCACTATACTATGATTGACTAATCAAATACCAAATAAACTTGGGTAGGTCATACTAATGGAAAAGAATTCTCCGCCTCCCTCCTAGTTCTAGTCTCACATCTTAGCCAGGATCATATCCCTAAGCTTTGATACCAACCGTTGACGACGCCTTAAAAATTAGGTATACGCCACCCATCTCTTGGGTCGCCACTTATATGGTATATAAATTCAAATACAACTTAATAATACAACCGTAGCAGATAATACGACAAAACATAAACTGTGAGTTTGAATACAAATATTGTATACTAGAGATTATACAAACTCAAAAGGAGTCCTTATTACAATTATTATTACACTATTTCACAGAATAGTGAGGACTACTAATGCTATCATCTGGTCCATCACTCCGTTCCCCGACTAGTCTCTGCTACGTTCTTATTTCCTAAAGAGAACAATAAAAGTAAAAGGGTGAGCTCAACTAGCCCAGTAGGAAATATTATGAATAAGATAATGCAAAATATATTATCGTTAGCCTTCAACAGTATTAAACTGATACAATATAACAACCATCAAGTTTAACTGCAGCGGAACAAGCAATCCATTAAAAGAATCAAGTAGAGAATAAAATCTACTATCTTTTATGATTTAAAAGGTTTTTCATCATTTTTATCACGGACTCAAATTTAATAAATAATCCACATCATCGAATCACCCCTCGCACTACTACCAAGGATATTCTTTAGTATCACGACCACAATTATCCATGCATCACGCGGCCAAGAATATTTGTGTATTCAATAATGGTCATGATCATGCCAACAACTCGTCCATCAATGCACTACGCGCCAATGAGGACTTTTACCACATCATTTGTAACATTACTAAGCATGATTACAATCAATAATCCCCGATCAATCATATACCAAGTTCATCTACGCACTATAGGCCATGTATGACTTTCAACAAAATATAAACATGAGGATGATGACAATGATATAAGAATTCAATAAAACAAGTTCAAGAATTATTTTACCCAGAACTAATAACGTCCAAATTGTCAACATGATATCGCTTTGTAAAGTAAAATTCAAGAATGCTCGTAAGAATATTTTCATGAAAAGATATTTGGATGAAGCGCAAATATCAACGATATTCCACTAATTTCATGGAGTATAGAAGTCAAAACTTTAACCAACCGAGTATAATAAGGAATGGAATAACAAAAGAAATCACCGACATACGATAGACATCACAGACAGCGTGTTATTCCAATGTAATAATAAATAACTAATCAGTTCCTACAGAAAATGCATGAGATAGGATATTTCAATGTAATAATAAAGATTTTAATCAGTCCCACAGAAACGCATGCATGTGATATTCCAATGTAATAATAAAAACGGAATCAGTCCCATGTAGAACGCATGTATATGATATTCCAATGTAATAATAAAGACGGAATCAGTCCCAAGTAAATCGCATGCATGTGATATTCCAACAGAATAATAAAGACTTTTAACCAGTCCTGCAGTAACGCATGCATGTGATGTTCTAATGTAATGATAAAGAATGGAACAATGTAAGAATTTCACCAAGTATAGGGTAGCTCACAGATACAAAGTTATTCCAATGTAATAATAAAAAGAATGGAATAACATAAGTTCTCTTCATGATAAGAAAAAAAATAATACTCCCTATCTTGGAAAAAAACGGATACCGAATAAATGAGTAGCAGATTTCTTCTTTCTTTCTCTATAATAATCGCCTAAAGCTTTTGTGAATTGGTGAGAAATGAAGGAAGAATGAGCTTCTATTTATAGGAAAATGTAGTTTCGATAATCGCACGCTTGGGGCTCGAAAATTATAAAGACAATACCTCCAACTTTTCTTTCATTTTTAATTTAGTCTTGCAAGTATTATCAATCTTGCACCAACTCCCCTAATAGTAAATAATGTGAATCAATAGTTCAATCATGTGAATCAATAGTATAATCATGTGAAAAATACGAATTATAAGATAAGACTTCCATCTATACCTCCATTTTTAATTTAGTCATGCAAGTGTTATCAATCTTGCACCAACTCCCCCTAATAGTAAATAATGTGATTCAATAGTACACATATTTGAACAAATAGTTATGTAAGCATGTGAATTAGTAGCAATTAATTGCTCATTTATCCGATAAATTACCCGATTTATCCATATAACCCTGTACATCAATTATCATCTAATAAATGTCGATTTTCACTAACACAAACAATTCCAACATAATGAAACTATTTTTATCAAAAATATAAATTTTGAAATTTTGAAGTTTGATTTTTCCCAAAAAAGTCAACTGCTGACTTTTTTCCCAAATAGTGAATCCCAAAAAAATTTTGTGTTTATAGACTATTTTTACTAATTTCGCTGCCCCACTCAAATATCACGTCTGCGCTCCAAATTTAACTCCTAACAACATTCATTATTAATATTATAACTCACAATATTTATCAACCGTGTCGCTCCTCAGAAAAGAGGGGCTTTCCAATAAGGATTTCTCCCTATCATGCCAAGATTAGTTAACCAAACCTCTCCTCGATGTAACTTCTGATATTGTAAATATTTCAATTTATAATATGAATAACTTTATCATCTCAAGTATTGATTTAATAAAAACATTTTATGCAGATGATACTATGACAATAATTGAATCAATAATATGATAGATATGATGCAAAGAATTACTATAGCAATAATTGAGTATAACCGAGTGACTTCTTCACGTAAGCATCAATAATCAATACCGCAGTGCTACTACGCAACCACGCCAGACATCGCATTTTTTTAACACCGGTGTTTCAACAGCTTAATCAGTGAAACTTCCGCCGTTATTTTCATAAAGTATTTTTGTCGCTTTCAATCCGATAATAATTCCGCTAGGGGGGTCCACCAATGATTGTGCCATTGTATTTAATATTCCCTATTAAAACGAATATTCTCCGACCAATCAAATATTATATAACAACTCACAGTTTTTTGCAAAATTTATAAATATTACCCACAACTATAACATTATATCAAATCCACACCATAATATTCAAAAATATATTTCGAGAAAATTTAATCTTTATTCAAAAAAATATGGGGTCTCACACTTACTGCTTCATTCTTCCGTTTCACCGGATTCGCTTTTCTTTTAAAATATTTTTCATCATCCTCATCTAAATGATGATATTACTAAATATCTTCTACCAGAAGTAAAAGATAAATGATTAATCGATGAATATCTTTTTGGCCAGAAATGCAAAGATGAAAGTGTGTTGAAATGAATACGACTAACAACCTGGTGATACAAATGAATATCTTTGGCAGTAGTCAGTGCAAAGTTGAATATTTGATTAAAGATGTATATCGATTGTTGTTATGAGGATAAAATATCGATGATGGACTTTTTTAAATCTTAGAAGATAAGAGAACTCATTATCTACTTGACTTTCTTCTAATGGATTGATGTTTCACTGCAGTTGTTGATCTAAATCTTGTTGGCAATTATATTTTATCGATTTTTTTCACACAAGACTAACGATAATTTGTTGTATATTATCTTAGTCATAATATTCTTTACTCGGGCTAGTTGAGCTCACCCTTTTCCTTTTGTTCCATTTTTCTCGGAGGTGAGAAACATGGCAGAAACTAGTCCAGTGCGGAGTGATGGTTCTAGAAAAGATGTTTTAGCGTATCCTCACTATTTCGTAGAAAAATAGTGTTTGAATAATTATAACGATGACTTATTTGAGTGTGGATATTGTCTGTAAAGACAATATTTGTATTTAAACTTACAAAGATGTGTTGTCAGATTTTGCTTGACAATTGTATTATTGAAATTGTAGTTTGCTTTCTCAGACTCAGATTTGATTTAATTGTTAATAGGTGTTGTATACCTATTTTGGGGGCGTCACAGATTTTCTCTTTAATTTATAATTAATTTTATTTTATTATATAAAATTATGTGGTTTTAAACCAACTGTTATTAATTACATCTGACTAACTCACGTGACAGCCACAATAAAAATAAAGGTTTAGTCTTAGTAAGCAAGTAAAGCCTATATATCCATTTTACCTTTTCAAAGAGTTTTAGAATGAGTCTAGGTTTGACTGGCCAAAATCCTCATATGTTTTGGCTATGAATCTTCATTTACATTTGAAATGTGAATATTCTTTTACAAACCCTTAAAAATTGCTTACTTTTTAAATAATTGATAGAGTATGAATTGAAATTCATACCTTTATTGTTGGAATATTCTCTTTTTTTATTTTAAACACAACTTATTTAACTCATAAACACAATATTTTAATCTCAAACGCAAGGTATCAAAATTGGTGCGATGTGTTTGAAAATTCAAACGCTGCAAACGCTATGTCATAAAAGCTGATAGTCGATAATATAAACGGTAAATATAAAATAATGTGTGTGGTTATAATTTGATTGATGATTTTTTTACTTATAAGTGTATCCAATATTTACAGTCAAACACGTGGATTTGAATCCAATATCAATATTAAAACACTAATATTAATTAATGCTTAATTACAACACATCCTTCAAAACCAGTTACAAAGCAAAAAGAAGAGACTAAAATTTAAATTAATCATGCCAAAGTACCTATATATATGTCGGAGACTAAACATTGATTAGTGATGCAAAACTATTAATTTGTCCAAATTAATACATATTTTATTCTCACTTGTGTGAGTAAATTAATATTAATTCTCATCTTCAATTAATCCCAATTGGACAAATAGAGAAGAGACGCGTATAGAAGATTTGAAACTTTATTTTCTAAGCATCATATATAATTTAGAATTAACATTCTAGCTAACCGTCCATTATTAATTACCCATTCTCTCAAATCTTAATTAATCTCAAAATACAATTTAAGATGCCAAATTCAAATTATGTGATTTGATAGGATGGAATATTAGCTAGGAATTAGTATAATTTCTTCCCTAGGATCCACATCATTTCACTTCTAAATTAATTAATTAGCACCTCTCCAATTAAAACCCTACAACTAGTTGGTAGTTGATTCTTAGGATCCCATCATTCATATGTTTACTTTCTAATTAAGCTCTTCTAACTCTCTCTCTCTCTCTCTCTCTCTCTCTCTCTCTCTCTCTATATATATATATATATATATATATATATATATATATATATATACACACACACGGATAAGATCTCTCGACGATCGTCTCCGGTAAGATTGACGGCCGGCCACTTACGATAAATTTTTGATCTATAGCGACGGTTCATATAACGTCGCCATATATAGTCGGTCCATGCTATGCTGACGGTTCATACCATTGTCATAGTTTAAAAAATCAAAAATAGTATATATCCGTTAACGGACCAGTTCGTTGGAGAAACGACCTTTCTCTCTCTCTCTATATATATATATATAAAATTAACCCTAACAACTAATACTCCTTATTTAACAAGTAATTTAATCAGCTAAAACCCTAATTAAAAAGATGATCTTTTATTTAATTTGCCATGTAGGTGAGAACTATATATGAAGTGCTGGTCACCAATTATAGGGCCTTATTCCCAAAAGCCACAAAGATTATGTTGTTATTCTAAGCAAAAATAAAAAGGGGAAAATGGCATTTAATTTGGTCAAACTCTAACCCTAAAAGCCATCCACCAATTTTGAATTTTTGCATTTTGTTTATATTACCAATAAAAGAGTTACTACTTACTACTAGTACTTATTAAAAACAAATCCAATCCAGAGAAATCTTAGTAGTAGTTTTTCAGACAAAAAATCGTCAAATCCAACTGTCATATTTATTTCAGATCTCCATGCAACTAGGCTTCCACTCCATAATATTATTGACATATATAATAATATAATACTAATAAAAAAAGGAGACATTTGTAGATAGATAGATAGATAGATAGATAGATAGATAGGATGGGTACTTTGCACCGTACGAGTTTAATTAACCCAATAATTAATGCTTAATATTAAATAGTAGTGTATATATATATTAATCTCAAAATTAAAAATTTTATTATTTACAAGTGCATGTTGTCGTCATATAAATTAAACACGTTTGCATGCCTCTTATGGGTGATACAAACGTTGTCTTCTATCCAGACATCACACAACTATAGTACTATATATCTCACAATCATCATCATCATATATATATATATATATATATATATATATATATATATATATATATATATATATCCCGATCTTAAATTACTCAAGATTAATTCACTCAATCTCATTCTTTTAATGACTTCTATTATACAATCGTTGTTTATACTTTTAATGACGTTATATGTTTGTTCGTCGCTAAAAGATGTATTTACTATATATAACCGAACCGTCAAAGGGAGGTGAGCGAAATAATGAGTTAAAGTGAAAATATTTTAAGATCCTGACTATATATATATATATATATATATATATATATATATATATATATATAGTCCGTTTTTCTAATGAATCGGAGAGAAATAACCGATTATAAGAATAATTTTTTTCTATCGCTATAAAGATAAAAAATGGGCCACTATGCTATAAGTGATTTAAAAAACTGTCGTTATAACCTGCTCGTTTCTGATTCTTGGTTCCTTCCAGCTCATTAATAAATAGCGAGATATATATGTGTGTGTGTGACTTTAAAATACAAAAATATTCACACAAAAAAATTGGCTCGAGAGCATGACCGCACTGTCAAATTATTTATAGCGTAATAATAATTTAAACCCTATAAAGAAGAAATTCTGCCTGAAATCGACCCACCCCAAATCTTAATGAATAATCAACAAAATTTACCAGGGTTAGGTAGCTCTGCAGATTAGTGAGTAAATTGTCATCGTGAATATAAAATCAAGACTCCTTCCTATTTTTTCATTATTTTGAATTGGTCGTACGTATCCACTTAACCCATACCTAAACTGGACCAACCCGACCCATTTGAATCCTCGGATTGCCCTTTAATTTGGAACGTACCTTTTCATTTAATGAATTATATAATTTATTTATTTTGTAGATTGTGCAATTGTTAGTTTAGTTGAGTTGAGTTGCTTCAACACATGCATGTTGTAGGTATTACAATATATACTTCCATCCCATTTATTTACAAATTATTTCAATTATTCATGATATATAACAAATCACAACTAAAAAATTTATAATTAAGTTAAGAAAATATTTATAATAAGTTTATAGAATTTATAATTAAGTTAGAAAAAAAAATCTTTAAGAAAATATTGTTGTATGTGCGTGGGTGTGTGACAGAAGATGCAGTGTGAATGAAATGGATGGGCCAATAGAATTAATTTGAAGTGAAATTTAGATGTGCTATCTAGTAGGAACATACTAACAGCCAAAAAGTTCAAGTTGGAGAGCACGAGGGCCTATTAAATAAGGACACCTATTCGTTGTCCCCACTCACCTAACACTGTAAAATAAGCAAACAATTTAAGCTCGATTTATACTCGTTCGACTCTGAATATAAATGATTTAAATATGAATAAATTTTAAAATTCGATAAATTCTTCAAACCTCCTCAACTTTTAATTTTTTATTGATACTCTAATTATATTCGTTTAAAAAATTTAAATTGTTCGAACTCAATTCGAGATCGTGCTCTACTCAATAACTAAACGAGTTTCAATTAAACCTTATTTACAATTTCACTTTGACTCAATTAATTTACAATTTTAATTATGCCCCTTAGTGCCTATTCCACACAGCACCGACGATGTATGAGAAGTGGGCCCTACCTGACACGTGGAAATACCAGTGTACAGCACGTAACGACAATGGCAGGTCAGCGTAATTTTTCATGTAATAAAGTCTGCGGTTGAGCTTTTGACTTATTTAGTACTTTTGTTTCAACTTTCCGGATATTGTTTCACAATTTTAAACACGGATTTACAATCTCGATTCATACCTCAATTATACGATTTCTTAACGAACGCGGATTAAATGACGGTAGATGCATCGCTCGATTTTGACTCTTTCGTTGATAAATCTCATCATAAAATCACGTTATATTATCGCTATTGGAGTTGAAGAACGTTATACGCTTGAATTTTGGTACTTTGGATGTTATCGTTATCGGATCGATTCGAATAATATTATTAGATAACATTATTAGCGATGTCGACGTCATCGGATAATGCGTATTATATGATCAACGTTATAAGATTTTAAAGAGGTGTGGAATTAGAATCCAGGTCTTCTGCTAGATTATTGCTAGTATACATTAAATTTTTGAAATATGGCAGAGGACCATAACGAGATGCATGCAATAATGCTTTGCCGAAGTAATTATAAATTCTTGCGTGTTTATACCTTACTAGATACCGGTTCTATTTCTTTATTTATGGAACTTTCAGTTAGGAAAACTTTCATTATCCAGGTTGTTTAAAAAAATCTTGTTTGATTGAGAGTTGCTTTTCATTACTTTGATGACGCATCTCTTTTAAAGCCTATTCTAGACGACTTTTCTTTCAAAGCTTACTATGTCGTACTGAAAGTTAAAACTAGCTGTTATCTTTTTGACGTACTGCTAGCTTATGGGACTAGAGACGTCATCCAAAAAAAATTCTTTTTTTAAATAAAAAATATTTCTTTAAAAAAGTATTACTAGTAATTATTTATGGTGTGCTAAAATCACTTATTTTTACAACATAACAAATTGGAACCTAAATAACACCTAGGTCATTGAATATGTCATATAGCCACACCATAAATAAATGTCACACAAAAGAAGAAATAATAAATGTCACTTTGGATCTTGAGTTAGTGTCTTTGGAATTCCAAATAAGTTTCTCATCGGGCCCACAAAAATTGACCTTTACTTTGCTACCCATCTATGATCTAAGTGTCTATGTTATCACCCCAACCCCAACCCCAACCCCATAATCAACATTACAATTATATATTAGGCCCACAAAAGGTATCTTTTAACAAGGGCCCACAAAACTCTTCTCTCTCTCTATAACACTATAACCATCACCGTCCATTGGGATAAATAAGGATCAAGGACGGTTGTGGACCTAGTTAAGTGGTCTCCCAACATAATGGCAACTTATTTTTTTATAAGTTTTAAATGTACATAGTATACAATCGTATATTTAAATTATCCTATAATCGTAGAGAATTACTTGCTTGCTGATATTAGAGTAGTCATTATACTACCGTAAAAAAGTAGAGTGAATTCTCATATCGTAGAGTGACTTAACTCTACAATAATAGAGTGACTTAACTCTACAATCGTAGACTGTATACATTTAGAAATCTGCACAGCTGATGTAACTCCATAATATAATGCCAACTTAAAAAGATTTCTCTTTTTGTTCATTAGAGACCAACATTTTATGAAAACAAATAAAGTATATACGTATTTTTATAAAAAGATATTTTTCTACGATAAAACTTTCGCCGTTATTTTTATAAAAAGATATTTCTGTCGTTTTCTCATTCCGATAATAATTACGTTGTGAGATCCATCAATGATTGTGTCATCGTACGAATATTCCCTGTTAAAACGAATATTCTCCGACCAATCGAATATTATAACAACTTGCTTACTTTGTAAAATTTATAAATATTACCCACAACTATAACTTATAATAAATTCACACCTTAATATTCAAAAATGATATTTGTAGAAAAAAAAATTCATCTTTATTCATAAAAGTTGGAGTCTTACAGTCACGTTTTAAATATATATAAATATATATTATTATTAATTAATAAAATTTTAAAAAACTCATTTTTTATAAATTAAAACATAATAAAGTTGAATTACAATATTACTAAAAGTAGTTAATTTTAATATTAAAAAACATTTAGTATAAAAAATTGGTTCACCGGGTCAACTTTATCGGTTGAACCACCGGTTTGACAACAATCTAAATTTTGACCAAATTAATTCAACTGGACCGAACATAGAATCGATTTAACAATGATATTTAACTGTCATATTTTATATTAATAAATGTAAAATCTGATGATGAGTCGATCATCAATTTTTTATGGATACCCCCCTCTCTCTCTCGAGAGCAAATCCTCTGTCTCTATGTTTTCTGTCCCCATGTGTCCTCCCACTTAAATTTTGACACTTAGTCTCTTACTTAACACTAATTAATTTTAAAATTAAATAAAATTTCAAGTATCAAAATTTAAGTGGGGAGACACAAGAGAGACAGAAAAAATAGCGACAGAAGATCTGATCTCCTCCCCATCTATATATATATATATATATATATATATATATATATATATATATATCCATACTTTGAAGAATAAAGAATATTAGAGAGTGATATGAACAAACAGATAGGGTAGCAAGACATTGACTTTTTAATCCACAACCCACTCTTTCTAGTCTCTCCCTCCCTCCCTCGCACTGTCGCACACACTGACAAAAATACACGCACAAAGGCCCAACAAACTTGTACAGCCAAGTTTTTAAGTTGGAGCGAGTCGACTGAGGATAATATAAGAGAGCTTGTCAACCAAGTTGTTACATAAAAAACATTGTCAACAACATTTTTGACAGAATTGAATTTGTAGCTTTTTATATACTTCTATAACAAGATAAGAAATGGTCAACTATATATATATATATATATATATATATATATATTTTTAATTACTCTTTTTAACATTTGTCAAATCTTTTTTACGGGAGTAGTTAACATGGAGTTAATTTCATGGTAAGTTCACTTCATGACCAATACAGTGTTTGACATGCAAACGGAGACGGAGAGATCACTTTTTCCGCGTGTGCCAGACAAGACCAGATTGAAAGATAAAACGAATCTGATAATATATAACAAAAACTATTAATCACAAAATTTATTTCATTCTAAACTTTTATAAATCGTAATAATTTTGAAATTTAATGAATTGATGTATACGGAAGGAGTATATTATTAATTAAAAAGTCAAATAAGATTCTTTGAGAAATTATAATTAAGTTATAATATTGCACTATATCCCAACTGCAATGCATCAAGTATTAATTATTTATAGATATTTTAAAATTTTAATAGTACATTGAATCTGAGGTTAAGAGCTACTACTAGTAGATAAGATGTGATTTAATCTGAACTCAAATATCATACCTAATTACCTACTTATAGACAAATCATGCTGTCATCTTTATTAAACCAGCAAACAAAACTTCCCACTTCCAAACTTTATTATTGTATTTTAAATCTGCATTATTAACACTAGCACCCGGTGGCACACCCAGCCACGCTCTGCGTGTGTAAAAATCATGTGAGATAAAATATGAATTTTATAAAATTTGAACTAAAAAAATAAAAAATTTAATATAAAAAGAAAAAACAAATAATGTAATTAAATTTACAAGGGCAAAAGAGGAAAAGCAGAAGAAGAAAGTATGAATTATCACCAACTAATTAAAGGTGGTTTAGGTTAAAATTCTAAGATCATAATTCATAAATTAGCCATTAATTATATTTAGAGATAAACATGAAAGAAAAATATATTATTAAATTTTAATAAATAGAACTCTTTTTGTAAAACATGACAATATAATAATTTCAAAATTTTCAGAGTATTTTTGATCGAAAAATCAAAAATATATATTTAACCAAACTTTTATAATTGTTGTAACACTTGATGTTTTAAGTGAGGCTAATTGCTATAACAATTTCATTTTTGTTCTGATTCTGAGTTCTAACAATATTGGCCTACTATAATTTCGCTTGTGAAATAATCGGACTGTAATATTTAATTTGTTACAAGAAACACTATTGTTTACAGAATTAATTTAACTCCATGGGCTGAAATTTAGAAATTGAAACCTGAGGACAAATTTTGCCACTAAATGTGCAAATATTATACAACAGATTATATTGAATCATCCAGACTCATCATCGGAATCACTTCTCTCCGGTTCCTCAGCATTTGTGCCAGCCTCCGAAGCTTCAGGTTTTGGTGCAGGTATGGGCGCAGCTCTCTTACTTGCGTTGCGACCACCTTCATCTTGCTCAGCCACTTCAACATGTGAAACACTGGCTTTGTCAAGGAACAAAGCCTATACACAATGTGAATGAATCAAAAATAAACCCCATCTTAGTAACTAAATCGGCATAATATTCACATTGGCAACTAAATCAGCATAATATATACACATATAACCCCAACAATTGGCGCAGTGGTTCAAATGAGACCCCGGAACGAACCGTAGACTCGGACGTTTGAGTTCAAATACCACATGCTCCAATTTGGCGAGCCAATAAAATAGTCATGGGGCCACGAGGACGCGGGCGCAAGCCCGTATGAAAAGCATGACCCGGGATGGGTAGATTAGTCGGACTGCGGACCGGATACTCCACATTATCAAAAAATAATAATATATTCACATTGGCAATCCAGCAAACTTGTAAAAGGAATATAAAAGCGCTTAAATAGTAACATGCGTAAAAATGTGTACATAGTGCTCAGTTATAACGCAGGATCTTCTAATTCAAAACAAGACAAGCATAATTTTTGGTGTATGCATGTGTTGCCTATATTATTGATTTACTGTTCGTATTTAGAAACCAAACCAATGATATGATCTAAAAGTTCAGTTATTCATGCTCTACAAGAAATATGTGTATTGCTTGACAAAGTTAAGTAGATGAAATCTAATAGCAAGGATATCAGCATTTTCAGCAGTTCCACCAGCCATGATTTTCACCAGATCTTTCTCTACTCGCCTCACAAGCTCAGGCTGCAAAGTGTGAAAAATCACAATCAGTACCAGAAGTTCAAAGAAAAGAAGGGTTTAGAGAAAAAGTAGTTTTGTACTTGTGCCACATGATGAACTGTTGTAAGCTAATAAATTTTTCATAATTCTCGTCAGATGGCACAGACATTTCCTACTAAATGTCGAGCATGAAAAGGGAAAATAGTACAGCAAAGAACAGGAGTTTGGGAAATCACGTGGTGATTCGTACATTTAGGTATGGCTCTCTACGAAATCTTCGCCTTTGAGCATCCCTCATAGGCGGGGTGAGGCCATGTCGGTACTCCACCATATCTGGAGCAGAATCACCCTCTTCTCTCACCATAATCATCTGTCAAACTGCAAAGAGTTCATATTCTTGCTTTCACCCATGTCCATCTAAGAAATTTTAAGAGAAAAAAAGGCGTCTACTTGACCAATGTCTGCAGTTTTGATCAATACACTATCATCATAAGTTTTGTATGACTCCACAATGCAAGGAAGATCCAAGAGTGACGCAGGAAAATGATCACTGCCTATGACAAATGTGCCGCTCCTCCCATCATCTGAAACATAAGCACTTGTGAGTTCTCAAGCATACTACACAGAAGGCAGAAAACAAGCAGCCAGCAAATTTATTAGATAAAGACTTATTTTCTACCCCCCCCAAAAAAAAAAAAAAAAAACACAAAAAAATAAATCCTTATTCTCTTCCAAATCACACAACATACACACTTTTTCCTTATCAGTCAATGATTTTTCATCATTTCTACATCATTTTGATGCAGAGCGCAATCATCAACATTCCACCTATTTTTTTAACCAACCTCGATCTTCAGAAATGCTATGGCATAATTATATAGTTATCCGAGCATTCTCCTTTTTACTATCTAGATCTATCAATTCTTCAGTAAACTATTAGCCTTCAAGCTATTCACCTACAGTGTTAGATTTTATGACATTTGTATTATATTGTAGTGGAATTGCATAATACATCCCACACCTGAGCAGGCTATCCCAGAGCGTGATCATCTTATGCATCACCTGATTCAACTCTATTTATTCCACCGCGCCGTGAGTTTTGATACCACTTTGTAGCGGAATTATATAATACATTCCACATCAATTCATCACCAATGCAGCGCTTTAACCTATTAGGTTGAGACTCCACCATACTTATTAACACATCTATACTCTTGAATTTATCAGATGTGGGATTCATGTGAAATATCCCAATATATATCACAACTATTCATTTTTAATCTAGTGCACAGTTTGCCATAAGTTTTCTACATTTCGACTAATAAAAAAAGTTATCAACATTTCATGTTCTTTCCTCCCGCTAAGTTCCTCACTTTGAATCTTCAAGTGCTTTGTCTGCTACATTAATAACATATTTTAAAGCCCTCAACAGTGACAGAAAATAAATACTACAAACTCAAAACTTGTTCAGATACTTCCGTGATAAGAATTTATAACCTAAATATTTCTCAATTGTATTTATACACGGTTCAAAGAAGCTGCCGAGTTGCCGAAATAGCATTTCTAATAAAAACAGAAAATTGGTAAAACAAAATTGTCTTCCTTAATTTGCATGCAGTCACATATTAAGACATTCTTTGTGTGAACAGAGGGTGTACATGTTTAGATTTTTTTCCTCTATATATATTTTTTTGTTGATAAAAAAAGGTTATTAGAATAAAGAAAAGGGTAACCCTCTACGCCAAATCAATGGCATATTTGATGAGAAAAAATAAGATCTACAATTTTTTTAAGTAGATCAAAAATTTCTAGATATTTACTTGGAAAACTTGAGAAAAATAAACAAAACATTACTCACCAGAGAAAGACAAATCCAAGGACTTGTCTTCTTCCGAAGGAGCATTGTCACTTAAAAGGCGGTCTATCCTCTCAGCAACAGAAGGTGGAATTCTGAGTATAAACTGCTCCTCCATGCCTAAGGAACACAATAGAAAATTGATTAGAAATATACTCAACATGGTGAAAATCAGGGTTAAATGCTTTTTAAGTCACTGTACTATATGTCAACTTACAACTGGATTACTGAACTTTTTTTTCTTACAGTCAACTCACTAAACTCGATTTTTCTAACAAAAAGTTAAAAAAACCGTTGCACTAGTTCGACTGTTAACGGAAAACGGCTGAGTTGTCAAAAAAAGCTTATGTGGCAGTTAGTATGCGACGTGGCAGTGATGATGTAGATTTGTAGGAAAAAATTTATGAAAAAATAGGGAAAAAAATATTTTAAAGTATAATATAAATTTAAAAAATTAGCCAAAAAAATAAAATAAATAAAAAACGCAGTTTTTTTTAAAGAAAATGAAAACGCAGTTTATTTTTCTTAAAAAAAATAAAAAAGCAATTTTTAAGAAGAAGAAAAACTGCGTTTTTTTAATAAAAACTGCTTTTTTTAAAAAAACAAAAATAATTACTTTATTTTCTTTAAAAACTTCAAAGTCTAATTAATAGGGATAAAATGCAAATGTGACCACTGAACTTTAGGTAGGGGATTTAAACTCAAATTTTATCAAAAATTTTGTTGTTCCTTGGATTTGATCCCACAACCTCCTACCTTGGATTTGATCCCACAACCTCCTACTTAAAATGTTAGTCACAAGACCACTCAAGCTACAAAGGCTTATTGTTTAGTTTACCCAACAAATAACTTATGTACTTAATCAATCAATTCCTCCACTTAAAAAAAGGGACAAAATTTTAATCATCAATTAAGTTTATAAAATTAGAAAATAAAATAAAATATTTTATAATAAAATATGATAAAAAAGTATAAGAAAATAATAACATTTAAACAAATTACAAAGTTACAATTAGAAAAACTAATAAAAATTATTTATACAAATTAAAAAATTAAAAAACAAATATAAATATTATTACAAATTAAATAATTACACTTATAAAAACTAATAAGATTATTTAAACAAATTCAAAAAAATATTTAGAAAAACTAATAAAATTATTTAAACAAATTTAAAAAAAATACACTTAGAAACCCGGTGCTCTCTCTCCTCTCATCTGTTCCTATCCCCTCCCCCTGTAATGGCCCTCTGTTCCTCACATCCAATATTCAAAATATCACACATTTCCAGAAATTATAAAAGTTTACAAACAAAAAGAGTGATCCAAATCCATGCACCACTCTGATCAGCTATATCCAAACATCCACCCCCACCTCCAGTGCTACTAGTAAGATTATTATTAGGTACTGTACTAGTGGAATCAGAGCCAAATAAGTGATGATGATGAAGCAGGCCACCATGAGGCGGAGGAGGCATTGTTGTTGTTGTTGGAATTTGGTCAGTACTAGTACTAGTACTAGTACTAGTACTCAGGTGGCGATGACAACTAGAGATTAGCATCTCCAAGTGCTCCTGTGCTAATTGATCATTATGGCCACCGGCGGTCATAGTAAGGAGGTCTGCCGCAGTGGGCTACTGTGAAATAACATTAACTAAAATTAATTTACATTATCAAATTTTGATTTTTTGTTAATTTGTTTAAATAATTTTATTAGTTTTTCTAAGTGTAATTTTTAATTTGTCTAAATAATTTTATTAGTTTTTCTAAGTGTATTTTTAAAATTTTAAATTTAAAATAATTTTATTAGTTTTTCTAAATATTTTTTGAATTTGTTTAAATAATCTTATTAGTTTTTATAAGTGTAATTATTTAATTTGTAATAATATTCATATTTATTTTTATTAAATCTACTGTCGTAGATTATACAAAACTCAAAAGGAGTCCTCATTATTATCTACTATTATCAAACTATTTCATTATTATCAATATTTCATATAATAGAGGACTACTAATGCTATCCTCCTCGACCATCACTCCATTCCCCGACTCGTCCCAAATATATATTCTCATTTCCTCAAGAGAACAAAGAAAAAGAAAGGGTGAGCTCAACTAGCCCAAAGAAGAAATATTATGACTAAGATAATGCGTAATAAATTATCATTAGCCTCCAACAATGTTAAACCGATAAAATACAATAGACATCAAGTTTAACTCATAGCTGAACAAGCAATCCATTAAAAGAGTCAAGTAGAGAATAAAATCTACTATCTTTTATGATTTAAAAAATTTTTCATCACTTTTATCACGAGACTCACCAATAAATAATCCACATCATTAAATCATCCCCGCACTATATGCCAAGGATATTCTTTAAGATCACGACCACGAATTATCCATGCACTACGGCCAAAGATAATCGTGTTTTCATCAACTATCCCGATCATGCCATAAAATAATTCATCTTTGCTCCTCGTCAAGAGAATCCATAGCCATAATCATACCAAAAATCGCCCATCAATGCACTACGCCAATGAGGACTTTTAATTTTCACATCATTTGTAACATTACTACCATGATTATACCGAATAATCCCTCGGTCATAATCATACCAAGTCCATCTATGCACTACAAAGCCACACAAATGACTTTCAACATAACATAAAATACGAGGATGATGACAATGATATAAGAATTCAATTAAATAAGTTCAAGAATTAATTTGTCCAGAACCAATAACGCCCAAATTGTCAACACGATACTACTTTGTAGAGTAAAATTCAAGAATGCTCGTAAGAATATTTCCATGAAAAATATCGATGAAGCGCAAATATCAAGGATATTCCACTAATTTCATGGAGTATAGAAGTCAAAATTTTAATCAACTCGAAGTATAATACCGAATGGAATAACAAAAGATATCACCACGCACGCAGATTGCATGATATGCTATTTCAATGTAATAATAATAATAACCAGTCGTGAAATTCACACCGACAGATGTTCCAATGTAATAATAAATGCGAATAATAAATGATGGAACCAGTCCCACAGATATAAGATGATGTGATATTCCGATGTAATAATAAAGACGAAATAATAAAATGGAACCAGTCCTACAGATATATGCATGCATGATATTCCGGCAAAAATAATAAAGATGTAATAATAATAAGAATGTCACCAAGTATAGGTATAGGTAGCACAGATACAAAAGTTATTCCAATGTAACAATAAAGAAATGGAATAATGTAAAAGTCTCTCTCTCAATACAAAAGAATAATATCCCTTACCGTAAAAAATAATACTTGATATAAGAGTAGAGAAGTAAGTAGAAAAACTTTTTCTTCTCTCTCTATAGTCTCTCTCTATAGTTTCTCTGAGTTCAAAGAATTCGTAAGAAAATAATGAAGGAAACGAGCTTCTATTTATAGAAAATGGAATGATAAGAATTAATCCATGAACTATCCGTATTGATTTACTTTAATCTGACTATCCATATTTAAAGAAAAATCTTTTAAATAAAATATAATATATTCTATTTATATAAAAAGATTTTTACTATGCAAAACACTACGCAAGCACTATGCAAAAACTATGCATAATAAAATATAATATATTCTATTTATGTAATAACTTTAATAAAGTATTCTATTTTATATAAAAAGATTTTACTATAAAAACACTACGCATAATAGAATATAATATATTCTATTTATAGAATAACTTTAATAAAGTATTCTATTTTATATAAAAGATGTTTCTATTTTATTACGTTAATAATAAATAAAACAAAACTTCTAAATCAACAATAATTGAATCAAATAATGTGAGATACTACGCAAACAACTATCAGAGCAATAATCGAACAAAACCGAGTGACTTCTCACATAAATATCAATAATCAATACCGCAGCTACTACGCAACAACGCCAGACATCGATTTTTTTACTACCGAGTAGTTCAACAAGATCAACCAGAAAACTTCCGCCGTTATTTTCAATAAAATATTTTTGTCGCTTTTCTCAATCCGACAATAATTCCGCTAGGGGGTCCACTAATGATTGTGCCGTCATTATAATATTTCCCGCTTAAAACGAATATTCCCCACCAATCGAATATAATATGACAACTTGCATACTTTGCAAAATTTATAAATATTACCCACAACTATAACATTATCTCAAATTCACACCATAATATAAAAAAAAATTTTTCGAGAAAATTAATTTTTATTCATAAAATCTGGTTTCACAATCTCCTCCTTATGGAATTTCGCCTCAAATTTACGTACGCACTCGTATGCCGAATACAAAGTGAGGATACCTCGACTTCATTTCGATTCTAACTCTCGAGGTATAACCTCGAGTGTTGGATACGATTCTTCTTATCCAAGATTTTAACACGAGATCTCATACGCTAAATCATCCGCTATCTCGTCCGATTCTAAATTAATAATGTGGTTCGTCATCCACATATTTACGTAACATCGATACGTTAAAAAAACGTTATGAACACGCCGACATACTTGGCAGTAAACGAGTCTATAAGCCACGCTCCTACTCAATCGAGGATTTCAAATGGGCCAATTAAATCGAGGGTCGAGATTTCCTCTTCAAAGAACTCTCGCTTCTGTAATAACGCCTCAACCTTCTTCTTCACATTCATCGATTCGTATATAGCTTTGAGCGCCTTTTTACTTTATCGATTAAAGTCGATTTTACTCAGATATTCGTTATCTTCACGCGGGTCCCTGTAGTCTTTAACTCTATCTTCATCATTTGCAAGTTATACTAAATGAGTCTTTGTGTTAACAACATCGCACTTATAAACGATACGATCTTCTACTCAACAACACGCCACCACCACGCTCGCTTCTTCCACGATGATATCAAATAAGACGATCGTAATCTTCAACAAATGAGTCAACGCTTTTCATGCATGTTACGCGCTGCTTTAGTTGAAGAAATATTTTGAGGGTTTAAGAAATGGGTTTTGTAGATCGGGTCAATACAAAATTCGATTTCACGCCTAGGGTAGGCTAAGAAGTCTTCAGAATACGCCAAGAGATTTATTAATGATAGAAATATCATTCAAAATCTCATTTTCATCCAAGACTTGATAAGACGTCACATCGATACCAATCGTGACTTCTATCCCTTAACCTAGATAAAGACCTCACAATGATACCTATCAACTTGTCATCGCTATTCACGACGCCGCCACAAAAGTCCGCTTTTGCAGCATTCCACACAAGGAAGTCATCAACAAAAGGATCGGGGCTCTTTACTTATGGCTCGATATGACAAAATGATCAATTTAGTGGTTCGTCATTGAATTCGCATAATAGGTTGGTTAGAATATGAAAGCTAACAACCTTACGAAAAAACACGATGAGTAGTTAACCAATCGCTTCAAAAAAAAACCACATCAAAGGCAAGTATTTTCAAAGAGATAAGATCGACAGTAACGTGAAAGTGTCGATTCGAATCAAAAACAAGATTTATAAACAAAGGAGGTAACGGTTTCTCCCAATGGAGTTTCAATAGATAAATCAAAGTTTAACTTCTCCTGAGTTAAGTACAAACATCGAACACAACTAGTGAAATAAAAGAGTGAGTAGAACCCAGATTCAACACTTCAGATAGACTTTCAGTAAGAGCTTATGATTAACTTACCCGTGATAATTTTATTCAGTTCCTCGTCACGAGAAAAAAAATGCCTCTCTTAAACTACCTGGCTTTGGCTTTGTCTCGGGACATCCTTTGGCATCACTATCCCAAATTGACTTCGACTTCACCATACGACAAAAATCGAGCTAGGTGACCTTCTTCCGCAATTAAAACACGCTTTGATTGTCACAGATACTTTGACTTTGATGTGTCCCTCTCGTCCAAGATTTGAAACATACGACCGATGGGCGCTTCTTCTTCCTTTGAAACGGTGTCGTGCCGACGCCTTCACGCCATTGTTGAACCTTCTTCTTAAAATGTCCATTCTTATTATCTTCGCCATGATTACCACCAAAATGGTTACCATTCTCGCATGATAATATCCCCACGATGGTTATCGTTGTTCACGACCGCTGCCACCAGATGATGATTATTATCGTGTTGTTGGTCGTCATTGCTTTTGGTCAGGTTTGACTCATTATCGCGCCCAATAATCGAGCCCTATTCACAACATCCTAATATAAACAAAGTTTGTGAGAAATGAGGTATCGACGATATCGGTTTCAAACCTCGCAAAAAAACATTCGCGGCATTCCCTCATTATCGACCAAATGGGATGCAAACCGGATAACTCCGCAAACTTAGCTTCTCGCATCGCGACACTACCATATTGTTTTGCTCCAAATTGATGAATTCTACCTCCTTCATGTGATGAATACTTTCGTGAAAGTACTTGTCGTTGAATAATTCTTGAACTTCTCCCAAGACATCTTCGAAAAGGCCAGTCGGGTACGCTTTACGATTCCCACCAATGATCTCCTTCTTCACGCAACATAAAGGTGGCGAATGGAACCTTTTGCTTCCTCGAGCATTCCAAGACATCAAATATCTTGTAATCTGCTTTATCCATGTCTCCGCCTTTAAGTGGTTCTCGCTTTCCTAAAACTCCGGTGTCCCCCAGCCTCGAATCGCTAATGCGACGACCAACCGCGGGTTACCATTGTTTCCACCTCGCATTATGGATGGAGCCGCCTTTCGCCGTTGTTGCATGAATTGCTTCCTTAAACCGCTAATGGTGACCGTCCGAGAGTTATCGAGATTTCTACCGTATTTTGATGTGAGCCGCCTTCACCGTTGTTGCATGAATCGCATAAAGCCTCCGACCATCCCATCATTCACCATTTCATCGGTTATTGTTTTCATAGGAGTATTGTCCTCCGTCAGACATTATCCTCGATTATCGATCTCGGAGACTCAACGGCCTCCTCGTGGCTCCATCGATAATCTCAACATTCTCGATGCCATTTTCAAACACCGCCACAAAACAAGGGTTAATTAACATATCACATATTATCCCTATACTTTGACCGACCAATTAAATACCAAATAAACTTAGTAGGTCATACTAGCGAAGGAATTCTCGCTCTCCCCTCCTAGTTCTTATCTCACATCTTAGCCAGGATCATATCCCTAAGCTTTGATACTAACCGCGACGCCCCCAAAATTAGGTATACATCACCCATCTTGGGTCGCCAGATACATGGTACGTAATTCAAATACAACTTACTAATACAACCGCGTGGGTACAATACGAACAAAACATAAACTCGTGAGTTTGAATACAAATATTATCTACTGTAGATTATACAAACTCAAAAGGAGTCCTCATTATAATTATTATCACACTATTTCACAAAATAAATGAGGACTACTAATGCTATCCTCTCGACCATCACTCCGCTCCCGACTCGTCCCCAAATATATTCTCATTTCAAAAGAGAATAAAAGAAAAGAAAGGGTGAGCTCAACTAGCCCAAAGAAGAAATATTATGACTAAGATAATGCGTAATAAATTATCATTAGCCTCCAACAATGTTAAACCGATAAAATACAATAGACATCAAGTTTAATCTGCAATGAACAAGCAATCCATTAAAAGAGTCAAGTAGAGAATAAAATCTACTATCTTTTATGATTTAAAAAGTTTTTCATCACTTTTATCACGAGACTCAAATTTCAATAAATAATCCACATCATTAAATCATCCCCGCACTACAAAAGCCAAGGATATTCTTTAAGATCACGACCACGAATTATCCATGCACTACGCCAAAAAGATAATCGTGTTTTCATCAACTATTCCCGATCATGCCATAAAACAATTCATCTTTGCTCCCTCGTCAAGAGAATCCATAGCCATAATCATACCAAAAACTCGCCCATCAATGCACTACGCCAATGAGGACTTTTAATTTTCACATCATTTGTAATATTACTACCATGATTATACCGAATAATCCTCGGTCATAATCATACCAAGTCCATCTACGCACTACAAAGCCACATATGACTTTCAACATAATATATAAACACGAGGATGATGACAATGATATAAGAATTCAATTAAACAAGTTCAAGAATTAATTTGTCCAGAAACCAATAACGCCCAAATTGTCAACACGATATCGCTTTAGAGTAAAATTCAAGAATGCTCAAGAATATTTCCATGAAAAGATATCGACGAAGCGCAAATATCAAGGATATTCCACTAATTTCATGGAGTATAAAGTCAAAATTTTAATCAATCGAGTATAATAATTTAATGGAATAACAAAAGATATCACCACGCATGCAGATTTCAGATGTATTTGCTTATTTCAATGTAATAATAATAACGGAACTGTCAGTCAGTCTGAAATTCACACCGATGTGATGTTCCAAATGTAATAATAAATGCGAAATAATAAATGATGGAACCAGTCCCACAGATAAAGATGCATGTGATATTCCGGCTGTAATAATAAAGACTTTAATAATAAAATGGAACCAGTCCTACAGATAAAGATGCATGCATGTGATATTCCGGCGTAATAATAAAGACAGTAATAATAAAGAATGTCACCAAGTATAGGTAGCTCACAGATACAAAAGTTATTCCAATGTAACAATAAAGAAATGGAATAATGTAAGTTCTCTTCTTCTTGAATACAAAAGAATAATATCCTTACCGTAAAAATAATACTTGATAAGAAGAGTAAGAAGAAGTAGCGTAAAACTTTTCTTCTATCTCTCTATAGTTTCTCTATAGTTTCTCTCTGTAGTTCAAAGAATTCGTAAGAAAATAATGAAGGAATGAGCTTCTATTTATAGGAAAATGGAATGCATAAGAATTAATCCATGAACTATCCAGATTGATTTACTTTAATCTGACTATCCATATTTAAAGAAAAATCTTTTAAATAAAATATAATATATTCTATTTATATAAAAAGATTTTTACTAAAACACTACGCAAGCACTATGCAAAACTATATGCATAATAAAATATAATATATTCTATTTATGAATAACTTTAATAAAGTATCTCGCTTTTATATAAAAAGATTTTACTATGCAAAACACTATGCATAATAGAATATAATATATTCTATTTATGTATAACTTTAATAAAGTATTCTGCTTTTATATAAAAGATGTTTCTATTTTATTACGCTAATAATAAAATAAAACAAAACTTCTAAATCAACAATAATCAATCAAATAATGCGAGATACTACGCAAAGAACTATCAGAAGCAATAATCGAACAAAACCGAGTGACTTCTCACATAAATATCAATAATCAATACCGCAGTACTACTACGCAACAACGCCAGACATCGCATTTTTTTACTACCGAGTAGTTCAACAAAGATCAACCAGAAAACTTCCGCCGTTATTTTCAATAAAATATTTTTGTCGCTTTCAATCCGATAAATAATTCCGCTAGGGTCCACTAATGATTAATTCTTGTATCATAAAATCTGATTTAATATTTCCTTTTTTAGCTTTTTAAAAAATATTTTATTTTATTTTCTAATATTCCCCACCAATCAAATATAATATTATTGAAACAACTCAGCCTACTTTGGTCTTGTGAAATTTTTAAATATTACCCACAACTATAACATTATCTCAAATTCACACCATAATATAAAAAAATTATTTCGAGAAAAATTAATTTTTTTCATAAAATCTGGGTAATACATAGGGAAAAAAATCAAAATAACACTCTTAATTTTGTCATCCAAAGCACAACCACACTCATTTTTTAGTCGCTCTCTCCTCTATTTTATTATTTCAATAATAATAAAAAAAAATAACAATGTTAAATTTGTTATTGAAAGTAATACCACACTCATTTTCATCCTCTCTTTTCTTTATTTTATTATTTAAAAAAAAAAGAGTCAGAACATTGATTAAAACAAACATGATCATAATATATAGTAGTTAAGATGAAAATTTTAAAAATAATTTTTTTAATAGGAGTATGTTTTAAATTATAACAAGTAAAATTGTGAGAGAGTAATATGTGACTACAAACTATGTTAAATATATGTAGATAAGAGGATGTAAAAAGAATTTATATATATTCTTGCTTTATTATACCCCTTCAATTTTATTATATTGCGACTTATAATTAAAATAAAATTAGAGAATAAATAAATTACATTTTAAAAAATTATCCAAAAAATATAAATAAATTTTATGAGTCTTGATATACATTATCATAATTTTATATATGAGATATATAAGAATTAAGAAAGAATTTATATATTATTATTTTATCTTTTATCTCTTAAAGTTTTACTCTCAATCTAGTTTGGTCATGAGATTTGTGGACATGTATACCATTTTTTATATTTTATATTTATTGTTTAAAGAAGTTTTTTAGCTTGCTCATTTATTTGGATTTTGAAACATAAGTATTACTTTTCTTTTTATCTTTAGAGTAACATTTAATTTTGTCGTGGTCGACTGTATGGTCCACTTAAAATGAATTTTACTAGTAAGTAACCCTTTGGATTTTACGTAAAATGAATAAGTTAGCTGCCATACGGCCCATACACAAGGTGGTTGATACTCTTGCACCGCATGTCCTAACAACCCTCATCCCACCACACACATATATACATACACAGAGGATAAGTGTATGTTCCTTTATTTAACATATTTTGTTTATCATTTTTAGCGACGGATTGGACGGTGATTTGATCAGTTTGTATCGTAAGAAGGCAAATCGTCTTGAAACTTTTAACGATCGATCGAGCGGCCGTCCGTTTATCTGTTTTATAGCGACATACCAAACTGTGGCCCGATCCGTCGCTAAAAGTGGTGAGCAGAGTATGTAAAATAAAAGCACATATATATTTATGTAACAAAATACAACTGATTTTGAATTTTCCACTCATGTTAATAAATTATCTTATTTTCCACTCATGTTAATAAATTATCTTCCACTCACCTTTTTGGCAGTGAAGACGGCTACTATATATATATTGAAACATTTAGACAGAAATAGAGAAATAGAGAGAGAAATGGGGAAAAGCATAAGCCAAATTGGAGTAGAAGAACTGATGGGAGCTGGATTAGGAGAATTGGAGGCCAAAAGATTATATTTTGAGCTAAAACACGCAATTGATCGAACCGGTGGTCTTACTAATTCGGACCCCAAGGAGCTATGGCGCGAGCTCATGGCTCGGAGGTTATTGGAACCATCGCACCCACATGCGGTGCACCAGCTCGTCTACTATGCGGTGTACCATAACTACGATGTGTCCGTCAATGGCCTTCCTCTCTACTGGTTCCCCTCGCTGTAATTTTACTGATCATTCTCTACTACTCCTATTCTTAGTTTATTATTCATTGATCCTTGTGCTTTGTTTTATTTATGTTTGAGCCCATTGTATTTTTGTTATTTTTCCAACTCATATATCATAATCATCATGTAAGTAACTCATGATATAAGGTGAAAATAATTTATTAGTTTCTTTCAAAAATATGTGATTAAAATGACTTTTGGAAGTATATATATATACACACACACCCGCAAGTGAGTGAGCTAACATTCAAAACAAGACTTGCATTCAGTGGCAGAACCAGAACATTTTTAGAGGGGTCAAAATATATAATTAAAAAAAATTATTTATTGACGCTTGGAGTGCTTCTTTCGGCTGTACGACTGAGAAGAGGCAATTATATCCTGCGACTCTGCATAGTTTGAAAACGTCTCAAAATTTTGATCAATATCAAAATTTATATAGAAACATTATTCTTTTATTTCATGTAGAAATACGTGAGAGGGATTCATGTAGAAATATTATTTTTTATATGAAAATATCAATTTTTTATATAGAACAAAGAAAATTAATTCAGAAAGAAATCAACAAAGGGGAGAGTCTCTGAAGTAAATTTACGATGTTTAAAAATATAAAATGTTTGTAAAAAATAATTTGGTAAATAAAGAACTTAGTTTTTGTGATCATTCTTCAACCTCAAGTAGCGACCCAAATTTGATTGTGTTTTAAGTTCTTTCATTTGAATTTCATTGTAAAATAAAATTTATTCTATTTTTTAATTTATGGAGCGCATGTAGAAAATTTTGGACTGCTATTATTCCTGTTAAGTAGCAATATTTCTTAAGTAGCATTCTCTATATAATGCTTCCTATTTTTGGCTTCAATTTGAAAATCACGCATTTTCTTTCTCTCCCCAAAACAAAACAAGCTCCAAGCAATCCTGAAATTTCTCTCTACAAAACCCAAAATCGATAAAAAAAAACCCAAATCACGCATATGTATATAAATATATATATTGACTATTAATATATGTATGCTATTGACTATTAATATATGTATTAATGTATAGCCTGTGCAGAATTTTGGTGGGGGTCATATGCCCCCTCGCCCCCCCTTGGTTCCGCCCATGCTTGCATAACTCATAACTGGTTAGATTAAAATATAAGATTATTATTGATTTTTTTTTTCAAACTCAAAACTGATATGAATTCTTTTAATATTAGTAAATACAACGATGAATATTGTAAACTATCTACAAAATACTGTTCATCTTAAGATTTATTGTTTTATAGTTTTTAATAAATCATCTTAATTTTGTTTTGTGTTCGAAAATGGCTCAAATTGTCTTTCAACAATGTTACCGTGAGAGTATATATTAAGTCACATGGGGTCAACAATGTTAACAGGTCGTTGTGCTTCCACTGAGAGGATTATCTTACAAAAGTTCCAAACTCAAAAGATTGATAACTTGTGCAACTTGAACTCTTCATTACACTAGTTGTTTGGTTCCTTTTTTCTTTTTGTTTTTCCATTTTCCATCATTTTACTTGAACTCCACTATCTGATGTAAGTTTCGTCATAGTCTCTACAAAGTTTATGAGCTTGACTAAGACTGCAAAAGAGCTGGAAATTTAAAATAAATTGAACTTTGAGTAGTGATATGTGGAACTTAAAACAGGGCAGAATGCAAGTTAGTTGACTGTGGTTGTAGAGTTTGTATAGTTATACAGAATTGGATTCAAATCTTTGTCAATCTCAATGTTTTGAAGTGAGTGGAGCAAAGTTTATTTGCAAGTCCTGGAGAGGGGTATGCTTACTTTTCTTTAGATATATCATGTATCCATTAATAAGGTCACAAAAATTATTGAAGGCTATGATATCACATCTTTTAAATCTCACAAAATTAATAATGTGTAGTGGTTGACAAACAATTTGACGGCAAATTGATGGTTATTTTTTTACTTATTTATTTTCATTCTTCTTCATGAATCATTTTAACAGTTACTAGCGAGCTAACTAAGAAAAGTAGTTTCTAATGCGAGTCTTTTCTTCAAATTGATTGTAGTGTTCATTATATGACAGATATGAGTCTAATTACACAAATTTAGGACGTCTTATGGAAAATCATGGTCCGAAGCTTCTAGGGGCATCATACAAGAATCCCATAACGAGTTTTAGTCTATTTCATAAGTTCTCAGTTCAACATCCTGAGGCAAGTTCGTACAAGTCTGCTTTTAGCGTAACTGCAAAGCATAATGGCACACCATTTTTCTAGTTTAATCTTTGTATATCTTCTATTAATGTTTTCAGGTATACTGGTCAGTAGTTCTGAAAGAAATTTCAGTATTATTTCGTGAAGCACCAAAATGCATTCTAGATACCTCCAACAAGTCAAAACATGGTGGAGCATGGCTTCCTGGTGCAGTTTTAAATATTGCTGAGTGTTGTTTGCTGTCAACCAATTATCCAAAGAAGCATGATGACAGTTTAGCAATTGTATGGAGGGATGATGGTTGTGATGATTCTGATGTCAATCAGATGACACTAAAAGATCTCCGGGAACAAGTAATGTATGCTATAGTTTGTGTAACTGTATTTTGATTATGACCATTCAATATTCATATTTAATTGCATGACATCTAGGTAAGGTAGTTAATTAGTCTAGTGGTAATACTCAATTTAGAGCACATATGGAAAATGTTGGTATAACTGTTTCTGCTTCCCCTAGAGTTCTTTCCATATAGTCCTGTGTTCCGTATCTTAATGTCTTCCTAAATTATACTTCCTATGTTCCAAAATATAGGATCAAAATTGATTTTTTGGAAGTCAATTTGAGATATTTTCAAATTCAAAATTGTGTCTCTTGACATAATTACAACCATTGTATAGGTTGGTAGCGAGTGCACTGGATGCAGTATTCGCAAGGGGAGATGCCATAGCAATTGACATGCCAATGACTGTCAGTGCAGTCATTGTATACTTGGCCATTATATTTGCTGGATTTGTTGTTGTTTCAATAGCTGACAGCTTCGCAGCAAAGGAAATTGCAACACGTTTGCGTGTGTCCAAGGCCAAGGCCATCTTTACTCAGGTACAATTAAATCCTCAAATCTTCTGGTACATGAAAAGTTAAACTGGTGTGAGATTATTAGCAGGTGTTCAACTTATGGTACATACTTAGATGCACAACTTTTCTCAAAATTAAAACAAGATGTATTTAAAAGAACAGGCTTCTAGAAGTTGAATATTATAATACCCTAAATTTGTATGCTATACTCGTGATATTTGTAGAATATTCTCGTTAAAATTTTGGTTTCTGACATCTGAAAGATGATAACAATAGTAATATTGCACAACCACCGTCAATTTTTACTTATTAGTATCACTGCTAAAAATTACTTTGCATTTTTATGGGAATTGATATTTTCCGTACTGTGTTTGGTTAATAATTCTATGTGATTGAAGCCTAAATAATTGGCACTATTTGGTTGCTTTTTCTATTGTGTATATGGTACTTTCTTTTAGAAATATGTCTAACTTTATATAACACATTCAGGATTTTATTGTACGAGGAGGTCGACAATTTTCTTTATACAGGTAATGATTACATATGACTAATTATGTTGGATACTAAAATCGTGTTATAGATTGCTTATATCCACTTTTTTTGTGCCATGCTCTCTGTGTCATATTGCTGATATCCATATCTGCACAAGAGCTTTGTGCAGCAAGAGTAATGATTTATGTCAATGTAATGGTATCTTATGTACCATGGGTTCTGTCTGGCTGCTTGTTTGCATGCAAATCTATTATCATGGATGGCCTTTTACTTTGGTTGAAGGTAATGCTTGGTGCTGCCTTCTGGACAAGTCAAAAGCATTCTGATCTAATAATCCATACTGAACAAGGATTATTTACCGCGCCCAAATGTAGGAGATTCTATCAAATAATATTAATTAGATGTTCTAAGGTCCTTTCATATAGTACTTCAGTTCTAAACTTTTGAACAATGCAGAAGCACCAGCTTTAAATGACAATAACACTATTCCCGCAGAAACATACAATACATCTGCCTGTATATATATTAAAAAGGTTTCGTCAAATGTTAATTGATTTCACAATCAACAATTGCGTGCAAGCATACACAGTCAACAAGTAATAAAGTGGTAAAGTAAAGTGTCGTACCCACAAGGAATCCTAATTAACAAATTCCAACTATTAGTATTTTATCAATTCAATTTTATTTAAACAACCGTAAATTGTGATTTTCTAGTTAAGAAAACTAAATTTAACTAATTAAAACGGTCTTACTCTAGAAATTGATTCAAATAATTAAAGGTTAAGACTACAATATCCCCAATTATGAAATGCAAATCAACTATCCAGTTTCTCCGGTTATTACTTCACCCGAATTGTTAACAGGAATTCTAATTGTTAAAAAACCCTTTTCCAAGTGGTCAGATAACATTTATTTAACTCAATTTATTCTGCAATATCCCTATGTAAAATAACAGAATTAAATTTATTTAATTCCAATTCCCAATTGTTACATGCAATGAAAAAAGATGCTCTTATTCAATCCACAACCCTAATTATTTATCTTATGCAAATAATTAAGCATACATGTTATCACATTCAGTTCTAACCCTTGATTTCATCTCCCGAATTCATCTAGTGTAACACAATAATTATTGGCCTAATAATTAATCAATAAACACAAAACATGATAAACAATTCAAATTGACTTAAATAACTGGATTAATCTGAATAATCAATTCATAAATATAAAATGTTCAATTTGTAGCCTTAATGAAAAGTTAGTTCATACTGGAAATTAAAACTAGAAATCCCATAAAAATCATCTTAATAGAATTAAAAACCTGAAATAGAGAAGAAGAAGAAAACTCTAAAATAAGTCCTCCAATCTTCAATCTTCAATCTTCCAGTTCAATCCCGTTGCACGATTCTCTGTTTTCTCCAATTAGTCTCCAGCTCTCTATATGTCCCCTACGCAACACGTTTCTTCTCCTTAAATAACTTTGTTCCCCATCAGACTCCAATTTCCAATCAACTTCTCTTGTTGACACCTTGCTCAGTCCTCTCTGTCCCCAGCATCGCGCCGCTGGGTTTAGTATTGATTATTATAGCGCCACGGCGATGTACCCTTGACCATCAATTTATGATTCTGCCATTAATGATACTGAAATTCCCTTGTCCCTGCTTTGCCTCATCATGCAAAATAACAAGTAAACACATAAAAACTATCCTAAAAGACTTAAAAACAGCAATAAATCAAGTCCAATCATATCCAATTCATGGGTATATTACCCACTCATCAAATACCCCCAAACTTGAACTATTGCTTGTCCCCAAGCAATGTCTATAACTAATAAAACGCATGCAATTACTAATGAACGACTTAAACATGATTCGACACAAATATATCAAACTAGCTTCAAAGATCCTTAAATTCAACCCAAATGAATGTTCAAAATCAAACTTCAGTTAACCCAAGAAACGATCATTCTGATCTATCTCCAACCCACATTGTGTATATATCAACATATGAATTGTACCATATTGCAAATAAACCTGAAGATCAGAAGACTCACAGACAGATAAACATGTAAACTTCCCCTACAAAATATTGGTCTCTTCGCATATCAAACCATTTATTCAATTATTATAAAGATATATATTTAACTCGACCAGTGCAATGTTTAATTTTCTTAGGCAATCAATACTACCCACGTATCGAGCTTTCGACCAGTAACTCCTAAACCAGATGGCTTTAGGTACTAGGTTTTAAGATACCCCTTCCGATCTAATAACCCGAATAGCAAAGACCACAAAACTAAACTCAGTCAAGTATTTATTTATATTACTTATTTTGACTAGTGCAATGTTAATTTTTGTTAGGCTTTTCAAAGTTATCCAATTGAATTTTCGACCAACGACTCCCAAACCAGATAGCTTTAGGGCGCCAAGTGTAGAGACACTCTTAAGGGATTACTTATTCGAGTAACAGAGGCCACAAAGATAACTTAGTCAATTTATTTATTTATTTTTGACTAAAAAGGTTCAAAACACAAAGGTAACTATATTCTGAAGGGGAAAATATATCCGTCCGCAGTCAAAATCCTTTTAGTTCGATTAACTCAGGTTTTCATTAACAAGTTGACTTTGAGCACAAAACAGGGTTTATTCAATAAATCAAATCAAAACACACCTTAAGTTACCCTATGCCTTCATTGTTCCATTCATTCAAGTTAAAACTTAATTCACAAATTTTATCATTGGCCATCTAAAGATTTCATGCTTCACCATACTCAAGATATGAAAATGCAGACACTGTGTACTAACACATATTCACAACCTAAATGCAACAATCTACTATGAACATGCAATCCTAAAATGCAAATAAAACTACCCCAAACTTAACGTGAGCAATGTCCTCATGTGAAAGATATAGCAATTAAAACAGAAGACTTCCTTGACGAGGTCATTCATATGGGGCAACCTCCTCATCGTCAGTCATCTCTTGATCAGAAGGGGGAAGCACAGGCAAAATAGGAGCAGTCGGGAACTGGCTAGGATCGACCGTGGGATGAAGCCGAGCATATATATTCGTCTGAGTCGTGAAGTAGTCGACCACAAACCCGTATATAACATCTTGCCGTTTAGCGAGTCGGACATTTTGGGATTCAATATTATAGAACAAACCATCAATTTCACGCTGAACTGCATCGGGAACTACACCACGACGGACAACCGATGAGGATCCTGAAACCGTTGTTGCAAGCGCTTGTTGTGTTTCAGCTTGAGTAATTATAAAGCCCAATCCGCGGGGGGTGATTTGCACCACCTGTCCACACCCGGTACCTCCTTATCATTTTATGGTCTAACATCGGCATCGAGGGTTGAATCATTTCATCCGACTTCCATTTAACCCCAAATTTAGTACACATCGCACAAATAAGGGAAGGGTGTGGTAAACCTCTCGTGGTACCCCCTCGTGCAGCCCTCACGATCGACTGTTGAATTATCAGACCGACGTCCATCTTCATACCTTTTAACTATAGAATATAGTAAAACCGTCCTTTCTTTAGTGACGTCACTGACATGTGTGCATGGCATCAATTTGGCACAGATATAGGCATACCAAGCCTTTCCATATAAACTAAGGCGTGAGTGGGGGAAAGTCATGCTTTCGCGTTCATGCAGTGTCCAAGTTGTACTCGGTTGACATAATTCGTGAATGATCAGTTCATAAATCATAATCCGGTCCTTGGCTCACAAAACTGGCATACGCATTACGTTGACCCGCAGTAGGCAATTGATAATAACCATTGATTTCATCTTTCACCAATTTCTACCGTTTTTCCCCGCACATAAACGCCATAGTGGAAGTGCTCAGAAACATTGGTGTATAACTCCTTTACAACTGCAATGACCGTCGGATCAGGTTGTTCGGTGAAAGTGAACCAGCTCTGCTCAGTGATCATAACTGCGATCTCCCCTTCCTTTGTGTGGTCTGGCCTTAAACCCTTTTCTGGGACTAGAGATTGTGTTGCCATACGGTTGTATCGCTCTTGGGCTTCGGCACTAACAAATCTCTTGTTGTCAAATTTCGTCGGGGCCGAGGATGAACCAAAACCATCTCCTCGTTGACGCTTTTATGCCATTATAATAAACTGCAATCATACACGATTATTAGCCTAGGGTAGTATAATTTGTCACAGGCATTATAAGGGACCCAATGATCATACTATGCTGCCAAACTTAAACGATGGAATAAGTATAAGCAGACATGACAGTTAAATAAGGAGGAGGCAATAGAGATTATTTCCCATTCCTATGAGATGATACTATACCCACATACATGCGTTAATGAAACAACAATATTAAATTAAATGCATGGTTAAGCATGCCTCTGTGAGTACGTTAATGTTCATGAGCATGGAAGCGAAGAAAAACAATATTTAACAATTAATAGTCTCATAGACAATTTATCGAACACCTGGTGGGCAGTCTAAAAATCCCTTATGGCACAGCCTTGTTATATATCATTCAAAACCATTAGCATATCAACTCCATTAAGCACAATGATCATATTCGTGACAACCAAACCTCAAGTTATTAACAAGCATGAAGGAATTAGTAGCAGAAGTTTAGATGTATTGTAAGATTTACCTTGGATGTAGAAGAAAATCAATAGGGGAGAAATCTGAATTGCTAATCCATATGAGTTACCAAGGAGACAATCAATTAGTATTTATAATGAATAGTAATGGTGTAGTTGAATAGAATGGGAAGTTATGATCGTGTTAGAAACGGGCGAGGAGTAGTGGGGGAGTTACGTACCTGAAAGGGCGTCAAAACCATTTTATTTTTTTTTAAACCTTACCTCCCAGCGCCGGGGCGTTGGGATTTGAATGTGAGTGGGCGCCTAGGCGCTGAGCTACAGCTTTGAGGTAATTCCTTAGCCCCGGGGCACTGGAGATTTGTGGAAACACTGCTGCCTAGTTTCGGGGCGCTGATACCCCTCTGTATTGGAGCGCCGGGGCGCTGAAGATTTGTGGAAACACTGCTGTCTAGCGCCGGGGCGCTGATACCCTTCTGTATTGGAGCGCCAGGGCGCTGAAGATTTGTGGAAACATTGTTGGTCAGCGTCGGGGCGCTGGTTTCGCTTCATAATTGAGCGTTGGGGCGCTGACTCCTGATCCTGGGTACCATCTGAACTGTACTTCCTGATATATTATGCACGTATATTAGTACTAGCAATAAAACAAACCAACAATCTACTCTAATTGAACTAAATCATTACACTACTAAATTGAATTAACTAAAATGCTAAATGAAACCCTGGGGCTGCTTCCCCATAGCACTTGGTTTATAGTCGTCAGCCCGACTTTGCTGTTTTGCTCATTTGTCCGCCGGATTAGTGAGATGCAATGCTTCAGCCTTTGACCATTTACCTTGAATGTTCGCTTTGTATTTGGTTCCTCTACCTCAACAGCTCCGTGTGGAGCGACAGATATAACCACAAAAGGGCCAGATCATCGGGATTTCAATTTCTCGGGAAATAACTGCAATCTAGAGTTGAATAACAGTACTTTTTGTCTTGGTTCGAACTTCCGATCAAAGATTTTCTTATCATGCCATGTCTTGACTTTCTCTTTATACAATTTGGCATTCTCATAGGCGTTGTGCCAGAATTCCTCCTTCTCATTTAGTTGTAGCAATCATTTCTCACCAGACGCTTGTAAGTTAAAATTTAGCTTACGAATGGCCCAGTATGCGTTATGTTCCAACTCTACCGGAAGATGACACGCTTTTCCATAAACCATCCTGTAAGGTGACATTCCGATAGGATTCTTGTAAGCAGTTCGATATGCCCATTAGGCATCGTCTAATCGCATTGCCCAATCTTTTCGTGACGGATTTACAACTTTCTCCAAGATTCGCTTAACCTCCCGATTCGAAACTTCTGCTTGGCCATTGGTTTGGGGATGATATGCTGCAGCGATCTTGTGTCGGATCCCATATTTGGTGAGCAATTTGGTGAATTGCTTGTTACAAAAATGAGTTCCCTCATCACTAATTATCGCTCTCTGTGTACCAAATCGTGTGAAAATATTCTTTTTCAAGAATCGTAGTACTACCTTGGCATTGTTAGTGGGTAATGCAGCGGCTTCAACCCATTTTGAAACATAATCTACAACCAACAGTATGTATTGATTATTAAAGGATGATGGGAAGGGTCCCATGAAGTCAATTCCCCACACATCAAATAACTCAACCTCAAGAATTGTATTAAGCGGCATTTCATTGCTTTTCGAGATATTACCAACTCGTTGGCACCGATCACACTTCAACACGTAGAGATATGCGTCTTTAAAGCCAAAAAAATCCTGACTGCAACACTTTGGCTGTTGTCCTATCACCTGCATAGTGGCCTCCGTAATCTGATGAGTGGCAATGACTAAGTACGCTATCCATCTCCTCATGTGGCACACATCGTCGAATCATTTGATCCGCACAAGTCTTGAACAGAAAAGGCTCTTCCCAAAAATATTATCGGACATCGTGGATGAACTTTTTCCGTTGTTGATAATTCAAATCTGGAGGGAACACATTACTAACCAAATAGTTCACATAATCCGCATACCACGACACTTTCATTGTAACTTGGAGAAGTTGTTCATTTGGAAACATCTCATTAATAATGACTGCATCTTTATGCTGAATTGCTGAATTTCTAAATTTTCCAACCGAGAAAGATGATTCGCCACCAGATTTTCGGTACCTTTTCTATCCCGGATCTCCAAATCAAACTCTTGAAGTAAAAGCACCCACCGAATCAACCTTGGCTTAGCATCCTTCTTTTCAATCAAATACTTTATTGCGGAATGATCAGTGTAGACAATTACCTTGATCCCTATTAGATAAGTCCTAAATTTGTCGAAAGCAAATACGACCGCAAGTAATTCTTTTTCAGTGGTAGTGTAGTTCAACTGAGCATCCGTCAACGTCTTGGTGGAGTAGTAGATAGTGTGATAGATCTTATCTCGTCGTTGTCCCAATACCGCTCCAACCGCGTAGTCACTGGCGTCGCACATAAGCTCAAATGGTAAAATCTAGTAGGGGGCCACAATGATTGGAGCTGTAACCAATTTCTTTTTTAATACTTCAAAAGCTTCTAAGAACAAATGGTCCATCTTAAACGGCACGTCTTTCTCAAGGAGCGAACATAAGGGTTTCGAAATTTTGGAAAAATCTTTAATGAAACGTCGATAAAAACCCGCATGTCCCAAAAACCTCCTTATTCCCTTCACAGAAGTTGGAGGTAGCTTCTCAATAATTTCAATTTTCGCTTTATCGACTTCTAACCCTTATACAAAAACCTTATGCCCTAGAATTATCCCTTCTTGCACCATGAAGTGACACTTTTCCCAGTTGAGAACTAGATTTGTCTCCACACAGCGCTTCAAAAATAAAACCAGATTTTTCAGGCATAAATCAAAACTATCACCAAACACGGAAAAATCATCCATGAAAACTTCCAAGTTCTGTTCTACCATATCCGAAAAGATGGCCATCAGACATCGTTGAAAAGTTGTCGGGGCATTACATAAACCAAACGACATACGCCGGAATGCAAAAGTACCATAAGGGCACGTGAGTGTGGTTTTTTCTTGATCCTCCGGCGCATGGCAATCTAATTGTAACTGGAATACCCATCTAATAGACAATAGAATTGGTGACTCATCAACCTATCCAACATTTGATCAACGAATGACAAGGGAAAGTGATCCTTACGCGTGGGTTTGTTCAGTTTGCGGTAATCCATGCATACCCTCTAGCCTGTAATTGTTCTAGAGGGGATGAGTTCATTAGTTTCGTTTTTAACCACGATCGTTCCCGTATTTTGGTACACACATGCGAGACTTACCCAAGAACTGTCTGAGATTGGATAAATGATACCTGCATCCAGGGGTGGAGCTATGTAGGGGCTCGGGTGGGCTGTAGCCCGGGCCAGTTTTTTTTTTTTACTTATATGTCTTAGCCCAAGTCAATATTTTAGCCCAAAAATAAAATCCCTATCATTTATCAAACTCTCTCGATGGCAGAGTAAACCTTCCTCGTCAACGTTGTGGCCAATGAAAAGGGGGCGGCCGAACCGGGGAAGGGGGAACTCTGTCTCTACTTATTGTCTGCCGACTGCGGAGTGTGGACTGCCATCGTCCGTTGCTAAACCGGAGCTGCCGAGGCACCTTAAAAGCCCGCCATTGCCATTGCCATCTTTTTTCATCTTCTCGTATATGATCTAATGATGTAAGCTTTTCTTTTCTTTCTTCTTCTTTGGAGTACGTTATATACTTATATAATTCATTTCGTGTATGTTTATGTGTATAAAGTGCTACAGATTGTAGCTCCAGCCTCCAAGAAGATAAGATTTTAATATATGAGTTGTTTTGACTTTTGTGGCTTTTGGACTTTTTTTAAACTGTATTACTGAAATGGGGAAGCTGATTGGGTTCGAGCCTTTAATTTTTCTTCTAATTTGGACTTCTTAACTTCTTGCATTCAGAGAACTAAAGGTATTCAATCTTAATATCTGCATCTTCTTAAATAATTGAGATCCACGATATAGTAGTATGCTTTATTTAGCTTTAATGTGCATTTGATTTTTAATGAACTAGGGTAGTATACATTTATCATACCAAACGTAGGGAATGTGGAAAACTTTTTTCTCAAATTTGTTTTTCTTGAAATAAATAGAGCCTAAGATTTTGCATTTGATATTATGATTCAAAATGTTAGAGAGATTGGACCACGACACAAGTGCAATTCGGACCCGAATATCTTATAAGCCCCGCGATGGAAAGTCGAGGAAGCAAGAGAGAAAAAACTTTGTTTTCTTTCTTTAAACCAAGAGAAAGTGCTTCAACGACAACTAGTGAAGGGCATTCTCCATCTAATGTTGATATCTCAGATCACCAACCACCCCTTTCCAAATCTCGAAGAGTTGAAATTGATCTTAGTACTCTTGAATCGGGATCCCGGATTTGGATCCCTATACGGCAACATCCTCGTTAATCAACGAGATGAAATTAGGAGAGCTTATATCAAAATGGGTCCGTGTCAACCTAAGTTGGCGAGTACCCAAGGACTAAATCGAGCTCACAAAATCGAAAATTTCAATATTCGGTGGTTTGAATCCTTTCCTTGGTTAGAGTACTCTCCATCAAAGGATGCGACATTTTGTTTTCCATGCTTTGTTTTTCAAAATAAGGTTCCTCTTCATCCCTGCATTCATTCTTGAAGGGTTTAATAGTTGGAAGAGGGTTAATGATGGAGTTAGATGTGCACTTTTGATGCGTGTGGAGGTCCTACTTCACCACATTGGAATGCAGTGAAATGTGTTGAAGACTTGATGAAAGTAACTGGACATATTGACAAAGTCTTGAATGCACAAACTCTAGAAGAAGTTCAGAAGAATCGGTTGCGACTTATAGCAACAATTGAGAGTATAAAGTGGCTTAGCTTGCAAGCTTGTGCATTTAGAGGTCATGATAAATCTCCAACTTCTAGCAATCATGGTAATTTTATAGAGATGATAAGACTTATGGGCCAATTGAACGTTAATATTGGTGATGTAGTCTTAGAGAAAGCTCCGAAAAATGCTCAATATACTTCACCCACTATTCAGAAAGAAATTTTGCATATTATTGCAAACAAAGTTAGAAGAAAAATTCGTGAAGAAGTTGGAGATGCAAAGTTCTGTATTTTGGTTGATGAAACAAAGATGCATCAAATAAAGAGCAGATGGCTATTGTTTTGAGATATGTTGACAACCATGGTTTCTTACGAGAGCGTTATTTTAAGATTGTGCATGTTTTAGACACTATTGCTTCAACATTGAAGAAAGAAATATCTAATGTCCTTGCTCGAGCTAATTTGCATATCCTTAATATGCGAGGTCAAGGGTATGATGGTGCTAGTAATATGCGCGGTGCTTGGAACGGACTTCAAGCTCTATTTCTTAAAGATTGTCCATACGCATATTATGTACATTGCTTTGCTCACAGACTACAATTAGCATTAGTTGCAGCTTCTTCAAAAGAGATTTCGTCATTTGGCAATTTTTTCAAACTAACAACCATTATCAATCTCATTGGTGCTTCTCCCAAACGGCATAATGAGTTACATTACGCTTTCAAGCTATTGAAATTGCACGATGGTAGCTTCGGTGAACGCGATAATCTTTAGAGGCCTTTAATCAGTTAGTAATCTACATCGAGTGGAACTACTCGGTGGAGCTCTCATTTTGATTCTATTTGCAGCTTAATTGATATGTATGGTGCAACTATTTCAGTGCTTGAAAGTATTGTTGAAGAAGGATCCTCTAACTCTACGCGTGGAGAAGCTGGTGGTTGTTTGATTATAATGAGGTCTTTTGATTTTATTTTCATTCTATATATGATGCATAAAATTATGGGGATTCTTGATTCGCTTTGTAGAGCTTTGCGACCTGAAATCTCTTGACATTGTAAATGCCATGGATCTAGTCTCAACTACTAAAGCACTACTTCTCACTTTGAGAGAAGAGGATTTGATCATCTCCTTGAGCATTGGGTTTGCACACAAAATGACATTGACATACCGATATATGAATGCTTCATTCAAAAAGGCTCTGCTATTGTTCATGCCAACAAAAAGAATCGATGACAGTTTGCCAACACTATCATTTTGATGTGTTTAATTCAGCAATAGATTTTCAGCAGAAAGAGTTGAATTCCAGATTTAGTGATGAAGCAGTGGAACTCCTTATACTTAGCTCAGCTTTAGAACCGAAGGACAACTTTAAATCATTCAAAGTTGATGATATTTGCAAGCTTGCTGAGAAATTTTATCCAGAAGATTTCAGTGAGCAAGAAATGCATTATTTGAGATGTCAACTAAATCATTATAAAATTGATGTGCTCCGTCATCAGAGCTTTCAAAATATGTCTACCATCACTGAATTGTGTCGCGGATTAGTTGAAACAAATAAGTTGCAGACTTATAATTTGATTGATAGATTGATTCGTCTTGTTTTGACTCTATCTGTTTCCACAGCCACGACAGAACGAGCATTTTCAGCTATGAAACATGTTAAAACTGCTCTTCGCAATAAAATGGAAGAGGAGTTTTTAGCAGATTCTATGATGATTTACATTGAACGAGAGCTTCTTGAAGATATCGATTCAGATTCCATAATAGACGAATTCTATTCTACAAAGCATAGAAGGATTCAGCTTAAATAGTGTGTTTTGTTTTTCTTTTTCCTTGCATGTTATGTACATTTGAACCTTACTACTATGTATGATTTTGAATTTGTGATTGATCTTGGTGGGACAATTTTTTGTGGATATAATTGGTACTTAGCCCAGTAGAAATTTAATTCCTGGCTCCGCCCTTGCCTGCATCCAACCATTTTATGATCTCTTTCTTAACCACATCCTTCATGATGGGATTCAACCTTCTTTGTTGCTCAATGGTTGGTTTTGCTCCTTCAAGTAGAATCTTGTGCATACAAAATGATGGACTAATTCCCTGAATATCTGCTATAGTCCCTCTGATTGCTGTTTTATACTCTCGCATTACCCTCAACAAATTTTCTTTTTGAGTGTCATTCAAATCCGCCGATACAATAACTGGTAAGGTGTCAGACTTTCCCAAATAGGCATACTTCAAATGAGATGGTAGAGGTTTTAACTCTAGCACTGGTGGCTTTTCTATTGATGGCTTGAATTTTTTCTCTTCCCCCTCGGGTCGGTCAAGAGTGTCAAACGGTTTTCGGAACTTCCTGGAAACTGATAATGCATCTAACCATTTGACATAACCAATCTCTTCCTCATTATCGTAGTTGTCCATCCCGACCAAAACAGCTTCTAACGGATCCTCAAAATGACTTCTTCTGAGTTTGTGATTCACTATCTCTTCCATTACATCTATCCTCAGACATTCACCCTCTTCTTTTGGGAATCACATTGATTTGAATACATTAAAGGTTATTTCTTGGTCTTCGACTCGCATTGTTAACTCACCTTTTTATACGTCTATCAAAGTTCTACCCATTGCTAAGAATGGTCGACCGAGGATGATGGGGATTTCCTTGTCTACTTCACAATCCAGAATAATAAAATCCGCCGGGAAGATAAATTTATCAACCTTTACCAAAACATCTTCCACAATACCCCTTGGATATGTAACTGATCTATCTGCCAACTGCAAATTGATATTTGTTGGTTTTGGTGCTTTTAGTCCGAACTGAGTGTAGACTGATAGCGGTATCAAATTTATGCTGGCCCCCAAATCACACAACGCTCTTCTCGAAAATTGGTTACCAATCTCACATGGGAATAGTAAAACTCCTTGGATTTTTCAACTTCAGTGGTAATTTATTCTGTATAATCGCGCTGCATTCTTCAGTTAACGTCACTGTATCAAACTCACCCAATTTCCTTTTTTTCGACAAAACCTCGTTCATGAACTTGGCATAACTAGGCATCTGTTCCAGGGCTTCTGCAAAAGGTATGTTGATATGCAGTTTTTTGAAAATATCCAGGAATCTTGAAAACTGCTTGTCAAGTTTTGATTTCTGAAATCTCTACAGATATGGTATGGAGGGCATTATAAAGCTTTCATTTTTCTGTTTTTGAGACTTCCTCTCCTTCCAAAATTACTTTGTCAATCTTTGTCATTATCCTTAACTGTCTCTTGTAGCACTTTACCACTTCGTAAAGTCACAGCCTTACATTGTTCATCTCTGCCTGGATTAATCTCGGTGTCACTGGGTAGTGCTCCTTGTGGACGGTTGTTCAACGCATGCGATATCAGACCCATTTGATTCTCCACATTCTTAATCGAGACTGCTTGACTTTTTACATTCATATCTACCTGACTTAACAATTTGTCGTGTTCATTCATCCTCTTGTCGGTAGCTACAATAAATTTTGCCAACGCTTCCTCTAAGTTTGTTTTCCTCATCATTGTGGAGTGAGTTCGATTAATCAATCGGGTGGATTTTGCGGTCTAGGAGCTTGAACTTTATTATTATTCCATGAAAACCCCAGATGATTCCTCCACCCCGGGTTATACACATTTTGATTTTGATAAGTTTGTGATGGTCTATTATAACTCCCCACGGAATAAGCCGATTCAGCACTGATTGGGAATGACTTCCAGCACAAAACTCACAAACCATCGCTACTTGAGGTACTGATTGTGGGCCCCATGATTCAATCTTCATAGTTAATGCTGATACCTGTGCTGTTAAAGTTGTCATTGCATCTAATTCGAGCTTTTTTGGAGTTTTCGGGGGATTAGACCTTGTCATTGGCTACTGATAGTTGTTGGCCATCGTCTCTAACAATTGATAAGCCTCATCAAAACTCTTTGCCATGATAGCTCCTCCTGCTGCTGCATCAATACTAGCTCGTGTAGACCCATGTAATCCGTCACAAAATATTTCAACCTGCATCCACTTTGGAATCCCGTGATGTGGACATTTTCAGAGCAAATCCTTAAACCTTTCCCATGCTTCATATAATGTTTCTGAGTCGAATTGCGCTAAAGTATGAATATCATTCCGTGGTTTTGCCGTCTTTGCTGTTGGGAAGAACTTAGCTAAGAATTTTTGAGCTAAATCATCCCAGGCTGTGATTGAACCTGGCGGCAATGAGTGTAACCAATTTCGGGCTTTTTCCCGCAATGTGAACGGAAATAACCTCAACCTTATTGCGTCTTTCGAAACATTATTGAATTTAAAGGTGTCGCATACTTCCAAGAAACTTAAGATATGCTCGTTCAGATCATCATTCGAACCACCCCCAAACTGAACTGCATTTTGTAACATCTGTATCGTTCCCGGTTTAATCTCAAAATTGTTTGCATTGATTGTCGGCCTCCAAATTCTAGACTGAATGTCCGTCACTGTCAGCATAGCATAATCCCTGAGTGATTTTTGTTCTTCCCATGACTTCTGGAATTTCTTCTGCTGCAAGTTCTTCCAATGGTATAACCTCACTAGTCAACCGTAATTTCCGGAACTTTCTTTCAATATCGTTTGCGTAAGGCAAAAGTTCCTCTTTACCCTTTGATCTAGTGTGCATACACTGACAAATAAATCCTGTAAGCACAAGAATAAAAATAAGTAAATAACGTTTAAATTAAGACTGAATTGATTATAACTAATATGGAATTAATATTAACAAAGAATTCCCCGGCAGCGGCGCCAAAAACTTGTTTGTTGATTTCACAATCAACAATTGCGTGCAAGCATACACAATCAACAAGTAATATAGTGGTAAAGTATCGTACCCACAAGGAATCTTAATTAACAAATTCTAACTACTAGTATTTTATCAATTCAATTTTATTTAAACAACCGTAAATTGTGATTTTCTAGTTAAGAAAACTAAATTTAACTAATTAAAACTGTCTTACTCCAGAAATTGATTCAAATAATAAAAGGTTAAGATTACAATATCCTCAATTATGAAATACAAATCAACTATCCTGCTTCTCCAGTTATTACTTCACCCGAATTGTTAACATGAATTCTAATTGTTTAAAAACTCTTTTCCAAGTGGTCAGATAACATTTATTTAACTCAATTTATTCTGCGATATCCCTATGCAAAATAATAGAATTAAATTTATTTAATTCCAATTCCCAATTGTTACATGCAGTGAAAAGAGATATTCATATTCAATCCACAACCCTAATTATTTATCTTATGCAAATAATTAAGCATACATTTTATCACATTCAGTTCTAACCATAGATTTCATCTCTCGAATTCATCTAGTGTAACACAATAATTATTGGCCAAATAATTAATCAATAAACACAAAACATGATAAACAATTCAAATTGACTTAAATAACTGGATTAATCTGAATAATCAATTCATAAACATAAAAGGTTCAATTTGTAGCCTTAATGAAAAAGTTAGTTCATACTGGAAATTAAAACTTGAAATCCCATAAAAATCATCTTAATAGAATTACAAAACTGAAATAGAGAAGAAGAAGAAAACTCTAAAATAAGTCCTCCAATATTCAATCTTCCAGTTCAATCCCGTTGCACGATTCTCTGTTTTCTCCAATTAGTTTCCAGCTCTCTATATGTCCCCTACGCAACACGTTTCTTCTCCTTAAATAACTTTGTTCCCCATCAGACTCCAATTTTCAATCAACTTCTCTTGTTGACACCCTGATCAGTCCTCTCTTCAGTGTTTGGCACGCATACTGGGTTTAATATTGATTATATAGCGCCCGTGGCCACTGCACTGACCAACAATTTACGATTTTGCCATTAATGATACTGAAATTCCCTTCTTGTCCGTGCTTTGCCTCATCCTACAAAAGAGTTAAATATACTTTTCCTCACTCTACTCGACCTCAGTTTACAAATGCATCATTGAATTGAAATTTTTTACAGTCAACTCATTGAACTATAATTTTTTTACAAAAATTGAAATTTCCTTCTAAAAGTGTTAAAAGTTAACGGAATATTGATGTGGCACCAAATCAAATACTTAGGTGGATATTCAACAATTAAAAAATAAAACAATTGTCAATTTTATAACAAATAGTTAAACAAAATATAATCAAATTAATGTACATAACAAATAACTTTAGTTTAATTTTTTTCAATTTTCAAGCTTGGACTCTCTATTTTTTAAATAACAAATAATTAAATTAATTAAATAAATTAATAATAAAATTTATTAATGTATAATTTTATAAATGTTTTTAGATAAAATTAATGAATTCATTATTTTAAAAAAAATTAAATATTTTAAGTTTACTTTAAAAATAAAAAATATCTAATATTTTGAAATGAAGGGATTATTATTATCATTATTATTATTATTCTAATAATTATAATTATTATCATCCTGTTTGTAATATTCATGACCCAAACATGGATTTATCAAATTGCAATATTCATGAACCAAGCGAAGCGTGTGGCGGAAAAAAATCGAGTTTTAAAATTTTACAAACCATATACGGATCATCCTTTATGCACATTATTAATTAAGCGAAAAGATAAAGAACAAAAATCATACCCTTGAAGATTCGAGCTTCCTCGGTCTGAGTTCACCTCGAATCCTTTTCGCGTTCAACTTGAATCCACGGGTTTGGTTCCTTCCTTTGATCGGCGTTAGCCACCCAAGTGTTTGGCCTCTGAGGGTGATCCACCAGGAAGAAGAAAGATTCAAGAAGATGGGTGTTTGGCAAAACCCTAGTTTTCTATCTCTCGTAGAAAAGGGCGTACTCTCTCAACTATTGGAATCACGTATGTTGTGAAAAAAAAACAACCACTCACACCCGTAATAAGACTCCTCTTATTTATAGATGTAGGCAACCCTCCTTAACAATTAAGGAATTGAGTTTTATTTTAATTAATTAAATTCCTTTAATTAATTATGCTCCCCATCTTATTAGGAATAATTAATTAAACTCTTTTAATTAATTAGCCTCCTAATCTTATTAGGATATATGAAAGTACTTTTATTAATTAATTCCCAAACTCCTTTAGGAATTAAATAATAATAATAATAATAATAATAATAACTCTTATTAATTTATATTTAATATTTCTAAAATATTAAATAATAAATATTAAGTTATTTAATTTATTCTATCACCATAGATTAAATTAAATATACTTAACTTATTATTACGATTATACCATTAACTTCTTAAATAATTATTCTTCCTTTTATGGTGTGACCCTTTAGGTTCTCCATATTAAATAGGTTGTGAATAAATCAATTAGAACAATTCTAATCTTATTTAAATAAATAAATTAAATTATTAATTTATTTAAATAAATAATATTTATTCTCTGATAGGGATAAGCCTCCTAGCGATCAACGACTTTCCGGATAATATAGATTTCAACATTAATCATAAAAAGAACCTTTGAGTAAATAGTTCTTGTCTGATTCAATCCTTCCACCATCTGATGTCCCAATTAAATATAAGATATGGAATTCTTTGTCGAGTCTTATTTTATTTAATTATATGTATTTTCGACTCTTAAATGCACTGACTCCAAATAATGCAAATTAGAAACTCCTTTCTAATTTCATTACGCTTAACCCGAGAGACTCTTTGGTTGTCATTTATCGAATCACATAGGACATTTCTCTTCTTTTACTAGAAGTGGTAGATTCTTTATTGATCATACATTATCTCCATGTATACGACTTATTATACCCAAGCATACCCTTTGATATACCTAAGGGTCTTAAGGAATAAGTCAAAGTATAACTCATCATACACAAATCTTATGATGATCTCAAGTCGAGGATCACTTGTCTTCTACTATCACTCTGAAATTCCTATTGACGAAAGTAAAACTCCATTAGGTATTCCTTAGCGAGCCACGTTCGATGAACTTATTCTCTAATAAGCACCTACATACTTGCTTTAGTGTCTCCACACAAATGATCGTGAGATCAATCATCCTCATCCAATGAAGCAAACAGCAGCGTATGTACCAATCTATCCGGATTCACTAATCCCCGATTTAGTAATCCAACGATTGGGAACTATTTTAGTTTTAAGCTTTCTAAAATTTAGATCTCATTAGAATGATCATCATCATTATTCTAAAAGCATTGCTTAAAACTATGGGTTTATCACATATTATAAAACATCATCGTAGATAATTAAAAGCCTTTAATAAATTAATACTTTTTATTAATAAATGAATAAGATTATTACAAAGTATATGCTTTATCATCAAACATGATTGGCTTGTGTGCATACTACTTTCAATCTCCACTTGCACTAAAAGTCGATCGTCGTGGTATCTCATACCCTTCTTCTCTAAGTGACGATTATCCTGTTTGTTGGATAAGCTTTAGTTAATGGATATGTAATGTTGTTCTTGAGAGTCCACTATCTCTATAGTGATTTCCCATCTTTCAATGATTCTTTAATCAAATCAAATGAAAGTGCCCACAACACATGTTTAGATCGAAGATGAGACTTAGGAACTATTCTAGTTACGTAATGAACTTTTCATCCAAACAATCAACTTGCGACTTCATTTATAGCTATATACTTTGTCTTTATCACTAAACCAACAACTCTTTCTTTGTTTGGAACCTTTCGATTCAACGCACCACAGTTCAGGTAACGCTTTACCTTAAAGTGGATTTTTTGTCGTCTTGGTGCATGCAAAAAAACTTGAGTTTGTTAAGCCCTCTAGTTTTAATTTAGGACCCACCATAAATTTGAATCACATCCTTAGTGCGGTTAAGTACTTTAAGATGTTTTTCAGCATGTCTTATAGTGATCTTCTCGAAATATGATGATCGATCATCGGGTCTCGTATATTTCATTGTATACATGATTGTTACTCATGCGATCTCTCTTTTTGAGTCTTTGGGACTACTATTAAGAGATACACTCCATGGCTCATCAACATGAGACATCTCTTGGAGTTTGCCATGCTAAACGACTTTAGCATCAAATGAATATCGTTCCTTGGGTTAAGTCGAGCATCCTTTTAAATCTATCTATATAGATTTGTATCCCCAATTAAGATACTCTTCCCAAAATCATTCATGGAGGAATGTTTAGACAACTTTATCTTTCTTGATTGTAGCATTGGTATGTCATTTCCTTATCCAGTAGTATATCAACATATAATACTAGGAATGTCACGCGGCGCTCTCCATGACCCTTTTGTACACACTAGGTTCATTCTTGTTTTTGATAAAATCAAACTCTTTTGATTGTTTCATCAAAATGAATGTTCCATTTTGAGAAGCTTGCTTGATCCATTTCTCTGAGTGTCTGAACTCTTACCTCATCGTATGTAATTGGATCATCATCTTCTATGATGTGTACCTCATCATCATCATCATCTATGATGAATCCATACCTCCTAGGTATCTTGGTACTATTCGATTCTGATTGGTTTGTGGTACAATAGAATTACATCTACAGGTTCCTCTTATTTGACTTATAGTGTTTTGTGGTTCTTGAACTCTTGAAGATCTATTATCCTCCCACTAGCCCTTTTAATGATAAACATCTTTATCTTAGAAGGCGGCGTGTTTATGAACAAACACCTTTTGCTAAGTAGGATTATAGAACATATACCTAAACTTACTTTAGGATGTCCCACAAATCTATACTTGTCAAATCTTGTCCCAAACTTATCCTTTGAAACCTTTTTCACATAAGTTGGACAACCCCTTATCTTAACATACTTAAGATTAGGAATCCTCCTCATCCATAACTTTTATGGAGTCTTGGGGCGGATTTTGAGGTTACCTTTTTACGTAGATATCTGACCATTTCTAGGGCATTACCCCGGAAGGATCTTTGGAATGTCGGTAAAATCATTATGGACCGTACCATGTCCAACAAGTGCGATTTTTCCTTTCGGATACATCGATCAATTATTGCGTATCGGGGCGTCCATTATGAAAAACCATTTGAGATGATCTAGAAACTTATTGCACAAGTATTCTTTCCTTGATCCGATCAAAGAATCTTAATACTTTGCCAATTTGTTTCATTTTGAATTCTTTGAACCTTTCAAATAATTCACACTTGTATTCAACAAATACACACATTCGACTCTTTGAATGATCATCTCCTTTTCTTATACTAGTTTGTTCAATTTGCAAAATTATTTTCACACGTAAATCAGTATACAAAATCCATTAAGTAATATTTCGGTTCTATACTGAAACATTATTATTATAAATAGAACAACAATTGTTCTTAAATATAATACCAAAGATTTCATTGTCCAACAATAAAATGGAAATAATATTTCTAACAAGAACTGAATACTGATAACAACTTATTGACTTAATAGATTTGCCCGTGAGCATTGCTAAACTATAAGTTTCTATGGCTAATGTGGCAACCTTTGCTTCATTTCCCACACATAGGATTACTTATATTTGTTTAGCTTTCTACTTACTACTTGGTCCTTCTTAAAATCTATATTTATGATAACCAAAGTCGGTATCCATACCCAGTAGAACCTTGACTTAAAGAAAAATTTATTTTAAATCATGAACAAAATTGTATTTATGGCAAAACTTCACTAAGCTTCTTTGGTTTAGCCTCTGCAAGATGCTTCTCATGATTTCTTTCCGATGTCGGGCTTATTGCGGTGGAAGCAAACTCCTTTCTATCCGTGTCGGTTTTGTTCTTATTATCCTTTGTTTTTGCCTTTTCTATTTACCTTCTTTGAATCGTTCTTCTTTTGAGAAGATCCTTTGGCCCCTACCGATAAGACTTGGTCTTTCTTGGTTGGAAAGTGACTCTCGACATTTTTCAACATGTTAAGCAAATCGGTGAAGTGATATCTAGCTTGTTCATATGAAAAATTCACAACAATTGTGAAAGGAGTCCCAGGAGTGAGTGCAAGATCAAATCTTGGCTCAACTCTCCATCCATGACAAAACTTCGTTGTCTAATTGTTCAATCAAATTGATCATGTTTAGGACTTTTATACATCTCTTTAGTGTAGTGTCGTTGGTCATTCTAGATCGGAAGAGCTCCTTAGATATCGATATCTATTAGTCCTACTTTCCTCACCATCAACTACTTGATGTGCGGGAATATAGTAGGAGCATCCATAGTTTCATCTTGTGTTTGAAGCTCGTTACTTTCGTGGATCTGAGCATGATGCGTTGAGCCAACTGTGCATCATCTTGCCACTTTCTAAAAGTAGCAATCTCTTCCTCGGAGGCATTATGCGCAACCATTGCGAGGATAGGCGTATTAAGGACATAAGATAGCTTTTTAGACCATGAGAACTATTCTCAAATTCCTTAACCAATCCGAGTAATTGATTAGGTTAATTAACATCTAATATGCTTTCATGATGATAGTAATTTAGACATTGTAAAATTCTTTAAATGAATTTGTAATTAACAACATTTTAGCATACATTCTTTTATTAATTACCAAAATAAATTAGGTCTTGTTTTAAATTGGTATCTCCCACTATTTTCTTCAAATATATTACCCTCAATATATATAGTTAAATGAATATCTAATTAAAGATATGCTAGTGAGAATAAGGATCCCATTTCAAATGTATATAGCCTTGTGTGTACACACAAACTATATATAAATAAATAGGTAGACAACTCTTGTCGATTACATCAACTATGTAACTCCTTGTATTTTGCCTCTTAAATCATAATGGTCAGTGTGTGCACATCCAGAACTAAAATGATTTAAGTTAAGTCGAACCAACATTTCCATATATTGAAAGAAAAACTACAGTCCTTGTTGTGTGTGCAAAACAAAGCGATAATGTTCAATTCCTTATAAACATCATATGTAATAAAAACAACATCTTAAATATTTAATACTTGCCTTGTGTGTGCACAACAAACTCATATTAAATATTGAATACTCTATTATTTTATCATGCTTTAAAGGCGACGTTCGATATTCCAAATATCTTTGAGCGTTACAACTTAATATAAAAAATTTGAGGGTTTGTTATTATTAATTTGTCTCATCTTGTTTAACGCACATGCACATATATATATATATATATATATATATATATATATATATATATTAATTAACATGTTTGAATCATGTTTGCATAATATATATATATATATATATATATAGTATAAGCATGCATATATAGAATACTATATTCTACTTGGATTGATTATGGACTTTTATTCTAGTTTGGTTCACTAGAGCCACCAAGTGAACCAAAAATTCAAACTCCCCAAGGGTGCAAAATTAATATTTAAATATAACTATTACATTTAAACTTGGGCTCCATTACAAAGCGGGTCTTCAAGCGCTCCTTGTTCCTTGATCTCCATTCTTCAAAATTAATTCTAACTATTCTATTACAAAACTATTTAAAATAAATAGAAACCTTGATCGTGATCGAGGGAAATACATAGGAGGAAGATAGAATTTACATTAAGAAAAAATTAGAGAAGGCGAGTCTGCAGAGACCCCATTTAATAAAACCCATACATTCATGCATCCAACTAAAATAAAATCCAATCACATTGGTCGATAGTCCATAATCAATCCCATTTATTATCATACACATCACCATATGCATCGATAAATAACATTTATCTCATGAATAATAAACATTCAATATATATATTGATATCATTTAATGGGCAAATTTAGTTAGTATAAAATCTAATTTTGAATCAAAATAAACTCCTTTATTTTTTAATCCAAATTTAAATCAAAATAAACCTTTTTATTTTAATTTATCAATTTTGAATAAAATAAACTATTTTATTTTAATCAAAATCTTTAATCAAAATAAACTCCTTTATTTTAATTAATTATGGAATCGAATTCCAGTAAAAAAAAAAACTTTTTATTAAAAAAAACACGGATTTCTCTTTCCTATTCACAAATAAACTCTTTTATTTTGAATAATATGAAATCTTATTTCATATCTAAATAAACTCCTTTATTTAAGGAAACATGGATTCTCTTTTCACTATTCACAAATAAACTCCTTTATTTTGAATAATATGAAATCTTATTTCATATCTAAATAAACTCCTTTATTTAAGGAAACATGGAATCTAATTTCAACTCCAATTAGTTATCATGGAATCCAATTCCAACTCTAATTAGTTAGCATGAAATCTAATTTTAAAATTAAAATAAACTTTTTTATTTTAATTATTAATAAACTTTTATTTTTTTAAAAATTAAAATTAAAATATATATATATATATATATATATATATATATATATATATATATATTCATATATATACCAAAATAATAAAAGTTAATAACCCTTGAATCCTACTCTGTATCATGCGATATTAATAAGATCCTAGATATATATATATATAATATATAATTATAATAAAGTAAACATGCTTCTCATGCTTGGTGGCTTATATTATTAAATATATATATATTATATATATATAATCGATTATATATGATTAAATTAAATGATCCACTTGGTATCCCTGTTAGTGTTTTAGTAAATTATGAATATGCGGAAGCAAAAAAATCGGCATTACCAATTTAAAAATAAAAAACAGCGTTAGTTCTTTTTTTTTTTTTTTTTTTTAAATTTTTTATCTGAAACAAATTATGCCCAATTAAATTGTTCTAAACACATATCAATATACATATCAAATTAAAACAATTAATAATTTGCATAAAGGTTTGGCTCTAATGCCATTTTTATTAGGTTTGTAATATTCATGAACATGATCAAATTGCACAAAAAAAGCGAAAGCGTGAAAATCGAGTTTTAAAATTTTACAAACCATATACGGATCATCCTTTATGCAATTATTATTAATTAAACGAAAAGATAAAGAACAAGAATCATACCTTTGAATATTCGAGCTTCCTCGGTATAAGTTCACCTCGAATCCTTTTAAGCGTTCAACTTGAATCCATAGGGTTTGGTTCCTTCCTTTGATCAACGTTAGCCACCCAGTGTTTGGCCTCTGGGTGATCCACGAGGAAGAAGAAAGATTCAAGAAGATGGGTATTTTGCAAAATCCTAGTTTTTTATCTCTAGAAAAAAGGCGTACTCTCGATAATTGGAATCACGTATGTTGTGAAAAAGTCAACAACCACTCACACCCATAATAAGACTCCTCTTATTTATAGATGTGGGCAACTCTCCTTAACAATTAAGGAATTGAGTTTTTATTTTAATTAATTAAATTCTTTTAATTAATTATTCTCTCGAATCTTATTAGGAATAATTAATTAAACTCTTTTAATTAATTAGCCTCCTAATCTTATTAGGATATATGAGAATACTTTTATTAATTAATTCCCAAACTCCTTTAGGAATTAAATAATAATAATAATAATAATAATAATAATAAGACTCCTCTTATTAATTTATATTTAATATTTCAAAATAAAATAATTAAATAATAAATACTTTCCTTTAATAATTTTACACATTTTTTCCTATTATGCGTAGCATTAAATATCTCATACTTTTCTTATTCTAATTCTCTCTCCATATTTAATGACATTAAACAAATAATTTTATTCCTCTTCTTAATATATTATTAAGATTATCACCAGAGACGGAGGAGTAATTTAACTATTTAATTTATTCTATCAAAAATTAAATTATTATTCCTTTTATTATGCCATTTACTTTTTTAAATAATTATTCTTCCTTTTAGTGACCCTTTAGGTTCTCCATATATAAGCCGTTGTGAATAAATCAATTAGAACAATTCTAATCTTATTTAAATAAATAAATTAAATTATTAATTTATTTAAATAAATAATATTTATTCTACTGATAGGGATAAGCCTCCTAGCGATCAACGACTTTCCGGATAATATAGATTTCAACATTAATCATAAAAGAACCTTTGAGTAAATAATTCTTAAATCTGATTCAATCCTTCCACCATCTGATGTCCCGATTAAATATAAGACATGGAATTCTTTGTCGAGTCTTATTTTATTTAATTATATGTATTTCGATCTCTTAAATGCACAACTCCAAATAATACAAATTAGAAACTCCTTTCTAATTTTATTACGCCTTAACCAAGGACTCTTTGGGTTGTCATTTATCGAATCACATAGGACATTTCTCTTCTTTTACTAGAAGTGGTAGATTCTTTATTGATCATACATTATCTCCATATACAACTTATTATACCCAAGCATACCCTTTGATATACCCTAAGGGTCTTAAGGAATAAGTCAAAGTATAACTCATCATACACAAGATACTATGATGATCTCAAGTCCAAGGATCACTTGTACTACTATCATCTACAGAATTTCTATTGACGAGCAAGTAAAACTCCATTAGGTATTCCTTAGCGAGCCACGTTCGATGAACTTATTCTCTAATAAGCACCTACATACTTGCTTTAGTGTCTCCACACAAATGATCATGAGATCAATCATCCTCATCCAATGAGCAAGCAGCGTATGTACCAATCTATCCGGATTCACTAATCCCCAATTTAGTAATCCAACGATTGGGAACTATTTTAGTTTTAAGCTTTCTAAAATTTAGATCTCATTAGAATGATCATCATCATTATAAAAGCATTGCTTAAAACTATGGGTTTATCACATATTATAAAACAACATCATGTAGATAATTAAAAGTCTTTAAATAAATTAATAAGATTTTTTATTTATCATAAATGATAAGATTACTTTCATTTAGAGTATTCCTTTTATGCAATTTTATCATCAAAGTTGGTTCTTTTCCACCATGAATGTTAAGTTGCTTGTTTCAGTTATGACCATGATGGTCACGCCACCTTCACGGCGTCCACTATTTCCTCCACTGCATCTCATTTTTCAATGTTGTGAATTCGAAGCCTCTAGATCTGCAACATTAAAGAACACAAAATAATTAGATCTGATCAGATCTTAATCAGCAAACAAAAAAAAAATCCCAACTCAACTGGCCTAGGATTTGGCTCTTCATCTGCTCCCTCAAATTCAAATCCAGTAACTAGCAAGAAGAAGCAGAAGGGTAAGAGAGAGAGGACATCACTAATTCGGTGAACACCAGTTGAAAAACCCAAGTTTATTTCACAACAAGATGAGAGCAAGCTCAAGGCGCAGAGTAAAAATGAGAGTTTATTTGCTTGTTTTAGGTATTTGAAAATTTGGGATTAGATATTTGGGTTATTTTTATTATTATGTTAGTTCTAATTTTAAATTAAATGAATCATGATAACGTGCCAATGATTAGAATTAACCCATGTAAAATAAGTGACGTGGACTCGGATGTGGCGTTATTTTTTGCTGATGTAATATATTTCTGTTAAAAGTCAACTCATTTAACGGATTTTGTAACGGTTTGATAAATATTTGTAGTTCACTGATTCGATTGTAAAAAATTTCAGTCTAGTGAGGCATTTGTAAACCGAGGTCGAGTAGAGTGGGGAAAAGTGTATTTAACCCTCTTACAAAATAACAAGTAAACACCTAAAAACTATCCTAAAAGACTTAAAAACAGCAATAAATCAAGTCCAATCATATCCAATTCATGGGTATATTACCCACTCATCATCAAACTTCTAGTTGCCTTTATCGTGCTATTCATGTTGTTGTTCTTCCAGCCGAGTGGTTGAAGCTGCTCCCTATAAAGCAATTGTGATTCCTGCTATTGGAAAGGATGTGAAAACTAAATTAAGAAAACAGGATTTGTCAATGAAGGAATTTCTCTCCGGTGTCCGCAACCTTCCTAGGTACGTCTAATAATTTGAATCTCAGGTTTTTATCATTTCTTTTCACTAATAAAAAACATTTGATCCCTCTATAGCATTCTTGTTTTATTATCTTTTGGTTTTCATCATTAAACCATGTATTATTTTGACAATACAGACAAGATTATTTTTCTCCAGTCTATCAACCAATAGACTCTGTGATTGCTATACTCTTCTCATCTGGAACCACAGGTGAAAATTTATGTCTGGTGTCACGATGTTATTACTTCTCTTTATAGTCCTACAGTAAGGTTTTCTTTTTAATTCATTAAATCTGTACATGCCTTTATCAGGAGATCCAAAAGCAATACCATGGACCCAGATTTCTCCCATTCGAGCTGCTGGTGAAGCTTGGGCACAATTGAATGTTCAAGCAGGAGATGTATACTGCTGGCCTACAAATTTAGGATGGGTGATGGGACCAATTTTACTATTTTCATGCTTATTAAATGGTGCAACTCTTGCTCTTTATCATGGATCACCCCTTGGCCGTGGCTTTGGAAAATTTGTCCAGGTGACTCCCTGAAAGCATCGAATATTTAAATCTTGTAAGAGAAGATGGAGTGAAAGATAAGAACCAGGCAGTTATTTTTTCCCATCTATGGTGAAGTGTTCCTTGACCCTAAAGAAAATCGTTTGGACATCAAGAATACTTCATGTACTACAGTTTGGACTTACTTTATATAAACATAATCCTAATTTTGTTTTTGTTTTGCCTTTTTTTTTGGGTGACTTACATATATTAAGGATGCTGGAGTAACTGTTTTTGGCACAGTACCGAGCTTAGTTAAGGCTTGGAAGAGTACTCAGTGTATGGAAGGCCTAGATTGGACAAAGATTAAGTAATGTGTTGCTGGAACTTCAAATATTTATTGGTGCATACTTGCATTACAAAGGCACTAATTTTCAACATCTGCAGATCATTTGCTTCGACTGGGGAAGCTTCCAATGTTGATGATGACCTTTGGCTTTCTTCGAAGGCTTACTATAAACCCATTATTGAATGTTGTGGAGGCACAGAGCTTTCATCATCCTACATACAAGGAAATTTTCTGCAACCACAAGCTTTTGGAGCATTTAGCTCGGCCTCAATGACGACAGGCCTTGTCATTCTTGATGAAGATGGTGTTCCGTATGTAAGATCTTTCTCTGGCAGATATCTGATTATTGTTTCAAATCCTTGACTACATTCAATCACCAAGAAGACCCTAATGCATTGTATAGACATAGGCAGAGCAGGATGTTAGGTTGAAGGGGCAAAACACCGTTCACAATTTTCTGGTTACACATTAATTGTGACGATAACAGATCTATAAATGTATCATGTTTTTACGTACTTTGAAAAAACAATTATTTTTCATAGAAACTAGTTCTTTAAAAGAGGAAAAAAAGGAGGCGGTGCACTTAATAAAATAATAAAGGAGAAACAAACATGTTCAGATAGTAAGGGGTACAAAGTTTAATACAACAATTTTGTCTGTGTTTCTTCCTATTCCCTCTCTGTTCTAAAACAGAGTCCTCTGTTACAGGTTAAACTTTTGTACTTTGATGTGCAATGTTCTTTATCTTTTACGAATTTTGCAGCCGGATGATCAAGCTTGTGTTGGTGAAGTGGGCTTATTTCCTCGGTACATGGGAGCTACTGATAGACTGCTTAATGCTGATAACGAGGAAGTTTACTTCAAGGGAATGCCTGTGTACAAAGGAATGGTATGCTGCAGAAAGCCATTTTCCACTTTTTTGGTTATTTAATGATCCCAATCAAATTTTATTTACATTTGAATATGGCATAGTTCACATCCTCAAAGTAATATATCAGCTCTTCATGTTAAATATCACCATTCTGTCGCTCACTAAGCACCCAAGCAGTATCACGCACATCCTTTGACTGTACGCCTAATGGCTGGGCTAGTTAAATTGGGAGTTGGCTAAGTATTTTGAGGCAAACCAACAATCAAAAAAAGGAAGAAAGTGGGGGGGGGGGATGTGGCACAAAGTGTTTTCTCTCGTAGATATTAGTCTTTTTTTTCTTATAGGTCTCTTAGGAATTACTCATTACCCCAGCACAATGTTCTAAAAGGCGTTAGGAGGAAAGCGGGCGGTCGAGGGCGAGGCCTAGGCGGGATTTTTTATTGTAAGCCAATTTTAATATTTTATCTTACATTTATCCAAACAAAACAATAATATAAAGCAAAACAATCTATAATAAAGATAATAAAGGCATTTGCTTAAAGTTTAAACACATATCCATATTGTTAATGTCAAAGTTCAAACACAAACATGCAGTTGTTTAAAGTTCAAACATATTTTTAACGTATTAGTTTTATTCATAAACAAGATTGCTATTAAATAATAAAATTTAAAATTTCAAGAATTTAATTCAATATTAAAACTTAAGAAACTAAACATAAATTTAAGAAATATATTGAATTAAACTAAATATTACAAATGTATCATCATTTATATAATTTGAAGTTGGTACAAGTTCAAAAAATTACAACTATAATAAAAGTATCTACTTTGACTTGATATTGTTCACTTTTTGTTGTGATTTGATATGCTACAACATGTATTATGAATATGGTAAATTATTAGAAAAATAAATATATTAAAATCTGATTTGGGTAGTTATTAAAATAAAAAAATTATCTCCGCTTGACCCCACCTAGGCCCCGCTTAATTTTTTGGAGAGATTTTTTTGCCGCTTTAGGCCTAGGTGAGGCGTCAGGGAGGCATAGTGGCCATGGTGAGGCGCCAAGGGGGGCCTAGCGCCTAGGCGAGGCGCCAAGGGGGGCCTAGCGCCTAGGCGGGGCGCCAAGGGAGGGTTTAGGCGGGGATTTTTAGAACACTGCCCCAGCATCACATGACACTAGGAGATCTATCAGTACGTAGTACGTCATCTGCTCCATATGGGAATTATCTGGTTTTTAGGTGACAACCATCTCAGTTCAATTTAACTTTTCAAGAAATTAAACGAAAAATAGTTTTCTATATTTTTAGAAACTTGGTTCCTGAAAACATGTCTAAAACTAGGCACAGCCATCCTAGTTCTTAGTATCTGCATCAAAGTGGAGTTTTGCGAATTTGTATATTACTTTGAATAAGTATTAGAGCATGCCAATGTGTTCATGTATCCAGCTGGTATAACCAGTTCTGTCTTGCATTAATTTCTTTTCTTTCTTTTCGTTAATTGTTCTAATTTCATGCTGTTTCTGATATTTTAGATGAGGATTTCCTCACAACTCAAAACTCCAATAAGAAACAACTTAGAAATTATAACTTTGCAACTAATCTTCCGTAACTTGAGCATTCATCATTATTTGTAGAACCTGAGGAGACATGGAGACATCATTAAGAGGACTATCGGAGGCTATTTTGTTGTACAAGGCAGGGCTGATGACACTATGAATCTTGGTGGTATAAAGGTATTACATTCTCTTACCTTTTCACGTTTAATTGCAGCTTAAATATATATGTACAAGCGTGGCCTGCTGTATATCATGATTTCAGGGGATATGAATTGGAAAACTTTAAGGTGAAGTTTAGAAATTGGAATACTTTCGAGGAAAGTGTTAGAATTTAAAAACGAATAATATTGCAATCACACAGATATTATATGAAAGACGAAAAAGTAAGAACACGCGATATTCCCAGGTTCACCAATTTGGCTAGTTCTGCTTGTCTAATGTATTTATTAGATGTTTCACACCCTCTACAATGATCCACACACCAAACAATGTTTTTATAATAACTAGAAAACCTTAGCTTCTATAACATGGGCTCATTAGTCATGAGGCCCAATACATTAATAAAACTTAAGACCAAGCTACTAATAAATCCCTAAGCCCAATTGCACTTTGCTCTTGGCTTCCAGGGGCGCTGCCCACTTGCAACCCCCGCCAGCTCACCGGTGAGCTGGGTAGCCGTTTGTTCACCGGTGAGTGAGACCCCCGACTATCCTGTCGTAGTGGCCATTTGTCGAACCCGCAAAAGTATGAGTCAATCGCAATAGAAAGGAAATAAAAATAAGGGAAATGAAATGTTAAAATCTATTGGAGCGTTCTTGATACTACATATTTAGTAGTATAGACGGACTCATGTTCAGTATGATAGTTTTTTTCTCTTATTTATTTTATTATTATTTTTGTTTTCTTTTTCCTTTCTTTTCCTCCACGTTGTTCAAGTTGCAAACACACCCTAAAGGAATTTACGAATATATCCCACATGGAATCCAGTTGACAAAAAAATACTTTCCTGACTCTTGCCTCTCACTGCATAAGCTCTTGATGTGGAAAATGAAGAGAATGTTTATTGAGTTTTAAACTCGTCAGACCGTGTTGACCAACTTTTTAGATCAAATATTTAACTTGTAGTGCTGTTTGGATGCAGACAAGTTCAGTGGAAATTGAGCGTGTTTGTGATCAAGCAGATGAAAGTATACTAGAAACTGCTGCAGTCAGTGCTCAACCAGCAAATGGTGGTCCAGAACAGTTGGCTATATTTGTGGTACTAAAGAAAGGATTTGACAGCAAACCTGACAAGCTAAGAATTAAATTCTCAAGGGCCATCCAAAGCAACCTTAATCCTTTGTTTAAGGTTTGTCCCGCTCCCTAAATTCATAAAGTTAGTAGATTCACTTTAATCGTCTGTTTTGTTTATCAGTATGTCATGCAGCTTTAGGATTTTTGGTTCATTTTATAGCCATATCCATGCATTAATTGTCCAAAATTGTAGCTAAAGCACCAACGCTTATATTTAAGGCTATAAAATGAACCAAACGGTTCGGACTCGATTCGTACTCGCTCGACTAAAAATTCGATTTGAGCTCGACTCGAAATATAAATGATTCAAATATGAGCAAATTTTAAAGTTCGATAAATTACTCGAACCTCTTCAAATTACAATTTTTTATTGATGTTCCGATCATATTCACTCGAAAAGTTCAAACTGTTCACTCGATTCGAGATCGTGTTCGAGTCGGTAGCTAAACGAGTCTCAATCAAACCTTATTTCATATTCGATAAATTTTGTAAACCAAACCTGAGCAATTCAATACTCGGTTCAACTCGGTTCATTTACACCCCTACTTATATTAATCCATGACCCATTATTTGGTTTTAAAACAACTTTTTGAAAATTAATTACGCTGTGAGCCTACATTTTCATTTTCTTAGAGTTCAATTGTTTGCAGAAAGTTGCAAATCATTGGAGAAAGTTGAAAAATTCTCCTGATTTTCTCTTTGAAAAATTCCCGTTATGATTATGCTTATGTTTGATTAACAGGTGAAGATTGTCAAGATTATTCCAGAGTTCCCTCGAACAGCTTCAAATAAGTTACTAAGAAGAGTATTAAGGGATCAACTGAAGCATGAGCTTCACTTTGTGAGTAAAATATAGGCATAATTTCTACCATGTGATAATGTTTGAAACCGGGTAAGATTCCTAGAATTGTTATTCATGCTGTTTGGCCCAGCAATTGTATTCATCTAGTGATTGTAATACTGTTATATTGTGACTTCAAAGTTCAAACTACTGCAAAATAAATGTCAAATTATTGGTAAAGAATCTAGCCAAAAAAAAAATTGAATAATAATTAATGCTAAAGTATTATGGGCCAAACTTGTTTGGTAACTCAGCCTACTCTTACGTTTCTTTTCTATCAGACTGCATTGGTCTTCTGCATCATCTTAAGTTTACTACTGAGAATAGGACTGGATTGAACAATGCTATTTATGATAATTATTAAAAAATTGAGTACTCTATTGGGCTGATATGGACTATGTATTTCATTTTTGATTCCTTTTTTCTTTCTATATGGAAAATCTCAAACTCATTTCTGAGACCCATAATAAATTTATGAAAGATAGAAAGAAAAAAAAAGGTCCGTTAACTCGACGTAAAGAAAGCTCATTAGGTCAAAACTAAGAGAGTGATTACTAATAGCGAAAGGTAAACATCTCTCTGCCCTTTTTAGTAGTGAACATCAGGTAACTTAGTGCTGTAAAACGACAGGTTGGTAATGAAAGGTAATGTACCAAAAAAGATCGACTCTGTTAACCCTTTATTTGGAAAAAGCTGGAAGAAGGGCGAAAAAGAAAGGTTGTCTACTACATCTAGGGACGAGACTGATCCCGAAAGAGAGGTTTTTCTTCTAATTATGAAATCGCTTAGATTGAAAAGTAAGTCAATGATGCCATAAGTCAACCGGGTGGATGACGAGAGTCCTTCACTGCACTCATTTGACACATGCATCGGAAGACTAGAACATGTTTAATAAGGGTTAATCAGTCGTAGTATTCAGGTAGACTGGTAGTTCAGTGTATATACTTTATATAGCACATGTGTAGTCAAATATCCAAACAGAGAAAATCAACAAGTACATGAACACATTTTGAAGAACAGATGTAAAGATAAATGAAAAATTCTAGATATAACCTGTGTATATATATGTCCACCAAATCCAGAAGAATAATTAAAAGAAAAGCCTAATGAATCCATATACAAATATATACCAAATCAGGGAAAAAATTCCAAAAAAAATTAACTAAAGAAAAAGGGGAAAAAAGATGCAATCTTCCTAATCTTGACCTTCGACCTCATTCTTGTCACCATAGTTCTTGAACTTGATCCAATTATTTGATTTGCATAGCTTCATAAGAAAGTACCAAACAATCCCAGCCACAGTCAACACACCACTCACCAAATAAACATTCCTAGTGCCAACAGCCATTACATAAATCAAAAACCCTGATGGAACCAAGCACATTATCACTAGCCCCAGCATCGGCAATGGAACTTTATACGGCCTCACCACCGCAGGCATCTTCCTCCTCAACCATAAAAATGAAGCAAATTCTAATAACATCCCCAAACTATACAAAAAATTCACCGAAGCAATAATATCCGTAAAATTCATACAAGAAACTGCCAATGTAATCAATGTAGATAATAAAATCCCAACCCAAGGTGTGTTAAACCACTTGGACCTTAATCCGAAAAATCCAGGAACAACCCCTAAATCAGCCATACCAAGTGTTTGATAAGCACAACTGGTCAATTGAGCTTCAAAAAGTCCGATGGCCGACAAAACTGCACCGATCTCAATCCAATATTTCAACCATTTTCCAGCGAGAATTTCGGCCACATCTGCCGAATACCCATCCACCCATTTTTGTTGATCAAGTGGTATAGCCCCAGTGCCAGCCAAAAGGGGAATCAAATAAGCCAAGCAGGTCAAAAGCCCAGCTGAAAAAAGTGCCTTGGGGAATGTTTTTTGGGGCTGATCAACCTCACCAGCTAAAGTACTAGCATTGTCCCAAAAATTAAGGTTCCAAAAGAGGGTATTGAAAAACAGAGTCCAATCTTTTTCCTTACTACCTAAACTGATCCATCTTTTAGGCTGAATTTTGGGAATTGAAACCAAAGAAAGTACTACAAATGGACTAAGAGAAACAATACCCAAAAAAACTGCAGTATAACCCACAATAGTTAACCCTGTATAATTGAGAAGCGAAAGAAATGTAGTTGATATAAAAATTGCAAGATATCTAGGCCAACCAGAAGAAAATACCGGAAAAACAAGCTTGAGATAATCAATGCATAAAGCTGGGTATGAAGCTAAATTAATCACACCACTGAGTAGTTTCCATGAACCCATAAGAGATCCCCAAAAGGGGCCAAAAGCTTTATGTGCCCATATGACAAATCCGCCATTTCCCGGAAAGGCAGTGGCGAGCTCCGCCGTGACCAGCGCTTCCGGTATGCTCCAGATGAACGGAAAAATAAGGAAACCCAGAATAGCAAAAAGGGGCCCAGCCGCGCCGACGGAGTTTTCCTCGCCGTAGGGGCCACCGGCGACTTCGAAGTAGATGAGGAAGATTAGAGGGATTAGAGCTAGCTTTTTGGGTTTTTTGGTGGTAGGTGTTTTTGAGTTTTCATTGATATCAACAATGAGAGACGAGGAGAGAGAAACTTGACTGTTTTCCATGGAGGAATTTGGGTTTTTCTGTAGTGATTGGACTTTTTCATTGGTGGAGATTGGTTGTTGGATTTCATGATTCATTATTGGTGTGAATCTTTGACTGACAAGCTAGTGAATTTCACCAGACTGAGTGAAATCCTTTTGTTTCACCATGAACAGGTACTGTTTTCACTTTTGACACCTTTATTTAAAAGAATTTTGGATTTCGATTTCGATTTAGATTTGGATTTGGCACAAGGATCTGATTTGTAGGGAAGAGTATCTACCATATCGGAATTACTTTTTATTATTGAACTATATTTTTTTTATAAATAGTTATAAATTCGGTCAAAAAATTGATTTTAACGGGAAAAAAATAAAAATTACAATAAATAATAATAATAATTTGAAAATAATAATAATAATAATAATTTTTAAATAATAATAATAATTTTAAAATAATAATAATAATAATAATTTCTAAATAATAATAATAATATAATTTCTAAATATTAGATAATTTTATATTTTTAAAGTGAACTTAAAATATTTAAAAATTAAAAAATAATATGATTTCATTAATTTTATATAAATACATTTGTAAAAATTATTATTATTATTATTTTAAATTATTATTATTATTATGAAATTATTATTATTATTATTTAGAAATAATAATAATTATTTTGAAATTACTATTATTATTTTGAAATTACTATTATTAATATTTTTATTATTTTGAAATTATTATTATTATTTATTAATATTTTTTCCCGTTAAAGTCAATTAATTTTGACGGATTTTGTAACGGTTTGTAAAAAAAATATAGTTGAATAAGTTGATCGTAAAAAATTTCAGTCCAGTAATGCATTTATAAATCGAGGTCGAGTAGAGTAGAAAAGTGTATTTAACCCCTTTTATCTTGTAGATAATAAACTAGTATATATAGAAATATATATATATATATATATATATATATATATATATATATATATGATTAGTATATAGAAATATAGAAAATATTAAGAGTAAATAATAATTAGTATTAAAAGGATATAATATATATTTGAAGAAATATATTAATGATTAAACTTCAGTTGCCAAATTTTTTCATAAATGAATACCTTTAGTTAATTAATATTTTTGGGAAAAAAATTACATACATATTTAGTGATTAATTTTCAAAATTTGAATATAAATTGTTATTTTACAATAATCTATTCCTTATAGGAGTGCTTTTCCTAATTAGTCATACAATAAAATTCTAACATAAATTTTTTACTGAACTTTGGACTCTAAATAAATCTATATTAAAAATATTATGATTAAAAACAAATTTTATCATAGAAAGTCGAATCGGTTATAGCGAAGGTTTTTTTTCGTCATAATAAAGAAAGCCGAATTTTATATCTTATAATGACGAAAAAAATCGTATTATAATCGATTCATTTCCTCCAGGTTCATTTGGAGATAGTCGAAACTATATATTAGAAGTTATAGTTGAAAAAAGAGAGAAGCTAATAGGAGCTATATTTTTAAATTGAGTAAATTGCAAATAAGCATATGTTGTTTACTCAACGTTATTTGTAGTCACTTGCAATTTAAAAGTGAATTTTTGACTACCCGTAATTTCATAAACATAACATACTCTCACTTCATTAGTAACGACGTTAAAAAAAGCTAACAGATAGTGTGCAAGTATGCTATCTTCCATATATATATATATATATATATATATATATATATATATATATATATATATATATATATATATATAATTATCGATCATCCATCACATATCAATTCATTACCAATAAAGCGTGTTTGAGCAAATTCCGTTACCTAAAAAATTAACCTATTAGGTTAATGTCATACTTATTAACCCATCTATACCCTTAGAGTGTATTTATCCGATATCGAATTCATGTGAACATAGATGGCTCTAATCAAACATAAACTTAGAAATAATCTAGGATTTTCATAGACGATTACTGCTCTCTTTTGTCTAAAGTTTGAAAAAACAGTAAGAAATCACAACTACAAATTAGAGGGTTAATTTGACCAAGAACATATGCAAAATTGAGAGGTCGCAATTTCGAAACTAAGGTACAATTTTTAACTTGTTGTAATCTTTTAAACAAAAGTTGAATGAAAGCCGAATATAACCTTTTTGTGTTTTCCATTTTCTAATCTGCTTCTCAATCAAATGTCTCTTATAAGTGGATTTTAACATTAAGAGGTTTGGTTTGGGTCAAAATTTTCCCGTACTATCATGATTTCTACTTCTCCTTCGGCCGACCCATTAACGTACGTATATATTACTATCATGCTGTGAATTTGACTTCCCGGCCACCCAACAATACAGGAAAAACATAAATTAAAGAATAAAAACATGAATGGTATATATAGATGGGATTTCTACTTCTCCTCTGGTTGACCTTTGATGTGTATGGCTACTCCCCATTTTTTTGATGAATAATCATCAAAACTCCCAACGTGCTCTCTTTCATACCAAACTATTGTGAAGTATATTTTTCATCGTTAGATCTTTGATTGGATGACTACGATTTGTTGTAAAAATAATCTTAAATTTACAATTGTGACTATAGATTACAAATTGAAAAGCAGAAGGAATGACCAATATTACTATTAGTAGCGGATCCTAAGTGTTTTTTTATCGTTTGCTACTAAAAATAACAACTAGATATGATTTTACCTTTAAATCCTCCGGAGTTTGGCTACATAAACCTTTACAATGACATAAATCCAGTCTTTCAGATTGTCTAGATAGAGGAAATATGCATGTCTCCACCGACGGTTGAGAAATAAAGCTCCACATATCCCCCAAAATGTTGTACTGAACCCAAGTGCAGCACCGATGTAAAACCATCTATCAAACTCATCTTTTCCTTCATTTTCATTGCCAGTAGAGATAGACGGAACTTGAGATGATTCATCTCCAGGACATTTGTGTACAAGTGGGGTCCCACAAAGTGCAGAATTACCAATGTATGTGGAAACATTAAAACCTTGGAGTTGAGTGCCTGCTGGGATTTTTCCTGACAAGTTATTGTTCGACAAGTCTAGATAACTTAGAAAATTTAAGAAAGACATGTTTGCCGGAATTCCACCTGAAATTCTATTGTTGGACAAATCAAGAGATTCAAGTGACTTCAAATTACCGATCTCTGGAGGGATATTTCCACATATATCATTTTTTGATATGTTCAATGAGACCAATTCTTTTAGAGCGAATATCGTTTCGGGAAGTTCTCCATTTAACTTGTTGCTTGACAGATCAATGCTCTTTAAGTAGTCGAGATTTTTTCCAAATTCGTACTCCCCTCCTTTCCAGACAACTGGTGCATGATCATAAAATGGATTAGCCGCAACAAAACGCAAGTAATGCTCGAAAACTTTAGATCGAGTTCCATGTTGTCGAATCATGCCAGTGAAATTATTGAAGCATCCAGGAATTTTTCCAGAATTTTGTTTGTAGATAGGTCTAAGAACTGAAGATTCCTTAACTGACACAACTGCAAAGGTATGCTTCCTAAAAATTCATTGGATCGCATGATCAAAACGTACAATTTTGATATTTCGCCCATCCATGCCGGAATATGTCCAAAAAATTTATTTGCTCCCAAATTCAAAAAATTTAGTTGCGTACAATTTCTTAAAAACATAGGTAATTCTCCTGAGAGCTTGTTCCTGTGTAAATCCAATACTTGAAGCTGCATCAGAAATCCCAATGAGCTAGGAATTCCCCCAGACAAATTGTTATATGCAAAATTAAGAATCCTCATATCTTTAAAATTTATCCAATAATCAAGAATCTCCCCCAATAAATAGTTGTGCGAGACATCTAGATGTTGTAAATCCCCACGTGTAGGTGCTTGTAAGAAAGAGAGATTACCAGAAAATTTATTTCTTGAGAGATTTAATAAAGTCCCATTGACAAGAAAACTTGGTATCGGACCCTCAAAATTATTAGAACTCAAATCTATTATGGTAATTGTTGAATTTACGTTTGGTACAATGCCTCCGATTTTGTTTGAAGAGAGATTCAAGTATCGCATTTCACTTGTTAGATCCCAAAACCATGTAGGGATAGAATCTGAAATCTCATTGTTGGATAAATCAAGCCCTGTCATAAACTTTTGTGTCTTAATCCAATCAGGGAATCGAGGCCCTAACTTGCAAGAGCTCAAATACAAAACACTTAGTTGGAAATCAGGGGAAACATGTTGAGGGCTCCAATTGAAAGAGATATTAGTGTTAAAAGAAAGATCCAAATACGATAAATTGGAAAGATTGGAAAAGTGTTCTTTGGTGATAACAACTTCAAGAGAATTGTTTGAAATGTCAAGGCTTTCAAGATTCAAGAGTTGTCCGAATGTTTCGGGTAAAAGTGCACTGAAATTATTATTGGAAAGGATCAACTCTTCCAAGGATGGACATTCTCTAAAGACAGGTACAACCCCAACCAATTGATTATTGGAAAGGTTCAACAGTCCCAAGGATGACCATCCCTTAAAATCAACTCGTGATAAATTGCAACCACCTAATTTCAAGTACCACAAGAAAGGGAGAGCCTTAATTATGTCTACCCAACCATTGGCTCTACTAAGGTCGACGCCGCTAAAGCCAAGCTCTTTCAAGGAAGAAAGGCGAGACAACCACTCAAGGTTACCATCCTTTAAGTACAATCCTTCACTGTGACTAAGATCCAAAACTTCCAAGTTGGAGAGATTTCCAAGCTGATATGGAATAGCTCCACTGAAGTTAGCACTTCCAAGATCAAGGTCCTCTAATTTGGTGAAGGAGGCAATGAAGTCGGGAATCGGACTAGATACAAAATTATTACCAGAAAGATGCAAAACCTTCAAGTTGGAGAGATTTCCAAGCTGATACGGAATAGCTCCACTGAAGTTAGCACTTCTAAGATCAAGGTCCTCTAATTTGGTGAAGGAGCCAATGAAGTCGGGAATCGGATTAGATACAAAATTATTACCAGAAAGATCCAAAACCTTCAAGTTGGAGAGATATACGGAATTGGTCCACTCAAATTAGAAAAAGAAAGATCTAGGTAGACTAAACTGGTGAGGGAACATATACTTCACTTAGTGATCACACGCTGAACCAAATTAATACAAAATAATTTCATACACTTATATATAATAATATAATTATATATATATATATATATATATATATATATATATATATATATATATAGTGGTTAATTACCTTCCCTAATCCTCTCAATTTAAATTTTAACTTAAAAGAGTATATATATTTTTTATCTTTATGCGATTACATATAACTATTATAAGGATAATTTTGGTATTAGTACAACTGTGCAATACATATATTAACATGGATTGATATTCCCAACATTGAAAATACAATTTCCCAATGATTTTCGCAGATTAAACTACTATTTATCATTGTATTGATATATTAAATTTAAATGAATTTATATTAATATAATTTTGAGTTTAAACTATGCCAGAGGTCAATGAGAAAGTCTTTGGGGTTAGTTAATTAGACAGAATGAATTAGTCAATACAATGTGGAATTTTCATGCCACTCAGTTGCTCCACTCAATTTAACATGATCAGTGGCTCGTAGCATTGATTCCATATATATATATATATATATATATATATATATATATAATTGCAACGATCAACATTTATATTCAACAAATAATACAACATAGAGATTTATTGATTTTGCTCATAATCGCCATGACGATGATGATGATGAAAAAGCTTCATATTCTGTATGTTGTATTAATGTTTTTGCTATGCATTAACTCATTTTCCATTGGTATCGAATCTGCACATGAACATGCGAACAGTACGATGGCAAGGTGCATTGAGAGGGAGAGACATGCACTGCTCATGTTCAAACGAGGTATATCCGAATATGGTTGGGAAGATCTTTCTTCTTGGGGAAGCGAAGAAGAAGACTGTTGCAAATGGGAAGGAGTTGAATGTAGCAACCTCACAGGTCATGTCACTTCTCTTCATCTTCTAAATGTTAAACATATTTCAATTAAGATGACTTCTTCTTTGATCGAGTTGAAAAGTTTGAACAGCCTAACCCTTTCTCTAAATGATTTCGGAAGTATGCCCATTCCAAATTTCATATGTTCCCTCACCAGTTTAGTCTACCTAGATCTTTCTTTTTCTAATTTGAGTGGACCAATTCCGTATATCTCTCCAACTTGAAGGTTTTGGATCTTTCTGGTAATAATTTTGTATCTAATCCGATTCCCGACTTCATTGGCTCCTTCACCAAATTAGAGGACCTTGATCTTAGAAGTGCTAACTTCAGTGGAGCTATTCCGTATCAGCTTGGAAATCTCTCCAACTTGAAGGTTTTGCATCTTTCTGGTAATAATTTTGTATCTACTCAATATGGGATTTAAAGAAAATAATTTTTTAAACAACAATGAACCTTTTTATATACTCCACTTTGGATACAATTAAAACACAATATATAATTCCTACTTGAACCATATATTACTCTCTATTAGTCTCATTGTAAAAGACTATCAAATGTCTAAATTAATCCCCAAATTGATCAAAACTCATGGGGTTAGTATTAAGTCTATACGGTTTTTATGACATTAACATGTCGACACGTTTAACCCTAAATTTAAATCGGTCAGACATGTATCATAAGTGGGTTGACACGTTTAACACGATCAAAATCATTTATTTAAAATATTTTTGAATTTAAAATTGACATGATTTGTGACGCCCCCAAAATAGGTATACATCACCTATTCTGAGTCGCCAAATACATGGTACAGAAACAAATACAACTTCAGTAATACAATTGTCGTGCAAAATACGACAACACATATACTATGAGTTTGAATAAAAATATTGTCTAATAGACAGTATACAAACTCAAAAGGAGTCCTTCCTTGTAAGACCGCAACTTTTATGAATAAAGATTAATTATTCTCGAAATATACTTTTGAATATTATGGTGTGAATTTGATATAATGTTATAGTTGTGGGTAATATTTATAAATTTTGCAAAGTAAGCAAGTGGTTATATAATGTGAGACCCCAGATTTTGTGGATAAAGATTTAATTTTCTCGAAATATTTTTTTGAATATTATGGTGTGAATTTGAGATAATGTTATAGTTGTGGGTAGTATTTATAAATTTTGAAAAGTATGCAAGTTGTTGTATAATATTTGATTGGTCGGGGAATATTCTTTTTTGTTGAGAATATTAAATGCGACAATGCAATCATTAGTGGACCCACAACCACGGAATTATTATTCGGATTGAGAAAATGACAAAAATATTTTTATAAAAATAACGGCGGAAGTTGTATCGTTAACTGTTGAAACACTCGGTGTTAAAAGTACAGTAATACGTGTGGTTGCCTAGTAGCACACGGTATTGATTATTGATGTTTACATGATAAGTCACTCAATTTTATTTTATTAGTATTATTAATGTAATAAAACAGAAAAACTTTTTATATAAAACATAATACTTTTATAAAGTTATTCTATAAATAGAATATATTATATTCTATTATGCATAGTGTTTTGCATAGTAAAATCTTTTTATATAAAATAGAATACTTTTATAAAGTTATTCTATAAATAGAATATATTATATTTTATTATGCATAGTGTTACATAGTGCCTGCATAGTATTTTGCATAGTAAAATCTTTTTATATAAAACAGAATACTTTTACGAAGTTATTCATTTTATTAGATTATAAATAGAATATATTATATTTTATTTAAAAGATTTTGCTTTAAATATGGAACGTCCGATTAAAAATAAATCAATCTGGACCGTTCATGAATTAGTTACTATGCAGTCCATTCTTCTATAAATAGAAGCTCATTCCTTCATTATTTCTTACGAATTCACTGAAACTCTAGAGATAGAAACTATAGAGAGAGTTCTTTTTCTATAATCTTGAGCGTATTTATTTAGAGTTTAAGAAAGCTTTGAGCGTAGTGCAAGTTTTCTTCGAGTATATCCTCGCCCTACCAGTCGGAATACTCTTCTTTCAAAGGTAAGGGATATTATTTATTATACCTGTAAGGGGTATTATTCTTTTGTATTCATAAAGAGAACTTCTGTTATTCCATTCTTTATTATTATGTTGGAATAACCTGTCTATGCGAAGTACCAAATACATGGTGAAATTCTTCTATTATTCCATTCTTTATTATTATGTTGGAATAACTTTGTATACATCTTAATCTTGCATACATGGTGAAATTCTTCATTATTCCATTCTTTATTATTATGTTGGAATAACCTGTTTATGCGAAGTACCGCATACATGGTGAAATTCTTCTATTATTTTGTTCTTTATTATTCTGTCGAAATATCCTGTCGGTGCAATTTAATTTTCACACCGTTCCATTATTTATTATTCATCGTGAATATCACATGCGTGCGTTCTGTGGGACTGGGTTCCAATATTTATTATTCTCGGAATATCACATACATGTGCATTTACGCCGACACTGGTTCAATTATTTATTATTCGTTAGGAATAACTTTTATGCTCAGGCAGCTTTATCGCACGCATGGTGAATCCTTATGTTATTCCATTCTTTATTATTCTGTTGGAATAACCTGTCTATGTGGATTACCACATGCATGGTGAATGATCCTTTGTATTCATTCCTTATTAAATTGTGAAAATGATATGTATACGTGGATTAACGCATGGCGGACGAAAATCCATTTGTAGTTTTATATATTCTATTATACTCAGTTGGTTAAAGCTTTGACTTCTATACTCCATGAAATTAGTGGAATATCCTTGATATTTATGCTTTATCCAATATCTATTCATGGAAATATTCTTCTGAGCATTCTTAAATTTTACTCTACAAAGAAGTATCATGTTGACAATTTGGACGTTATTGGTTCATGGATAAATTAATTCTTGAACTTGTTTTATTGAATTATTATGTCATTGTCATCATCCTCATGTTTATATTATGTTGAAAGTCATATGTGGCATGTAGTGCATAGATGGACTTGGTATGATTATGACCAGGGATTATTCGGTATAATCATGACCGTAATGTTATAAATGATGTGGTAAAAGTCATCTTTGGCCCGTAGTGTATAGATGGACTTGGCGTGATTATGACCAGGGATTATTCGGTATAATCATGACCGTAATGTGATGAATGATGTGGTAAAAATCCACATTGGCCGTAGTGTATTGATGGACAATTTTTGGTATGATTATGGCTATGGATTCTCTTCAATCAAGGGTGCAAAGATGAATTGTTTTATGGCATGATAAGGGCCGTTGATGAAAACACGATTATCTTTGGCCCGTAGTGCATGGATAATTCATGGTCGTGATACTAAAGAATATCCTTGACCTGTAGTGCTGGAATGATTTAATGATGTGGATTATTTATTAAGCTGAGTCTCAGCGATAAAAGTGATGAAAAACCTTTTAAACCATAGAAGATAGTAGATTTTATGCTCTACTTGACTCTTCTAATGGATTGCTTGTTCCGCTGCAGTTAAACTTGATGGTTGTTATATTGTATCAGTTTAACACTGTTAAAGGCTAACGATAATTTATTACGCATTATCTTAGTCATAATATTTCTTCTTGGGCTAGTTGAGCTCACCCTTTCTTTTATTGTTCTCTCTTGAAATGAGAACGTAGTGGGCTAGTCGGGAACAAAGATGTGATGGTCCTAGATGATGGATTAGTAGTCCTCACTATTCTGTGAAATAGTGTAATAATAAATGTAATGAGGACTCCATTGAGTTTGTATATTGTCTAGATGACAATATTTGTATTAAAACTTATAGCATATGTTTAGTCGTATTTTACACGACTGTTGTATAATTAAGTTGTATTTGAATTTTGTACCATGTATCTGGCGACCCAAGATGGGTGATGTATACCTATTTTGGGGGCGTCACAGTTAGTATCAAAGCTTAGGGATATGATCCCTGGCTAAGATGTGAGACAAGAACTAGGAGGGGAGAGACGAGGAATTCCTTCGCTAGTATGACCTACCTAAGTTTATTGGGTTTTTAATTGGTTGGTCAGAGTATAGGGATAATATGTGACATGTTAATTAACCCTTGTTTTGTGGCAGTGTTTGAAAATGACATCTGAAAATGCTGAGATAAACAATGAAGCACATGAGACCGTTGAGTTAGCTCAACCAAAAGGTAACGACCAACAACACGATAATAATCATACCGGTGGCAACGGCCATCGGAACAATGATAACCATCGTGGGAGAAATTATAATGCCAAGAATGGTAACCACTTCGGTGGTAATCATGGCCAAGATAATAAAAGTTGAAATTTCAAGAAGAGAAGGTCATTTAGCTCGATTTTGTCGTATAGTGAAGTCAAGACCAGCTGGAACGGTGGCACCAAAGGCGGATACGGACAAAAAAAAGCCAGTAGTATAAGTGAGAGCGTTTGTCGAGGAACCCGAACGAAGTTCTCCCGGGTAAGTTAATCATAAATTCTTGCAAAGTCTATACCTTATTAGATACCGGTTTTATCCATTCTTTTATCTCTCTTGCTTGCGCTCAACGTTTAAATTTAACCCCAGAGAAGTTAGACTTTGACTTATTGGTTGAAACTTCGTTTGTAGAAGCCTTCGTTTCCTCCACTGTTTATAAATCTTGTTGATTCAAATCGACACTTTCACGTTACCTGTCAATCTTATCTCTTTGAAAATACTTGCCTTTGGTGTGATTTTAGGAATCGATTGGTTAACTACTCATCATGCTTTTCGTAAGGTTGTTAGCTTTCATATTCCTAATCAACCTGTTATGCGAATTCGAGCAACCAAACCACTAAAGTCAATCATTGTCATATCAAGCCATAAGTAAAGAGCCCCGGTCCTTTCGTTGTTGACTTCCTTGTGTGGAATGCACCGAAGCCAGACTTTCTATGACGGTGGCAAGTTGATAGGTATCAATGTGACGTACTATCCAAGTCTTGGATGAGGGTCACAGTTTTGAATGATTTTTCTATTGTTAATAAATTTCCTGACTTATTCTTGAAGACTTCTTAGCCTACCCCTAGAGCGTGAAATCAAATTTTGTATTGACCCCAGTACAAAACCCATTTCTTAAACCCTCAAATATTTCTTCAACTAAAATGAACGTGTAATGTGCCAAAGACGTTGGCTCGAGCTGTTGAAGATTACGATCGTACCATTCAATATCATCGTGGGAAAAGCGAACGTGGTAGCTGACGCGTTGAGTAGAAGATCGTATGCGTTTATGAGTGTGATGTTGTTAACCCAAAGACCCATTTCGTATAACTTACAAATGATGGAGATAGAGTTAAAGACTTTAGGGATCCACGTGAAGTTAACGAATATACGATTAGAATAGACTTTAATCGATAAAGTTAAAGCTGCTCAAGCTACATACTCAGAGCTGATAAATGTGAAGAAGAAGGATCAAGAGGGATTTATTCTAGAAGCAAGAATCGACAAAGAGAGGAAATCTCAACCCTCGATTTAATTGGCCTATTTGAAATCCTCGATGAAGTAGGAACTGTGGCCTATAGACTCGTTTTACCGCCAAGTATTTTGCGTGTTCAGAATGTTTTTTTTACGTATCGATGTTACGTAAATATGTGGACGACCCGAACCACAATATTAAATTATAACTAAACGATATAGCAGAAGATTTAACGTATGAGGAGATACGTGTTAAAATCTTGGATAAGAAGGATCGTATTCAACACTCAAAGGTTATACCTCAAGAATTAGAATCTGAAATGAAGTCAAGGTATCCTCACCTTTTTGGCATACCAGGTACGTACGTAAATTTTGAGGGCGAAATTTCATAAGGAGGGGAGATTGTGAGACCCCAGATTTTATGAATAAAGATTTAATTTTCTCGAAATATTTTTTTGAATATTATGGTGTGGATTTGAGATAATGTTATAGTTGTGGGTAGTATTTATAAATTTTGAAAAGTATGCAAGTTGTTGTATAATATTTGATTGGTCGGGGAATATTCTTTTTGTCGGGGAATATCCGTACGACGGTACAATCATTGGTGGACCCCACAACGGAATTATTGTCGGATTGAGAAAACGACAAAAATATTTTTATGAAAATAACGATGGAAGTTGTACCGTTAACTGTTGAAACACTCGGTGTTAAAAGTACAGTAATACGCGTGGTTGCCTAGTAGCACACGGTATTGATTATTGATGTTTACGTGATAAGTCACTCAGTTTTATTTTATTAGTATTATTAATGTAATAAAACAGAAAAGCTTTTTATATAAAACAGAATAGTTTTATAAAGTTATTCTATAAATAAAATATATTATATTCTATTATGCATAGTGTTTTGCATAGTAAAATCTTTTTATATAAAATAGAATACTTTTATAAAGTTATTATATAAATAGAATATATTATATTTTATTATGCACAGTGTTACATAGTGTTTTGTATAGTAAAATTTTTTATATAAAAATGAATACTTTTATAAAGTTATTCATTTTATTAGATTATAAATAGAATATATTATATTTTATTTAAAAGATTTTGCTTTAAATATGGAATCATCCGATTAAAAGTAAATCAATCAATGGAACATTCATGAATTAGTTACTATCGCAGATCCATTCTTCTATAAATAGAAGCTCGTTCCTTCATTATTTTTACGAATTCACTGAAACTTTAGAGAGAGAAACTATAGAGAGAGTTTTTCTTCTATAATCTTGAGCGTATTTATTTAGAGTTTAAGAAAGCTTTGAGCGTAGTGCAAGTTTTCTTCGAGTATATCCTCGCCCTACCAGTCGGAATACTCTTCTTTCAAAGGTAAGGGATATTATTTGTTGTACCTATAAGGGGTACTATTCTTTTGTATTCATTAAGAGAACTTATGTTATTCTATTCTTTATTATTATGTTGGAATAACTTTTATGCATCATGCAAATCGCATACATGGTGAAATTCTTCTATTATTCCATTCTTTATTATTATGTTGGAATAACTTTGCTTTATCTGAAATCGCATACATGGTGAAATTCTTCTATTATTCCATTCTTTATTATTATGTTGGAATAACCTATTTATCTGGCACCGTTTACATGGTGAAATTTTTCTATTATTCCGCTTTTTATTATTATGTCGAATATCCCGTTGGTCTTAATTTACTTTGACTGGTTCCATTATTTATTATTCCGTTCTTTATTATTCATCCGTGAATATCCTTGTGCGTATGCGTTCTGTGGGACACAGTTCCATTATTTATTATTCATTTGGGAATAACTTGTCATGCGATCTATCTATCATTTGATGGTGAATTCCTTCATTTATTCCATTCTTTATTATTCGGTTGGAATAACCTGTCTATGTGGATTACCACATGCATGGTGAATGATCCTTTGTATTCATTCTAAATTAAATTGTGAAATTGATCTGTATACGTGGATTACCGCATGGCGGACGAAAATCCATTTGCAGTTTTATATATTCTATTATACTCAGTTGGTTAAAGTTTTGACTTCTATACTCCATGAAATTAGTGGAATATCCTTGATATTTGCTCTTCATCCAATATCTATTCATGGAAATATTCTTCTGAGCATTCTTAAATTTTACTCTACAAAGAAGTATCATGTTTACAATTTGGACTTTATTGGTTCCTGGATAAATTAATTCTTGAACTTGTTTTATTGAATTATTATGTCATTTTCATCATCCTCATGTTTATATTATGTTGAAAGTCATCTGTGGCATGTAGTGCATAGATGGACTTGGTATGATTATGACCAGGGATTATTAGGTATAATCATGACCGTAATGTTATAAATGATGTGGTAAAAGTTATCTTTGGCCCGTAGTGCATAGATGGACTTGGTGTGATTATGACCAGAGATTATTCGGTATAATCATGACCTTAATGTGATGAATGATGTGGTAAAAATCCTCATTGGCTGTAGTGCATTGATGGAGAGTTTTTGGTATGATTATGGCTATGGATTCTCTTCGGTCAAGGGTGCAAAGATGAATTGTTTTATGGCATGATAAGGACCGTTGATGAAAACACGATTATCTTTGGCCCGTAGTGCATAGATAATTCGTGGTCGTGATACTAAAGAATATCCTTGGCCTGTAGTGTAGGGATGATTTAATGATGTGGATTATTTATTAAGCTGAGTCTCAACGATAAAAGTGATGAAAAACCTTTTAAACCATAGAAGATAGTAGATTTTATGCTCTACTTGACTCTTCTAATGGATTGCTTGTTCCGCTGCAGTTAAACTTGATGGTTGTTATATTGTATCAGTTTAACACTGTTGAAGGCTAACGATAATTTACTCTGCATTATCTTAGTCATAATATTTCTTACTGGGCTAGTTGAGCTCACCCTTTCTTTCATTGTTCTCTTCAGGAAATGAGAACATAGCTGGGGCTAGTCGGGGAACAGTGTGATGGTCCTAGATGGTGGATTAGTAGTCCTCACTATTCTGTGAAATAGTGTAATAATAAATATAATGAGGACTCCATTGAGTTTGTATATTGTCTAGATGACAATATTTATATTAAAATTCACAGCATATGTTTAGTCGTATTTTACACGACTGTTGTATAATTAAGTTGTATTTGAATTTTGTACCATGTATCTGGTGACCCAAGATGGGTGATGTATACCTATTTTGGGGGCGTCCACATTAGTATCAAAGCTTAGGATATGATCCTGCTGCTAAGATGTGAGACAAGAACTAGGAGGGAGAGACGGGAATTCCTTTGCTAGTATATGACCTACCTAAGTTTATTTGGTATTTAATGGGTGGATCGAGTATATAGGATAATATGTGACATGTTAATTAACCCTTGTTTTGTGGCAGTGTTTGAAAATGGCAACTGAAAATGCTGAAATAAGCAATGAAGCACATGAGACCGTTGAGTTAGCTCAACCAAAAGGTAACGACCAACAACACGATAATAATCATACCGGTGGCAACGGCCATCGAAACAATGATAACCATCGTGGGGGAAATTATCATGCCAAGAATGGTAACCACTTCGGTGGTAATCATGGCCAAGATAATAGAAGTGGAAATTTCAAGAAGAGAAGGTCATTTAGCTCGATTTTGTCGTATAGTGAAGTCAAGACCAGCTGGAATGGTGGCACCAAAGGCGGATACGGATAAAACAAAGCCGGTAGTATAAGTGGGAGCGTTTGTCGAGGAACCCGAACGAAGTTATCTCGGGTAAGTTAATCATAAATTCTTGCAAAGTCTATACCTTATTAGATACCGGTTCTACCCATTCTTTTATCTCTCTTGCTTGCGCTCAACGTTTAAATTTAACCCCAGAGAAGTTAGACTTTGACTTATTGGTTGAAAATTCGTTCGTAGAAGCCTTCGTTACCTCCACTGTTTATAAATCTTGTTGATTCAAATCGACACTTTCACGTTACCTGTCAATCTTATCTCTTTGAAAATACTTGCCTTTGGTGTGATTTTAGGAATCGATTGGTTAACTACTCATCATGCTTTTCGTAAGGTTGTTAGCTTTCATATTCCTAACCAACCTGTTATGCGAATTCGAGCAACCAAACCACTAAAGTCAATCATTGTCATATCGAGCCATAAGTAAAGAGCCCCTATCCTTTTCGTTGTTGACTTCCTTGTATGGAATGCAATCAAGCGGACTTTACGTGATGGTGGCAAGTTGATAGGTATCAATGTGACGTACTATCCAAGTCTTGGATGAGGGTCACAGTTTTGAATGATATTTCTATTGTTAATAAATTTCCTGACATATTCTGAAGAGATATTATTTTTCGTATTCGTATGAATATTATTTTCGTTCAATATTCATAAAGAATATTATCTTCGTTCAATATTCGGAGGAATATTATCTTCGTTAAATATTCGTTGGAATATTATTTTCGTTCAACAGTTGTAAGGAATATTATTTTATTCAGTATTCATAGGAATAATATTTTCTTCCATACTGTAGTATGTGAGTAATATTATTTCGTCTCGTATTCCTGATTATACCATCATTCGGTTAAAGTATTGCTTTTATATTCCGTGAAATTAGTAGAATATCCTTGAAATTTGCGCTTCATCTAGTATCGCTTCACAAGGATATTTACTGTACATTCTTGTTAAATTTTAAGTTTTTCATGCCGAAGTACTGTCAATGAGTACTATTCATTTATACGGTACTATTTATAAAAGTACTATTTACAGGTACTATTCATAAAGTACTATTCACGAGTACTATTCACAAAGTACTATTCACAGAGTACTATTCCCAAAGTACTATTCACTCGGGTACTATTCACCCGGAGTACTATTCATAACAAAAATTGATTTCTTTTCGGTCAAAATCATTTTTGATATATTATCATTCTAGAATTTTACTCCACTAAGCAGTATTATGTTGACAATTTGGACAATATTAAATTCTGGATAAATTAAATTATAAATCTTTAAAAATTTATCCATGAACTTGTTTTATTGAATTCTTATATCACTGTCATCATCCTCATGTTTATATTATGTTGAAAGTCATTCGTGGCCTGTAATGCATAGATGGACTTGGTATGATTATGACCAGAGATTATTCGGTATAATCATGACTATAATGTTACAAATGATGAGGTAAAAGTCCTCATTGGCCCGTAGTGCATTGATGGACAGTTGTTGGCATGATCATGACCATTGATGAATACACAAATATCATTGGCCTGTAGTGCACGGATAATTTGTGGTCATGATACTAAAGAATATCCTTGGCCGTAGTGCAGGGGTGATTCAATGATGTGGATTATTTATTAAGCTGAGTCTCAACGATAAAAGTGATGAAAAACCTTTTAAATCGTAGAAGATAGTAGATTTTATGCTCTACTTGACTCTTCTAATGGATTGCTTGTTCCGCTGCAGTTAAACTTGATGTTTGTTATATTTTATCAGTTTAACACTGTTGAAGGCTAACGATAAATTATTCTGCATTATCTTAGTCATAATATTTCTTACTGGGCTAGTTGTGCTCACCCTTTTGCTTTCATTATTCTCTTCAGGAAATGAGAACGTAGTTTGAACTAGTCGGGGAACGGAGTGACGGTCTAGATGATAGCATTAGTAGTCCTCACTATTCTATGAAATAGTGTGATAATAAATGTATTGAGGACTCCATTTGAGTTGAATACTGTCTAGAAGATAATATTCGTATTAAAACTCTCAGTTTATGTTTTGTCGTATTTTACACGACAGTTGTATTATTAAGTTGTATTTGAATTTTGTACTATGTATTTGGCGACTCAAGATGGGTGATGTATACCTTTTTTTGGGGCGTCACAGTTGGTATCAAAGCTTAGGGATATGATCTCTGGCTGAGATATGAGACAAGAACTAGGATGGGAGAGACGGGAAATTCCTTCGCTAGTATGACCTACCTAAGTTTATTTGGTATTTAATTGGTCGGTCAGAGTATAGGGATAATATGTGATATATCAATTAACCTTTGTTTTGTGACAGTGTTTGAAAATGACATCTGAAAATGTTGAGATCAGCAATGAAGCACATGAGACCATTGAGTCACCAACGATTAATACCCAGGATAATGTACAACAAGAAGACAATAATCCTCAGGTAAACAACAACACCGATCAGATGATGAACGATGGGATGTTCAGAGGCTTTATGCAATTCATGCAACAACAAGCAAGAGAGACTCCTGTTCAAAATGCAGGTGGAAATACTGGCAACTCTCGGATGGTCACCGCTAAGCAGTTCAAGGAGCTGGGACCACCAGAGTTTTTGGGAAAGCCAGAACCACTTAAGGCGGAGACGTGGATAAAACAGATCACCAAGATATTTGATGTCTTGGAATGCTTAGAGGAGCAAAAGGTTCCCTTCGCCACCTTTATGTTGCGTGAAGAGGCAGATTACTGGTGGGAATTTGTAAAACGTACCCAGCCTGACGCATTCAAGATGTCTTGGGAGAAGTTCCAAGAGCTGTTCAACGACAAGTACTTTCTCGAAAGTATTCGTCACATGAAGGAGGTGGAGTTTATCAAGTTGGAGCAAAACAATATGACCGTGTCGCAGTATGAGGCTAAGTTTGCCGAGTTGTCCCTGTTTGCGTCCCACTTGGTTGATAATGAGGAGAGAATGACGCGGATGTTTCTAAGAGGTTTGAAACTTGAGATACGTCAATACTTAATTTTTTACAAACTGTGTTTGTATTCAGATGTTGTAAATAGGGCTCAGTTATTGGAGCGCAATAATGAGCCAGCACAACCAAAAGGCAACGACCAACAACACGATAATAATCGTACCGGTGGCAATGAACATCGGAACAATGATAACCATCGTGAAGGAAATTATCATGATAGAAATGGTAGCCACTTCGGTGGTAATCATGGCCAAGATAATAGAAGAAATGATTCAATTGGAAAACTCAAGAAGAGAAAATTTAACGATGATGGAAATACGTCGGCAGCAACACCAGCAACAAATTCTAGAGGAGGAGAACGACCGCCAGTTAGATGCTACAAATGCGGAGAGGAGGGACACATAAGTCCAAATTGTTCACAGCCTTCCACGGTATGTTGTAGTTGTGGAAAAGACGGTCACATAGCTCGATTTTGTCCTATAGCAAAATCAAGTCCAATGGGGACGGTGGCACCAAAGGCGGATACGGACATAACAAAGTCGGCGATTTCAGGAAGAGCGTTTTTCGTGATTTTTGAAAAAGAAAATAACCCGAACGAAGTTATCACGGGTAAGTTAATCATAAACTCTAGCAAAGTCTATACCTTATTCGATACCGGTTCTATCCATTCTTTTATCTCTCTTGTTTGCGCTCAACGTTTGAACTTGACCCCTAAGAAATTAGACTTTGACTTATCTATTAAAACTTCGTTATGAGAAACCTTCGTTACCTCCACTGTTTATAAATCTTGTTTGATTCAAATCGACACTTTCACGTTACCTGTCGATCTTATCTCTTTGAAAATACTTGCATTTGATGTGATTTTAGGAATCGATTGGTTAACTACTCATCATGTTTTTCATAAGGTTGTTAGCTTTCATATTCCTAACCAACCTATTATGCTAATTCAAGCAACCAAACCACTAAAGTTAATTATTGTCATATCAAGCCATAAATAAAGAGCCCTGATCCTTTTGTTGTTGACTTCCTTGTGTGGAATACACTGAAGCCAGACTTTTTGTAGGGGAAGCCGTGAATAACGGTGGCAAGTTAATAGGTATCAATGTGACGTGTTATCCAAGTCTTGGGATGATTGACATGATTTATTTAAAATTGACATGATTTATTTAAATTTTGAAAATAATAATCTTATAACCAATACTACCTTTTAGGCAGTTTATGATATTTATAATTGTATTGAAATAAGATAAATGAATTCATGTTAAGTTTGAGTTTAAAAATATTAGAAATTTAATTTTTAGAAAGTCAATATTAAGCTTATAATTTAGAACAAAAGCAGTCCATAAAATTTTAGGATTTCATTTTATTTTAAAAAAAAATTCGTCCTAAACTTGGGAAAGTTTAGAAAGAAATTTATTAAAAACTTAAATGACATATTAAAATATAAACATTATCCTTATAACAGTTCAAATATAATTTCACAAGGGTTAAAAAGTAATTTACTCTTTTAAGTTAAAATTCTCTTCCAAAACTCACAAACACAAGAATATAAAATAAATTTTCTTGTTTCACCCTCTTTTCTATCATACTTTTTTGTTCATTTGTTATATATTAGGCCATTCCATTTCAGATTTGAACTAACCAACGGAATCCGACAATACTAGATTTTATATATTTGGTTAAGCAATCGGGAACTCGCCCGCAGGTGAGCGATTTGCGGTCGTGAGGCAGAACCAGACCACTCAAATGAAAATGGAAATCAACCCTCGGGGAATCCCCCAAGTTTGGGAGTTTTGGTTAAGCGGACAATTATCGTAGCTACCTACTTCGACAACTACTCTTATAGCTGCCGACGCTGGTTTCCGATCCCCAAGTGGTCGCCTATAGAAGGAAATGCATTGTTTTGTTCTTGTTCTCCAACAGAGGCGGCCTAGCGAAATGAGGCAGGAATTTTTGAATGTGATGTCGAAAATAAAAAGAAGAGATTGGATGATTGCCCGGTTTGTTCACTTCGTTTACTACTCCGCTCATGCGATATGCTTGAGAGCAAGTTATTTACGTACTTGCTCTTACAAGCAAGTACCACATATATCTGAAATCATCTATGAAACTAATGATGTACCTTTTCATGCTGCTTGACTCTGGTGTAATAGGACCACATATGTTTGAATGAATGAGTTGGAGCTGATGAGATGCCCGCCATATGCTTCTCTTAAGGATGGATTCTCTGCGTTGTTTTTCGATCACACAGTCTCGGCACAATTTGCTTGGTGTCTTGATTTCTGGAAACCCTTTTACCATCTTCCCAAATTACAATGTTCTCAATCTCTTAAAGCCAAGATGTCCATATCGGCAATGCCATAGCTGAGTAGTATCTTCAGTGGCAGTCTTATAACATGTAAGAACTCTAGGTAACACATTTCCAATGAGCACAACCATTCTATTAGCACTCATAGTTGTTTGTATGATCAAACCTTTTCGAGGATGATAGACTCGACATGTTCCATTCTAAATTAATATTACCACTCCTTTATCTTGTAATTTTCCAATATTGAGCATGTTATTCTTCAACTCTTGAATGAAATACACATCGCTGATCACATGTGTAACTCCATTTATTTGTAGCCTCATATTACCTTTCCCCATCACAGTCATCTTGGAGTTGTTGTCGAGCTTCACGTACTGCCTATTCTCCTCATCTAGATCACTGAACCATTGCTTGTCTCCGCTCATATGATTACCACATCCGAAATCCAAGAACCAAACCTGCTCTCTTTTGGCATCATTCATCTCAACATGTGCCATCAACAATAGTTCTTCGGTCTCGTCTAGCTCTGTGTAGTTTGCATTCTTTTCCCAATCAGGGCACTCATTTTGGAAGTGCCCAGATTTATGACACTTATAGCATTGCACCAGTGCTTTATTGAACGATCCTCTTCTTTGACCCCTTCCTCTGCCTCTAAAACCTCCTCGACCTCGACCTCGACCTCTTGCACCATGTCTGTTATCATTTCTTTCACTAGCTTTCTCATCGAATGTTACCTTCAATACTTTCCCTTCTCCTCCTGTGTGATTTTGCATTCTCTGTTTATGAACAAGAAGGCTGCTCTGAAGTTCATCAATTGTCATGGTGTTAAGGTTATTGGATTCCTCAATTTCAGCCACAACATAATCAAATTTCCTATCATGGACCTTAGTATTTACTCCATAATCACCAACTGCTCTATTCGTTCTCCATGCGCCTTCATTTTGTTGGCAATGGCCAAGGTCCGAGAGAATTAAGTTAATATTGTCTATCCCTCTTTCATCCCAAGTACTTCGAACTCTCTTCTAAGAGCTTGCAGTTGAGCCCTTTTCACCTTCGTGGACCTTGATATTTCTGTCTCATTGAGTCCCATATGTCTTTTGGTTGTGTCTCGATCGAGAATCGTCTCCATAATGCTTTTATCAATAACCTAGAAGAGGTAGTTTTTCACCTTGAGATCTTTTAGCCTTGCCATTTCGATACATGTTATTAACCTTTAAAAGAAATTATATATATATATATATATATATATATATATATGAACTTAAATGAACTTATCTTAAGAATCGATTTGTCAAGGCTAGTACTTGGTACTATGTCCTTAAGACAATTATGACCTCAAGATGGTGCTTAGAGTTGATAGCACTTGTCTCCCGGATCTGATGACACTTGTATATTTTTTGGCACTACAAAAAATATACTCTACGAACCAAAGTAATGCTCAGACTCTCTCACACAAAATAACTAAGAAACTGATGAAGAAATAAAGACTTAAAACTCTAATATGCTAGAATGCTTGAGAATTGAATGAATGAAATGGATGGCCCCTCCTATCTATTTATAGGAGGGTTAGTAACCCTTCGGATGGGTGCCTAGCCCTTTGAAAGGGCATGAGATGCCACTGAAAAGGCATATATAGCATCCATTGGTCAAAATGACGTAGTTTTGATTATATGCAGTATAGGCGCGGTCAAAATAACTGCATATGATCAAAACTACGTAGTTTCAGTATTAATAGAACCAAAACTACGTAGCTTTAGTTTAGTAGAAAAGGCGCGACCAAAACGACGTAGTTTTGGGCTGCCCGTTAAAATTTACATATACCGCTTCCTCAAAACGACACAATTTTGATTATACCGCTTCGCAAAACGACATAATTTTGATTATACCGCTTCTCAAAATGACACAATTTTGATAATATAATAAATACAACTCTCAAAACGACACAGTTTTGATAATAGAATTAAATTAAAAAATTTAATTAAAAAATTTAAATAAATTTTGTCTAAAAATTATATCTGAGACCTGAACCCGGACCCACGAGCCAGGTAGCTAGTGCATTTGAACATACTGATGGGCGGCGTGTGGTTCTAACCTAGCCTTGGCTAGGTATTCTCCCTTCCACAAAAGTGAGGTGCCCCTTGGGGCCCAAACCCAAGAGCACTTTCCTTGTATGTAAACATATAAAACCTTTAATTCTTAACCTATGTGGGACTTAGTTTTTCTCACATGTATTTATTATCTTTCAAGTATAATCTTTGGGAGTTAATATCTCATTCATTACTCTATGGATTTGAGCTTCCAAATACTTAATTTAATCTACTCATGGAGTAGAACACATTAATATATGGAATCATTAAAATTAATTAATGACACCCACATTAATTTAGGCTCAAATTCCAACAATCCCCCACATGAATGATATTGACTGCCAGCCTTATACAAATGTTATACAGACTCTGAGAGTGAGACATAATTAGAAATTTTATGTATCGAGAGAGGTAGCTTTTGGCTTTGAACCTTCCCTCAGGAAAAACTATCGGGTTTCTTGGTTGTCCGATTGAACGTGATGTCTTGAATCGTCCAATCGTTTGTGTAAATCTAGACAATAGTAATTCACACAGAATCTTTCTAGACATTATTTGGTTCTCATGATTTTGTTAATTTTGGCCCCGAACAATCTCGGATTTATGAGTGATTTAGAGAAGTATAGCCTTATCCTTCTCATAGAATTAGCCCAGTTCACATTCATATATGTGATTCTTAATAAGAGTATTCTGTCATACTCCAAATGTTTATCAAGATTTAAGAATCATTAAAAACAAAGCTTATCATGTAATCGCTGCAGGTATCACTATCTCGTATCATAGGAATGAGCAGAAGAAATTAATTTCTTCATAGTGATTTGGTTGAATCATTCACAATTTAGTTGTCCCTTTAAACCTAGATCTTGGGATCTTCAGTCAACTAGGTTGGGTTTCCATCATGACAATCCTTGTTTATAGGCGTTAAACCCATTCCCCTCGAAGTTATTTTTACTTGCTCTCTAGTTAAACCTTTAGTTAGCGGATCCGCTATATTTTCTTTCGACTTTATGTACTCAATAGACATAATTCCATTACAGAGCAACTGTTTTTTGGTATTGTGTCTACGACGAATATGTCTAGACTTACCATTATACATGTGACTCTGTACCCTTCCAATTGCTGATTGACTATCACAATGGATACAAATAGGCGGCACAGGTTTAGGCTACATAGGAATATCTTCTAAAAAGTCACGAAGCCATTCAGCTTCTTCTCCAGCCTTATCCAATGCAATAAACTCAGATTCCATCGTTGATCGAGCAATGCATGTCTGTTTAGAAGATTTCCATGATACTGTTCCTCCACCTAGTGTAAACACAAAACCACTTGTTGATTTAGAGTCTTTTGTATCCGATATCCAATTCGCATCACAGTATCCTTCAAGTAATGCTGGATATCTTGAGTAATGCAATCCAAAATTTTGAGTGTATTTTAAATACCTTAAAACTCTTATAACCGCTTTCCATTGATTTTGTCCTGGATTGCTTGTAAATCTACTCAATTTATTGACAGCTTGTGCTATGTCAGGACGTGTACAATTCATTAAGTACATAAGGCTTCCAATTATTTGTGCATACTCTGTTGGGTTTCGACATAAAAATGCAGCGAAGATAAACCAATTAAAGGCAATTCCGAAACCATAAACAGGATCCATGCGAAAAATTCAATTAATTCAGAGGTTAGAAATTATACCGATTGTTAAAGCTAGAATCGATGCGGTCGAATCTCCAACGCAATTCAAACGGACTGCGTCTCTACGGTATCCACACGAACGCTGCACACAAATTGTCCTACGATCTGCAGAAGAAGGAAACGCGGTACTAGCCACCAAGGATGAGGATTTTACGAACTGCTTTCTCTCTAGTCTCTCTCTAAGAAGCTATTTGGGGTTTTGTTAATGAATAATACCTAAAATGGTCGCTACATATCATATATATAGCGATTAAAAGGAATTATTCAAAACCTAATTTAATAAAATCCAATTTATATATATATATATCTTAATGAAGTCTTACTCAATTAATATACCTATATATAAATTATCCTATTAATTTAAATTCGTAATTTAAATACTATCAATCATATTGACATATTTAAATCTTTATAATTTAAATTAATTCCCTTTTAATTACGTTCTATGTGTGTGGCCCTATAGGTTATTATTACGTTGGCAATAATTTTAAAATCATATTATAAAATTATAAATAGTGAGCGACATCTAGTAATGCATCACTGTTACCCAAGTAATAATAAGATCGATGATTCGATGCAACCTTTTAGTGACCAATGTTTCAATGTAATTTAATCCTTTTAACCATAATATCATAGATTAAACTCGAGTCATGGAATGTGTCATACTCTTCTTAATTTAATCTGAGTTTTTCTTAATCAATGAGTAGACTATATAAAACAAATCATTATTTGAGCATGGCCATGCATTTTATAGTCTCACTCAATCAAGAGGCCTATGGATATCACCCCTAATATATAGGATGGTTAAATTCCATCTAGATCACTCATATTCCTCACACGATTCATGATGTACCCAATAATCACCTTTATAGTCCACCCTATTAAAGGTGAAATTTGATGATATCAAAGTACATAAATTTCCGTGTAGAAATATAGTGATTTCAGGTCGGAGGACCATTACATCATTGTCACTATGAGAATTGCTAATGACACTTCGCATAATGCTCCACATAGAATTCTCATGATGGGTCTGTCAAGTACATCGTTCTCTAACATGTACCTATGCATTGACTTAATATCTCATATATTTATGACCAATGAGATTTGGTCATCAATCGATCCACATACTAGTCTTAATGCATCATTATTGTCCGTCAACAACAATACTACTCGACTAGGGACATTTAAGAACAATGATACTAATTGTAAATATATAATCTCATGTTCAAGTCACATACTTGAAACTATATAATTTGTATCAATATTATAAGGATTTTTATTATGTTAACATTTATATAACGCAGTAAATAAAACCATAATAAAATCATTCATTTATTCAATCAAATATAATATCAAAACGTTAAGCAATTATATCAAATAATTGGCCTATAGGGCATAAACTCTAATATACTTAGGTTGTGATATGCTCTCTGCTTTATTTTTAGACAAGTGTAGATTTATATCTACCGGTGTTCCAACACAGGATTGTAATCATATTGATTGAATTTCCGTAGTATTTTCTCAATATAATGTGATTATGATAACACTAACCCATTCGAAGTTTTAGAAATTTTAATTCCTAAAATTACATCGGCAACACCCATGTCTTTCATGTCAAACATATTATTTAACATTCTTTTAGTAGTTTTAATGATTTCATTATTACTACCCATAATGAGCATATTATCTACATAAAGACAAATAATAATATACCCATTCTTAGTGTCCTTGACATACACACATTTGTCACACTCATTTATTTTGAAATCATTTGATAATATTGCATTATCAAATTTTTAATGCCATTTTTTAGGTGCTTGTTTTAATCCATAAAGTGACTTTACAAGCCGACAAACTTTCTTTTCTTGTCCTGGAACAATAAATCCTTCTGATTGTTCCATGTAGATTTCTTCTTCTAAATCTCCATTCAAGAAAGTTATTTTTACATCCATTTAATGTATTTCTAAATAATATATAGATGCAATTGTGACGCCCCCAAAATAGGTATACATCACCCATCTTGGGTCGCCAAATATATGGTACAAAAATTCAAATACAAACTTAATTATACAACTGACGTGTACAATACGCCAAAACATAGCTGAGAGTTTCAACACTGATAATGTCTCATAGAGAGTATAAAAACACAAAAAAAGTCCTCATTACATTTATTGTCACACTAGTTCACAAAATAGTAAGGACTACTAAGGCAGACATCTGGACTATAGCTTCGTTCCCCGACTGGTCCTTGCTACGTTCTCATTTCCTGAAGAGAACAATGAAAGTAAAAGGGTGAGCTCAACTAGCCCAGTAGGAAATATTATGACTAAGATAATGCAGAATAAATTATCCTTAGCCTTCAACAGTGTTAAACTGATATAATATAACAAACATCAAGTTTAACTATAGCAGAACAAGCAATCCATTAAAAGATTCAAGTAGAGAATAAAATCTACTATCTTTTATGATTTAAAAGATTTTTCATCACTTTTATCGCTGGGACTCAGCTTAATAAATAATCCACATCATCGAATCACCCCTGCACTATGGCCAAGGATACTCTTTAGTATCACAACCACAAATTATCCATGCACTACGGGCCAAGGATATTCATGTATTCATCAATGGTCATGATCATGCCAACAACTGTCTCTCAATGCACTACAGGCCAATGAGGACTTTTACCATATCATTTGTAACATTACGGTCATGATTATACTTAAGAATAATCCTCAGTCATAATCATACCAAGTCCATCTATGCACTACAGACCACGTATGACTTTTTAACATAATATAAACATGAGGATGATGACAATGATATAAGAATTCAATAAAACAAGTTCAAGAATTAATTTATCCGAGAACTAATAACGTCCAAATTGTCAACATGATCTTTGCTTTGTGGAGTAAAATTCAAGAATGCTCGGAAGAATATTTTCATGAAAGATCTTTGGATGAAGCGCAAATATCAAAGATATTCCACTAATTTCAAGGAGTATAGAAGTCAAAACTTTAATTAACTGAGTATAACAAGGAATGGAATAACAAAAGAAATCACCGGTACGCGATGTAGATCGCACTTACAGCAAGAGTTATTCCAACGAATAATAAATATTGGAACCGGTCCCATAAACGCATGCATGTGATATATTCCAATAGAATAATAAAAACGAAATCAGTCCCACAGTAAACGCATTGCATGACGGATATTCCAATAGAATAATAAAGAGCGGAACCAGTCCCATGTAGAACGCATGCACGTGGATGTTCCAAAGAATAATAAATAATGGAACCAGGTCCCACGTAACGCATGCATGTGAGATATTCCAAAGAGAATAATAAAGAATGAAATAATAGAAGAATTTCACCAAGTATAGGTAGCTTGGCACATATATAGGTTATTCCAATGTAATAATAAAGAATGGAATAATAGAAGTTCTCTTCACAGATAAGAAAGAAATAATACTCCCTACCTTTAGAAAAACTGGAAATTGGAATAAAGAGGTAGCAGACTTCTCTTCTTCTTTCTCTCTATAATAAGTGCTCTATAGCTTTAGTGAATTGGTGAGAAATGAAGGAAGAATGAGCTTCTATTTATAAGAAAATATAGTTTCGATAATTGCGTTTTTTGGGGCTCAAAAAAATTATAGTATAATACCTTCCTCTTTTCTTCATTTTTAATTTAGTCCCTGCAAGTATTATCAAACTTGCACCACCTCCCTAATAGTAAATAATGTGAATCAATAGTACAATCATGTGAATAAATAGTATAATCATGTGAAAAAAATTAATTACAGTATAGTACCTTCAACTATACCTCCATTTTTAACTTAGTCATGCAAGTATTATCAATCTTGCACCAACTCCCCTAATAGTACATGAATGTGATTCAATAGTACCCACATGTGAACAAATAGTTATATAAGCATGTGAATTAGTAGTAATTAAGTGCTCATTTATCCGATAAATTATCCGATTTATCAATATAACCCCCAAACATCATTTATCATCGAAATAGATGTCGATTTTCGTTAACACTAATAATCCCAACACAATGGAACTATCAATTTCATCTTTAAGCAACACAACTTATTCATCATTAATATTATAACTCACAATATTTAACAACCAGGTCGTTCCCAGGAAAGAGGGGGCTTTCCGATAAGGATTTCTCCCTATTGGCGCGCAATTAGATTATCTAACCTCTCATTGACAGAACTTCTAGACATTGTTAATATTGCAAATAAAAATATGAATAACTTTGTCGTCTCAATTATTGATTTAATAATATAAAATAGCATGCAAATGGTACTGTGACAATAATTGAATCAATAATATGATGCAACAATTACTGTAGCAATAATTGAGTATAACTGAGTGACTTCTCATGTAAGCATCAATAATCAATACCGTGTGCTACTATGCAACCACGCATATTATTGTACTTTTACTACCGGCATCAGACTTTTACTACAAGGTAGTTCAACAATTTAAATTAAAAACTTTTGCCTTTACTTTTATAAAAGATAATTACGCTGCTTTTCTAACTACGACAATAATACTTCCATTGTGGGGTCCAATGATGATTGTCTGCCGTCATTATGAATATTCCTTGTTAAAACGAATATTCCCAATTAATCGAATATTATATAACCACTTGCTTACTTTGCAAAATTTGTAAATAATACCCACAACTATAACATTATATCAATTCCATACCATAATATTCAAAAATATATTTTGAGAAAAAATATTCTTTATTCATAAAAGTTTGGGTCTTACAACCTCCACTTCTTATGAAATTTCGTCCTCGAAATTAGGGTGCGTACCTGGTATGTCGAAGAGGTGAGGATACCTTGACTTCATTTCAGATTCCAACTCCCAGGTCATTTCCTCAACATCGTGATTTCTCCATAAAACTTTGACTTGAGGTATAACCTTGGAGCATAGAATATGATCCTTCTTATCCAAGATTTTAACAGGTACCTCTTCATACGTTAAATCTTTCGCTATCTCGTCCGGTTCTAATTCCATAATGTGGTTCGGGTCTTTCACATATTTTCGCAACATAGATATGTGAAAAACGCGTTATGAACACGAGACATACTTAAGCGGTAAAAAGCGAGTCTATAGCCCCGCCCCTACTCGATCGAGGATTAAAAATGGGCCAATGAATCGAGGGTTGAGCTTTCCTCTTTTCCAAATCTCGTAACTCCCTTCCATGGAGCAACACGTAACAACACACGATCTCTCCAATATCGAATTCCACGTCCTTTCGATGAAGATCAACATAACTCTTTTATTCGATCTTGTGAGGTTTTTATACGTTGTCGGATCGTTTGAATCTTTTCCGTAGTCATACGCATACCACCTCGGTCCCAACAACGTTGCTTCACCCACCTCATCCCAAAGATATCGAGAAAGCGACACTTTCTTCCATACAACGCCTCAAATGGAGCCATGCCAATACTTGCTTGATAAGCTGTTGTTGTAGGAAAACTCCACCAATGGTAGGAACTTATACCAACTTCCTTGAAGTCAAGGACACGAGTCTTAATAGATCTTCAAGAGTTTTAATGGTCCTCTCTCGATTGGTCAGTCCGTCCCGAGGATGATATCTTAGAAGCTAAATCATAAATCCGTGCCCATAGCTTTTTGCAAACTAACCCAAAATCTTGAAGTGAATCTTGGGTCTCGATCGGAAACTATGGATACTTGGCATACCATGCAATCTTACGATCTCGTTTATGTACATACGAGAAAGACGTTCAAGTGTATAAGTTTCTCGTAGGGTAGGAAATGAGCGGAACTTAGTCAATCTATCAACAATGACCCAAATCGCATCTATGCCTTGAGAAACCTTGGGAAGACCGATGCTAACGAAATCCATGGTAATGTGTTCCCACTTCCATTCGGAATTTCAAGTGGTTCTGAATGGACCTTTTGGCACTTGATGCTACGCCTTGACTTCGTTGACAAGTTAAACACCTTGAGATAAACTCTGCTATCTCTCTCTTCATATTGCTCCACCAAAATGTATGTCAAGATCACGATACATTTTGGTACTCCCAGATGGATTGCAAGCGGTGTGTTGTGCGCCTCCATCATGATTTTATTCTTTAAATCGTGGTTGTTAGGAATAAAAAGTCTGAGTTGACTCAAGTATTCCTTCTTCATCGATTCTTGCTTCGGCGTAGCACCTTCTTGTACTTTCTTCCTCATACGCATCAGCTCCAGGTCTGTAGCTTGAGCAGCTTTAACTTTATTGATTAAAGTCGGTTCTATTCGTATATTCGCCATCATCACATGGGTCCCTGGAGTCTTTATCTCTAACTCCATCCTTTGCAAGTCACACAAAATGGGCCTTTGCGTTGACAATATTGCACTCGTACCCGCATATGATCTTCTACTCAATGCGTCAGCTACCACGTTTGCTTTTCCAGGATGGTATTGGATGGTATGATCATAATCTTTCAATAGTTCAAGCCAACGTCGTTGTCGCATGTTGATTTCCTTTTGGGTGAAGAAATATTTGAGGCTTTTATAATCCGTATAGATCTCCACCTTCTCTCCATACAGGTAATGCCTCCAAATCTTAAGCGCTTAAAACGACAAATACCCAATTCTAGATCATGAGTAGGATAATTTCTCTCATATTCTTTGAGTTGTCGTGAGGCATAGGCTATGACTTTCCCATGTTGCATGAGAACACATCCTAACCCTTTGCCTGAAGCATCACTATAGATGACAAATCCCTCAAGGCGGATGGTATTGTCGAACAGTCTTTGAAATGAGTCTCCTCTTGAGTTCTTGAAAACTCTTCTCACATTCCCGCTCCAATCGAATTTTGTATCTTTTCGAGTCACCGAGTTAATGGAGTAGCGATTCGAGAAAACCCTTCTACGAATCTCCGATAATAACCAAATGAAGCCGAGAAAAGCTACGTTTTGGTTACATTAATTTAGGTTGCTCCCAACTTTGAATAGCTTCAATCTTTGCCAGGTCAACAGATATTCCATGACTTGATACTACGTGCCCAAGGAATGCTACTTCCTCAAGCCAGAACTCGCATTTCTTCAACTTGGCATAAAGCTTATTTTCACGAAGCTTTTTTAGTATCGGTCTCAAGTGTTGCTCATGATCTTCATGACTTTGGAATATATGAGGATGTCATCAATAAATACCACCACAAAGTGATCCAAATATTCCTTGAATACTCGGTTCATCATGTCCATGAAGGCAGCAGGAGCATTAGTCAATCCAAAAGACATGACTAAGAATTCATAATGCCCGTACCGAGTTCTAAAGGCAGTCTTTGAAATATCCTCATTTTTAACCTTCAGCTGATGATATCCAGAACGAAGATCGATCTTTGAAAAGAATTTGGCGCCTTGCAACTGGTAAAACAGGTCATCAATGCGAGGCAACAGGTACCTATTTTTGATGGTGACATGATTCAACTCCCGATAATCAATACAAAGTCACATACTTCCATCTTTCTTCTTCACGAATAGAACAGGAGCACCCCAAGGAGACGTACTCGGACAAATGAAACCGATATCTAATAATTCCTGTAGTTGGGTTTTTAACTCCTGAAGTTCAATAGGAGCCATTCGATATGGGGCTTTGGAAATGAGTTTTGTACTGGGTTCAAGGTCAATACAAAATTCAATTTCACGCTCTGGGGGTAGGCCAGGAAGTTCTTTAGGGAATACGTCAGGAAATTTATTAACAATAGAAATATCATTCAAAACTGACGTATTTTTATTTAAATCCGTGACATGAGCTAAGAAAGCTTGACATCCGTTTTTCAATAAACGAATAGCTTTATGGCTTGAGATGACAGTGATTGATTTTAATGGTTTGGTTGCTTGAATTCGCATAATAGGTTGGTTAGGAATATGAAAGCTAACAACCTTATGAAAACAATCAATTTTAGCATGATGAGTAGTTAACCAATCAATCCCTAGAATTATGTCAAATGCAAGTATTTTTAAGGAAATAAGATCGACAGGTAACGTGCGGTTACCGATTTGAATCGAACAAGACTTATACACAGTGGATGTAATAAAGGTTTCTCCTAACGGAGTTTCAACAGATAAGTCAAAGTCTAACTTCTCCGGAGTCAAATTTAAACATTGAACGCAAGTAGGAGAAATAAAAGAATGGGTAGAACCGGTATCAAATAAGGTATAGACTTCGCTAGAGTTTATGATAAGCTTACCCGTGATGACCTCATTCGGGTTCCTTGCTTTCTGGGAGGTCACGGCAAACGCTCTCCCTTGAACTACCGGCTTTGACTTTTCTGGGACGGCCTTTGGTGCCTCCATCTTAGTTGAACTTGTCTTTGGTGAACAAAAAAATTGGGCTAGGTGACCTTCTTTTCCACAATTATAACACTCTTTGGACGGCATCGCGCAGTTTGGACTGATATGTCCCTCCCCTCCGCATTTGAAGCATATGATAGGTGGTCGTTCTCCTTCCTTAACCACTGGTACTGACGCTGACATCTTTCCATCATTGTTAAATCTCCTCTTCTTGAAATGTCCACTCTTATTGTCATGGCCATGATTACCACCAAAGTGTTTACCATTTCTGGCATGTTGATTCCCTCCACGCTTGTTGTCACCGCTTCGATGACTGCTACCACTGATATTATCGACTTGTCGGCTGCTCTCTCTCGGTTGGGTTGACTCGTTATAACGCTCCAATAACTGAGACCTATTTACAACATCTGAATACAAACACAGTTTGTGAGAAATTAAGTACTGACGTATCTCGGGTTTCAAACCTCTTAGAAACATCCGCGTCATTCTCTCCTCATTATCAACCAAGTGGGATGCAAACCGGGACAACTCGGAAAACTTAGTTTCGTACTGTGACACGGTCATATTGTTCTACTCCAACTTGATGAACTCTACCTCCTTGATGTGACGAATACTTTCGGGAAAGTACTTGTCATTGAACAATTCTTGGAACTTCTCCCAAGACATCTTCAATGCGGCAGGTTGAGTATGCTTTACCGATTCCCACCAGTAATATGATTATCCTCGCAATATAAAGGTGGCAAAGGGAACCTTTTGCTCCTCGGAGCAACCCAAGACATCAAATATATTGGTGATCTGCTTTATCCACGCTTTCGCCTTAAGTGGGTTTGGCTCTCCAATAAACTCCGATGGTCCCAGCTCCTTGAACTGTTTAGCGGTGACCGTCCGAGAGTTTTCAGTGTTTCCACCTACATTTTGGACAGGAGTCGCTCTTGCCTGATGTTGCATGAATTGCATAAAGTCTCTAAACATCCCATCGTTCATCATTTCGTCAGCGTTGATGTTTTTTTGAGGTTTGTCTTCCTGTAGCACATTATCCTGGGTATTGATCTGTGGTGACTCAACGGTCTCCTGTGCTCTATTGCTATTCTTAACATTCTCGGATGCCATTTTCAAATACTGTCACAAAATAAAGGTTAATTGACATGCAACATATTATCCCTATACTCTGACCGATCAATTAAATACCAAATAAACTTAAGTAGGCCATACTAGCGAAGGAATTCCCCGTCTCTCCCCTCCTAGTTTTAGTCTCACATCTTAGCCAGGGATCATATCCCTAAGCTTTGATACCAACTGTGACGCCCCCAAAATAGGTATACATCACCCATCTTGGGTCGCCAAATATATGGTACAAAAATTCAAATACAAACTTAATTATACAACTGACGTGTACAATACGCCAAAACATAGCTGAGAGTTTCAACACTGATAATGTCTCATAGAGAGTATAAAAACTCAAATAAAATCCTCATTACATTTATTGTCACACTAGTTAACAAAATAGTGAGGACTACTAAGGCAGACATCTGGACTATCACTCCGTTCCCCAATTGGTCCCTGCTACGTTCTCATTTCCTGAAGAGAACAATGAAAGTAAAAGGGTGAGCTCAACTAGCCCAGTAGGAAATATTATGACTAAGATAATGCAGAATAAATTATCCTTAGCCTTCAACGGTGTTAAACTGATATAATATAACAAACATCAAGTTTAACTATAGCGGATCAAGCAATCCATTAAAAGATTCAAGTAGAGAATAAAATCTACTATCTTTTATGATTTAAAAGATTTTTCATCACTTTTACCGCTGGGACTCAGCTTAATAAATAATCCACATCATCGAATCACCCCTGCACTATGGCCAAGGATACTCTTTAGTATCATAACCACAAATTATCCATGCACTACGGGCCAAGGATATTCATGTATTCATCAATGGTCATGATCATGCCAACAACTGTCTCTCAATGCACTACGGGCCAATGAGGACTTTTACCACATCATTTGTAACATTACGGTCATGATTATACCGAATAATCCCTGGTCATAATCATACCAAGTCCATCTATGCACTACAGGCCACAGATGACTTTCAACATAATATAAACATGAGGATGATGACAATGATATAAGAATTCAATAAAACAAGTTCAAGAATTAATTTATCCAGAACTAGTAACGTCCAAATTGTCAACATGATCTTCGCTTTGTGGAGTAAAATTCAAGAATGCTCGTAAGAATATTTTCATGAAAAGATCTTTGGATGAAACGCAAATATCAAAGATATTCCACTAATTTCATGGAGTATAGAAGTCAAAACTTTAACTAACCGAGTATAACAAGGAATGGAATAACAAAAGAAATCACCGAGTACGTCGCGATAGACCGCATATGCAGTTATTCCAATGAATAATAAATATTAGAACCAGTCCCAAGATAAAAACGCATACGAGATAGGATATTCTAACGTAATAATAAAGACGGAATCGAATCCGGCAGAAAAGCATGATAGGATATTCCAACAGAATAATAAAGATGGAACCAGTCCGTGCGTGAGAACGCATAAAACAGGATGTTCCAGTGAATAATAAATAATGGAACCCGTCCTCCGGCAGAACGCACGCAGATGTGATGATCCAAAGAGAATAATAAAGAATGAAATAACAGAAGAATTTCACCAAGTATAGGGTAGCCCCCGTATACAGGTTATTCCAACAGAATAATAAAGAATTGAATAACAGAAGTTCTCTTCATAGATAAGAAAGAAATAATACTCCCTACCTTTAGAAAAACTGGAAACTGGAATTAAGAGGTAGCAGACTTCTCTTCTTCTTTCTCTCTATAATAAGTGCTCTATAGCTTTAGTGAATTGGTGAGAAATGAAGGAAGAATGAGCTTCTATTTATAGGAAAATATAGTTTCGATAATTGCACGTTTTGGGGCTCGAAAAATTACAGTATAATACCTTCCTCTTTTTCTTCATTTTTAATTTAGTCCTGCAACTATTATAAAACTTGCACCACCTCCCCTAATAGTAAATAATGTGAATCAATAGTACAACTGTGACGCCCCCAAAATAGGTATACATAACCCATAATGAGTCGCCAAATACTTGGTACAGAAATAACTACAACTTCATTAATACAATTGTTGTGTAAAAATACAACAACCCAATACTGTGAGTTTGAATGCAAATATTCTCTACTAGAGAGTATACAAACTCAAAAGGAGTCCTTATTACAATTATTATCACACTATTTTATAAAATAGTGAGAACTGCTAACACCACTGACTGAAAACATCACTCCGCACCCCGACTAGTTCCCGCTATATTCTCGCCTCTTGAGAAAAATGGAACAAAAAGGGTGAGCTCAACTAGCCCAGTAAAGAATATTATGACTAAGTTAATATACAACAAATTATCATTAGTTTTCAACAGGGAAAAATCTGATAGAATATAAACGACAACAAGTTTTAGATCAACAACTGCAGCGGAAACAACAATCCATTAGAAGAGTCAAGTAGAGAAAGAATTCTACTATCTTCTAAGATTTAAAAGTCCAACATCAATATTTTATCTCTGTAACATCAATCAATATACATCTTGAATCAAATATTCATCTTTGCACTACAGCCAAAGATATTCATTTGTATCACCAAATGGTCATGTTCATCTCAACACTGCTGCTCATCTTTTGCACTACGGGCCAAAGATATTCATTAGGTAATCATTCATCTTTGCACTACTGTGCCAAAGATATTCATTTGTATCATCATTTAGGACCGAGGATGATGAAAAATATTTTAAAAGAAAAGCGAATCCAAAGGAGATAATAGATCAAATATTAATGATTGTAGATTACGCTTTATCCAAGTTCAATAATATTCCAAAATAACCAATTTTGAAGCAGAATTCAAAAATAATGATCAAAACATGGATACAATCAAAGATAGTAACCATAATAAGCAACTTGGACAAAAAGAAGAAAATTTTATTTTTTGGTGAATAGTTCCGTATTCGTGAATAGTGCCGTATACGTGAATAGTAACCCCGACACAAAAAGTTCCAAATTTGATAAAAAGTTCAAACCAATATTTCGGCATAATGATGTTGAGAGAATAACATCATTAGGAAGAAAATAATATCCCTTACCTCAAAATAACCGTACTTCTGACTGAATATCGGATATGATGCTAAATGAAAATTGTGCTGAATAACAACTCTCAAAGTATCTAAATACTCACAAAATACACTCAATAATCTAGAGAGAGAAAGAGAGAAAACTTGTTTCTGGTGTGATTTTCAATTCTAACTTAGCCCTCTATTTATAGGAAAATGTTAAGCACGCAAGCGCACTTAACTCAACTTGATGGCTTTACCTGCTACTATTCCCACCCACCACATTTGAATAAAAATCTCAGCATATTTCTTCACCAACCAAGAGTGGGACCCACCAATTCGAGAATTTTCCATCAAAATGATAAACTCCGAAAATTCAATAATTTCTGAACCAGTCATCTCGTAAAATTCATAACAAATCATACGTTCATTTTTAACGGTTCAAAATATGTGGGCGTATACTCAACTTATATATGTATAACATATCCAAAAATTACCACGATCCAACGGTCGGATTAAAAATTATAACCCCCATAAAATATCTCAAAAACCCTAATTTGATTTTTAATACCTCTAATCCGATAAAAATACTGATAAAACACCTCAACATTAACTCCTTCATTTTTAACCACAAAAATATATCCCTCATTTATATCCACATAAAACAAATATTTCCTTATCATATGAATCAATAATTAATTATTTAAAAATAATATTACAGAATCACATTTATGACAACCAGGCCGTTCCCAGGAAAGAGGGGGCTTTCCGATAAGGATTTCTCCTTACTGGCTCGCAATTAGGTGACCAAACCTCTCTTTGACAGAACTTTCTAGACATTGCCAATAATGCTATCTAATAATATTATTTCAAATAATATGAATTATTGATCAGATAATGGAGATGATGTGCAGTGACAATTATTGAAACAACAATAATATAAATATCAACGTAGCAATTATTGAATCAATAAAATAAAATATTGAACAGTAACTACTGTAACAATTATTGAGTGGTGTCTTCCTTCGTAAGAATCAATAATTCAAAAATCTTGTGTAATCCGTCAGGTGCTATCTTCTTGTAACGACGCCAGACATCTTGTATTTTTTAACCACCGGTATTCCAACAAAGTGTTAATTGCAGTATAACTACGCCGTTATTCAATTTTGTCATTTTCTTCATCCAACCGCTTTTTTACATTATGGGGCCCACAAATAGGCTGTGCATTAAATCATTTAATATTCCCCAATGTAAAGAATATTCCATAACCACTTGTTTATTTTAAAAAAATTTCACATTTCACCCATAACAAAATATTATATCAAATTAACACCTTATTATTCACAATAATAATTAGAGGAAAATTTAATTTTATTCATTAATAAGTTGGGGTCTTACAACCTCCCCTCCTTTTGAAATTTCGTCCTCGAAATTTACGTACGTACCTGGTGTTTCGAAAAGGTGAGGATATCTCGCTTTCATTTCTAATTCTAACTCCCAGGTCATTTCTTCAATAGCATGGTTTCTCCACAAAACCTTAACTTGTGGTATAACCTTCGTGCGTAGGACATGCTCTTTCCTATCCAATATCTTAACAGGTACCTTCTCGTACGTTGAATCTTCAGCTATCTCGTCTGGTTCTAACTCAATAATGTGGTTTGGGTCTTTAACATATTTACGAAGCACAGATATGTGAAAAACATTATGAACACGAGACATACTTGGAGGTAATGCAAGTCTATAGGCCACATTTCCTATTCGGTCAAGAATTTCAAATGGACCAATAAATCGTGGATTGAGCTTTCCTCTCTTCCCAAATCTTGTAACTCTCTTCCATGGTGCAACACGTAACAATACATGATCCCCAATATTAAATTCCACGTCCTTCCGATGACAATAATAATTATATCAAATTAACACCTTATTATTCACAATAATAATTAGAGGAAAATTTGATTTTATTCATTAATAAGTTGGGGTCTTACAACAATCATGTGAATAAATAGTATAATCATGTGAAAAAATTAATTACAGTATAGTACCTTCAACTATACCTCCATTTTTAACTTAGTCATGCAAGTATTATCAATCTTGCACCAACTCCCCTAATAGTACATGAATGTGATTCAATAGTACCCACATGTGAACAAATAGTTATATAAGCATGTGAATTAGTAGTAATTAAGTGCTCATGTATCCGATAAATTACCCGATTTATCAATATAACCCCCAAACATCAATTATCATCGAAATAGATGTTGATTTCTGTTAACACTAATAATTCCAACACAATGGAACTATCAATTTCATCTTTAATCAACACAACTTATTCATCATTAATATTATAACTCACAATATTTAACAACCAGGTCGTTCCCAGGAAAGAGGGGGCTTTCCGATAAGGATTTCTCCTATTGGCAGCCTTGATTAGATTATTTAACCTCTCCTTGACAGAACTTCTAGACATTGTCAATATTGCAAATAATAATATGAATAACTTTGTCGTCTCAATTATTGATTTAATAATATAAAATAGCATGTAGATGGTACTATGACAATAATTGAATCAATAATATGATGCAATAATTACTGTAGCAATAATTGAGTATAACTGAGTGACTTCTCACGTAAGCATCAATAATCAATATCGTGTGCTACTATGCAACCACGCGTATTACTGTACTTTTACTACCGGGTACTGTACTTTTACTACCGGGTAGTTCAACAGTTTTAACGGTAAAACTTTTGCCGTTACTTTTATAAAAAGATAATTCTATCGTTTTCTAACTACGACAATACTTCCATTGTGCGGTCCACCAAAGATTGTGTCGTCGTACGAATATTCCCTGTTAAAACGAATATTCCCCGACCAATTGAATATTATATAACCACTTGTTTACTTTGCAAAATTTGTAAATAATATCCACAACTATAACATTATATCAATTCCATACCATAATATTCAAAAATATATTTCGAGCAAAATTATTCTTTATTCATAAAAGTTGGGGTCTTACAGCAATGGCAATTAACATCCTAATTGAGGATATTCTCGTCACAGGAGAATAAGTATCAAAATAATCTAAACCTTCCTTTTGCATGTATCCTTTGATTACAAGTCTTACTTTATATTTGTCAATAGATCCATCTGCTTTCATTTTATTCTTGAATATCCACTTATATCCAAGAGGTTTAGAGCCTGGTGGGAGATCTACTAATTCCCACTTATGATTATGCAAAATGGATTCTACTTCACTATTTATAGCCTCTTTCCAATATGAAGCTTCAGGACTCGATATTGCTTCTTTATAGGTTTGAGGCTCATTTTCTAACAAATAGGTTAGAAAATCCGGACCATAAGATTTTGAGGTTCTAGCATGTTTACTACGTCTAGGGTCATCAATATCTCATAAATCATGATTACTGTCATTAACAGCATCATAAGTTCTTTTATTTGAACTTGTTTCTTGTTCATTAGAACTTGGCTCTTGTTCCTTTTTATTAGGAAATATTGTTTCAAAGAATTCAGCATCTTTTGACTCAATAATCATATTTTCATGTATTTCCTCTATTTTTGATTTATTAACCAAAAATCTATAAGCACTGCTATTATTAGGATAACCTATGAATATACAATCTATTGTTTTTGGTCCTATTTTCACCTTTTTGGGTGGAGGAACCACTACTTTTGCTAAACACTCCCACACTTTTAAGTGTTTATAAGACAACTTACGTCCTTTCCATAATTCATAGGGTGTAACATTAGACTCCTTTTGAGGTATTCAGTTGAGAATATAATTTGCTGAAAGAATTACTTCCCCCCACAAATTCTGAGGTAGCCCAGAACTTAATAACAATACATTCATCATTACTTTTAAAGTTCTATTCTTTATTTCTGCAACACCATTTTGCTGTGGTGAATAAGGTGCAGTTGTTTGGTGTATTATACCATATTGTGAACAAATTTCAACAAATGGAAATGTTAGAGTTTATGCCCTAGAGGTCAATTATTTGATATAATTGCTTAACGTTTTGATATTATATTTGATTGAATAAATGAATAATTTTATTATGGTTTTATTTACCGCGTTATATAAATGTTAACATAAGAAAAAAATATTTAGAATAGTGATACAAATTATATAGTTTCAAGTATGTGACTTGAACATGAGATTATATAATTACAATTAGTATCATTGTTCTTAAATGTCCCTAGTTGAGTATCATTGTTGATGGGACAATAATGATGCATTAAGACTAGTATGTGGATTGACTGATGACCAAATCTCATTGGTCATAAATATATGAGATATTAAGTCAATGCATAGGTACATGTTAGAGAACGATGTACTGGACAGACCCATCATGAGTATTCTATGTGAAGCATTATGTGAAGTCATTAGCAATTCTTATAGTGACAATGATGTAATGGTCCTCCGACCTGAAATCACTATATTTCTACACGGGAATTTATGTACTTTGATATCATCAAATGTCACCTTTAATAGGGTGGACTATAAAGGTGATTATTGGGTACATCATAAATCTTGTGAGGAATATGAGTGATCTAGATGGAATTTAACCATCCTATATATTAGGGGTGATATCCATAGGCCTCTTGATTGAGTGAGACTATGAAATGCATGGCCATGCTCAAATAATAATTTGTTTTATATAGTCTACTCATTGATCAAGAAAAACTCAGATTAAATTATGAAGAGTATGACATATTCCATGACTCGAGTTTAATATAGGATATTAAGGTTAAAAGGATTAAATTATATTTAAACATTGGTCACGAAAAGGTTGCATCGAATCATCGATCTTATTATTACTTGGGTAGCAGTGATGCATTACTAGATGTCGATCACTGTTTATAATTTTATAATATGATTTTAAAATTATTGTCAACGTAATAATAACCTATAAGGTCACACACATAGAACGTAATTTAAAAGTGAATTAATTTAAATTTTGAGGATTTAAATATATTAATATGATTAATAGTATTTAAATCACGAATTTAAATTAAAAGGATAATTTTTATATATGTATATTAATTAAGTAAGACTTAATTAAGATATATATATATATATATATATATATATTTGGATTTTATGAAATTAGGTTTTGATTAATACCTTTTAACTACTATATATATGATATATAGCAGCCACTTAGGATATATCTCATATCTTCAAAACCCTAGCCGCTCTTAGAGAGAGACTAGAGAGAAAACAATTCGAAAAATCCTATTCCTTTGGTGGCTAGTACCACAAGTCCCTTTATTGCAGAATCGTGCGACGGTTCGTGCGACGTTCGTCTGCATACTATAGAGGCGTAGTTTCGTGAGGAATTGCGTTGGAGATTCGAAGCGTTTCAGATGAATTTTCATATTCGGTATAATCTTTTTACACTGAGTTAATTGTTTTTCGCATGGATCCTATTTAGGGTTTCGAAATTGCTTTAAAATTTTAATTTTCGTTGTGCATTTCTGTATCGAAACCCTACAGGAAATTCATATTCCCCACCTCTATCACTTCTAATTATTTTTATCTTTTTATCAAGTTGATTCTCAACTTCATTTTTGTAATTTTTAAACATTTCCAAAGCCTCATCTTTACTTCTCAATAAGTAAACATAACAATATCTTGTACAATCATCTATAAAAGTGATAAAGTATTTCTTACCTCCTCTTGTCTGTATATACTTTAAATCACAAATATAAATATTTAGTAATTCAAGAGGTTCTGTACTTCTTTCAATTGATTTAAAAGAAGATTTTCTAAGTTTTGCCTCAACGCAAATTTCACATTTATGATTAGAGTTAATCTCACATTTTGGAAAACATTCCATATTAATTAATCTACGTATAGTATTATAATTAACATGACCTAATCTATCATGCCATAAATTAGATGACTCAATCATATAAGCAGAAGATGTAATTTTATTAATATTGGAAGGTACAATAGTCATTACATTCATTTTGAAGAGCCAATTGCTCATATAACCCTTCCCCACATACATCCCATTTTTAGTTAATATAAATTTGTCTGATACAAAGACTAATTTAAATCCCTTTTGACTAAGAAGGGATCCTGACACTAAATTTTTCCTAATATCAGGCACATGGAGCACATTATTGAGGGTGAGTTCCTTGCCAGATGTCATCTTCAGAATCACATTTCCTTTTCCAGCTATCTTTGATGAAGAAGAATTTCCCATGTATAGATGTTCTCCATTCTCAATTTCTTGATATGTGGAGAACATCTTCCTATCGGAATACATGTGGTGGGTTGCTCCAGTATCCATCAACCATTCTCTTGGATTCTCAACTATATTTATTTCTTAAACAACCGCTGAAAGGTTCATTTCAGAAACATCTTGAAGAAGATTATCCACTTCCGTTACATTGGCTTGTGCAGACTTCTTGTTCTGGTCTTTTCGTTTTCGATAATCCTTTGCCCTATGTCCGGCTTGTCACATATGTAGCATTTGCCTCGGAACTTTTTATTTGTTCCTTGTTGAGGCCCATTACTAGAGAATTTTCTCTTTTTGGACTTTGGACCTTGTTCCACCACGTTGGCTTTATACTCCACAAAGGTCCTTCCTGTTTTCTTTTCAGAGGCACGATTGTCCTCTTCTATCCTTAATCTTACGATTAAGTCTTCAAGTTTCATCTCTTTACGTTTATGCTTGAGATAATTTTTAAAATCTTTCCATATAGGTGGTATTTTTTCTATAATAGCAGCAACTTGGAAAGATTCACTTAGAGACATACCTTCTGCATATATTTCATGCAGGATTACTTGTAATTCTTGGACTTGGTTGATGACTGCCTTGGAATCCACCATCTTGTAGTCCAAAAGCCTGCCAACTACGAATTTCTTCGTGCCAACATCTTCTGTTTTATACTTTTTATCCAAGGAATCCCATAATTCTCTTGTTGTTTTGAGAGAACTATACACATTGTATAATGTGTTATCCAATCCATTAAGGATATAATTTCGACACAAAAATTCTGCATGTTTCCATGCATCTATTGCGTCAACAACATGCCGGTCTGTTTCATCTTCTTTGAGCACATGGGGATCTTCGTGAAGAAACCTCGCCAAGTTCAAAGTTGTGAGATAAAACAACATCTTTTGTTGCCATCTTTTAAATTCCGTTCCATTGAACTTTTCTGGTTTTTCACCATGGTTCACAGGAACATTTGGTATAGAAGGTGTAGAAGAAGAACCAATTATAGTAACAGAATTGGTATCCATATTTATTGCAAATATATATATAAATTATAATTGTCTTAAGATTGTTATTAACCTTTAAAAGAAATTATATATATATTTAAATGAACTTATCTTGCAGTAACTGATTTGTCAAGGCTAGTACTTGGTACTATGTCCTTAAGACAATTATGCCCTCCGTATGGTGCTTAGAGTTGATAGCACTTGTCTCTCAGGATACAATGACACTGTATATTTTTGCAGCACTACAAAAAATATACTCTACGAACCAAAGTAATGCTCAGACTCTCTCTCACAAAATAACTAAGAAACAGATGAAGAAATAAAGACTTAAAACTCTAATATGCTAGAATGCTTGAGAATTGAATGAATGAAATGGTTGGCCCCTCCAATCTATTTATAGGAGGGTTAGTGACCCTTCGGATGGGTGCCTAGTGTGACGCCCCCAAAATAGGTATACCTCACCTATTCTGAGTCGCCAAATACATGGTACAGAAATAAATACAACTTCAGTAATACAATTGTCGTGCAAAATACGACAACACATATACTGTGAGTTTGAATACAAATATTGTCTAATAGACAGTATACAAACTTAAAAGGAGTCCTCATTACAATTATTGATACACTATGTGAGGACTACTAAAACAACTATCTTGAATCATCACTCCATACCCCGGCTAGTTCTTGCTAAATTCTCTCCTCCTGAGAAGAACAATGGAACAAAAAGGAAAAGAGTGAGCTCAACTAGTCCAGTAAAGAATATTATGACTAAGATAATATACAACAAATTATCATTAGTCTTCAACAGGGAAAAATCTGATAAAATATAATAGACAACAAGTTTTAGATCAACAACCTGCAATGAAACAACAATCCATTAGAAGAGTCAAGTAGAGAATGAATTCTACTATCTTCTAAGATTTAAAATTCCATCATCAATATTTTATCCCTGTAACATCAATCAATATACATCTTCAATCAAATATTCATCTTTGCACTACATACCAAAGATATTCATTTGTATCACCAGTTGGTCATGTTCATCTCAACACCTGTTCATCTTTGCACTACGGGCCAAAGATATTCATTACGTAAGCATTCATCTTTGCACTACAGGCCAAAGATATTCAGTAATATCATCATTTAGGACTGAGGATGATGAAAATTATCTTAAAGAAAACGAATCCAGTGAGATTAAAGATCAAAGATTAGGGATTCATACTTTAATTTATCCAAGTTCAAAAATACTCCATAATAACCAATTGTGAAGCGAAATCAAAAAATAAAGATCAAAACATGGATACAATCAAAGATAGTAACCATAATAGACATATTGGACAAAAGGAGAAAATTTCATTTTCTAAATGAATAGTGTATAAATATTCGTGAATAGTCTTATATACGTGAATAGTGCCGCCGACACAAAAAGGTAGAAATTCCACAATAAAATTTATACCAATATTTCGGTATAATGATATTGAAAGAATAACATCATTAGGAAGAAGAAAACATCTCTTACCTCAAAATAACAAAGATTTAATCGAATATCGGTATAAAATTTGAAGGAAACTTGCAGACCAATAGCAACTCACAAAGTATCTAAATACTCACAAAATACGCTCGATAATGTATAGAGAGAGAGAAAACTTATTTCTGGTGTGATTTTCAATTCTAACTAAGCACCCTATTTATAGGAAAATGCTAGAACGCCAAAGTAGACTAAATATGTGACGCCCCCAAAATTAGGTATACATCACCCATCTGGAGTCGCCAGATACATGGTACAGAATTCAAATACAACTTAATAATACAACTGTCGTGTACAATACGACAAAACATAAACTGTGAGTTTGAATACAAATATTGTCTACTAGAGATTATACAAACTCAAAAAGAGTCCTCGTTACAATTATTATCACACTATTTCACAGAATAGTGAGGACTACTAATGCACCATCTAGGACCATCACTCTGTTTCCCGACTAGTCCCTGGTACGTTCTCATTTCCTGAAGAGAACAGTGAAAGAAAAGGTGAGCTCAACTAGCCCATTAAGAAATATTATGACTAAGATAATGCAGAATAAATTATCATTACTCTTCAATAATGTTAAACTGATAAAATACAATAGACATCAAGTTTAACTGCAGCGGAACAAGCAATCCATTAAAAGAGTCAAGTAGAAAATAAAATCTACTATCTCTTATGATTTAAAAGGTTTTTCATGACTTTTATCACTGGGACTCAGCTTAATAAATAATCCACATCATCGAATCACCCCTGCACTACGGCCAAGGATATTCTTTAATATCACGACCACGAATTATCCATGCACTACGGCTAAAGATAATCATATTTTCATCAACGGTCCTGATCATGCCATAAAATAATTCATCTTTGCTCCCTTGGCCAAAGAGAATCCATAGCCATAATCATACCAAAAACTGTCCATCAATGCAATACGGGTCAATGAGGACTTTTTCCACATCATTGGTAACATTACGGTCATGATTACACCGAATAATCACTGGTCATAATCATACCAAGTCCATCTATGCACTACAGGCCACAGATGACTTTCAACAAAATATAAACATGAGGATGATGACAATGATATAAGAATTCAATAAAACAAGTTCAAGAATTAATTTATCCAAGAACCAATAACATCCAAATTGTCAACATGATACTTCTGTGTAGAGTAAAATTCAAGAATGATCAGAAGAATATTTCCATGAAAAGATACTGGATGAAGCGCAAATATCAAGGATATTCTATTAATTTCATGGAGTATAGAAGTCAAAACTTTAACCAACTGAGTATAATAAAGAATGGAATAACAAAAGAAATCACCATACTTCGCATAGACAGGTTATTCCAACAGAATAATAATAATGGAACCAGGTCAGGCAAAATTTGCACCGACAAGATGTTCCAACAGAATAATAAAAGATTTTAACCAGGTCCCAAGTAAAAGCATTATGATGAGATATTCAATGTAATAATAATAAAGATGGAATAATAGAAGAATGTCACCAAGTATAGGGTAGCCCGCGTATACAGGTTATACCAGCAGAATAATAAAGAAATGGAATAACAGAAGTTCTCTTCTTGAATACAAAAGAAATAACACCCCTTACCGTAAAAGAAACTGAATATAAGAGTAGGGAAGTAGCAGAATACTTTTCTATAGTTTCTCTATAATTTTTCTCTCTCTAGAGTTTTAGTGAATTTGTAAGAAATAATGAAAGAATGAGCTTCTATTTATAGGAGAATGGAAAAGCACTGTGTAAGAATTTTGCTCACTGACTCAATAATTATGCAACCACGGATGAAAACTTTGATACCCATAATGCCAATTTTCAAACCTCCAACCAATCAGAATCAAGAAAGGATTTATAATACATATATATATATATATATATAAAACCACACATGCTTTAAAACAACAATCAACCACCCGTAAATTCCAAAATCCAAACCCCTTTCATTTTTTCTTCCACACGTGGGCCCCACGTGTTCCCCTTCCACCAACATGTCACTTTTATCATCATATATATATATACCAACTAGATATATATATTTACACACAATTTTCACTTTCTCACCCACACATCACTTTCACTACACTCTTACACATTTTACTATCTCACACACACACACACACACACACACACACCTTTCACTATCACACACACATATATCTTAAACCCATCATTTTCATATTATCACTTTTCCACCATTTTCCACTCACACACACATTATATATATACACACCTCACATACATATATATATATATATATATATATCTTCCATCCACTATTCATATACTATTTCTCCCCGAATTTCCAAAATCATTTTCAACACATATGGGCCCCACCTTTAAATAATTTTTTACCGATTATTTTGAAAAATGGGCAAATAGGAATCCAAATAATAAGCAAAACTGAGTGACTTCTCACGTAAGCATCAATAATCAATCTGGGTGTGCTACTACTTATGCAACTACACGCCAGACATCAGTACTTTTACTACCGAGTAGTTCAACAAGATTAATTAAGTAAAACTTCCATCGTTATTTACAATAAAAAATATTTTTGTCGCTTTCTCAATCCGAAATAATTCCGTTAATAGGTCAACTAATGATTGTCTTGGTAAATTTGGATATCCCCGACAAAAAAAATATTCCCTATTAAAACAAATATTTCCCGACCAATCGAATATAATACAACAACTTGCATACTTTGCAAAATTTATAAATACTACCCACAACTATAACATTATATCAAATCCACACCATAATATTAAAAAAAATATTTCGAGAAATTTAAATCTTTATTCATAAAATCTGGGGTCTCACAAAATAATAAAATAATAATATTTTATTTTCTTCATTCTACGCCCATCTTCTTTGAAATATCAAAGCCATCCATCTTGGAAAAATTTCAGCAGCCCACATGTTTTAAAAACAAAAGTGGGTCCCACCATAATTTTAATAAAAATATTTAATTTCTAAAACTTCAATAATTCATAATAAATAGTCCTTTTATCAGAAAAATACGAATTTTATGTCCATTCCATAGGAAATTAAATTCTCTACAACTTTGTAAGTTTAAGTTTTTCCAAATTCCAAACAGAAAATATATGAAATCCACATACGGACGATTTTCAACACCTCTATTCCGACAAAATACTGATAAAACACCTCAGCATTTATTCCTTCATTTATAACCACATAAAATAAATATATCCATCATTTATATTCATATAAAATAAATATTTCCTTATCATATAAATTAATAACTAATTATTCACAAATAATATTACAGAATCACAATTATGACAACCAGGTCGTTCTCAGGAAAGAGAGGGCTTTCCGATAAAGATTTCACCTTATTGACGCGCAATTAGGTGACCAAACCCCTTTCCTAGACAGAACTTCCTTAGACATTGCCAATAATGCTATCTAACAATATTATTCAAATAATATGAATTATTGATATGATAATGGAGATACTGTGAAATGACAATTATTGAAACAACAATAATATAAAATATCAACGCAGCAATTATTGAATCAATAAAATAAAATATTGAACAGTAATTACTGTAACAATTATTGAGTAGTGCCTTCTTACGTAAGGATCAATAATTCAAAAATATTGTGCAAAACCGTGTGCTTCTTTAACCACGCCAGACATCAGTATTTTAACCACCGGGTATTCCAACAGTGTTAACGGTAACAACTACGTCGTTATTTGTAAAAAATCAAATTTGTCATTTTTTTTATCCGACCGTTTTCAGTTATGGGGCCCACAAATGGCTGCGCCGTCGTACGAATATTCCCCGACATCAAGAATATTCCACGACCAAATGAATATTCCCCGACAACAATGAATATTGAAAGTCCAATAATAATCTAGAAGGGGGGTTGAATAGATTATTACAGATTAAAAAATTATCTTAGGCCTTTTTGATTTTTTGTATAATTAATTTGCAGTGTTAGAAATTAATATGCAAGACAGTAAAAAATCAATCACACAATGCACAGAGATTTGTCTGGTTCACAACATACATCCCGGGTATGCTGCTACGTCCAGTCTCAAGTTCCACTCCAGGACTTGAGATCCTATTACTATCAGTAATAAAAATTCCTTCAACAGGCGGAGAAGCCTTTACAAAGTTTTATAGTCAAACTTTCAACTGTTCCCAACTAATCTATCTTGGACAGCAAGCTCCCCGCTCCCTCCTCAAGCTTAGTTGCACTTCTTTTGAGTTCAGTTCTATTCTATGATCTGGTCTTAAAACAACAGCCTCTTCCTCACCTCGCAAGTACACTAGAGACCCAACTTCCCGCTGACCTCTCTAAGACTCTGGTCTTGGTCTAAGAATTACTCGTCTTTCTCACAGGTACCTAAAATAAACTAACTCTGACCTTTTATCTTTTTACAAATGATATTACAACAATTTACTTCTCAAATAAGCAGATAAGAATTTAGTACATATGGATGCTTCTTAAATAAGCAGATATAATTTAGTACAGATTGATGCTTTTCAAATAAGCAGATATCAATTAAAGAGCAAATATATTTATAAAAGTTTAAAGACTTTTATACTTGAGAAAATATGCTTCTTAGTAAGCAGATAGTAATTTTGTGCTTAGATCAAATAATGCTTATGTAAGCAAATATGTAAATTATGCACTATTATAAAAGTTTAAATAACTTTTATATTTTGTGTGAAAAGTGCTTCTTGAATAAGCAAATATATCAATTTTAGCTTTTACTCTAAATGCTTCGGTTTAAGCAGATATATAATTTAATGCAAATTTATAAAGAAATATTTATTCTTTATGGAGTAAAGAAAAAGTCAGTTTAAATAACTTTTAGAGTGAGAATTCTTCTGAGTAAGCAAATAAGTTATTTTAAACTTTGAATCAAATATACTTCTATTTAAGCAGATATATTCACTTAAGTTTGTGAAATAAAAGTTTAAATAACTTTTATATTATGCAACAAGTATTTTATGAATAAATGAATTTATGAACAAATACTTGTGATAGATGAATATCAAGTATAATAAATAAATCAATTAAGCAATACTTGATATAACAAATATTATTTGTTTAACTCAAATAATATATAAGAATATTTTATCTATTATGTGAACTTTTATAAATAGTGTCACTTGGTACTATAAGGAATCGTACGGTCGGATTCCTCTCCGTAGAGGTTTATCTCCGTAGCCCAAGTATAATAGAATTTATAATTTTCACAATTGATATTTATATAAATATTTTTAATAGATCACTACGATTCTCAAATCCGGTTCGGATGACTACTCTTTTTGGAGCAGTATCTCAGTGTTGTTTTGAGCTATCAAGTGTCGTATCTATTTTATGATATTTATATAAATATTATCAATAAAAGGTTACTGAAGACTATAAGGAATCGTACGGTCGGATTCCTCTCCGTAGAGGTTTATCTCCGTAGCTTTGCGGCGTCCAAGTATCCTTTTATTTGATAAATAGATGAAATATAGATATATAGAATTGTGTACAACAATTTATATTTGTATATCTATAAATATAAATAAGCAAGAGATAATTCAAATAAATAAATCAAACAACTTATCTCAATATGCTTAGACCAATTTTCTCTTCTCAAATAATAAGAACTTTTGTAAGAAGAGATATATGATTTAGAGAGAATGTAGGCAAAGAGAGTATGATTTTCTTTTCACTGAATTGGTAAAAACTAAATGAATGAAATACTCCCTATTTATAGGATTTTTGAAGTTGGGACAAAATTGTCATTTAGAAAAATAATTTTTGGAATGTGCGGTTTAGATCAAATATTTTTGAAATGAATGGTCCAGATTAATCCAAGCCTTTGCGCGGTAGGAGTTAAAGAAACGCCTAGGCGCCACTTCATCAACATGGTATTAATTACAAAGTTTTGACCACGTTTTTAATCCAAAGCCAGCAAGCATTACACAATTTTTGTCCCACAAAGATTTATATTACATGGTTTCAAAAAGGTGACAGCATGCATGTATTTGTTCTATATGGTTACTTAACAAAAGGTGACACATGTATGAATTATTATAATATATATAATACATCACACGAAATCTATATATATATATATATATATATATATATAACATACTGCATATTTACTATATATATATATACTATTTTATATAAATATAAATATATCAAATTTATATAATATAAAATATGCCCAATTTTACCGTATATATATATATATAAAATACTTATTAAGGAAAACCATATATTCTATACTCTCTCGATCGGAAGATACTATTTTTTTCCTCTTGTCTTCTGACAAGTTTGTTCCTCTTGCCTAGGGCATATTAGTTATTGCTTGAAAGATTGAATGATTTATTTTCTTTCTGTACCTATGGAACGTGTGCATCCCAATACCCAACCAGATCTGGCCGATGCATGCCGAAATTTGAATTTAAATGATGCCGAATCAGAAGGTCTTATTCTCGATGATGATCTGATCTCATCTCTAGTGGATGAATACCAATTATGTCTAGTGGGCTGCTTCCTCACCGAGAAGAAGATGGATTTTGAAGCAATAAAGAATACTCTTATTCCGATTTGGCAGCCGATAAAGGGCATGGATGTGAAAGAGCTTGGCCAGAATCGCTACATCCTTCATTTTTTTCATGAACGGGATTTATGTCGTGTGCTTAATGATGGTCCCTGGTCCCTGAGCAACCAGATTCTCATTCTTCGTCCCCTGCTTCCTGGCGAACAACCGTCACAAGTCCCATTGGATCATGTTGAGATGTGGGTGCAAGCATATGATTTACCACTGGGTTATCTGTCAGAGAAAGTTGGTCGGGCAATTGGGAACTATATTGGTAAATATGTTCTTTCTGATGGACATAACTTTGATGGTTAATTGAAAACTTTTATGCACATTAGGGTTGCGATGAATATTTATAAACCTCTAGTCTGTAAAATGAAAATGAAGAGACCTGGTGGAGATTGGTTTTGGATTCAATTTAAGTATGAAAGATTGCCCACCTTTTGTTTCTATTGTGGTTTTATGGATCATTCAGAAAAGTTCTGCCACCTCTCATTAGAAAATCTCATTCCTCCGTCAAAATTCCCTTTTGGCTTGTGGCTTCGCGCCTAAGCCCGTCGTAATAACAACCGAATGGCTGATAAGTGGTTCCGAACTTCCCTCAAAGACCGCCTCCTCCACCCATTGAAGTCCGAAAGTCCAAAGACGGTGTTGACATGGATTTGGGTTCTCCGAGTAATCCTGGTACACCTAGGATAACTGTCTTGCACGACAAGAGTCTCTCTAATTATCAGGTAAAAATGCCTCATTTGACAACTGCTACCAAAATTTCCCATGATTTATAAGATCTCCCTATTTGGAACGTCAATCGCTTCCATTCTCGGGTCCTATAAATGTGGAAGCTGTTGTGGATAATGGGCTTATTATTACGGATCAAAAACGCCGCCATACTGATGGAGAATTAATAACACCTGATATGTCGTTGACTGATGTTACTGTTGATGAAAGCTCTGATATGATGATGGTTAATCTGACACCAAATAACGGATTGAAGGTGGGTTCTGGCATCCAGGCCCACCGAGCTCAATGACGACCTTAAGCTGGAATTGTCGTGGTTTGGGCAATCCACGTACAATTCAAGTTCTGGTGGATTTAGTCCATCTCTATAAGCCCATGTTTGTGTTTTTGATTGAAACAATGGTTCCTCGTGACAGGATTTTAGCCATAAAAAATAAGCTAGGGTTCGATGGCTTTTTTGCTGTGAGTAGTATCGGTCATGGAGGGGGTCTTGTTCTCCTTTGGAAGGAAAAAAATAGTGCCAAACTCCTTAGCTACTCCTATAATCACATTGATATTGAGGTATCTTTGCCGTCAATGTTTGTGTGGTGCCTCACTGGCTTTTATGGGCACACGTCGCGAGCTCAACGTCAATTATCCTGGAATCTTCTTCGTTCTCTGAGTCTTAACTCCACTGCTCCTTGGTGCTGTCTAGGGGATTTTAACGATCTACTCCATCCTTCTGAAAAACTTGGTAATATTCCTCATCCTACTTGTCTGTTGGAAGGTTTTCGGCTTGCTGTGGAAGACAGCGGGCTTCTAGATATTGGTATGGTTGGGCACCCTTTTACTTGGGAAAGGCGTAGGGGTCTCTTGGATGGTGTTGAAGAGCGTCTTGATCGTGCTCTTGCTTCCTCATCTTGGTGCTCTTCTTTTCCTTATGTCAAGCTCCGTAATATTGAAGTTACTATATCTGATCACTCTGCTATTCTTCTAGATTTCCTCCTTTCTTCTCAGGTGTACAGAACCCGCACCTTTAAATTCGAGAACGTATGGCTAAGGGAACCACAATGCAGAGGTGTGATTGAGTCTAGTTGGGTGAGTACTACAGGTATCCCAATCCAACTAAAATTAGAAAGATGTGGAGAGGATTTATTGTGTTGGGGGAAGTCTTTATCTCGTCGATTTAAGGAGCGTATTAAAGACTATCGGGCTCAAATGAACTCCCTTCGATCCAAATATGACTCGACCTCTATCCACCAATTTGAAGAGGCTAAAAGGAACTATAATAAACTCCTAGCTCAACAAGAGGTCTTCTGGAAGCAAAGATCAAAATAACATTGGTTAAAGGAAGGTGACTGCAATTCTCGTTATTTCCATATTTCTGCCTCTGCCAAGAAAAAACGCAATTCTATTTCTCAGTTAAAAGACCAAAATGGATATTGGCAAACTTGGGATTCTATTCTTGTCGACTTGCTCATGTTGTATTTCAAAGATATATTTTCTTCTCGTGGCTGTGTTGTCGGCGAGATTATTAATATCATTGACACTTGTTTATCTGAGGAGCAACAAAACTTTTTGATTGCAGAATTTACCAATGATGAAGTGAAGGAGGCTCTTTTCTCTATGGGTCCAGATAAAGCCCCGGGTCCGGATGGTATGAACCTAGCATTCTATCAGATATTTTGGTCTATTGTTGGTGCGGATGTCTCTTCTGCATGTCTTGATGCTCTTCATAATTCCTCCCTCCCGATTGGTCTTAATCATACCAATCTTATCTTAATTCCTAAGAAAAACTCACCTAAGTGGCATCGATTTACTACTTATCATTAAGTTATGTAACATCCTTTATAAGATAATTTTGAAGATGCTGGCAAATAGACTCAAAGTTGTTCTAAGCAGTTTAGTCTCTGAGTTCCAAAGTGCTTTCATACCGGGAAGATTGATAACTGATAATATCATGATTGCTTACGAGGTATCTCATTATTTGAAGAGTAAGCGTCAAGGTTGTGATGGTTATGCAGCCTTGAAGATTGACATGAGCAAAGCTTATGATAAACTTGAATGGGCTTTTTTAGAGAGGGTGATGGTTCGAATGGGGTTTCCTATTAAATGGATTAATTGGATGTTAATGTGTATTCGGTCGGTGATTATTCGATTGTTCATAGGGCTTTGAAACTGAAAAATTCACTCCTTCTTGAGGGTTAAGGCAAGTTTGCCCCCTCTCCCCCTATCTATTCATATTATGTGCAGAAGGTTTCTCGGCCTTGTTGAGAAGATATGAACGGCGGGGACCTCTTCATGGCTGTAAAATTGCCCAAAGCGCTCCAGTTATATCTCATTTATTTTTCGCCGACGACAGCTTTTTATTCTTCCGGGAAAATATACGTGAATGTGACATTATCCGAGCTTGCATCAATGAATATGAACGAGCCTCAGGTCAACAAATCAACTTCCAAAAATCTTCTATTTCTTTTAGTGTGAATACTCCTTTGCCTTTACAGCATTTAATTTGCTCTTCCTTGAATGTTCAACGAACTACAGGCCATGGCAAGTATCTTGGTATACCCTCGTGTATTAGAAGAAATAAGACCCAAATTCTTTCTTTTCTTAAAGAGAAGTTTTGGTCTCGTTTGGCAAGCTGGAAGAAAAGATTTCTATCAAAGGCCGGCAAGGAAATTTTGATTAAAATAGTTGCCCAAGCTCTACCAACGTATGCTATGAGTGTTTTTCTTCTTCCTTTGAATTTATGTGCGGATCTTGAAAGAATTATGAGCAGATTTTGGTGGCGATCTACCTCTGGAGAGTCATCAGGTATTCATTAGAAGAGCTGGAATGCTCTCTGTGCTCGCAAATAATTTGGGGGACTTGGCTTTCGTAAGCTCCATGAATTTAATTTAGCTATCTTGGGAAAAAATGGTTGGAGACTATTAACTTCCCCCAATTCTCTTGTTGCCCGTGTCTATAAGGCTAAATACTATAGAAGAACTGATTTTCTGCATGCCAACAAGAAGAAAAATGCTAGTTTCATTTGGAGCAAGATTGGTCGTTTGCCCGAGATCTAATGAAGCGTAATGTTAGATGGCGAGTGAGAGATGGTTCATCTATTAATATTTGGGCAGACAACGGCTCCTCGATGAAGCTAACCTCAATTTCCTCTCCTCGATTCCTCGGTTCATTGAAAAGGCGTCAAGATACTTTGATGATCCCAAATGAACAATGTTGGGATTTTGATCTAATCAATGATCTCTTCATTCCTCGAGATTGTGCTCTAATTCTACAGGTACCTCTTCTTGCTCTACGTTCCTGTGATAATATTTTCTGGTGCAAGGACACAAGTGGTATGTATTCAGTCCATAGTGCCTATCGAACTCTCACCGCTCATTTGAATTCTATTAATCCTGCTCATTCCTCTCAAATTTGGAAGAAATTATGGTTGTTAAAGATCCCTCCTAAAGTGCAAAATTTAATTTGGCGCATTTGCCAAGGATGTCTTCCAACCAAAGAGAATCTAAGACAAAGACGGGTTGATGTAGATTCCTCTTGTTCAGTTTGTGCTCAGTCCATGGAGACGACTTCACATCTATTTCTTCACTGCCCAATTGATGTTAAGTGTTGGAGACTTTCAGCTTTACCGCTTCCCTCTTTCAATGGTGATGATATTATCCAAAGGATTGAAGCTCTTATTATGGGCAACAACAGTGAGGCCATCCAACTGTCTTGTGTGATTTTATGGTCTCTATGGAAAAATCGAAATGATGTGATTTGGAAAAACTTGCATAAATGGCCTTCGGCGATTGTCAACCTGGCTGGTTCCTTTCTTACTCAATGGCAACATGCCCAAATCCTCATAAATGGTGACCTACTCTCTGATCAAAATTCTGGCGTTGTGAGTTGGTGCAAACCTGCCTATGGTTGGTTGAAATGTAATGTAGATGGAGCTGTGTTTTCATCAGAAAGTAAGTTGGGTTTTGGCATGGTTCTTCGTAACTCTGAGGGGACGATGATAGCAGCTCGATGTGGTTCAATTTTGGGTCTTGCAGATTCTGTTTTGGCCGAGGCGGTCAACTTTAGGGAGGCTTTAAGTTGGCTTAAAAGACTTGGTGCTTCACAGATAATTGTTGAATCCGACTCTTCCATGTTAATATAAGGTATTCAGGCTTCATCTTCATCTCCGAATTATGTGGGTTTGGTGGTGAATGAATGTAAGGATTTGATTTCTTTTATATTCGATTGTCGCATCTATTTTGTTAGAGGTCGTGATTTCGCAGCATCTCTCTTAGCTCGTGCTTGAATTCTATGTCTGATGTCCAAGAATGGGGCTATATTCCCTCTTTTTATTTGTAATGATCTAAGCTTTGATCTCCAGTTATGAAATTCAATTTCTCCTCTATATATATATATATATATATATATATATATATATATATATATACTTTAGATAATATACATACATGTTTGGTATATAATGCATGCAATATATATGTACATATATTTTTAATTCTTCATGATGTATGCTTGCATGAAATAAAAACATTATGCAAATTTTAGCTAACTTATTAAATGCTCTCATTAAATTTGGTTAAGGCACATTTATAAACACACACGTTTTTTTTTTATATATATATATATATATATATATATATATATATATATCATATTTAATGCACTATATATATATATACACACACACTTACGTTATATATATATATATACATATAAGATATATATATATATATTATATGCATGATATGATTACATATGCACATTCATTTCTTATATATATTATGCATAAGACACACACCGATATAAATAAGCATGCATGATTTATATTTATATCATATATATGTACTACTTATATGATATATTATAATAGCCATATGCATTGTTTATTTATATATTATAATCATAACACACACACACGGTTTTTTTACAAAGATATAATATATATATATATATATATATATATATATATATATATATTCGATCGGTAAAAATATAAAGTAATATAAAACTTATATATATATATATATATATATATATATAATAATGTTGAAATAAGATAATTTTGAGATATTTAAATAATATAATTAATTTGAGAATAAATAGAAGATGCCCATAATTAAAAATGATTTAATCAATATTTACATCTTCTTTCCAAATTCGGCCAAACAAGCATTTGATAATCAACATACGACTTTTGTCCCACAATGCATGACCCAATTGATTTAATATTTTAAAACATCAAGATCAAGATAATTAATTAAATAAGATTTAAAAAATATTTTGGTCAAAGTAAATAAGATAAATAAAATAAATATAATAAAAATCCTATAGAGAGGATTCTACCCATTTAATTAATTTATTTACTAATTATTGTTATCATCAAAATAAAACTAAAAGTTGGAGACCCAACAATCTCCCCCTTTTTGATGATGACAATCAACTAAAAATATTTTCCATAAAAGCTCCCCCTCAAGTTATGCAACAATCAAAAAATTTTAAATTTTTGAAAAACTAACATGCAACAATATATAACAGTTATTTTTCTTTTTTCCAATAATATTTTTCTTCTCCCCCTTTGTCATCATAAAAAAATAGGGGGAAAGAGTAGCAGAAATTACTTTTCAGAACCTGCAGAAGAAGAGATTAGAAAAACAATTCTTTTAAAAAATTAGTTGCCTCCTGCATGATTTGAATTTGTGTGGTTGCCTTTGATTTACTAAAATTACTATACAAGAATAGAGATTATTTACCATTAGAGGTATAGAAATTTAAAAGAATGTTACATATTAAATCTATTATATATATAATATTTTAAAACAGATTTAAATATTTATATATTCTTTAAAAATATTTCAGTATATATATAATTTTTAAAATATGTATATGGACATATATATATATATATATATATATATATATATATAGATGCATATATAATTATGAGAAAAATATACGTGCCACTTATACTTGAACAATTATGATGACCGCATAATCGTAATCTTTTTCACCTGATTTTATTTGTACCCTTAGGAAGATGTTTAATTCTCCCTTCATGCTCATTTTTAAAAACCTTACTCATGCTTTTAAAGAAATCATTTCACAAAGTAATATCAATAGACCCAACAATGATGTTGTCAGATATTTTTACTAGAATCAGCTCCAAGACATACCTGCAACATTAATCAATTTCAAGAACTGGTACCCTTTAATAAGAAGGGTCCTTTGGGTGAGTTGTCCATTTTGTATAAGGAACATTTGTGTTTTCCTTTACAAAAATGGGTACAGGATAATCAATCTTAGTAGACACAAGCATTTTATGAGTAGCAGATCTATAAGATGCATGATTTACTCTATTATTATATCCTGAAAAACTTTGATGAAAATTTCTATGATATTTTTTACTTTTATTATAAAAAAAAATTCTTATATTAATAATTGGTGCAATGTACATTCCTTTAGGCACCCAAATTATTTTTCCTTTATAATTTCCATTTTGAGCTTTACACGTGTGAAAAGAATGACTATTTCTGTTACAGTAAGAACATTTAGGAAATGGGGATGTTGTAGACACTCGAAATTTTCTGTACTACTGTCACTAACATTGCAGGAGGACAGATTCGTCTTTTATGAGAGAACCCTAAAAGACGGTCCACAGCCATACCGGATACTACCGGAAGTTCAGCATCAACCCTAGATCGCAATCTGGGAGTAACAATTCCAACCTCGGATGTAACCCCGAGGCCTGCAGATACAATACCGGAACACACACCGGAGAAGACCGATTAATCTCAGAGACAACCCCGAGGTATCCAGGTCTCAATCCCCACCCACGGGAATAGCCACCAACCTTGTTATAACCCCAAGGAATGCAATTTTAAATAACCCCTTAAATGCTTGTTACAAAGTCGACCAACTTCAATCTCGGCACACAACGATAGATACAGACATGTCGGCCCGTGATGACATCGGGAAGACAGACACACCTCAAGGATGACAATGAAAACCTTCAACCAATTGTAGCAGTCCAATCCCAAATAAGTCGAAAGAACGCTCTATTCTACCAACCCGTGATAATAACTGTAGTGGGAAACATCGTCATCTGACCAAAACGATGCCACACCACGTCGTCTCAACACCTCTACGCAACAATGTCCCACAAGGGCAATCAATCCCGAGTGACTATTGTGCGGGGTAACGGATGAAAGTTGAAGCTTGAAGACCAGAGGGCACCGTCCCATCTTCAATGACTTCGTACAAACTCTAATCCCATGCCATCGTACAACTCTCGACAACGGCGGTCTGAAATAGGTCTTGTATACCTCAAACGGATGCCCGGATTGCACTTCTGAGAAACCAAGTGGAAATTACAGTGCCTAAGTGCACGTACTTCGAGACGACCCGACCCGACAAAACTGGGCCGACCCGACCCGCCTCTGGTATACCTGCGGCTGAGCCGCAGGTACACCTGCAGCACATAGTGCCTATAAATAGAGGGCTTGGGGTGCTGATTTTTCAAGAGAACCCGACGGGGAAACCC